>CM044565.2:8588041-9310541 GCA_024416835.2 Perccottus glenii | reverse complement strand
GTCCGTAATGCCCACCCTCTCTGCGGTCTTAAGCTTACACATTACACCATCTTTTACTGTCTGGTACAGACAGGGTTAGCGTTTCTGGAGTTTTCAAAGCAGCCATGTTCGTTGTTTTAATGTCCTTCCACCTCGCGCATGCGTGAATTACGCGGCAAATTAAAATTCACGGGGAAAATTTAGGCCTATTATTAAATCGATCCTCTGAGTTACGAATCGATCTTTAGAAAATCTACTACCATTCTAGGTTAATCAACTCACCTGACTCGCGCACTCTCTTTAGAACCTTTTCCGCCCTCCTTTGTCCGCCTGCTCCCCCACCTTCATCGGATCTAACAGCTGATGATTTCGCGTCTTTCTTTGTAAAGAAAACGACCACCATCAGCAGTCAGTTCTCTGTGCCACCACCTGTCGAGCTCATTCAGACCCCTGATATGTGTTTGCTCACTTCCTTCTCCCCTCTAACTGAAGCAGATGTTTCCAAGGTCATTAGTTCTAACCACCCTACTACCTGCCCGCTGGATCCCATCCCCACACATCTCCTTCAGGCTATCTCTCCATCTGTCGTGCCTGCTCTCACCCACATCATCAACTCATCTCTTTCCACTGGGTCCTTCCCACAGCTTTCAAAGAGGCCCGCATCACACCACTACTGAAGAAACCCACTCTTAACCCTACTCTGCTTGAAAACTACAGACCGGTTTCCTCCTTCCCTTCATTGCCAAAGCTCTGGAGCGAGTTGTGTTTACTCAGCTCTCATCCTTTCTCACACGGAACAACCTCCTGGACCAGAACCAGTCTGGGTTCAAGAGCGGTCATTCCACGAAACTGCCCTGCTCTCAGTCATCGAAGCTCTGAGACTGGCAAAGGCAACATCCAAGTCATCTGTACTCATCTTACTGGATCTGTCTGCTGCTTTTGACACTGTTAATCATCACATCCTCCTGTCCTCTCTCAGGCGATGGGTGTCTCTGGAATGGCGTTGCAATGGTTCAAGTCTTACCTCTCGGATAGGTCATTCAGAGTATCCTGGAGAAATGAGGTCTCTGAGTCCCAACATCTCAATACAGGGGTGCCACAGGGCTCAGTGCTCGGACCGCTACTCTTTTCCATATACATGACATCCCTTGGCTCTGTCATCCAGAAGCATGGCTTTTCCTATCACTGCTATGCAGATGACACTCAACTCCACCTGTCATTTCATCCTGACGATCCGACGGTCTCTGCTCGCGTCTCGGCATGTCTGAGCGACATCTCACTTTGGATGAAGGACCATCACCTACAGCTAAACCTTGCAAAAACAGAACTGCTTGTGATTCCGGCCCATCCAAAGACCCACCACAACCTCTCCATTCAACTAGGCCCATCAACCATTACACCGTCCAGCACTGCCAGAAATCTGGGAGTGGTAATTGATGATCAGCTAAACTTCACAAGTCATGTCGCCAGCACCACCCGGTCCTGTAGATTCATCCTCTACAACATTAGAAAAATTAGACCTTTCCTATCAGAGCACTCCACGCAAATTCTAGTCCAGGCTCTTGTCTTGTCCAAACTGGACTATTGCAATGCCCTACTGGCTGGACTCCCCGCCTGCACAACCAAACCTCTGCAGCTGATCCAGAATGCAGCGGCAAGAGTGGTCTTTAATGAACCGAAGAGAGCGCACGTATCTCCTCTATTCATTAGGTTACACTGGCTCCCGGTTGACGCCCGCATCAAGTTCAAAGCTATGCTCTTGGCCTACAAGACCACCTCTGGTTCTGCACCCCCATATCTCCACTCACTAATACAGACCTACGTTCCTACCAGATCCCTGCGCTCTGCAAATGAACAACGTCTGGTGGTACCGTCCCAAAAGGTACAAAATCACTCTCACGCGTACCTTCTCTGGATCTGTTCCACATTGGTGGAATGATCTACCTGCTGCTACAAGATCAGCAGATTCTGTAGCCATCTTTAAAAAACACCTGAAAACACATCTCTTCCGTCAACACCTGACTGACAAACACTGAGTCCTACTTCCTTTCTATCGATTCCTTTCTATAAAAAAAAAAACAAAAAAAATTCTCTTATCCTTAGCATTGTATACTGCGCTGGGTTTAAACTGACTAGTTTTTTGTGCACTTGTGCTTTTTGTACCTTGTGTTGTTAAAATTGCTTCCATTGTTATCCTCACTTGTAAGTCGCTTTGGATAAAAGCGTCTGCTAAATGACTAAATGTAAATGTAAATTAATATGAAAATCGATTCAGAATTGGTGAATCGATTTTTTCAACACAGCCCTACTCTTAACCATTCTTGGGTGTTTTTAGCTGTGTTTTGGGTCATTGTCCTGTTGCAAGACCCATGACCTGCGACTGAGACCAAGCTGTCTGACACTGGCCAGCACATTTCTCTCTAGAATCCCTTGATAGTAGGGCTGGGCGATATGGCAAAAATGTGATCTCGAAATAAAATATCCATATTGAACGATAACGATTTTCGATATTCGATACAAGTTGTTAATGCTTCCAGCTTAAAAATAGTATGCCTGAATGACTGAAGCCACAAAAATGAGAGGGTTCATTAAATTACACTTTAACAGTATAGTTTACTAAAAAAAAAAATTACACATTTCCAAAATGTAAACATAATACTATTGTAAACATAATTTGTAAACATTACAGTTTTTTTCCAACCAGAAGACTAACTGTAAACAGTGTCTGGCGTTAAGAGGTACATTAAATGTGCAAAATATAAACATAAAAATATACAACTTCTAGCAAGTGCACACAATTTGTAAAACTTTCAGTTGTATTTTTTATTCTTTTTGCCAGGAAGACTGGTCTGTAAAAGTGTCTGGATTTAAGAGGTATTTTAAATGTGCAAAACGTAAACATGAAAAATATACAACAACTAGCTAGTGCACACAATTTGTAAAACTTTTACAGGTTTTTGCCAGAAACACTAGTCTGTCCACTGTGTCTGGCTTTAAGAGGTAGATTAAATTTGCAAAATGTAAACAAAAATATTCAACTTTTAGCTAGTGCACACAATTTGTAAACTTTTACAGGTTTTTGCCAGAAACACTAGTCTGTCCACAGTGTCTGGCTTTAAAGCTGCCCTGTGGCAGGACACTATATTACCACCTGTGCTAAAAGCACGCTCTGAGGGTGAGCTGGTGGCAGGAATACACAGGTAACGTTTTGCCAGGAGGCTCACTCTGGGGTATATTGCTGAATTGATCTTCCACCATTCCAGGGGGTTGGTCTCGCTGTCTGCATCTCCTTTCTGTTTCCTGTATGAGATGTGGCGGAATGCATCGCGCTGGTCTACACAAAATGAACGACTCGCTCTCTGAGATGACTAGTTGTTCCCGAGTCATATTAAAGACTCGTTCAAAAGAACGAATCGTTCATGAACGACTCATCACCAGGGTGAACAACTCCTGCTCTGACTGCAGCTGGGAGGGCTGCGCGAGGACTGGGCCGACTATGAGTGCTTTGGGATGGGGTGGGGCCCGCGGCAGCACCGCTGCTCATTGATTAGAGTAAGAACGATGTGTGCTTTCACTTCAGAAAGTCTCCAAAAGTCTCCAATAACTCCAGAAAAAGTCGCTAGATTTGTCGCTAGTCGCTTTTTTGAAAATTTGTCGCTAGAGGGGTCTGAAAACTCGCTAAATATAGCGACAAAGTCGCTAAGGTTGCAACACTGCTGACGTGCACGCTGCTGTCGCATATTTCTGCTGTGTGATTGGTTCTTGGATCTTTTTCTTCTTCTCTAGTATTATTGGCGGATCGCAACCAATTGTTTCCGGTGCATACCGCCACCTACTGTACCGGAGTGTGTAATTCATGTTCTAGTACTTCCGGTTATGGTTCATGGATCAATCCATATCGAGTGAAAATGTCCGGAGCTTATCATCGTTATCGATTTAAATTTTATCGCGATTCGATGTGATACCGTTTATCGGCCCAGCCCTACTTGATAGTCTTCAGATTTCATTGTACCCTGCACAGATTCAAGACACCCTGTGCCAGATGCAGCAAAGCAGCCCCAGAACATAACAGAGCCTCCTCCATGTTTGACAGTAGGGACAGTGTTCTTTTCTTGATATGCTTCATTTTTCCGTCTGTGATAGGGATGCTCATTTTGATTAATTTTCCCGACCGACAACCGCCGTTCCTTAATCGATTATTAACCATTAACTGATAAGATTATAATATTGAATTGGCATTAACGGCTTAGTGTACAACGTCCTGGTCCCGTGACGTAAACACGCTACAAAAGAAAGCCTCCGTTGTGCTTGCACGTCGTCATGCAAACCCCAACAATATATATATACCAAAGCTTAAAGTCTCATCTTTCAGACGATATAAACCATTTTAACACGTTACAACCACAGCGCCGACACCAAAGCCGTTTTTACAGACAAGCACAAAGATTTAGTTTGGACTTGTATTACCTTTTGACGGGTCTCTTGGACTGAAACAGCAACAAATGCACGTAAGCGTGTCTTTCTGTCCGTAAAAGGTCCAGTGAATAATATTCAGTAAAATAAATAGGTCCACAAGACATGTTATTATCCTCCAAGGCTCAAAAACTGCAGAGAAGTATTTC
This sequence comes from Perccottus glenii, assembly GCA_024416835.2. Lineage (NCBI taxonomy): Eukaryota > Metazoa > Chordata > Actinopteri > Gobiiformes > Odontobutidae > Perccottus > Perccottus glenii. The sequence continues at coordinate 9,305,940 of CM044565.2, read as the reverse complement.
CAACTTGAAAACTGCTGCGACATTTTTGTCATTTCTATTAATAATAAAAGCCATAAGTCCAAAAAGCTACTAAAATGCTAACAGGAAGTGTTAGCCTTGATTGACACCTTTTTCAGCCAATTGTGACGAGTTTTGACATGGCGGGACCTGGATATGCACCAATGGCGCACAGACATCTTCATGCATGTGTCCGTGTGTGTTGCGCGTGCCGTGCTCCGTGAGTTAATAAATATAAGCTATATAGTAGGCTATTTTATTTTTAAACCATGCAGCAAACAAACAAAAAAAACTTAAAAAAGTTTTAAACCCGCTTTAACTGATAGTATTAATCGGTCAAAATATTTACTATAGGTTAACGGTTAAACGGTCAATATGAGCATCCCTAGTCTGTGAACATAGAGCTGATGTGCCTTGGCAAAAAGTTCCATTTTTGTCTCATCTGTCCATAGGACATTGTCCCAGAAGCTTTGTGGCTTGTCAACATGTAGTTTGGCATATTCCAGTCTAGCTTTTTTATGATTTGTTTTTAACAATGATGTCCTCCTTGGTCGTCTCCCATGTAGTCCACTTTGGCTCAAACAACGACGGATGGTGCGATCTGACACTGATGTTCCTTGAGCATGGAGTTCACCTTGGATCTCTTTAGAAGTCTTTCTGCGCTCTTTTGTTACCATTCGGATTATCCGTCTCTTTGATTTGTCATCAATTTTCCTCCTGCGGCCACGTCCATGGAGGTTGGCTACAGTCCCATGGATCTTAAATTTCTGAATAATATGTGCAACTGTAGTCACAGCAACATCTAGCTGCTTGGAGATGGTCTTATAGCCTTTACCTTTTATCATGCTTGTCTATAATTTTCTTTCTATTCTCCTGCGACACCTCTTTCCTTCGCTTCCTCTGGTCCATGTTGAGTGTGGTACACACCATGTCACCAGACAACACAGTGACTACCTGAAGCCCTATAAATAGGCCCACTGACTGATTACAAGATTGTACACACCTGTGATGCTAATTAGTGCACACACCTTGAATGTCCATTTGGTCACATTATTTACAGTCTTTTCTAGGGGTACCATCAATTTTGTCCAGGCCTGTTCCATGAGTTTATTTTTTTAAATAATTCCGTTGAAGCATGGTTGAAAAGCAATGTCTGACTTTCATTGGTTAACATTCATAGAATTTTTATTTATTATTACTTTTGTCAGAATAAAGTTTTTTCTGTGACCATTGTGAGTTTTTCTTTCATTGACCGAAGGGTACCAACATTTTTGTCCACGTCTGTGTATGTATATATATATATATCTATATATATATCTCAAAAAGTTGATTCTGACCAGATCAAGAAACTGACTGACTCTGTGAATGGAAGGCGTGTGACTGTTATTGAAAAGAAGGGTAACTATATTAGTCACTGAGTTTTTTTTTTTTTTTTTTTTTTTTATTTTTAGAAATATTTATTTTTATTTTATAAATTTTGAGTTTGTTTATTATTCTCACTTTAACAGGTGAAAATAAACAAGTGAGAGTGAAAAATCATTGATTTTCATTTAGTTGCATAATAATTCTGCATACTAATTGTTGCCTAATAATGATGTAGATACTCTCTTAAGAAAGCCAAAACTTTACTTTTACTACTTAAATGTTCAGGATTGAGGGTTTGTTAACATTTTGAATTGACTAAGAGCACTGTAGTTTTACAATAACAAACGAAGGCTTGGAGATAGAGTTGTCAAAAATATCTATTTCAATAAATATCGATACTGAAATATCTCAAACGATACGATACTCATTTCCCGAAGTATCGATACCAGCTGAGCTTTGGATTTTACTTGAAAATACAAGAGTTTTTTTTTTTTTACTTGCACTATTGGTTTCTGAATGTATGACAATCTGAGAGGCCTTTGAACAAGTGCACAACTAGTGCTCGACTCGACGTTGACTACAAAAATACGTCGACGTGCGTAAAATGCGTCGTCGCGTCAGTGGGCGTGTCAGAACCGGCTCAGTAGAAGCCTCATTCTCTACACGCTAGCTGAAAAAAAAAAGACAAATAAAAAATACACCTGTGATGAAACTTTGGCATTAGTAATGGCTGACTCTGATTCTGAAGGACAACATCTGCCTTTAGAGTCTTTTCAGCCGAGTGAAAGTGAGAATGAGCGAGAGTGAGAGTGCGCCTGTGACTTGGTGCTGGGGCCGCTCTCAGCGAACATAAAGCACACTCCGTTTTTCCCACACTTTGCCCAAAATCAGTGAAAGAAACGGAAGGAAACTAGTCGCTCTGGCCGCGGTAGTGACGGGGAAGTTGGGAAGGGAAGCCGTGTGCGCGTAGCACCTGCTGCTGCTTTACCTTTAGCACAGGTGATGGAAGACCTGGCGGGCGTACTCGCCGTGGCCGCGGAAGTGACAGGGGGGTTGGGAATAATGCAGCTTCCAGAGACAGCCGTGTGGGAGAAATACGTGTTGTTCATCCTGACACTTTACCCAGTAGAGGAGGGAGAGGCAGGGGTAAACATAGTCAGCGCAAATGCGCTAATCAAAGCAGCGATAGTAATAAAAGTGATGGCTGTGTGCTGTGCCTTATGAGAAGTCCCACACTCTAAAAAACTACTTATTATGCCATTTGGATAAGAACAGATAAAGCTAATGCAACCAAACACCTACAGTACATGTGTATAATTCTCAGATCTATTTTTAGACATTTTACTATAGTTATGGTATATTCAAAATTTTAGTTGTACTGTAGTTTACTAATTTTGCTTTACAAGTTACTGTTAATTTAATTTCAGAAAAAATATTATAATATCTTTATTAGTCTGTATGTACTGTAAATAACATAACTGCCTATACATAATGTCATGGTATGCAAATGAGATGCAAATTATATGCATTTTTGTTTACTTTTGGGACAAACCAATTAAATAAAACAATCATAAGTACGTGATTAATAACGAATTATCTCCTTAGTTAAAAAGAGTTTAAAATGCTTTCTTTTTTATTTTATAATAAAATGAGAAATTCATTACACTCTCTGAAATACAATTAAGATTGTAATCAAAGTAATCACATTAAACATTGTAATAATCACATTCAGTTCATTTAAAAAATGCATATTTACAACCCTCTTTAAAATACATTAATCTAGTGTTCTTTTTATACAGTTTATAAAAAAAAACACTAGATTAAAAAAAAGAATAAAAATAAAATAATCATTAGATTAGTCGACTAATCGAAACTAAGTTGACAGAAAAGATAATCGTTAGTTGCAGCTCTATGCACAACCTCAAGACATTTTTGTTAATGTAAAATATACCTCATTGTCATGTTCTATCTAGACATATTATATTTATCTTTAAATAAAAAAAAATAAAAAAATATTGTGACAGTTGTTTTTCCTTCGGTATCGAAAATTGTATCGAATATCGATATTTTTGAAGGTATCATATCGAAGTTAGAAATTCCAGTATCGTGACAACACTACTTGGAGGAGTGTGTTTATGGAAATGTTTGACCATTCTTCCAGAATTGCATTTGTGAGGTCAGACACCGATGTTGGACGAGAAAGCCTCGCTCGCAGTCTCTGCTCTAATTTATCCCAAAGGTGTTCTGTCGGGTTGAGGTCAGGACCTTGTGCAGACAGGAAGTTTCCAAAGTTGGGAACATGAAATTGTCCAAAATGGTCTGGTATGCTGAAGCATTAACAGTTCCTTTCAGTGGAACTAAGGGGCTGAGCCCAAACTCCCAAAAAACTACCCACACCATAATCCCCGCTCCACCAAACTTTACACTTGGCACAATGCAGTTGGACAAGCACCATTCCCCTGGTAAAGCCAAACCCAGACTCATTCATCAGATTGCCAGACGGAGAAGCGTGATTGGTCACTCCAGAGAACACGTCTCCAATGCTCTAGACTAGAGTCCAGTGGCGGCGTGCTTTACACTAGTGATGCGCGGGTCGGCTTTTTTTCCAACCCGCGGGTCCCGTTTTTATGAAATTATTGGCCCGCCCCAGCCCGCCCCGCACCACTGTATCTATTTTTATAACCCGCCCCGCCCCGCACCCGCGACTATTAAATAGACATAGCCTATTAGGCATTGTAATGTAAAGGAAAACAGCCTTTATTTCAGTCTGAAAGTGTTTGGAAACATCGCTCTGTAAACTGGCTGGAAGTGCCCGTTTTGTGGCTCTCATGTTTGTATATTTTTTCACACGAGTTGCACTTCACGTAACCGATACTGCGGTTGTCTCCTGCTGCAACTATTTCTGAGAACCGGTCCCAAACATTAGACTTAGCAGCCTGACCTTTTTTTTTTATTATTATGTACATTCCCGACCTCAATTTCTCCCGCACCTCGTCTTCCATCTTCTCCGCTTTTGTTGTGACTGGCAGGCAGCGGCGGCGGGAGCTGCTTGGCGCGCCGCTTGTGTCATGTGAGAAAATTTTCTACATCCACTCTGGAATTCACTGAACTGGACTTGTTTATTCTCAGTCACAAGGACTTGTGTCTCGACTCGGACTTGAGAACTGATAACTTGGACTCGGACACAATGGACTTGCAAGTTACGCTCAGCAACAACACCGCACAACCTCTGCCTATTGGTCATTGCGGGACAAGCTGCTCTCATTTAACTCAATTTGGACTTGACCCGGACTAGTCTTTGGTAACTTGGACTCTTGGACTTTATGGTTACCTTGACACCGCCAGATAGAACTGCTCACATAACATAGTCTGGGAAGGCTCTCGTTAAAAGCGTTTGCAAAAGGGAGGCGTCTTCTGTCGGAAACTTGTTAGGTGATTGGGTGCGCCGACTAGTAACAGCCTACCACAAGCTTTGTTTTAGCCAATCATAGTAACGATTCATTTGACATAACCAGAGTGCGGCAGATATGAAGAAACAAAATACTGCTAACAGTAAGAGTTTTTGCAAAATAAAGCTTGTATGTATTTAGGATATGCCAAAGCCAATAGAAATAGAGCACAAACATCTTTTCCTCCCAGAAAATCTTTGTGACGTTTTTAGCGTTAGCGAAAGACATTAGCATCAATGCTAACATCTTTCAGAGAAGAAGAGGAGGATTGTTGCATTTATCAAATTAAAAACCTGCCTTTTCCTGTTTGTGCTGCCAGATTATTGGGCCAGTGTGCCCATGGTTCAAGCAGTTGGCTTGGCCCGATACAAGATGGACTTCCCCGGGTTTGGAAACTTCCAAATCTCGTGAGAAACCAGCTGCAGCGCAAGGTTAATTGAAAGTGACTTGGACTCAAAAACTGGGGGCTCGACTAAAACACTGGGCAATGGAAGTGATTGGAACACCTGAATTAAATTATTTGGATAGCTGAGTGAATACATCTATTAGCCATTTTCTCCACACGTTGGCTGACTATTGAGTGCTCTGATATCCATTCATTTTAAAATTACAATACTATATACACTCCGTAAAAAATATGGACATATTTCAGCATGTTTCCTGAATGGCAGTCAATGGGAACCATAATTCTTGGAGCCAGACTATAAAGAAAGTGGTCACATAGTCCAATTATTGGTCTATTCTTGTAATCCACTTTCATTAGATAAAGATGCGGGCAGATGAGTTCCCTTCCCAGACTCCTCTTTTCTCTCACACAAATACGCACAGGAAGTGGTTGTTTGGCGTTCCTCCACAAAGCAGGTATCTGAAAATAGGAGCAAACTGCGTGATTCACAATGACATCATCAGGGAGAAGGGCAGATTACTCAGGAAAGGAGAATGTGGGATGAAAGATGTGGGAAACCAACAAAGAGCACAGCAAAAGGATGGAAGAGGGGCTGGAAAGTCACACCAGTGCTGGTTTTTCCATGAGTACACAAGTATTTGCCCACCTTTTTATAAACATTTTCTCTGTTTTGATGCATAATATAAAGGGTTTATGTGTCAGCATAGACGACTGGTCGGAAAATGTAAGATTCCAAAAGGTGTGCGTGTTGGGAGTCATTCCATAGCTAATGCTTATAGAGGCATATGGTGAGCAGACGGACAATTTTCAGACGGCAACGCACAAACATTAAGTTTGGGTTTGAAGTGATTATTTTAAAGCTTTCATCCATTTTTCAAAGCCTTCATCACATTACACCTACCTAAAGGTTTCTGCCGAAACTTGGTAAGGCACACTTTTAGAGATGTCCCAAATAAGGGCACCATACCACTTTCGGCAACAGAGAAAGGTGAAAACCAAATGAAACTTGTCTTGTGATAAACCCATATTAAATGAAAAAGTGCTAACTGTACTTTTTTCAAGTCAACCAAAACAACGCTAGTGTTTTCTATTAATAGCTACATCCGGTGTAATTGCTCCTTGATGCCTTCATTCATGCTCTCAATTCATGGATTTAAAACACCACACTTGTTGTCTACATTGCATTAAACATGAGCAGAATCTGTGGGATGAAAGCGAGTCCCTAAAACAAGACCCCCCCCCCTCCATTGGCGTTCTAATGCTTACATTATTCGTTGTGATGCTCATGACATCCTTGTTTCTCTCACCCTGTATTGTAGATGTAAAACAGATCCAGTAGATTTACTGGGATATACCCGGCTCTGTGGTAATGAGAGTGTAAATCTATGTGTGAGAAAGAAAAGTCAGTTTGTCAGATGTCAGGCAACAGAAAAGGCCACCATGATGCAGTCTGGTGAGTCTTGATGAACTAACATTAGAGGCTTGATACCGCAGGGCATTTAAAGCACCTTTTTATCCGCTTCAACCAATCATGTTTTGTGTTTACGCTGTGTGTTTGTTTGTGCGTTGCTATCCAAGTGTCTGTGTGGCACAGCAAAGGGTGTGATGGGAACACTGTTGTTCAGACGAGGTATAGACGTGTGTGAGTCCCCCACAACTGCTCTGGGATGTGGTAAAACACACCTATCTCCACCAGAGTCTATCCCTATCCACCACAACAAACAGGCAGCCATATGTGGGTCAGCCTGGGATGCCACCCAGTGCCAGGGTGTTGGTGTCAACCACAGTGCTACCGGCAGTCTGAGAGCCTCACCGGAAGGGAACAACAGCTCCACACACAACCACTAAGCAGAGGTTAGCTCACAAAATAACAGTGTAATAAATCTACCTATTCACCACTCTGTTCTTAGTGACATTACTTTGCAGAGTCAACTCAATGAAAAGTTCTGGGCTTATAGGCTTTGACTTTACTGATTTAATTTGATTTTGCTTAGTGAAAAGAAGGAGCTCACACACTGTTCCAGTTACAAAGATTTACACATTCTTTGTAAGCATAGACTGAAAAGCAATTTTGAAAATCTAAATAAGTTGGCAGATATTATTTTTATATATTTTGTATGCATTTATTTATTTATTTTTTTGTATTTGAGGATAACAGTTCAGTAGCCTAATAGCATATTGAAATGGGAATTATCTGTGAAAACCATAGATAGTATAATTATGGATGATATCCGCCCATTGGTCCCCTATTCACCAATATTGCATTACAAATGGGCAATAAAATGGCCGTTACATCCGGGCTTTTCGGGTTTTACTCCATAGTAAAACAATAGTTTTTAGATAGCATAAACCAACGTAATTTTCAAAAATTCACCCCCCCCAGAGTTGTCACGTAGTAAAAACTTAGCTCTAGAGACCGGAGCCATCTTTTGTACCAGGCTGTAAACATGAGTTTTACTCTTGTAAAGTCGCCATTGGGTTTCTCCTTATATTTCCGCTTTTGGAGCCTGCCCTCTGGTGGACGGATGTATATCGCTGTATTTTGCTGTAAAATCACCGTATGGCGGCGCCCTTACACGACGACCATTTAAGAGGTACCATGGGAGAGGCTTGGTGAAAACACTAAGCTTCATTATCATAGCCCGGATTAGCCATGCCCTTCCTTTCTGAGCAAAAAAAAAGGGTATGTGCACGCTCCGTAAGCCCGTCCCTTCTCTCGGCTGAAGCAGAGCCTGACCAATCACAGCCGTAAGGTGGGCATCGTCACACTCTCTACACTCCGAAGCTAAGAAGATGGTGCCCGCAACAGAGGAAAAATTTGCTGCGGGGCTCTTGTCTGTTTTAAGTGACCTGGGCATGCCTTTTAAAACCGCAACAACTGGAAGCTCTTATAACGTTTCTTCGAAAAAAGGAAATTTTTGCCGTACTCCCAACTGGATTCGGAAAAAAGTTTAATATATCAACTTGCTGTTGTCACGTCCGCTTTGTTTCTGCACATACTTAAAATTGGCATAGAAGGAAGGGATTCATGTTAGGAACGGTGACATTGGCTGGTTTGTCTACACTACTTGTCAATATTGAATCAATGGCTGCTAATAATGACTATTCCAGCACTGGCTATGTTGTGGATTAATATGACTTAATTTTTGTCATAAGTAAATGGTATTGCAGTGTTTCCCACAAAGAATGATAGTAGTAGTTAAGCTAGTTGCATGTAGCTAGCGAGTCATATATACGGCTCTGGAAAAAAATTAAGAGACCACTGCAGTTTTTGCTAGCAATCAGCATCTGCTACAAGTATGGAAGCCATTCCATTCCAATGTCTGTTGAATCCCAACACAGGCACACCACATTCTACTGAATGAGGTGCTGATTAGGTGATCACCTGAACCAAATCTTATTAGAGGAAGAGTATAAAAAAACACTTCTGTGGTAATCACAAAAATGTTAATTTTACCCAAACACATACCTATAAATAGTAAAAACAGAGATTTTGAAGTAGTCTCTTAATTTTATCCAGAGCTGTATATTTTTACAAATAGAACTTTTTTTTTCCAAATGCCTTTTTAAAATGTCTGCCTTGATTACACCATTGACCCACAATATGATTATTTCATGACATGAACAGATTTTAAAATGGGGACAAATGCTAATATGAATTGGTAGTTTGTGTGAAGGGTATGCGTTGTCAGGGCCATTTCACTAGGAAACACTAGTAATGAAATGGATCCAAATTGTCCAAAATGCTCAGCCTTTTGTTACGTTAAAACAATTGCAGTAGATTATTTAAAGCAGAGGGGCTCAACCTTTTTCAGCACGCGAGCTACTTATAAAATGATCAAGTCAAAATGATCTACCCATTACAAAAATGCAAAACATATATTTATTTACAAATATTTTAAGGATTCTTTATATGTACAATGTATGTTGATGTACCTTGCAAACCATAATACTGCACAACACAACATAATTAACTATGAACAGTGCTTTAAGTGGACCAAAAGAGGTGCCGGTACTCTATTATAGCCTATATTTTTTTTTTGATGACTCCCCTCATTTCCTAAGGTAACAACACTATATTGAAGGGGTTTTATATACAGCAGTCAACAGATGACCTTAAAAAAAAATCCTTTTATTAGTTTGTGGATTTGCTTGAGCTAAAAAGAACTACTAAACATAAATAAAATGTGCAAAAGGGTATTGAATTTTTTTTAACAAAACGTACATAAAATAAATGATAAAACATAACATAACCATAGAACAGTAGCTGGAGTGTCAGCCAGCGAGTCATCTGATTCTGACCGTGTTCTTTTAGTGCTCAGAGTCTGAAGCCAGGAGAGTATATTAAGTGTTGTTCACTGTATTTGTATTTTTACCGAGCCGAGTGTGCGTGTTTCACACACCCTCTCCGGCCACGTTGAGTTGTTGACACTGACAGCGGCAAAAGAGAGGCATGCGCTTTTCACTTGTAAAACTCAAGGGTGTATGGGTAATGTAGTTAAAAGTTGGAGGTAAGTCGCTTAAGCGTTAGTTTTGCTGCACTTAGTGCCGTTGTTTGCGCATGCGCAGTGACCTAAGCGTCAGAAAAATTCAGATTTCATCTGACTGGCTGCCCTGTATGTCAATCAAGAGATTTAATGGACGATTGGCTATTTATTTATTTTTTTATGTCATGCGATCTACCAAAACTACCTCGTGATCTACCGGTCGATCGCGATCGGCTGTATTGAGAACCCCTGATTTAAAGCATGTTTTGCACCTAGAGGCTTGGCTCCAGTACTGCAGCAGTTGGTGAGTGCAAACTGTTTTTAAAAAGCATTGTGTCTGTGTGTCTTCTTTCATTGTATATTTTTGTTAAAATGGCGTAAAAATTAGCATGTTTTATCCTTGCTTTCATATTTACGTTTTGTGTTTATATAAAGTAATGTTAACATGAATGATGAATGTCTGGGTAGAATGTCAAGTGTTTGTAAGGGTTTAGTTCAGTCTAGGGCTGAAACGATTCATCGATTAGGAAAAATTTCTTGATTTTTATGTTGCCTCGATGATTTGACCAGGCACGTCCGTGTCTGTGGCAGCTATAGCCAGTTTCTCACATCCACCGAGATCCTCACCGTGTGCCTATTGTAGTGTGTCCTGGTTGTATGAACAAAATCCTCCCCCAACTTGCACACCTGTACATAATCCTCCAGAGACCCTAGTGACAAGTCCGTGTTGTTCCGTTGTGAGATCATTTAAAGTGTAGTCTCCACGTTGAGCTGATGACGAGAATGCTGTCTGTCTGGAGATGAACCCTTGTATTCTCTGCAGCTGTTTGAACTTTACTTTAAACTGTTTGGTTAAGGTCCTCACATGTTCGAATAACTGTCATTTTAATATTGGTGCAAGAATTACTGTCTCCTCAATGGACCGGGCTCATTTTTTTGTTAGCTTTGTGTTAGCTCCATCAAGCTAATTCACACCCGCTCTTCCTCCCTTCGCTTCTCAGGACAGTCAGCCAAACTATTCAGAGAATTATTCTATTGTTATATGCAAATGCAAGTGTTTTGATTCACATACACATCACTAAATGCACTGTAAACTTAAAAAAGGTTAACCTTTTATTTATTTTATTAATGTATTTAATGCCATGCTTTAGACTGAGCCTGAGATTTTATTTTATTTTTTTAAGGCAATTTGTCTGTGAAGGTTCTCAGTCATCCAGGTCATCTTGAAATAAAGGTTAAAGTAATAGCATCTGAACTCAGTTTTTAAGGTGAAGATGTTTTGTGTCTAATTCCAAGAGACTTTATCAATTCTGAGATCAACTGGTAATAGAGCTGAGCTTATATCTCTAAAGGGAGGAATTTCCCCTGAAACCAAACCTGATGGACCAGGCTGTTCTGGTCTCATAGTTGTTGGATATGAAAGGGAGGTGTAACTCCTGCTGATGTGAAACTGAAAATGAGGTTCTTGAAAAAGGGCTTAATTTCTCAGTTTCTCCAAGGCACATCCCTACAGTTGACCTCATTATAGCAACAGAATCAGCAATAAGGAACAACAAATTGTCTGGAAATGAAGCTGAAGTACTGAGACTCAAGGTCACAGCTGCGCTGGCTAGTAACTAACCACCCCCCTCCAGTATCATCTCGGAATAGAGGATGGCCTTGTCGGCACTGAAGAAGGACCATAGCATCACTATTCTGACAGCAGAAAAAGGAAGATGCACTGTGTCCAGTACTACAAGACTACAAGTCCAGTATTGACAGCTTACTCAGTGACAGTGAGAAGAGATCCAACAAGTGGTAACAAGAAGAAGTTCATTGACTGTCTGCAGAGGCTAGAGAAGGACCAAGTCATTGATCGACTTCTGTACTACAACCTGTATCCTGGGAACACCACTCCATTTATCTACGGCTTACCCAAAATACATAAAGAAGAAATTCCACCACGACCCATTAAAGCAGCACAGATTCAGCCACCTACAATGTAGCCAAACACCTAGACAACATTTTGGCTCCATTGGTAGGCCACTCACAACACCATATCATCAACTCACAGGACTTTACCAACAAAATCAAACATCTACAACTAGACGCAGATGAGACAGTTGTCTCCTTTGATGTCACATCCCTCTTTACCTGCATACCCATCAATGAAGCACTCTTGGCTGTAAGGAAGAGACTACTACAGAACACATCTCTACAGGACAGGACATGCATCACCCCGGACCATATTTGCAGTTTACTGGAGGGATGTTTAAACACTACTTATTTCCAGTTCAGAGGTAACTTCTACAGACAAAAACACGGCTGTGCCATGGGATCACCTGTCTCCTCGATTGTGGCTGACCTGTACATGGAGGAAGCGGAGAACAGAGCTCTAGTCTCTTTCCAAGGTACAGTGCCCAGTCACTGGTTCATATATGTTGATGACACGTGAGTCAAAATCAGAACCCAGGAAGTAGAAGCCTTCACAGAACACAAGTACCATTACAATGCTGGTGGATATGCAATCAAGAATAAATACATGTTAATGTTAGAAAATCTTATGTGTTGACTGTTTATTTGAATTGTTTTGCTTACTTAAAAAAATGCAGTTATGCCATTTATTTGAATACTTGATTAATCAAACCGAATCGACAGGTTACTCGATTACTAAAATAGTCTATATAGGGCAGCAACTAACATTTTCTATAATCGAATAATCTGACATATTTTTTTCAATGAATCAATTAATAATCGGATAGTGAAGCGTGTGTAAATGCATAAGGAGCTGGTGGACTAACAAAAACAAGTGGTCAAAACTTGAGTTTGTGTTTTATTGTTCCAGCTTAAAACTAATAATACTACAAAGAAAATCACACAGATTTTTATTGAAGCTACAAGTATGTCACAAGACTTGTGGCTAGAGCATATGTATAAACCTAACAATGTATTTTTAAAAACACAAAATGTACATCTCTCTTTCTGTTTCTTTGTAATAAAACCCTCTTCTCTCAGCACATGGCAGGTTTCAGAGTCTATGAGTACATCAAATATCGATTATAATCGATTAATCCGATTAGTTGTTGCAGCACTAGTCCAGTCGCTAACCTCAGCATTTGGATGAATGTACAGACCACTGCTGCGTGTCTAGATGAATGAACCACGTCATGGAATTGTGAATGGCTGGTCTTAAAAAGAGAATGAATTCCACATTTTCATATTTATTTGCAGGCATCTTTTGGAGGGGGGGCTTAAGCGTAGAATTCTCAAACATATAGATGTCTTTTCTTGGATGAGACAGAAAGTGCTGGTACAAATCTAATAGGTGGTAGTTACTTCTAGCCAGGAAATAAAATCATAATTGGGGTCATTAGGCAAAACGGTATGTTCACCCTAGAGCAGTAAATGGCATAAAAAATAGCTAAATTGACAAGAGGCGGCAGAAGAGAGGTAGAGGTCTGACTAGTATAAGCGCAGTGATGCGGCACACTGTGTACTGGTGATGACTCAGCTGGCTCTAGTCTCCATATAGCCACCAATCACTTTCTTCCAGCCCCCTCCCCCCACCTCCTTTTCTGCCTCACTCACATTCTCTGACTCTCTTAAAACTACATATCTAATTGGGTGATGATTACTTACCACTTATTATTATTATAACACCTCTCTAAGCTAAGCTTCGTGCTGCTCCACCTCGCGTCCTTTCGTCTTTCGAGGCGTCTCCATCTCCCTCTGACAGATACAGCGGTGAATACAGTGCAACTCAGGCTTTTATACAGTAGCTTTTTTTAAAGGCCCATTTGCATTGTTAACTTCCTCAGCATAGGCTGATTTTCATGTACGGGTTTTAGGTCTAACTTTCTTATATGCATACATTTCATTAAGGCTTTGGATAACTACAACCATCTATCTCCAACTTCTTTAAGTATCTTTTTAAAAGTATATCCTCAAAGTTACCAGCAGGCGGGCCAGCTGTCAGTCATACTGGTTAGTCATTGTCCACATGACATAATGCAAGACGTGATTGGCTTATTTGCCACAAAATCTCTTTTAATGCAGCAGTAATCTCCTCTACAAATGGGCCTCCAACAAATTGGAATAGTGTGCAAAAATAGCAAGATAATGATGGTTTTGTAGTTTTTTAATGGGACTGAATAAGAACTTGATTGTTTTATGTAACCAACCTTTTCCTCGCAGCAACTGATTGTGGCCCACTATCTTCAAGCATACAGTTTGATTTGAAATGAATGCGTTCATAGAATGCATTAAAACTTTAACTGGATTATTTTCTCCATTGCTGTTAATGTTGCTGTCGTAAAGCTTAGTGTTTTTTTTTTTTTTTTTGTGTAATAAAATTTTTTAAGTTTAATTTAATTGTGATAATGATTCAACCGTGTTTTGACTGATGTGTTCCATTTTGTTCAACCCCCTAGAATTTACATTTTATACACCGCACCTTTTAATTTTCCCTAAATTAACTTAACCCAATACCATGTTTGGTAGGATGAGTATATTTATGCTTCACAAAACAATTAATGACATCCATCTGGACTTGAGTGCTGCGTTTGATACAGTGGACCATGGAATCCTGTCACAAAGATTAGAGGAATGGATAGGTATCACTGGAACTGCTCTTAAAAGGTTTCAGTCCTATTTTGAAGACAGGAAGTACTTTGTTTCGGTTGGTAACTGTGTATCAGACCAAATGGCCCTGACGTGGGGTTTCACAGGGGTCTATCTTGGGACCTCTATTATTCTATCTCTACATGCTTCCTTTAGGACAGTTAATACGCAGCTGTGGCATATCCTACCATAATTATGCAGATGACACTCAGATTTACATTTCACTCACAGCAGGTGAAAATGGACCAATACATTCACTGTGTCACTGCATCGAACAGATTGACACGTGGATGCAAAATAATTTTCTCCAACTGAACAGAGACAAGACTGAACTAATCATCTTTGGGCCACAGAAATAAAGAGAAAGTGTCAGCAGTCACCTCGAGTGTCTCTAAAATCTAAAAATCAGGTTAGAAATCTAGGAGTCATCATGGACTCACACTTGAATTTCCACAGTCACATTAAGTCAATTACATCATCTGCATTTTATCACCTTAAAAACATTTCCAGAGTCAAAGGGATGATGTCTCAACCACACTTAGAGAAACTTATCCATGCTTTTATCTCCAGCAGGTTAGATTACTGTAACGGCCTGCTCACTGGTCTCTCAAAACGAGGGTTAAGACAGGTGCAGCTTATTCAGAACACGGCTGCTCGGGTTCTAACCAAAACCAGGAAGTACAACCACATTACGCCAGTTTTAAAATCTCTGCACTGGCTTCCTGTTGCTCAGAGAATAGACTTTAAAACAGCACTACTGGTTTACAAGTCTCTAAATGGTTTAGCACCAGAATATATTTCTGACATGCTAGTTACTTATGAACCTCCTCGGACTCTGAGAACATCTGGGACAGGCCTTCTGCTCGTGCCCAGAGTTAGAACTAAACATGGTGAAGCAGCGTTTAAGTTTCATGCAGCAAAAACCTGGAACAGCCTCCCAGATGAAGTAAAACAAGCCTCAACTTTAACAATGTTCAAGGGGAGGTTAAAAACCTTCCTCTTCAGCTCCGCCTACACTACAACCTAAAGTGTTTTTTTTTTTTGTCTGCACTCTTCTTTTTAAAAAAAATTAAATTTTTCTCATGTTTTTTAATCTAAATCTTATAAATTGTCTTTTATTCCTATAAAGCACTTTGAGTTACCCAGTGTATGAATTGTTATATAAATAAAATTGCCTTGCCTTGCCAATAAAGGAAGCTAATACAAAACATTAAGCAGGAATAGTATCAGTAGAAACACCTAAACATTTTAATAAAATAGAATTTACTTTACTATGGTGCATTTTAGATGACATGACATTTTTATAGATTAAGTCAGATTATGGAACAAAACCATGGATTTGCCCCAGTTTTTCAATAACTACATCTGAACCACAAATAAGTGCTGTTAATGTGTTTAATACAATTAAGCAGAAACCTCTTGTTGTGGATTATTTTCTGTTCATAAATCTAATTATTTTAAAATACAATGTCTAATATCATACATTAAAAAAATAATAATTTTTGGTCAGACTGTTCTACTGCAACAGATATTACATACTAAAATAATTTTTGATCTATTAAAAATTACACCAGAAAAGTTATGTTTATTCCATTTATACCAAATAGGGCCAACTGTAATGTACAGTCAGGTCTTATAATTCTGATTAAAACTTTACTGTTTAACCTGCTGTGTATCTGCTGATGTTGAAGTGTCTTTAATGGTCTCGGATACATGTCTGCGGCTCTAATGCTCTGTCCTTTTCTGCCTCCGCCAAAATAAAGTAGTTTCAGCTGCTATCAAATGACACAGCTTTTGTTTTGACAGTATCACAGGAATTCTAGGGTTGCCGTAAACAGTACCTTTTACATTGCTAAACAGAACTTGTGTGTACAGTTTAGCCGCCGTTGGACGTAAACAAGATTTAAGACATGCTTTGAGCGTGTATACGTGTTTTTGGTCCGGGACAGAACAGCGCCAAAAGAGAGCATGGGGTTCAGAGACTGGTGGCTTTATCTGAGTCTGACACAGGCTATTCCCCCCTTAGTGTCAGTCCAGGGCTACACTCAAACATGGCTTAAGCCACGGAAAAATGTCCCGGTGACGCCACTTTCCCTCATCTCCTTTTATTGATCCAAAACCAACAGCATAAATGTCTAATGTTTTACATCTATGTTGCATCACCTCCTTCTTACTGTAGCTTTATTTCTTTGTATTAATCCTCCCATCTCGGATGTATGCGGCAATAAAACACTGACAAGAGTCAACAAACTCACCTGAGACTCTCCTTTTTGCTGTCCTTCTTCTGCCTGCCTTTCTTTTCCTCCTTTTCATCATCCTTTGCATTCAAGTTTTTTAAGATGAAGATCATGAAGATTCTAGAGCGCGCCACTAGTTTAAGGCTCATTGCAAAGCATTTAATCATAGCTACAGAAATACAATCGCATTTTCTTATCATCGTTTTGTCTAAAACAAGTAAACATGCCTAACATTTAACCACAGTTACAGAGTCGGGCAAGGGCAAATGAAAAAGTGTATTACTTACAACATAAAGTGTAATGGAAGCAAGTGAAAAGTGAAAGGTTTTCTAATTGTCTACATGCCATCTTTTACTCTGAGAGTAGCCTGACGTGACAGCTGCACTAACGTGAGAGCCAATAATAAAGTCACCACTATTACATGAGGGGGTCCTCACTTGAGAAGGTCCTCCCCGGAAAATCTGCCCATGCATGACAGTGCTACATTGCAATATATCACAACCTTATCTTTATTTCAGTATCCACAAGCGCACAATCTAGATTCAGAAAAATTGGCTACAAACATCGTCATATTGTTAATGTTGCATTAAATATATTTTCCTAATATTGTTCAGCTCTAATTTAATTGCAGTTGGCAATGAAAAATGACCAGAACTTCTTGTTTAAACTTAATTGTAAATGTGTCCAAAATCATACACATTTAAGTTGTCTTGCTTTCTTGTAATATGATTTTGTACACAATTCTCGTCTTGTCCAACCCAACATACAACTGTAAACATAGCCTTGACACATTTCACCACCTCTTGTTACTCCATGCACGTTTCACCTCTGTCTGCATCTCCTCTTTGTCCCCGGTCCCCCCTTGGCGTCTCCAGCCTGTGCTCACGTCTCTTGTCTCTTGTTTCTGTCAAACATGCTCCTCCTCCCCGCTCAAGCGCTGTTAGGAATGCAGTATTAAGTATCATCCCCTTCCATGCAACTGTGATACTTCCTCCTCCGCCGGCCTTGCTCCGTGCTCACCTTACCTGCTCTGGCTCCATTCAGTCTCGCCTCCACAATCATTCCCAGAGGCGCAGTGGACCCCCCCAATACCCCTGTCACCTCATCCTCCTCCATCCCTCCATCAGCTCTGAGTAAACGCACAGGCTTAGCCCCAAGCTACTCCTCTTCTTAGAAGCATGTAATAAAATGAGCACTGATACTACAAAGCACATCTGAAATGGTGCCAAGTTAACACCTTGGTATTAAACTATAATTTAACCCACAGCTACATTTATATTTCCTTTTTTTTTTTTTACAGAGATTACATATAATTTTTATCCCAGAGTTTATAGTTTACTTCACTGCCTGTGTGTTTTGTTAGGCGCTGTCTTGGCAGACATATGAGAGCAGAGAAGTGTTTGTAGCGAGACAACAGGATGACCACACCTGATTCTACTAGAGCTGTAAAATCACTCGGGTGACATTACCAAGAAGCGGGAAGACGTATTTAACCGCTGCACTATAAAGGTCATTCTGGCATGTGTGGTGGCAATAGCCACTGTGACTATAATCATTTCTTTTTGGTTATCTCATTTTCGTAATTGTGGGAATCCAAAATCATGATCAGAACAACACAGTCCTAGTGCAAGTACTAACTTATTTCCTTGCATTTTCTTGTGCATCCAGTTCAGTGCCAGGCAGCTCATTCATTTATTATATGTATTCAAAATATGAACAATAATGCAATATTTTTACAGATCTTACAATTTTAATGATACAACAGTTTTGTTAAAAAAAAGTGCCACTATTCTAATGTAAAATAGGCTGCTAATAAAACATTTTCATGTAGTGAAAACCGTACAAACTTGAGACACATGTATAGTTGGTCCCACTTAATCCCTATTGAGTTTATCCAGAAACTCTCACCAGGCATTCAGAGTGAAACGCCAAGCCATATACTCAAGTGACTGCGCTGGCTCCGTAACACACACAGATCACATATCGCCAGCCTCTCAGCTGCCACGTATCGGCCTCTTAAAGTGTGCGTGTTGACTATTGTCCAGATCCAGGGGGATCATGGCCATCTGCTTTTAGTGGTTGAGTACTGGTTTGTAAGCATCGCTCTGCTTTGACGGGGCATTCCCACTGTGAAGATGCGTGCTCAGGTCATCAAGCCTTTCATCACACCTCTCACGCACGCACGTAAGCGTGTAGACACACAAGCGTTGCATATTAACCCACACATGTGCATGGTATCGTGGGGGAAAAACCTCAAAGACTGTAATGGCCATCTCTCATTTCATTTAATCTGCCTAGAGGAAGCCCGGGAGGTGGCCCAGTAGCGCTGATTAATAATAGGCTTTTGGAAACACAGACTCCTTCTGCCACACATTTCAGCTGGCCAGCTCCAAAACATACTAGGCCCCCTCCTTCTGCCACCATCGCACTCCAACTTTATCATCATCTGCAAAAGAACCCCAGCATTTAGAGTGTGTTTTACAAATCATCCAAAAAGTGAGCAAAATCATTGAGGTTTTTGAATCTTGCAGTGTTATATAGTTCAAGAGGCAAGACTCTCCTCTAAATCTTTTGCTCTGATTCCTCATGTTACAGTGTAATGATCAACTGTGACACAGTTAAACAGCTTAGGGAAAGGAGCAAATGAGGGATTATTATTATTATTATTATAGTTATATTTATATAGCGCCTTTCCAGAGCTCAAGGACGCTTTACATATCAATTATTATTCACTCCACAGTCACACACTGGTGGTAGTAAGCTACATCTGTAGCCACAGCTGCCCTGGGGCAGACTGACAGAGACGTGGCAGCCATTCCGCGCCTACGGCCTCTCCGACCAACATTATCAACATTCTAACACATTCATACGAGGCAAGGTGGATTACATTGTTTTCCCTATTTACTCCCATCCTTAAACGTTCATGCCAGTTTTTTTGCCAGTCTTCTACATCAGTCCATGACCCAATTTTTATCCATCAAAATCTTTTAAGAACATGTCACTTTTTGGCTATGATGCTTAATAGCTGTGTGCATTGGTTTCCAGGTGGTGCTGGAGTGTGTCCTGCAGACAGATGTGGTCTACAACAAGGTGAACCCCATCTTCCACCATTGGAGGATCAACGACAAGAAGTTTGGACTGACCTTCCAGAGTCCTGCAGACGCACGTGCATTCGACCGGGGCATACGTCGAGCCATCGAGGACTTGAAGCAAGGTGGGTGTGTGTGGCAAGATGGAGTGACGTCTAATGTTGGCCAACAACAGAATGTTTTATCTCCAAAAAAGATCAGTGTCACGTTTTTCTGCGCAAAACGGCAAATTCTTTGCTAGTGGCATATCTTAATTTTGAGCAAATTGAAGCAAAATTGTTGAAATAGATAAACTCTTGTGTAGTGGACTGGAGACACAGAATACACTACTGCTAAAATAAACGGTATTCCCAGCTTTCTAGAGTGCAGACCCAGGAATTTGCAATTTTTATACATTTTTGCAGACTAGTTTTGGCCCATTAATTTAGTCAATGGGGCAACTCATTTTACAGAAAAAAGGTCATTGGAGTTGATATTAACTAAAGGGTTTCCATTTTCAATGTTTTTTTTTTTTTTTTTTTTTTTACAAACGGCAATATTGTAATTTGATATGCTGCAAAATATTGCAAATTTTAATTGGCTTGGGGTTGTTATGGTCTTCAGTGTGATGGACATTTACTTTTTTGTCTCAAATCCTCATTTAAAGAAAGCCTTAAAATCAAAACGTATGCCTAAATTAAAAAGTCTTGGTTTAGACCTTTTCCATTCATACATGTAGTTCTAGTCCTAGTTTAGTCTTGATTTAGTCATGGTTCAGTCTTTAATATTTCTCCTGCTATCTCCTGCTTTGACAAGTGGAAGTTAGCCCAGAGCCTTGTATTTCTTTATTTATTCTAAATGAATTTGTTTTTTATGGAAGTATCTATTAGACATTGTGCCAACTCAGTCAACAGTAACTGCAAAACCCTATGTGGTGTTATTTTCTGTACTATTGTTAAATGTATTTCTTTGGGCGTAAGCACTGCTCATTTACTTTGTTTCTTTATCCATAAATCAGTGCAGCTTTGTTATTGTCTCCTCGTATCTACATAATACTGTGTGTGTCTGGAATTCCCTTTAAGAGGTAGGATTCTCCTTTTGCGTGGCAACCCTCCATTAGATGTAAAGCGATCTGGGTGGATGGCTCTGAAAGTCGCATACATTCTGTGGTCTGCTTCCGGTTTATTGACTCATAAAACCTGAACTAGTATCTGTTCAGGGAGAGAGTGCGAAACCCACCACTACCTGTACGTTTACCCAAGTAAGACCCCTTTTCTCCTGCTGCCCAGAAAAGCGCACTACTTCCTGTAAAGACTGGCAGGGCAGTGGGAGAGGTAGGACAGGGAGGGGCTGCTGGTGAGCCATTATTGATAACTATCTGTGATGGGACAAAGTGGGGTGTTTGTTTCTCTTTTTACACCTTCAGTGATTTAGATTGGTGTCATGTTGACTGCATTTACAGACAGAACTGATTGCACAAAAAAAATGGATGCAGTTGCTAAAAGCATAGGAAACATACAGTGGGGATCGAAAGTTTGGGCACCCCAGGTAAAGATTTTTATTAATGTGCATAAAGACGCCAAGAAAAGATGGAAAAATCTCCAAAAGGCATCAAATGACAGATTAGACATCCTTATAATAAGTAAAAAAAAAGTTAGATTTTATTTCCATTATTTACACTTTCAAAATAACAGAAAACAAAAAAATGGGGTCTGCGAAAGTTTGTACTGCCCCCTTTGGCAAGTATCACAGCTTGTAAATGCATTTTGTAACAAGCCAAGAGTCTTTCAATTCTTGTTTAAGGTATCTTTGCCCATTCTTCCTTACAAAAGTCTTCCAGTTCTTTGAGATTTCTGAGCTGTCTGTCACGCACTGCTCTTTTAAGGTCTATCCATAGATTTTCAATTATGTTGAGGTCAGAAGATTGTGAAGGCCATGGCAAAACCTTTAGTTTATGCCTCTTGATGTAATCCACCGTGGATTTTGAGGTGTGTTTAGGATCATTATCCATTTGTAGAAGCCATCCTCTCTTTAACTTCAGCTTTTTCACAGATGGCATCAAGTTAGCATCCAAAATTTGCTGGAATTTTATTAAATCCATTTTTCCTTCTATTCGTGAAATGTTCCCTGTGCCAACTGCTTAGACAACTGCTTAGAAGACTGCTTAGAAGAACCCATGGTGCTGATTGTTGGGGCAAGGTCAGATGAGTCTGGGCATTTAAAACCTTTGAGATTGACATCACCTGGTCTATCCAGACGATGATTGAGAACAATCTATGACACTGTCAGGTCCTAGCTTGCCAAAGGGGGCAGTACAAGGTATTAACTCTGCAGGGTGCCCAAACTTTTGCAGACACCATTTTTTTGTTTTCTGTTATTTTGAAAGTGTAAATGATGTAAATGAAATCTAACTTTTTTTTACATATTATAAGGATGTCTAATCTGTCATTTGATGCCTTTTTGGAGATTTTTTCATCTTTTCTTGGCGTCTTTATGCACATTAATAAAACTTTTTACCTGGGGTGCCCAAACTTTCGATCCCCACTATAGTAGCTGGCTCCTAGAAAAGCTATTGGCTGCTGGCTACACACAGCAAGTAGAACCACAAATACAAAATAGTGTTCTGCGTTTCAGTAATATATTTAGGTGTCAGAATAAAAGACATAGGACTTGGTCCCCCGCTATTGTGGTATTCCTTTAAGATCCAACTTTGTATCAGAGTGAGAGTTGAGTGAGTTAAATTAGCAGCTTTTGGTCTTGATAAGCAATATTTTTCAGTACAGTTCCAGAGGTTGCAAAGTCATCCAATTAGCAGAGGGGAATGGCCAGCTCAGCAATCTGCCACCCAGCCCCCTGTTACACAAGAGGCTCACCAGCTGGGGAGCCGTAATCTCCTTTACTTTCTAGACCTGGAAGCCTCAGAGAGTGCAGAGTGGAACATATTCTGTAAAGGCTTATCTCTGCTGGGCATCGGTAGTTCCTTGCCTGCCATCGTTTATCTTGGGTTTGAACTTCCTGGGCATTAGTCCACACATATTCTGGGTGAAATGTAATCATGGGCAACAAGTGCAGGGCTGGCTCTGCTTCCCTATTTCAAATGAAGCTGGGAGAGTCACTGACTGAGTTTAGCTAACAGTTATGCTAGACACCATTGACAATGACAAGGTCAGTGGTTAGCTCAGGCAGAAGTCATATAACACTCCAACAACATCTGAATCAATATTCTTAGGAGTCTTGGAAAACCTGAAATACACCAGGACTAATCTATGGTCAAAGCAAGATCTAAACCTAAACTATATGTCATACATGCACAGCATTTCAGGGTCTTTCTGGACACTTTTTTTTCAGCGGTTAAAAAAAATGAAATTCTCACATGTGGAACATCCTAACGCTATTGCTATACAAGTAAATAAATAAAATTTTTATATATTGTGCGACCCAGCAGGTGCCAGCTGCTAGGTCAAAATTAAGTTAGTAGGAAGAAAGTTATTGGCTGCTGGTTACACACATTAAGTAGAACAACAAATGCTAAATACTGTGCTTCCGACACTAATATAACTGATTCAAAAGACATTTTTTTTTTATGATCAAATTGTCAAGAACATTTTATATTGCATGTTTTTCCCAAAATCTGTTTTATTGGTAGTTTTTAGTCTTTTTATATTGGCATTGATTTTATAATTTTATACAGCGCTTTTCCACATATGAGGCACTCAAAGCACTTTACATTAAGCTTCCATTCACCCACCAGTTTTACTACTGGAACACCACTGGAAATGGGTTATTTCAAGTAGATAATCATTGATAATATTGTGGAATGTGATCTGAAACAAGAGCAGGGACTCTTTGAATGCCTGATTAAGATGAGTGTTTGTATGTTTAGTGTGCTGGCTGGTGCAGCAGGTGACGGGACTCTTGTCTCTGCTGGCATGTTTTGTGCAATGCTGTGTTGCGTAACGCCTCTCCTCCGGCAGCCAGGTACTCTTCTGTATTCCTGTTGCATTGCTCTGCTGCTGGCCGGCCACGTCCTCACTGCGCGCGCCAAAAAAAAAAGAAGAAAGAATATGTTTTTGCTCGTGTCGGCCGATGCACGCGCGTTGTGTGTATTTGTCTTGCAGTCCTCTGTTGCCATGGCAACGGCGGGCACATGGCTCAGGCAGCTCCGCATGCCTAGCGCTGGCTGAGTCGTGGTGCAGGAAGCCTGTTTCTCTTTTAGAAGTGGAGAAACACATCCATGTGACGAAGATGGAGGCAGACGGACAGACTGATGGACAGACGGTGACTAACACATGCCCAGTGAGTCCGGGTGTCCTCTGCGAGCCCAGACTTGCTGCATTACCATGTGGCGCTGTGCTTCCTCTGTGAATGCACACGAGCTTCTAATGAGGCCTCAATCATATTTTCACTAAACTCCAGTTTAATAAGCAACCCAACAATTTTCTCTTCATGTGGAAAATGGAGTGGTCCCTTTTTTCAGCTACCATTAACCAGTGCTTACGCCCAAAGAGTCTTTATACATGATCAATGAATGAATGTTTATTTTGATCAACATATGACAACAAAACCTTTTTACAAAATTAAATATATCAATTATCTTAGGTTTTCCATATGAACAATATATGATTTTTACCAAGGCTGTAGACTACAATTTGTCATGTACAGAAAATGGACAAGGTTTTTGAATTTTTCAGTAACTGACCATCTCGGTTGTGTGTTACAGGTTGTCGGTCGTTTGGGGAAGGAGATGCTCCAGAGGATGGGCTACCAGTAAGTGACTATAGTGACATTTGGTACCAATAAATTTAGACCTTTTTAAATAATCCCTGAGGTTATTGTATGTAGGTTTTTATCAGGTTGGATAGTACAAAATTTTACTTGGCCATTAAACCAGAGGCCAGTTTGTAGTTAGCACCTAAACCATATGTTTAGGGCCTGATGTGTCCCAGTGAAACTCGGACACCTGCCTTTGTTTTCTCACACAGGTGTTTAACCAGTGTCAGCCAGCCTCCCCGAGGAGCAGCTGGGTGTGGACCAGAGCTCTGTGCTAAAGCAGGTTGAGCTGTGTTTGGACATTTAACTTATGCTATTGCAATTGCAAGTGTTCCCCAAAGAAATATCTTAATGCCACAAGAATTACTGCATACATTTTCCCCGTTCATTGCATTCCACTACATTCTATAGACAATCTAACAATAGCATGTTGTCTATTTTATAAAAGGGCAGCACGTTTACATAGTGCAGCGCTACACATGTACACATGTTCTGCATTTGACTTTGAAGAATTCGGAACAAAGGGTGTTCTCATAGTGACCTCAGTATAGTGATACATTCCTCTATGACAACCATGTCAAAGATTTGGCCATCAGGAAAATTCATTCAGGAATCTGCTGGTTAACTTCTGAAACACTTAACCTGCCTTGCCTCCAGTGGTGTTCCAGCTGTAACACTGGTAAATAGCTTGATGTATGTAAAGCGCTTTGAGTGCCTTCTACAGTGGGTGGAAAAGCGCTATTAAAAAAATATATATAAAAAAATTGTAGCTTATTTAAGTGAGAGTGATACATTTATTGTTTTAACGTTGTGAACACAATTTCCTGTCAATACTGACTTCCTCAAAAACATTTAGTGAGTTAACTGCATTTACCAGATGGTTACCTTCAACTTAAGTGTAATAGTTTGTGAAGCTGTTCAGAATGTGATTTAATGAAGCTACAAAGCCACGAGTGACAGAGCTATGTTCGTGTGATGAAGTTCCTCTTTAAGGAATCGGTCTGAACGTACAGGAAATCCAGTGGCACCGCTGTTGCTAGGCAGCGGGAGGGGGTTCAAAGCAAGGGGGTAGGTATAAGGGGGTGTTCACAAGGTTCAGCAAGTGAGCCACTAAGGGTGTCACCATGGTGATTTGGCATCCGAATGTTGCGGTCGGAGACCTGGGCTACAGAGAAGGAGAAGTGAACCAGTGGTGAGCTCTGCAGCCTGAGAACTAACAAATAGAACCACATAATATTGAGAGCTGTTTGCATTTAACCATAGGAACATTTAAAAATGTCAAGGTATGAACACCGTGACATAATGTCTTTTAATATTAGCTGGTAAAAGCACTGACACATTGAAAAATAAACTTCCCCATTTTTCAAAACTTTCCAATGGTACTGTTGATTTGAACGGTCTCATTCAAGTCATGTTGATGCACCCAGTGGCCTGACCTCTGTGGATTCAAGGTCAAATCCAGGACGAAAGCAGAGTATTAAATAGAGACACACAGTATATACGATTACAATTGATCCATATGGATTTCCAAATGACTGACAGGATTCCAGACTTTATGGGGGGGATCTTTATAGTAAATAGGTATGGCTAGCCAGGCTATCTATACAATCTTAAAAAACAAAGGATCTTTTCTGTTAATGTAAAAAGAAGATATAGAAATGGCTCACAAAAGGCTTGTTATTTTATACAGATATCAACAGAAAGGTAGCTTGTACTTTCTATCTGTACCACTAGATGGAGTGGTGAGCTATTGCTGATTAGGGCATCTAACTGTTGGTGTGACAGGACTTGATGAATGTAGTCATGTCAAAACTATAAACCTATAAATACAGCTTCTATGTGACCTCGTCCAGCAGTCAGGCTCCAGAATACCAGCATCATTGGAGGCCATCAGGTTTTATTTTTTTTTACTTCAACTTTTATTCAGACATTTCCAGACATGATCTGCGATTAGAATTCCTGATAGCCTTGCATTATTCCAATGCTCTGTTGTGTAGATGTTTGTGTTTGTATGCACATAGAAGACGGGCCCTCTCCGCCCACATCCTGCCCACTAAGGCTCGGCACCCACTTCAGCTACCATTAAAGCAGTGCTTACGCCCAAAGAAATACATGAGTCTTTATACATGATCAATGAATGAATGTTTATTTTGATCAACATATGACAACAAAACCTTTTACAAAATTAAATATATAAATTATCTTAGGTTTTCCATATGGAACAGTATATGATTTTTACCAAAGCTGTAGACTACAATTTGTCATGTACAGAAAATGGACAAGGTTTTTGAATTTTTCAGTAACTGACCATCTCGGTTGTGTGTGTATGCCCTTCACAAGTAGACTGCATTCTTCCTCTTCACACTCTCTCACACAGTCCACGCACATGCAACACTTTTCAACCATATAAAACCGCGGTTGCACAAGGGCCCTGCTCAGCTGTGATGACCCACTGCCAGGAACCATATTCAACCAACCGAAAAGGGGAAAAAGTTTACATGCCACGGCTTAACATCAAGATCTAATTTAACCCTGGCAGGAAGTGTTTTCTTATCAGTCCAGTTTTACAGAAGTTTGGTTTGACTGGTCTTGTTTTACAGCCTTACTCACACACCAGTAACTATCAGCTTGTCTTGATAGTGCCATACAAAGCACCTCACTCCCAGGCATAAATGAGTAGCCTTTAAGTTAACAAGGCCAAATAATTAACTATTTTAGTCATTCTGAGACATATTTTAGACGTTTAAAGATGTGGGAGCTGCCATATTGCTTTTGTGAATGTATAACAGAATAGTTGTTCTCAAACTAATGGTATCCTGGCCATTTTTTATAGTACGTGGCGGACTCTAAGTAAAGCAGGTAGATGGCCTATAATTAACATAATTTCTAAAATGGAATATGTAGATTCAGGGATTGTCAACAGTTAAGTTCAGTAAGTAGTGATCAAATTAACTTGTATAAAGATTTGGGCCCTCTGCTTTGGAGGTGAGAATTGCATTGTCCAGTGTTATATACGTCCCCAGCCGCACCCCCATCTCCTCATCTGGACTCATCTCTGGGGTCAGACCTGCTTCACACCGGCCCTCACACATGCCTTTGAATGGCCAGGCTTAGGCGAGTGCTTTAAAAGGAAGCCAAAGTCTGTTTCTCATTTCCACCACCCCCCTGCCACCCCTCCACCTCGTTCACTCTCTTCCCTTTATTTCTTTCTTGCGCACACACACACAGCTGTCATCTGGCTTTTTAAGTTTGTGTGCAGCATTTCTCCAGCTGGAGTTGGTTTATGACATTCCCTGTGCAAACTCTTTGGCCTCTCGTTCCCTCTTTCTGTTCTCTCACACACATACACACAAATACAACACAAAGTCATTTTTTCCTGCTCTGTTCTTTCTCTTCTCTACCTCCACTGTCTCCTGTTCCTTACATTCCCCTGTAGAAGCCGCTGCAATGTGTATTGCACCCCTCGGTATGTTCGGAGCCATGTGTTCGTAGTCTTGAGGGAAGGAGGAGAAGGAGGGGTGAACAAAGAGAAGGGGAGGGGGAAAGAAGTCAAAGGAAGCATCTCTTAGCAACCACAGGACAGTAATTACTGTAGCAGCAGCTGGGAGCAAACCAGATTTCCGCTGTGCGTTAAAACACTGGCGTGGGCTACTTTACACACAGCACTAGCTAACCAGAGCCAGCAGCCTCCTCCACATACAGGCCAAGGCCCAGAGAGGGACAGGAAGAGGGCGGTCGGACAGCAGAGGAGCACCAACCCAGTCTCCATGAGGTTGGGGTGTGTGTGGGAAAGAAGGGACAGCTAGCCAATGTGGACACTGTGTTTGTAATGAAAGAAAGGCAGACTACAATCACAGTAGCTTTCACTCGTTGCTCTTTCTATGAACGTATAATAACCCTCGCCCCATTTCAAATAAATGGTTACAATTGGTCAGGATTTCTACAAAGTGGCTGTTCCATAGAAACAATTTTTGCATAGTGAATGGTGATTTCTTTACATAATTAGATCAAAAAGAATGCTACCAGAAATGCAAGCACTTAGTGTGTTAAGGCTCAAAAGATATATCAACATAAATAAAGCTTGTTTGACCTTAACTACTAGATGAAATGGTGAGCTTCCCGTTGGTGTGACAGGACTTATAGCCTGTTTGGACACCATACTGTATTAGCGGAGACATAATTTTAGTGAAATGTTTTTGATACAAGACAATTCAGGGTTGCACAATTAAAAAAAACACACAAAAAAAAAAAACCTTCAAGATGCAGTAACGGTTAAATTGCAATATGACTGTCCCACTAACAGTAAAATTGCAAGTGCTTAAGACAACAGTTTAAACTTTGTGATTTTGATTTTACAATTACTTGTCTATTACTTAATGTGATATGTTGTGCAGCCCTAAAATAAATGTAATTTTAAGCAGAGATGTTCGTGCAGAAGAATAAATGTGTGAATAAAACTCTCTTGTGTAGTGACACGAGAAGCCATATGATGCCCTGTACACTGTATAAAGCCGTCAACTACATTAAAAAATCGATTTTTCTGGTTGTTTCTTGGCACTGTAAACTTACCTATATTCTAAGTGACGCGCTCATGTCACCAGTTCTGGTTGTGCTGAACTTGGACTACAAATGCAGTGGTTTTAAAACATGAAAAAGGCTATCAGACACCAACTACCTATAGAACAAAAATAGCTGAGTTGTTTGTTGCATTTGGCTATTTGTCCCAAGAACAAGAAAAGTTTTGTTTGAGGATAGACCTGTATTCCCATTCATTCCCTCTTTTTTTTTTTTTTTGCCTGAATGAGAATCGCCTGTCATCAATTCAACCAGACTGCAATGTTTGATACATTAGTACTTTTAGCTCCACCCAAAAGTGGGGGCCGTACAGTACGCTTATTTTGGCCCATTTCATATCCATTTTATCAATGGAAATGTGGCTAACAGCATGTTACCAAATTGAATGGACCAATCGTTCCAGTGATCCAAGATGAAGGCTGAGGTGCCACTCTCATAGCTACAGCTCTGGAAAAAATTAAGAGACCCCTCTAAAATTATCAGTTTCCCGGGTTTTACTATTTATAGGTATGTGTTTGGGTAAAATTAACATTTTTGTTTTATTCTATAAACTACTGACAACATTTTTCCCAAATTCCAAATAAAAATATTGTAATTTAGAGCATTTATTTGCAAGAGGATAGTGATGACCACAGAAGTGTTTTTTTTTAATACTTTTCCTGATTAAGTAAGATTGTTTCAGGTGATCACCTAATCACCTGAATAGGATGGTTAGGACGTTAGAATGGATACTTTCCAAACTTGTAGAGATGCTGATTGCTAGCAAAAATTGCAGTGGTCTCTTAATTTTTTCAAGAGCTGTATATCTTAAGTTCCTACACTTGTTGCAGATTGTGACAAGTTGTTGTTTACAGACATCTCTGCCTGATTGATGTCAACAGTCAGCCTACCCGATGAGATTTTTTTGGGTGCATGCTACCATGTGTCAGTTTGCCTGCCTTATTTTTTTTAGTTTTCACGTTTTTCTCCTGTTCAGGGCCCACGTTTGAAGATTTGACATTAGCTCTGATGTTTGTGGGAACACATGCAAGGCTGATGGGAACTGTGAGTTCTCAACAGAAGGGCCTTGAGTCATTTAGCACGCAGCAGTGGTCCGGCTGAGTGTAGGTGTAGGATGCCCCCTGCTGGCTGCAAGTGCAACACAGCCCACACACTCTGAGTCAAAACGATTAAGGAATGCTGATTTAGCAGGCCTTTTTGTTATGAAGGAAAGATATATTACGTGTTTAAATGTGCTACTCCTTTCAGTTAGTGCTTTATATTTGGTCAAGCACTGACATTGTACATTATTGGTTATAGTTTTTTACCATGTCTTGTTGAGAGCAAAGTGGATGCACGTAAATTAAGGATATTTTGTGTTTGCGCAGGTTTGCAACGAGCCTCCCTCCATCTGCACCCCAATGAAAGAGCCCTTCTCTCCACTCAGAGAGGTCTCCACCGAGCCATTCAGAGGCTGCTACGTCCGAGCACAGCCCTTTGACGAGTTCCCCTCCAACACGCGCTACCTGCCTCCACAGGTGAGTTACTGGCAGCAATCCTCTGGACTGAGTTGTGTTTTTGTGAAATGTGTTCATCAGAACTAGGCTGAACATGTCAAGAATATGTAATGTTATCACTGTGATGGTATTTATATTACATGTGACTGTTTTATATCCTATATATTAGTTCAACAACAAAACTGGTTGCATTGAAGTCCGGAAATTTCTTAATGGACTTTCAATTCAACATTTCTGTACAAGAAACCTACCATGCAGATGTATGGAAGTATTTTAAAATATTATAAGACCACATTGAGAGCCCACACATTGTCATCTTGATGTAAAGGTGTAAGACTGTGAGTTGAATGGTTTTACAGCTGACTTCCTTAGAAACCTCTCTCTCAAATACTAGTTTGAATGATATTCTTATGAGTGTGTCTTGTCTTTGGTAGGTCTCCTTCAAGCCGACCCGTCACGTCAGCTTCCACGTGGACGACGAGGAGATTGTGCGCATAAACCCGCGTAAGGACGTGCTTATCCGGGGCTACGAGGACTACCGCCACCCCGTCATGTGGAAGCAGGAGCCCGAGCGGGATGACATGGACTTCCCTTCCTCCTTCCACAAAGCAGACAATAAGTACCTGTTTGGTGACGGCCCGGGCGGGGACCCCCACTTGGGTCCCGGAATGGGCATTGGGACGGGCATGGGGCTCGGTCTGGGCAAGGACACAGCCATCAAGACCCAGCCGTCGCCTCTGCTCAAGTCCAAGAAGGGCAGGCGGCGACGAGAGGACGGCGAGCGGTCCCGCTGCATCTACTGCCGCGAGATGTTCAACCACGAGGACAACTGGCGGGGGCAGTGTCAGGACGCACCCGACCCCATCAAGCAGTGCATCTACAAAGTCAGCTGCATGCTGTGCGCCGAGAGCATGCTGTACCACTGCATGTCCGACTCGGAGGGCGACTTCTCGGACCCCTGCTCCTGTGACACGTCCGACGAGCAGTTCTGCCTGCGCTGGCTGGCCCTGGTGGCGCTGTCCTTCATCGCGCCCTGCATGTGCTGCTACCTGCCCCTGCGCGCCTGTCACCACTGCGGGGAGGCCTGTCGCTGCTGCGGGGGCAAGCACAAGGCCGCCGGGTGACCCCACGCCATCAACCGGGACACCCTCAGAGCTAGCTAACACAGGAAGTGGAATAAATTAAAAATAGCCGGCATCCTTTTTTCATTCCCCCTCTCAGACGGGGGTGAAAACATTCTGAGATTTCAGTTTGAGTTTGTCGCTGACGACCAGCGGGGAGGACAAACCGTAATATGCTTTTGTGGGACCTCCGAGCAGCGAGATTAGCTCAGGAGCTTAATCTGTGGAGAACGGAGGAGGCGTCAAGATTAATAGACTTGGAGATGTTACTAAACACACCTGTACACACACACACACACACACACACATGTGCACACACCTCTCATACACTCGTGCAGTCATTAAGCCAGGCCACAAACGTCCGGACTCTTCTAAAGTATTGTCTATCTTTATGAAGGAAAAATTGTCATTTGTACAGAGAGCAACATAGAAAACAAGAAAAAAACTACTTGCTGTTTGCTAAAAGGGATCTGTTCTTGCTTTTGTGATTTGGGTAACAGTGGCCTTCTTCATGGCTTGAGCATTTGCTGACGGTGTAATTACTAGACAAAGGAACCCCCCCCTTCAGTATTGGTCTCAAATTCTTGTGGTACATGGGCCACGTGATTTCTTGTCATTTTGAACATTTGAGAAATGTTTAGTGGTGGATTTATAGCCAAGTCTTTTTTTTTTTAAACTTTTTTTCTTTAAAGTGTACAGTGTTTTGACGGTACTTTTTGGACACACTATTTTCCAAACGTATTCGGACCATTTTATCGCATTCCAAAACAAAGGGAACACTTAGAA
This sequence comes from Perccottus glenii, assembly GCA_024416835.2. Taxonomy (NCBI): domain Eukaryota; kingdom Metazoa; phylum Chordata; class Actinopteri; order Gobiiformes; family Odontobutidae; genus Perccottus; species Perccottus glenii. The sequence goes on along the minus strand of CM044565.2, from coordinate 9,273,584 downwards.
GGGAAAATGGTAATAGTCAATTCCCACGAAATCGACCATACAAATAGCTTTTAATTGAAACCTATTCATCAGAATTAAATTAACCGACCACATTAAAATTTTAGTCCAGGTTTTTACTGCTGTCATAAAATGTTTAATTATTGTTATTACTCTGATTCTGCTCATTTATTTAAAAGTTTTTTCTGGACACAGGCTGAAATGTTGCTCAACCAGCAAGTTTTGTTTTGGTGAGTAAGGGGTTCTACTTAAATGACGAGGCACTTAAATACGGATTGGGAACCCCTCCGTTTTTCTCTCCTTACATTAATCCAACATCTCTTTAAAGCACTACTCTCCGAGCTTTGGTTGCAGCACCTCTCCATGTCTTTTTATTTGTTGTTTTCCCTTCTTCTTTCCTGTCGTTCAACTGCTTTGTCATCATTAACTCCTGTCACTTGATCCGAATGAATGAAGTCTGTATTTTTCTAAATGGTGTGTATGTGCATGTGTGTACATAGGTGTGAATATGCACTGGTGATCCGATGACTGGTATCATCACCACTGTAATTAACTCTTGGAGTCTTAAAAAACCCTGACTGGTGTCACGTTTCCCCAAGTCTTTAGTGTCTTTAACAGTTAAGAGGTTAAAGTAATTTGGGAAACTGGACACTGGCAGACTGTTAATTTGTATTTCCATGTGAAAAAAGAAAAAAAAAAGTCTAAATAGTGTCGGAATTTTGGTACAACATGAGCAGTTTGAGAGCTCTGCATTATAACAAGAATTTGAGATGTGGCTAAGGCTGTGTTCACACCAATACATTTTTATAATGAAGCTAAATTTGTTCTTTAATTTAGCTGTCTTTGTCGAAGCTGGCAGAGTAAAAATGCAGCTGTCGACAGCCTGGTCATCTTCTTGGATATCCCAAATAAAAAGCATTCACATTGGGGGAAAAAAACAACAACTTTTGTATATGCCAAGGAAAAAGAATCTGCCCTTTTGTTTATCAAACCTTTGAAAATGCTAACAGACTTTTGGGTGTCTTCTCTGATTTGTTGCCAAAGGATTTTCTTTGCCCCCTTTATGCTCACTTTTTGTTGCAGAATATTCTAGTCTTTGTTACGTCTTGCCTCGTCCTCAAAGGTGTTGTGCCAGGAAGTTGTCCCGACTCTATCACACAGGTCATAGTAATGGGGCGTCACAGTGGAGAGATGGGTTGAGACAACTCTTTGTCAGATGAAGGACCATAACATTATTGCTATTCAAGCAATTCTTTGCACTACGCATATTGTTGACTGTTTTCTGTTAACCATTTTTGCCCTGAGCTTCTGTGGCATGTAATATGTCACAATTCTTGGTGCTAAAAGGCTGACAGAGACAGTATTGGTGAGACAAATCCTCATTCAGCGTTATTGAAAGGAGCAAAAAGGGGGCTTATGAGTCTGGGCCTCATTAGAATGTACTGTCATCCTTTGGACAGTTTTAGTCATGGAGTTTAATTTGTATATTTATTTTTTTTTCCTTTTTTAAATAAAAATGTGTTCATGTGGACAAAGCCACAATTCTACATCCTACAAATATTTCTGAATTTTGAAATATGTCTGAAAACTGACAAACCTTCTCCAAAGTATGGCATATTACTTTCAACTAATGTTACGATTAACAAATTAATTCAAGATGCGTAACAGACATGTTGTAATTTCCTGTTAAACGGAGCAGTTGAGGCTCCGTCTAAACAGGACTAGATTATGGCATCCACAGATCTTCTATGCAATCTTAACCTGGGAAACACTTCGACCTCTTCAGCCCGAGTCAGTGATAGAGCACTTAAGCTATAGACCGAGCCCTGGTACCAAAATCCAAACAGTTGTAAATATGTAACACTATATTTAAGTGCTGATAATAATAATCCCAGCTTTTTTTTTTTTTTTGTCTTTGATATTTGAAAGATAGAGCTGTATTTATCATTGCTGTCAGCATATACTGTAGCTTCAATTGACAGCATTATGTACATAGGTCACCTTTTAGTATTATTTCACATTGAAAAGTAGAGGGTCGATGGGGATGACTATTGAGCTTTTAAGAGTTTCCTCTCTAGTTTTGTACGGTAGAAGGAAGGATAGTGCTAACGCGGTACTCTAGTGGCAGTCCAGTTGTTTCAAAAGTTTGAAATATATATATATATATATATACGTACATATAAAGCTGCTAGATACAATCACTAATTTTATTGTGTTGACAGAAATCAGCTATGAATGACTGTTAAAAGACTTATTTTCCAACAGCATATAACGGTGCGGGTGAGTGTTTGACTGCTCAAGTGGACACAGTGTGTGTGTGTTTGGGAGAATGGTACTATATCTGTGCATTCTTGCGTGTCATTGTTTCTCTGTTCTGGTACAATTCAGTTTGATCTAAGTTAATTTGAAAATGTAGTTTGTAATTAGCTGAATTAAAGAAGTATTTAGACTCTCTGGCCAGCCATACTCACCTTGACAAATAAAACAGGTCTGGGATCTCTTTCCTACACCCCAATTACTAATAATTTAAGCAGGCTTTATATGATTGTTTGCTTCTCTCATGGGTTTTACATTTATTCAGTTGCAGAGGTAAAAATTTGTTGTAAGGGATATTTTAAATACTATTGGGTTCAATACTGCAATAAAAGGTAGTAGCAGTAATAGTTTAGCAACATTTTATATTTTAGGCAACTTGTGTGCACCCATGTTAGAAGTTCTGGTTGTGTATAATGCAGTGTAGTCTGGTTATCTTAAATGCTAAGAGAAAATCAAATTACTGTTTCCAATTCTCTGACACATTCAAATTCAAATTGACTTTATTGATCCCCAAGGGGAAATTTTGTAGGATTTTATTTTAAGTCCTATGTGATGTCAGACTGCGCCTCTTGAGTTTGATGTGAAACTGTGTGTGACAAAAAGAGGTAGGGGGACAAAGGACAATTGTGTTTCTGTTTCAAAAGAGCTCGGGGGTAAGTCATTAGCATACACTTGTTTACATAGCCATCTATCTAACTGCTATACTATACTTGCAATCATAACAGAATCTTGCAATATATTTAGCTCTACTTCTTAGTGCCCACTCTACTGTCGGGTACCTAAACAAAAGTGCAATGGTACCATGTGCATTTTCTAAATAAAGAGCCTTCTCTAACCATTGTGAGTATAAAAACAAAAAGCTGCCATACTTATCTGAACCGTACTGTCCTGCTTCATGTAAATGGGGCTTATGTGGTCCGTTTGATGTGTGTGGGGAGGTTGTGTGTAACCAAACGTTTGGTTGGTCGTCATTCTCCCATCGGAATTGGATGGCCTGCATTATCGCGAGCCGAAAACGAGGTCAAACAAACCTAATCGTGAAAAAACTTGCTGGCTGAGAAGCATAATGTAGAATTTCTACATAAAGTGTAGAGAATGCCGAAAAATAACACTTGTCATTCTGCATTAAACAGCACAGTGCAACTTCCTGTCACGTACTGTAATATATATATGCAACATGTGTCTGTCCGCTTTAATATATATATATATATTTTTTGACCTGCATTATATAAGACTTCAGTTTTAACCATTTTGCTGCTAGTCTTTTATCCTCTTACGATCTTGTGCATATCTTTGGGGAATGCATACAAGTGTACATTGACATTGTGTAGAGTAAAAAAATAAAAAATAAAATAAACAAAAAAGCTATATAAATCTCTTCAGTGTATTGTTTTAAAGTTTACTTTTCATGGCAGTTTGGTGGTTTCAATTTTCCAATGCTTTGGTGCACTGATGATACTATATGTATGCTTTTTTTGTTTTGTTTTGTTTTTTCCATCTTACAGCGCTTGATGTAACATTTATGTGATTAGTTCTAAATAGTGGAAGACTTTGTGTTTTTGAAAAAATAGCAGTATAAATGGTACTACTCCTAACTATTCTGTAAGCACTGCCTGTTTTTTGCTTTTCTCACTCTCTGCATCTTTCTTGATTAGTGCCATCGGCTCTCACATCCTGACGACCTCAAAAAAGTGCCTCACGTTCCATCCATTAGTCTCCATCTGACGATTTTAACATCTCTTCTTCTGGTTTGAGAATACCAAGTATATGATGTAAAAATTTATAGTCCCAATAACTCATGTCATTGTATTTTCTTTATACAGATGTAGCTTGTTACTTTTCATAAATATATAATGTAAATATGCATACATGTTTGTAACTGTTTTTATGTTACATCATACACTTGTAATTTGACATATCAAATAACATTATCATAATAAAATGGTGAGTTTTAATCTTTTGTTGCGTGTGGCTCATTGTCTGACATCGTCACTGCAAAGATTTTGAAAGCTGGCTCCATAATATAGAAGGTCCTCTAAGCGTGACAATCTGCAGCTTCTTTAGTGTAGTGTGTTTTCAGTTGTCAAGATGAGGACTAAGGAAAAATGTCAGAAAATAAAATGAGTGGGAACCCTGGAAATTGTTATACAGTATATGTGAATCAGTTGCATATTACTTATAAAGTACTATTAAAATGAACAGTAATGGATAAATGTTTTTTGGGTTGATTGACGTTGGCACATTATCTTAATACAATTGTTATTGACAACATTGTTTTAGAGAGTTTATTCTAATACACTGATCATAATTTTAAACGCAATACCTTTTTTCCATTTTCCATGAGCTAAACTCAAAGATCTTAACTCAAAGACTTTAATGTACACAAAAGTCCTATTTCTCTCAAATCTGTGTTAGCAATCACTTCTCCTTTGCCGAGATACTCTGTCCACCTCACAGGTGTGGCATATCAAGATACTGATTAGAGAGCAGCCCCACAACCACACCAGCCCAGGACCTCCACATCCAGCATCTTCACCTCCAAGATTCTCTGAGACCAGCCGCCCGGACAGCTGCTGCAACAATTTATGCACAAACTCTCAGAAACCGTGTCAGGGAAGCTCATCGCAGTCTCGACTTGACTGCAGTTTGTCGTTGTAACCGACTTGAGTGGGCAAATGCTCACATTCAATGGCGTCTGGCACTTTGGAGCGGTGTTCTCTTCACAGATGAATCCTGGTTTACACTCTACAGGGCAGATGGCAGTTGTGTGGGTGAGCGGTTTGCTGATGTCAACTTTGTGGATAGAGTGGCCCATGGTGGCGGTGGGGTCATGATATGGGCAGGTGTATGTTATGGGCAATGAACACAGGTGCATTTTATTGATGGCATTTTGAACGTACAGAGATACTGTGACGAGATCCTGAGATTGTTGTGCCATTCATCAACAACCATCACCTCATGTAGCAGCAGGATAATACACGGCCTCATCCGCCCGGACAGCTGCTGCAACAATTTATGCACAAACTCTCAGAAACCGTGTCAGGGAAGCTCATCGCAGTCTCGACTTGACTGCAGTTTGTCGTTGTAACCGACTTGAGTGGGCAAATGCTCACATTCAATGGCGTCTGGCACTTTGGAGAGGTGTTCTCTTCACAGATGAATCCCGGTTTACACTGTACAGGGCAGATGGCAGACAGCATGTATGGCGTTGTAAGAGTGAGCGGTTTGCTGATGTCAACTTTGTGGATAGAGTGGTCCATGGTGGCGGTGGGGTCATGGTATGGGCAGGTGTATGTTATGGGCAATGAACACAGGTGCATTTTATTGATGACATTTTGAACGCACAGAGATACTGTGACGAGATCCTGAGGCTCATTGTTGTGCCATTCATCAACAACCATCACCTCATGTAGCAGCAGGATAATACACGGCCTCATGTTGCAACAATTCCTGAACGCTGAAAACCTCCCAGTTCTTGTACCAGATTTAGTTACAAGCTATTTTCTATTTGCAGTTCCTATGCAGGTGAGTGCAACCAAACATTTCAAAGTAGAAAACTTACATTAATTCATAGTTAAAATATGTACTATAATTGTTACACTTCATTACCAAGCCTAAAAAGGCCTTTTAGCCTAAATTTATCATTAATAAAAATACTTATAGAAATAGTTAACATAATATAGTAATACATATGTGAATTTCTAAGGATTATGTAACAAAAGCGCTTGATGTAACATGTAATTAGTTCTAAATAGTGGAAGACATTTGTGTTTTTGAAAAAAATAGTATAACTGGTACTACTCCTAACTGTTCTGTAAGCACTGCCTGTTTTTTGCGTTGTCTCTCACTCACATCTTTCTTGATTAGTGCCATCGGCTCTCACATCCTGACGACCCTTATTCTTTTACTGTAGTATATTAGCGGAAACACTGATGTAATAATGGGAGCTTTTAGCTGTGATAACAAAAAATAAAAGGAAGGGTTAGGGTTAGGTATACAGTATTGTTCAAATTAATAGCAGTACAATGTGACTAACCAGAATAATCCAGGTTTAGTATATATTTTATTGCTAGATGGCAAACAAGTTACCAGTGGGTGCAGTACAAGACCCAACATTCATGATATGCACGCTCTTAAGGCTGTGCAATTGGACAATTAGTTGAAAGGGGTGTGTTAAAAAAAAATGCAGTATCTGCCGTTGACTGTACAAACTCAAAACTATTTGTACAAATTTTTTTGTTTCTTGGATTTAATAATCCTGTAAATCACTAAACTAATATTTAGTTGATTGACCACAGTTTTTTAAAACTGCTTCACATCTGTGTGGCACCTCTCAGCTGTTATTCCACTCCAACAACATTCCACAATACATTTACATTTCTTGGTTTTGCTTCAGAAACAGCTTCTCGATTGGATTAAGGTCTGGGGATTGGGCTGGCCACTCAATAAAATTAATTTTGTTGGTTTGGAACCAAGACTTTGCTCGTTTACTCGTGTGTTTGGGGTCGTTGTCTTGTTGAAACAAACATTTCAAGGGCATGTCCTCTTCAGCATAAGACATGACCTCTTCAAGTATTTTGACAAATGCAAATTGATCCATGATCCCTGGTCTGTGATAAATAGGCCCAACACCATAGTAAGAGAAACATGCCCATATCATGATGCTTGCTTCACTGTCTTCACTGTCTTCACTGTCTTCACTGTGTACTGTGACTTTAATTCAGACTTTGGGGGTCGTCTATCAAACTGTCTGTGTCTGATTCACACCTGTTTTTTCACAAAATTGATGACCTCAGTGATTGAATGCCACACTGCTGTTTCTTTAAACACACCCCTTTCAACTAATTGTCCAATTGCACAGCCTTAAAAGCGTGCAGATCATGAATGCTGGGTCTTGTACTGCACCCACTGGTAACTTGTTTGCCACTTAGCAATAAAAAAAAATACTAAAAACCTGGATTATTCTGGTTAATCACATTGTATTTTAAACAATACTGTATATCAGATTATACCTGCTGGATGCAGGCAAACACCTTTTTGAATCATTGTGGCATTTATAAACATTATTATCATCAGCAAACTTTCAACACATAAACAGCAGTCCTAGTGTGTAAATGCAGCTTCATTCCATTAAAATAAATATTGTCTTATGTTCCTGTTTTTTGTATTTCAAACGCTATGTCGGAACCATTAGTGTGTAATCGGTTATTTCATTCCGGGCAATAAAAGGTACAGGACTAGAATGGAGGCTTGGCAGTGCAGCAGAAATGAATGAAAAGATGTTAGTGTCATAGAAGCTTCGTATAGTTAGTGAATGAGCGTAAATAAACAGTTTAAGGGCTTTATTATGGAGTGTGACATTTTGGACTCGCTGGAGCAGCTCGGGTAAGCACAATGCTAGCTTCGGCAACAACAAACTAGCAAGATACATGGCTTAATGCCGCGTTATTTTCTCCACTCAGCGGTTTAATTTATAAACAAGCAACATTTAAAAATAGACTGACGCACTAATATTACATTGTTGTTCAAGTGTTTTTCTTTTATTTATTTGCTTGTTTCAACGTTTGCTTTGTCCGGTGCCGCTTCAGTTATGACGGCCTGCTGCTGGAGGAGAAGGCGCTGCTCAGAGCTGCCGACGGAGGCCTGTCATCGCGAGAGTTTGTCGAGTTGTGCGCGTGGCTTGGCTCCAGGTTGAAGACGTTGTGTGAGCTCGAGGAGAGCATCACGTCTGGTCCAGGTGACCCCGGTTTAACACTTCTTTCACAACGGAAAATATTTTGCAAACACGTAGAAAAGAACCCTGACTGTTCAAACATTAGCCCAAGTGTCGGTAAATGTTCGAGTAATTGTTAAATCGGTTGTTTATAGATGACATGGACGGTCTGCGGCTGGAAATGAGTGGTTTGCTGAAGGAGTTGCACTGTCCTTTTGAAGATGTGGTCTCGGGGATTCTCAGCGGCAGCCAGCGGAGCACAAAGGACTATCTCAAATGTGTCTGTATGTACGCCCAGCTAGGATCTATCATTATTAGAGTTAAGTAATATGAAACGAGTTGAACTTGGTGTGTGTTTGCAGTGTTTCTCTGCTCGGAGCTTCAGTCGGCTCAGATCGTCAGGCGCAGAAAGGCGTCAGAGAAAACCCATGGAGAAGTTCCAGTGTATGAGGAGCTAAAGGTCATCTATGAAACCCTCAAACTCCCAGAACCTTTAGGGATGGACGCTGCAGGAGTCTTCTCACAAATCCAGGGCCAGGTAGGATCCATTCCACAGAGTTAGGGCCACACACCATGTAAAATGACTACTCCACTACAGGTTATAAACAAATGTATATTTTTATTTTTTTTATAGGTTGAAAAGGCCCTGACAGAACTTCCTAAAGGCCACTGTGGGAAGCCAGTTCTGAAGAAAGCTCTCAGCAGTGAACAGTGGGTGTGTAACCTAATCCTCTGAAGTCAGTCTCAAGGGTTAATTTAATGACCATGCTTGACTTGAACTGTGTATCTGAACAGGAGAAGCTACACCAGATAAACCAGGTCCTGTCCTCAGAGTACGAATGTCGGCGCAGGATGCTCGTCAAGCGGCTGGACGTCACCATTCAATCGTTTGGATGGTCGGACCGGGCCAAGGTACACTGTAGAGCTGTCAAACTAAACTATTGCACGTTATACTGGTAGAACCAATATGTATTTACTCAACTGTGGGTGGTCAGGTCAAAGTGGACAGCATGGCATTGGCCTACCAGCCCAAGAGACACTCGCTCATGCTTCGGTCCACAGTGGACGTGGCTGAGCTGCTGGCCGCCAGAGAGGACGTCTGTAACGTGGTGAAGACCAGCAGCGGCTCCAGCCGAGAGAACACAGTGTGCGCTGTCAACAAGGTACGTACAGCCACATAACACCACAGTGGCTATAGAAGAAGTTTTGAAATAGTGAACTGAAATAAAATTTCTGTTACTTCTGGGTCAGAGGCTTTTGTGAAACTAACCTCCCTTTTTTTTTTTTTTTTTACCACAGATTCTAATGGGGAGAGTCCCAGACCGAGGAGGGCGCCCTTCAGAGATAGACCAGCCACCTCCAGAGATGCCCCCCTGGCAAAAGAGACAAGATGGAGGAGGAAGAGGCTGGGGTGGCCGAGGAGGAGGGAATTGGAGAGGAGGAAGAGGAGGGTGTAATGAAGGATATGGAGGACGTGGTGGACATAAAGGTTATGGAGGACACAGCGGACATGGAGGAAAACGAGGACGATACCAGTATTAAGTTTCTTGATGTTTTTTTTTTCCTCCAAAAAATGACTGAATTTCTGATCAAATATTTCTTATCAATTGATCACAAAACTGTATTATGTTTTTATGACTGCAGCTTTCCTGCAGTTACTTTGGAAATTAATCCTTGTGTGATTTGTGCAAACATAACCAGAAATTGTATTGATTGTTTTGATGTCAGATCAGTAGCTGGCTTTTTTATTTTTTAACACTAAGAAGCTATTCTTAGATAATTTGGAGGCTGAATGTGTCAAAATTTTGCATCAATCAACTTCTAATTAAATAGTCAAAGGTCCATGGCAATCGCAATTCAAAGACTAAATCCAAAATGAGATGTTAGATTTCTGACTATGGCTTTCTTTCATAAATGTCTGACTTTATTCTCCAGCAGTCAGTTTATACAGTGGCTCTAATCTTTTGAAATCTGTTATAAAATGGAATCCTTTTTTGATACACTTGTTTTAAACGTGTTCCGTAATCCTGTTATTCTTTTGCTACACCATATGGTCATGAGTAACTACAGGATTCTACATTGAAATCACTGAGTGTTGTATGTTTACACTTTGTGCATCTCTTTCTAGGAAGTTTATTGTCAAGTATGTGGTTGCTCTCACTTGGGGGTGTAATGGGCTGCAAGAAAAGAAAATTAAGTAGTAAGCTGTGTCATTTTAAATATTTATTCTTTGCACATTTTCTCTCAAAAGCATACCTTTCTGTTCAAGAGTTAGTTTTTACAGTTTGTACAATAATTAAAGTGACATTTTACATTTTTTTACAAAATGAACAAACCTGTACAACAGTTACATCTCGTCAAATCACTTTTCAGTCTCAAAGCTAAGACTTGGCTTAAAACCACAAACTGAAAGACATGTCAAATATGTTAAATATGATCATGAGCAGAGGGACACAATGTTAGAATGGAAAAGCCAAAGCACTGCACAACCGTTTGGTAATCTCTCACTGTCAGCCTCCACACAAGCAGAAAATCAGAAGAAACAAAACTATGTAACAAAAAGCCCTTCAGCTTAATTTTTTTTAATTAGGCACCAAGTATATTTTGTGTAGCTTCAAAATCTCATAAAAAAAAGTATAAAACTCATCTTGTGTCCGTCTTCACTAAAGAAAAGGAGTCCTTCATATGGGCACTGATCCAGGCATTTAGAGCATTTTTGCTGATTATCAAACTTCTGTCTCCGAGGTTAACTGGATACACTGAACACATTTGTGAACAGGATGTTGAGGCTTGAATAATCATTGTCAAAGACCTGATTACAGCTGACACAGAGCTTTAGCAGCGTTTAATGACATTACAAAATGGATTATGTTAAAAATGCACCACAGGGCACTTCATAAACAGCCTTCAGGTGAACCTATGTCTTCATTACAACTGAATAATCCATTATTAGAATCATTAGCCGAGCAGACAGTTGGACTACTTCGAAAGTGTCCAGTCAGTTTCTGATAAAAATCTATGATAAAGTTTTGTAGCACACTGGTTGATTATGTACAAAGTGTTGGGCTTCATCAAACAAAAGGTGTGTAAAAACAACACCTGTAACACTATTTAGAGGCAGGTCTCGAGTCTCAGGACATCTCATCTTTAACCTTTGCCAACAATAATACTTTGAAATTGTGTCCAAATAGCTACTGCCATTCTTATACAGCTGCATCACTGATGTCAGGATTGGCACAAACCCTGAGCATTGTCTGTTTAAACACTACTTTGTGGCGCCGCTCAGATGAGCCTAGCATTCCTGAGGTACTGGATCAGGACCTTGTAGACAAAGGTGTACTGAGACATGGTCTGCACCATCAACATCCTCTGCTTCCTCAGCTCTGCCAGCACTGTGGGTACGTCCAGAGGCTGCAAGGGGTAGACGAGAGTGTGAGGGGGTCAGCTGTACTTTAAATTAAAACACACTAAACCAGTTCACAACGTCAATCACAAGTGAAAGAGAAAAAAACAAAATAAAAATAATTCATAAAATAAAATAAACTGATATGAGACACAAAGATCAAATGAAAGTGGACTATCTAACAGTGTTAATGAACTGTATATACATCACATGTAGGACACTGGAATTCAGAAATACAAACATTGTCTTAAATAAAAAACATTTTATTTTGTGAGAACTACAAGCACAGAAAATATTGGTACACTTCAGGGGCCTTTATACAGTGAACTATTTGGCTTCAATACTCCACTTTCCATGAACAGACGGAAACTGGAGACTTTCCTGGAGTTTTAGTTTCTAATAACCAGTTCTTTGATTACACTGTTGCAACATTTTGTGAATATTTTAGTTCGGTTTCATTATCACTTTGTCATTCATCTTTCATCTTTACTCACGTGTCTCACGTTTCAATTCCTGTTTTCGCACTTATCATATGATCGTAGTCTTATTACTCACCGATAAATACAAATATGCACCTGTATCGATTTAATCCCTGAGAAACGATGCAAAACAGCAAGACTTTTCTTTTTCTCACTGTTCATTTTCATTAGATTCTCTCCTGTTTCTTGTAAAATCATTTTTGTTCTAAAAGGTGCTACTGTACCTCATTGTGCTCCAGACAGGCAATCATGACCTCCGACAGGATGACCACTCCGGACCGGCCCACTCCTGCGCTGCAGTGCACCAGCACTGGCGGGTTAGTGTTCTTCGGGTCGCTGATGCTGTTGGTGTGTCTTCTCACCGACTGGATCTCCTCCAGGTAGGCTGCAGAAACAAACCATTTCCACTTTAACATCAGAATTCTCAAGGCATTTAAACATCCATCCCACAAATTGTTGTCTGTTGTCCCACTCACTGAGGAAGCCCTTGAAGTCCTCGGGGCAGCCGTGGTCAGGCCAGTCTGTGTACTGAAGGTGCCAGACGGTCCGCTCTTGTCCCGTCATCAGGTGTTTGATCTTGAGTCCCGTTGTTGCGTAGCAGCCCGACTCGGTCCTGAAGCGCGTAGTGATCTTGAAGCGGCCGTAAGTCACATGGGTGTGGCGCGTGCCGAGGCGGGGCCAGTAACGGAAGCTCTTCTCTCGGCCGCTCTCCTGACGGGATCGGAACAGAAACACATTTAGTAGTTGTTTGATGAATAAAAGTAATATGCAGCTTAGAATTAATCCAAACGCACCTCCTCAGCCGTTACCATGGAGATGATGGAGATGCCCTGCTCCCAAACCATCTGCCAGAAGTCCTGACACGTGTGGTGCAGGGGGCCCTGTGTGGCGATGTAGTTCCACTCCTGTCCGCTCACCGTGATCTGAGGAACACACAGATTTTAACATGGATCCTGCTCCTCCACATCTCCACACTGCAATCATCTATTTCCCCCAAAGTTTAACCACTTTTGAACGTCAGTCATTGAGCGGAATGTAATGATATTAGGTCCTTGTTTTAACATTTTAAGAGAAGTGCAGAAAAAAAAAAAACTTTAAGTTGCCTTTAATGAATTTAAATATATAGTCAGTGGTAGAGCGGTTGTCGGAAGGTTGTTGGTTCGATTCCCGCTCTCCCCACAGTTCATACTGTCGTCGTGTCCTTGGGCAAGACACTTAACCCTCCTTGCCTCCAGTGGTGTTCCAGCTGTAACACTGGTGAATGGAAGCTTAATGTAAGTCGCTTTGGATAAAAGCGTCTGATAAATGACTAAATGTAAACGTAGCTTTTTAACCTCCCCTTGAACATTGTTAAAGCTGAGTCTTGTTTTACTTCATCTGGGAGGCTGTTCCAGGTTTTTGCTGCATGAAACTTAAACGCTGCTTCACCCTGTTTAGTTCTAACTCTGGGCACGAGCAGAAGGGCTGTCCCAGATGTTTCTCAGAGTCCGAGGAGGTTTATAAGTAACTAGCATGTCAGAAATATATTCTGGTGCTAAACCATTTAGAGACTTGTAAACCAGAAGTGCTGTTTTAAAGTCTATTCTCTGAGCAACAGGAAGCCAGTGCAGAGATTTTAAAACTGGTTTTAGTGAGAACCCGAGCAGCAGCGTTCTGAATAAGCTGCACCTGTCTTAACCCTCATTTTGAGAGACCAGTGAGCAGGCCGTTACAGTAATCTAACCTGCTGGAGATAAAAGCATGGATAGGTTTCTCTAAGTCTGGTTGAGACACCAACCCTTTGACTCTGGAAATGTTTTTAAGGTGATAAAATGCAGATGATGTAATTGACTTAATGTGACTGTGGAAATTCAAGTCTGAGTCCATGATGACTCCTAGATTTCTAACCTAGTTTTTAGATTTTAGAGAAAGAGACTCGAGGTGACTGCTGACACTTTCTCTTTGTTTCTGTGGCCCAAAGATGATTAGTTCAGTCTTGTTTCTGTTCAATCTGTTCGATGCAGTGACACAGTGAATGGATTGGTCCACTTTCACCTGCTGTGAGTGAAATGTAAATCTGCAGTCATCTGCATAATTATGGTAGGATATGCCGCATACAACCTTAAAATGCTCACTGCTTTTCGCCGTGCGACAGTGACTAAAGAAGTCAGGAATCGAAATTGTCTTCTAAAAATTGGCAGTAGGTCTGAGAGTTGATTTTGAGTCCATTTTCAACCCGAAAAGGTCCAACTAGCTCATCTTTAATAATACCTGCCCATACCAGTACCACACCTCCACCTTGCTGGTGTCTGTGTTGAAGTGGAGCTTTGTGTTTGTTATCGATCCAACCACGGGCCCATCCATCTGGTCCGTCAAGAGTCACTCTCATCTCATCAGTCACAAAACCTTTGAACAATCTGTCTTCAGATATTTCTTGGCCCATTCTTGACGTTTCAACTTATGTGTCTTGTTCAGAGGTGGTTGGGTTTCAGTCTTTCTTACCTTGGCCATGTCTCTGAGAACTGAACACCTCATACTTCTTGACACTCAGGTAGGTTGCAGTTGTGGAATATGGCAGCACTGGAGGATAATGGGTTCCTGGTAGCTTCACGTTTAATTCTTTGCAATTCTTTGGTGGTTAATTTGTTGACTATTTGCTACAAAATGTTTGATGGTTCTGTGATCACGCCCCAATAATTAATTAATTAAATTATATATATATGAGATATTTATAAAACTTTTAAATATTGCAATAATGATTACCTGCAATATCTGAATGCTCTTTTAAAGGAAAAACAAATATAAAGTGTAACACTGTGGACTAACGTATGATGAACGTACATATGATGTACAGTAGAGATGTTTGATGAGGCCCTCTGGATGGTACAGTCTCTAAAATATAGCATCACAATAAAACATTCTATCTAAAACCCTGAGTCTACAGTGTTATTTTTTTTTTTCAGAAACTTCAATAGTTTGTGCGTGTTCAGAAAATATTGACCATCATCCGTTAATATTATCTTTAAGTCTTTCAGATAGAATTTAACTTTGACTATTAGAATGAGTAGCTATGGAAGAGTCCTATAGATAAAGAATTTAAAATATACTGTACACTTATATTGGCAGTTCATTGATTATATTTGTAGCCACGCATATTTCTTATAAAAAAAGAATGTTTAGTTCGCCTATTGAATAAACTGCAGACATTCCAGCTCTGTGCAGTAATCCTTTCTCTGAACATGCTCCACCCTGAATTTAAACCTCCCTAACCACAGTCGGCGGTTAGTCCATAAAAACAAGATGATATTATTCAAAGTGTGACCTACTTTAATGTTTGATGCGTTGATGTAGCCCGTGTTGTTCTCTTTTGTGGGAATCAGCTCCACTCGAGTGTCGTCGTAAGGCAGGACGTCCTGGAAGCGGTTCCGCTCCTCGTTCTCCGGCTGCCGGGCGATGGTGCACTCTTTTGAGGGCCATCGCTTCGGGATGCCCTCGTACTCTTTGAACACAAGACCCTGCTCCATGTGCTGCTCCAGCTCTTTGGACTGAAACAAACACAACACGCAGAACACTAAATAATAATAACTGTAATGGAGCTTTTAATCAAAATTACTGTATAAACACTGTGACTAAAGTCAAAGAAATATTATTTAAAATAATTAGAACCGGGGATCCCCCCGGAAGAGCTGGAGGAAGTGTCTGGGGTGAGGGAAGTCTGGGCGTCTCTGCTTAGACTGCTGCCCCCGCGACCCGGCCCCGGATAAGCGGTAGAAGATGGATGGATGGATGGATGGATGGATAATTAGAACCAAACTAAACTATTACAAAGAAATCATTTTCAAATTCAGAATGATGTTCACTGTAATACAAAATCCATTTTGAATTTGTTCTTTTTACTGTGAAAATATTTAATCCACAAATGTAAAATGTCAAAAATATTAAAATATATATATTTTTTTAAATACAAGAAGTCACTGAGGTAGTTGGGAAGCTCCTCGGTGGCAAGGCACCGGGGGTGGATGAGATACGCCCTGAGTACCTCAAGTCTCTGGATGTTGTGGGGTTGTCTTGGTTGACACGCCTCTACAACATCGTGTGGCGGTCGGGGATAGTATCTCTGGACCTCTTTTCAAGAAGGGGGACCGGAGGGTGTGTTCCAACTACAGAGGGATCACACTCCTCAGCCTCCCCGGGAAAGTCTATGCCAGGGTACTGGAGAGGAGAATGAGGCCGATAGTTGCCGAGGTTCAACTATCGGCCGCATTTAGGAGGAACAATACGGTTTTCGTCCCGGTCGTGGAACACTGGACAAGCGCTATACCCTCTCCAGGGTGCTGGAGGGTTTATGGGAGTTTGCCCAACCAGTCCACATGTGTTTTGTGGATCTAGAGAATCTGGGTGCTCTGGGAGTATGGGGTCCGGGGCCCTTTGCTAAGGGCTGTCTGGTCCCTGTACGACCGGAGCAGGAGCTTGGTTCGCATTGCCGGCAGTAAGTCACACCTGTTCCCAGTGCACGTTGGACTCCGGCAGGGCTGCCCTTTGTCACCGGTCCTGTTCATTATCTTTATGGACAGGATTTCTAGGCGCAGCCAGGGGCCTAAGGGAGTCTGGTTTGGGGACCACAGGATCTCGTCTCTGCTTTTTGCAGATGATGTTGTCCTGTTGGCTCCATCAAGCCAGGACCTTCAGTGTGCACTGGGACGGTTTGCAGCCGAGTGTGAAGCGGCTGGGATGAGGATCAGCACCTCCAAGTCTGAGACCATGGTTCTCAGTCGGAAAAGGGTGGCTTGTCCCCTTCAGGTTGGTGGAGAGATCCTTCCTCAAGTGGAGGAGTTCAAGTATCTTGGGGTTTTGTTCACAAGTGAGGGAAGGAGGGAACGTGAGATTGACAGACGGATCGGTGCAGCTTCTGCAGTGATGCGGTCGATGTACCGGTCTGTCGTGGTGAAGAAGGAGCTGAGCTGTAAGGCAAAGCTCTCGATTTACCGGTCAATCTACGTTCCTACTCTCACCTATGGTCATGAGCTTTGGGTCAAGACCGAAAGAACAAGATCCCGAAATTTATAATGCCCTTGAACTTACATTGTATACTCATTTTTGTTCAGATGTGCAACTTTTGATTATTTTGTAATTGAAATCCATGTTGATTGTTAAAATGTGATTATAGTTTGTGTGTTTATTGTGCATATTTATTTAATGTCTCCCTGATGTTGTGCAGCCCTAGACTTAACACTGTAAAGCTTTTCAGGATGAAAACCCTATCTTCATAATTTGTTAAAAATCAAATGAAAACAGGTGCGAGACGTTATATTTCTGCTTATTAATTTTACCCCCCTGGGTCCCTGGACATTTTTTTTTGTGTTTTTTATTTATAATGTTTTTTGACTGTGTTGATACAAATGTCATAACATTTGGTTGTAGTATTATATTTTGAGGTGAATTTTCCAGGAGTCTTTCCTATGCCTTTTAAACTAAAACGTACCACACACATGTCCCTTTGGCTTTTTGTTTGTGCCATTGACCTCATTGTGAATGTATTTTTTTCAATAACCTACCACTGACATTTGATTTCAGTTTAACTATATATATATATATATTTATTCCCTGGTGTTAAAACCTCTTAATGTTTTTTTTGTGTCCTTTGGACCCAGGTGGAGCAAATTAAAAGCGAGTTTAAAAAAGATCAATATGTTCTTTGAATAGGGAAGAGAAAAGTATTTATACTGGGCTGTTTATATGACGTGAATAATTGGGTGTGAGTGGATTCTTTATGGTACGTGTAAAATATGTCTCAGAGCAGAATGTGTGGTAATGTGTATGACTTGTGTACTGTTGATGAATTTTCAGTAGTGGGGTTTGATTTACTTTTTTTTTTTTCTTCTTAGAATCAATGTTTTTTGATACTTATAAAAAACCCCGCAAAAATTCCAAATTGAAAATATGGGATAGGAAAGACAGGCCTTTTGCGTCATTTTAAGTCACTTAAACTACATTAATACATACATACATACAAACAATGCTCTGCCACAGCTTAAAAAACATGATATGACATGCCTAGTTTGTCCTGTAAATCTCACTTACTGTAAAGTATACTGTACAGTATAACTGTACTTTACTACTTTAACTACACTGTAATAGTGAAGTATAAAAAAATATAACTAAGCTTTTTATTATCATGTCTAATGTGTTGAGTCCACTCATTAGTTTACAGAACCTCCCTTGATTTCCTGATCCCAGAGTTGTGTGTGAGCGTGCGCCCTACCCTCTCGTCATTCGAGGCTCTCTCCAATTCATCCTTAACCTCGTTGTGCATTGGCATCTTGGACGTGGGCCATCCGTTGGGGTGGGTTGTTCTCAGAGGGCCCATCTTCCTCACCTCTGTCCTCCTCATGCCCTGTGTTAAAGCCCCAGCCACGAGACAGAATGAGACTGAGCGTGCACAAAGCTTAGACGAGAAACAGCTCACAGACAAAAGAGAAAGGACGAGGCAGGCTCACAGTAGAAATGTCACCCGACTGGTTTTTCTCAAGTCATTCAGGCAAATTAATATTTTTTTTTTAACCTGTCAAAAGTGTGCGTCAGTGGAAACTGTCTACAGTGAATTCTATCTACACTACAACTTGTGACCTTGGCCACAGGAAAAAAACTAAAAGCATAGTTTCTAGAGAAGTCCAGTGTATAAGTTATATCTTCATTTAAATCTCTTACAGTATTATTATTAATTTAATCAATGTATTAAATGTAAAAAAGAAAGATTTGATGTTGTCATTTTAACATACTGCTTTCACAGTGATTGAAATAATGTCTCGGGAGCAGCTGTGGCAGGACTCACCACAGGAGGCAAACCTTCCACAGTCTTCTTCCCTGGAGACACCTTCTTTATCCTGAGCCTGGGCTGGGTGCTGATGTCTCCCTCAGAGACGGGGGGCACGTTCCAGAAGTCTCTCTCGTGGATGGGAGGCTTGTAGACCAGAGAGGAGGTGACAGACGGGTCCAGGGAGGAACCAATGGGATAAGCCGGTGGAGGCTCTGTGGGAGTCTGTTGGGGTTGAGGGTCCGGGACGACGGCCGCGATGGCTTCCTGAGAGAGCGGAGTGTGTCGCCCGCTGTCGTCTTCCTCGTCCTCCCCGCTGCTGTGGACCAACATAGTGGCGTCAGAGAGGGACTTCTTGTGTCCATACACTCCTGCTCCATGCGTCCCCTCTTTCAGGTCCTCGGTCTGAGCGTGTTCCAGAAGCACGTTGAGCTGCGAGCTCTGGGAGCGACTGTCGTGCACAACCACAGGAACCGATTCAATGGCTGAAGAAGACATGTTCCGCTCTATTACCTTCATGGCCTCCAGACTTTGAGCCAGGCCGGCGATCTCAATGGAATTGCGTTTAGGGTTGTGGTAGGCCTGTCTGTGGGGCACTCCGCTGTAAAGAGGCTCAGACACCTCCTGTAAAGAGTGGGCCACAGGAAGGCTGTCTTCCTGAAAGGTCTGCACGGAGTGGTGCACTCGTCGGGTGATGAGGTCTGGGTTGCTGCTGCTCACGTAGAGATGGCGGGACAGGTCTGGGGTGCTGTTGGCGGGCCGGGGGTGGGCGTAGGGGTAAGGGGGAGGGGGGCGGTACACCTGTGTTCTCATGATGTTGGCCGCTGGGTACTCTTGGGCCTGCTGTAACTGCACGTTTGTGAGTTCTGGGACACTCACCGCCCCCACCACAGGTCGTCTATCAATTGGATAAGGGTATGGAGAGGGGCTGTGAAAGCTGGAGCCCAGGTGGAAGGGGTAGTGGTGGTTCTGTGCGGCTCCTCCGTGCTCCACCCTGATTTCAGGCTGACTGTAAACTAGAGGGTCTGGCCGGCTGTAAGCATAGGAGTTCCCGATGTTGAGGTTCCTCATGGAGTGGCTCTGGCGATGCTCCTGAGACAGCATCATGCCTCCAACCGTTACGTGGTTCTTCTGACGCATCACTGTCTCGTAGTCGGGTGTGGCGCGATAGGATGGCGGGATGAGAGCGCTGTGGCGGTGTGTGGGAAGGTAGTCGGGTCTTGTGATGTCACTCCCTGTGATGGAGGGGTTGGAGGACATGGGCGAGGGTTGAAGGTAGTGCTTGGGGTTGGTCAGGGAGCTGGTGCTGTGAGCACTGTACACGCTGCCGTTACGTAAGCGCCCCCCGCTGGTGTACTCCAGTGGGGCGCAGTCCAGGCTGGTCTGGGAGTGGTAGAAGTAACCGTTCTGATTGTTCATGTACAGGTTGTCTGTGGGAGAAATATCAAAATATAGACAGCAGTCAGATTATACTGAATAACCAGTGCTGACAGTAACTTTTCAACAATTACATTTTCATCAACATGTCTACTCACTGCAAAGTCTGGGTAGAAAGGGGTCTATTGAAAAACCTACACACTATATAGTATGTGTTGTATTAGAGAGTCTTGTTAAAAATGCTCTATTAAAGGAAAGCATATGGCTTTTTTGATTATGATGGCGTATCACTCCATCTGAAAGGTCATTCATTACTTGTGATCTTCCTGAACCAAACCATAACAAAAGGTGATATAAGTACCTTTCTCTGTAAATATTACTAATCACAATCATTATACAAGCTGCTCTAGCATTTACATTTTCACAACAATAAATCTTATTGAAATATTACTCTGATATATATATATATATATATAATCTGATTCACTGCCCAGCCCCGGGGCCAACAAAATTTCTCAACAGATTTATACTTTTTCTGTTTCAACTCTTGTTTATCTGTTACCTTGTGAGGATGTGTAAGGTTCTGTAAAATGGCCATTGTAGTGCATTTGTGGCGGGGGCATCATGTACGCCTGCGGCTTTGGCTGCAAATCAACAACAAAACATGTGACATTCAGCTGTTTCTTTTATCCAACAGAACGGAAAACAATTCGCTAATGAAAAGCTGATGTTACCAGAGACATTCTAGTAGAGGATCTGCGTCTCACTGGGTTGACGACTGTGGGCTGAGTTTGACTAGTAAAAAGAAAAAACAAAATAGGTCCTTTAAACAGTGTTTTAACCATTAAACCATTAAAATGTAGTAAAAAGAAAAATCTCAGCTATATGCCTGCAAGATTTATTACTAATTTAGTGTCATAAAATCTCAATATTCATATCTCAAAGTATGACTGTGTGTCAAAAAATATCACAATTTTGTCAGTGATTTTTTTTTTTATTATTTCCTAATTGTCTTGTACACTGGCTAGACTAGTGAAACAAATACAACCATATACTCACTATTTTGCAAGACACCATGAATTACATTGTCTACTGTACGTGATATATATTTATATTTTAAATGCAAAGTATTATCTCTGACTATTGAGATCGCTTCAGGACTGTCACTACAACAGAGTGTGTGACCCGGTAAGAGCAGGACACAAGCAGAAAACGCATTAACGGGTGGGAGAGGGCAAAAGTTTCCAGCGTCTGTGTGAGCTCGACTGTCAACAAATAGAAGTGCAGTGTATCACAATTCAACCACCTCTCCAAACTGGCAACTGGTCATCACGTTAAACAGTAGCCCCATAATGTCCTATTGCTCACCTGCAATAATACTGCTCAAACTGTAATAATATTATTATTGGAATTTCCAGTTTCAGGCATTTCCCAATTTTTATTATTATTTTTTTTAAACGCTTCTCTAGTTCACACATTGCTTGCCAAAATAACTTGCTGAAGACAACTGTGAATCAGACTGTGGTGCAACTGCAAAGGTCAAAGTTTAAACCAAAAAAAAGTTAGTCCACTCCTGAGATTATATCATTGCCAATAGTAAAAGTTGAATTTTACTGAAATATACAAAAAAGGTGTATTTCATATTGCAATGCCTATTGGAAGATCTCCTTGATTACAGTATGGATTCTTTTTCTATAATGCACTGCATGGTTTAGTTTGTAATAAGAAGCTGAGCAGTCAGGAGAGCAGTTGCTGGCTCCTGCTCGCTAAACTACAGCAGGCAGTGGCTCACCCCTTATCAGAAGGCAAAGAGGGACGAGAGAGCATTGGGAAACGAGGAAAGGATAGAGTGAGAAGAGACTTCTGGGAGCCCTCACAAGGCAGGGGGTCACACCCTTCTCTAAAGAGAGAGGACGAGAGTAAGGCCACAACAAACAACACATCTGCTGGAGACCACAGCTAACCAAGACACAGGAAGTAGTCCAGACGTATATAAAAAATAAAAAAACACTTACAGGTTGCTCTTGTTAATCTTATAAAACTTGAGTCTTGCCAGACACATCCGACACACGTATTTGGAGGTTTCCATGTCTTCCTACACAACAAAGAAAAAATAAACCATTTATACAGCTGCAGAGTCTGCATTCCAATGAGTGCCCTCAAATACTTTAACACGGAGTTTCAGCTGATGGTATGTGCCCAACACATACCCAGACAACCCAGTTCCAGCCCAGCCCACAAACACACAGGTGCATTGTTTAGATCTGCTGATGGTCAGGCCTTTACCAACTTGGTTAAACTTGTCAAACGATTACAAAAGAGACTTACGGTCTGGAACTGAACACTCTCCTCTCTGTTGGACAGCTCCAGGGCGAAGAAGGACCTGTTGTGACTCATGTTGTTAATGTCACTCCACCTACCAATTAAAAAGGCAAAAAACAGATGATGTAACATTGTCCACACAAAACCTGCCTTTATTTAACAAAGACATTGTGGGTATTTCACTTCACAGGATGAAAACAATAAACACAAAGCAGTCCAGCAGTAGGTTTCTGGTAATTGTTTTGGTATGTAGAGCAGCAGCAGTTTAACCTCAGTCAAGAATGCATCAGACCTTTGAGATATTACTCACACATAGCTGACCTTGTTTTTTTTACTATTACTAAGAGAAGAATAGTTACAGAAATATTTTTTTTTATTTCAATTTGGCAGATTTGACTAGATTTATTAGCCAAAGTCGGTGAATGGAGATAGCAGGGGAAGAGGGATTATTAGATCATCAAATTGTGTTTTTTTTTTATCCTGAGTGAATCCCATGAAGGGACCACTGAAGCTTTTTGACAAAACAGAATGACACCTGCTTGTGAAAGAAATGCAGAGGTTTCTGGATTAGATTTAAAATGTCAGATTTGGTTTGCTTTGACAGCTTTGTATTAATGTTACAAACCTAAAAAGAAGAAGGGGTCGTCCATTTTTGTGCTTCACAAAGATACCATCGAGACAGGATCCCAGTGAAACATCTGCACCAGTACTGTCCTGTTAAGGTAGACAAAATTTTTTTTCTTTAATACATTTTACAGATATTTACGACTGGGGTATGAAGCTGATCATACTTTAGCTTGAAAGCTTTCCTGGCCGTAACCTTCCAACTTCTCCACCTCCTGCATGTACAACATCTCTGCCTCTGGTGCCGACAATCCCCTGAAAAGACAACAATATACAGTATATATTATGTGAGAATGTGTATATATGTTATTTATATACATACACACACACACACACACACACTGTATATCCATATTTGTTCAAATTAAAAACCACCATTATGACGATTGTCCAGTTTAACTACATGAATGATAGTGTGTGCATTTTAAGAGGGGTAACTGAGCTAATGTTACCTTAAGGTCTGGTAAAGCAGAGCCACTTTTTGAGTAGCTTCCTCCAGAACACGTTCATCCTGGATCCAGTCCTTCACAAGCCACAAAAAGACATATGAAGTTTGAATACAAAAAAAAAAAAAAAAGGTTTTATTCTCTTTGTTAAAATGCTTACTTCAGGGAACAGGTCAAACTTCTGCAGAAACTCCTGGGAATCATAACGGTTGAAGTCTCCAAGGGCAGCTGTAGAAAAAACATAAACATTGTAAAGCCATTATTATATTTATAACCACCATTTTACATAAATCCATTGTATTCCAAGAACAACCTGCTACACTGAGTGTCAGCAGCTACAGCCTGCCTGCTGGCAACAGCTTCAGATATGCTGGGTATTCCAGACATTGGCAGTGCATAAAAGCTACAACTGTCCTTCAGTTCAAACTACCCTGGCTATGAACACAGAGACGGAGTTACACACCTTTAATTTTAGCGCAAAGATAGGTCTGTGACCATTTAAGCACTGGCTACAGTCTCTATAATGTGTCTCGGGGATTCATCTGTGGAAAATATCACACGCTGGTACATTACTTGAACGTAGCCATAAGTGATCTCAGCAGCTCTGCTATGCTAACAGACAGGCTGCTACGGTGCAGCTCCTGATATAATTTGGCCAACAATGTTTGAGATTCTTCTGGCTGGTGGAGCATTAGGGCTAAAGCAAGTTGTTGCCATTCATAAACTAATATGCATCCTTTCCCAATTGAATGAGCTGGGTTAGGTTTCATAGTGCAGTTCCTATTAACCAAACAGAAATGAGCAAACTTTGTTTCAGAGATATGTGAGGCAAATAACTACACATTGCATCATATTTTTAAATTACTCCAAAACCCGTACCTTGCGCTGCTAAACTGGCTAATTGGACAGCCTGTTCCAAAGAGCATGAGATCTTCCCATCCAAAACGTCTTTCTTCAGCTGCTGGTAATACTGATATCTGTGGGAATGAAATATACGTCATTACATCAAAATCAATATATATTTGTACATATGGTATATACTAGTATCAGTTTAATACTCAGCATCAAAAGTAAATCAACAATAAAAATTTATGTTATTATCCGACTTTACATTACATGAACTGGGGATGATCTTGTGTATTTTTTCGGATCGGAACACCTTTCGATCAATAATCATTGACCAAAAACATAATGTAATGAATTATTATTTTTTTTTTAATTAAGAGCAATTGTCCATCACAAAACAAAAAATGTGCCTTTTTTCCAAGTTGACAGCTTTGTTTTATTACATTTTTTACCTTTTATTTTTTTACGTCACCTTGTGTTACAAAGGAAATTCCCCCACATTGTGTAGTCATCGATCATCATTTTCTTGCCATGCCTTTTTTTTTTTTTAGTTGTTTAGCTATAATCCAACACTTTCAGCTACATAGCATATTAAAATTACAAACAACTGCCAGCTGCGTTGATGGTAAATAAACAACAGATGTGGATACATTTAAAGTGCAGCCGGTTCATCAGGACCGTTTCTGTTTACAGCTGGAATACCACCTTGTGATCTCCTGTTGCAGCTGAGCGACACTGGGGATGTAAAACACCACTCCGAAGTAAACGGTGGGTTCCAGGCCGTACTTGTCCAGCTGCTTCTTCAGCGGCTTCTCCAGGTCGATCCATCTCTGCTGGTTCTGCTTATTGTAGTACCACAGACTGAAGTATGTTATCTACAGAGGGAAGACAAATAGAGACTCATGTACAATCATAAAATCTGCATAACTTTTTTATTTTCAGTATTACTTATTGCTATTGTGCCTAAAAGAATATTTGTGAGCAATAAAAAAATATACAGGATCTGCTTCTTAACATTATATCATACAGTACTAGTAGTAGCTACAAAATAATATGGGCTTATCTTATTAGAAAAACATATAAAAGAAAGCATAAATTCTCATAAGATTGGGAAACCACTTCTTATTTATGGTAAGCATAATGTAGCATCTTCTCTTTATATCTAGGGGATATCTTGTGTTCTTTGATTTTTCAAGCGCATTTAACACCATCAGAACTAAGAACCACCAAAAACTAAGGACTCTGGACTCATCCTTTAACAAATGGCTCACATGGATGACAGGTAGACCACAGTATGTTTGGCTGAGGAACTGTGTCTCAGAGACTGTCACAGGGCCCCTCAAGGTACTGTTGCTCCATTCTTCTTCACGTTGCACTACAGATTTTAATTATAGTATGATATATATATGGGTTCTGCCACTTACTACTACTCCGATGATACATCAATAATGGCTTGTATTTAAAAACTGTAAACTAATTTTGTTCAAAACACCTCCAAAACTAAAGAGATGGTCATTGACTTTAAGCATGATACATCCCCAATTCAAACTGTGACCATCAGTGGAGAAGATATTGTAATAGAGTCCATCTTTGAAAACCTGGGTGTGCATCTGGACAACAAGCTGGACTCGTTCATAACATTAGTATTTTATATTTTCTAAGAAACATATGGTCTCCTTTTCTAAGAAACCTATGTTGTTTCCAGTTGTGATAATGACGATTGGGTAAAAATACAGTATATTGACATTATGTGAAAACATACAAAAACTACCCTAGCTTTTACTTACTCATATGTTTTGAAGAAAAAGTGAGAATATTTTCTTACTCGTAAAACACTTTTACATACCTCTCTTAACTCCAGTCTCTGAGCAACTGCTTCCAAACATTCCTGCCCAGTGCTCTCCACCGAAAGTGTAAACTCCACAAAGTCTCCGTTCAGCAGCTGAATCCGAGTGACCAGACAGCTCTTGCTTGAAACCGTATACCTTCGAGTCCTTTTGAGTTTTAAACCAAATGGCAGGGGCATGTTTTACTCAAACCTAGGAAGGTTTTCGTCTTAAAAGCTTTTACTGTCCCCGTTGTCTCCTTCGAATGCGGTGAGAACATGAGAATCCTTCAGGTTCATCATTACCTAAAAAGAACAAGAGTCATTAACAATAGAAGAAATTAATGAGAGATGAATCATCACAGTTACAATCTACCTCATCAGTACTTTACATCAAAAAATATGTCAGCTGGTCAATTTTGCTACCAAATGAAGCAATATTTTTGGTTAGCTTACGTTTTTTAAATAACAGAGTAATTAGATAAAATATACGTAACATACCACATAGAGAAGCAGTCCAACTGGCAATGTTAGACGCATAGCTGTTTTCCCAGATTTAGACCCGCAATAATCCCCTCCCCTTGGATTCATAAACAGCTAACTAACTGAACCTACTACCACGTAAATCCCTCCTGCTTTAATTTAGCTAGGTAACTTTACGTATATGTTATGTTATGTGCATAATAATATACACTTCTACCAGCTGCTTGTTTTTGACCACTTTATTATAAGCGTAACCATTTACAACGTCTAACAGTGCGTTCTAATTTACACAACTATCACTGTTGTGCTAATTTGTGTCCCAGCAAATAGACGGCGCCCCGGGAACAGCCGTCCCCAGTAAAAAAAAAACTAAAAATTATTGGCCAGAAAAATTTTGTACACGTTACCGTTAGCCGTAAACGGCTTAAAAGAAGTCCAGCTATAGCTCCATCCGACTGGGTTCCAGCATTTGGATCACTTTTTGCTGTGGTTTAGGTAGTAAAACTCTGTTAAATGTCGCTACTTTGGTTTATTCTTGGATTAACACTCATATAGTAGACTACCCTATGCCTCTTAGCCATAGCCTTAGCCAGATAGTTCACCAAAGTTCCGAGCGTGACTCTCGAGCTTCCTGGGATTGGAGAGCAACAAGTGTTTTCCGTCTACATCCGCGGCTCTAAGATAAAAGCAAACATTATTTATATTCAATTTTCCATAAACTGTTAGAGAGATCTGTTAGATTATACAATGTTATTTCGAAGAGTATAAATGTACAACGCTTTGTATTTTAAACCTACAGTTGAAATGCAAAATAGTGCACCGGTGGCGGAGGGACACAGAAAGGTTTTCGGAGCCATGACATCAGACAGCTGGAATTCCATGGGGTGAAAATGCTAGAAATAAGGCAGCTGTCCGAACCTGCGACCACTGACCTGACTGTTTACTTTTGGAATCGACAGCTTGTAATCGATCATACACACAAAATGTTGGGCAATTTCCCTTCGCGTCCTCAAATGTTGCAATGTGGGTGAACTGCTGTTGCAATATAGACATTTTATATTTTATAGGTTGACTAACAGTAATAGCTAAAGTTAAATATCCACTGCACGATTAATCTACTTTTTTTATGGAAAATATAACAAAATAATATGATAAACATAAGGTAAATCCAGTTTTCTGACATGCCGAGTAACACCATACTAAGTAATTTGCGTAATATCTATATCCGTCCTTCCGTTCATTTGTATTCGTTAAATCCGGTAATAAATGTCTAATGATAAATTTGAATTAAGGTAGAAAAATGCGATATAAATGTGCTTTAATAAAATAAACTATTATCTTTTTTACTTTTAAGAGGATTTAATAAAATATAAAACTTCTACCTGCGGTTGTAACAACAGGAAGCAGTGAATGGTAATGTTTTTTTAATTTTAAATTTCTTTAAGACTACCAAAAAGAAAGTAAAACTAAAACAATTTTGTCACACACGTATACACAGTAAAAACAAAAACCTTCTCACTATTTAAAATTCATCATCACTGAGCGCTGCACTTGCTTGTTCTTTGACGGTGGTCTCCTGAATGTCACAGTGTGGATTGTCAGATATATTCAAAGACTCTAATACAGTTCTGACATCATCAAGCTCTTTCAACAGTCTATTGTTAACATTCTCTTCTGCTTTGTCCCCTGTTTCTGATTGACTTTCATGAATGCTTTCTTCACTTGAACTGTTATGCTTATTGATTAAAGGCAGCGCAGTTCCCTCTTCTTTAATTACAGAGGTTGGGGTTCTTTCTGGTTTGGACATCAGCGTAGAAGTCAATATGGGAGTGTAATCTGTAGAATTACAGTTTTGGAGCAGTGACACATAACGAAACTGGTCATGGGCCTCTTTGGTCTGTTCCAAGCCATTCGTTTGAGGCAGAAGTGTGTCAAGTATTTCATTCTCCTCTCTTTCAGGCTTTAAACAGGAGATGGGTGCATTTCTGGGCTCTTCCAAGTCTTTACGTAGTACTTCCAGCAGGTGGCGCATTTTACCCTTAGAAAGAGTACAGATGCATTCAAGATTTGTATGATGAGTCAACAGTTACATAAGTGTTTGGCAACATCATTCAACTCCTTTAGCCCTTTAGTAGGTATACAATTTGAAAAGACAAATAGTACTGCCTTAAAAAAACTCACCTCATGAAGATGATGGCGATTCATGTCAATATGTCGGTTTATTACTCGGTCAACAACCCTTTGAGGACAAAAACATACATGTCTGTTTCTGAAGTGTGTATGATGTTGTAATATGCCAACCAAAGGAAACATATTAATCAAAACAATCTTTAATGGTGTACAATGGCATCATCAAAACAGACCCTTTAAAGCACCTGCTGTGGTAAAATCATAACCCAGAGTAAATTAAATAATGTAGTAAATAAATAAATATAACCAACCTGTCTGAGATGAATCCCCTGGACAAGATGTCGTCAGTTACAGCAGTGATAAACTCAAGGTATTTTAATTCCTCCTCTCTGTTCAAGAAGAGTAAAAACGGAGTTGGACTGAGGGCAACTATATCAGCTGCAACTACAAAATAATCAAAATATCATCTCATCTTACTCTGCATTAATGCTCTTCATATAAGGTGATTTTCTGCCTTCAGATGAATCTCTAGAAGAAAATAGTGAGGTAGTAAGCTATATTTTATAATGTAGTTTGATTTATAAAGAAAATTATAATTTTGAAAAGTACCTGGAAAAGGAGTGGGACAATTCATGTTCTCTTCTACTGTGTGTCAGATTGTATTGTCTTGATGCTAAGAAATAGGAATCACCGAAGTCATCCTCAGACAAATCATGGTCTGTGGTAAAGCCCTGTAAAACAAAAACGTCCATAATTATTAGAAATGACAGTCACTATAAAACAAAAGTGAGATCAAATGCGTGTTCCAGCTGTGACACTGGAGTATAAATGTTTGAGAATATTTGGTGGTGGTTGGTTGTGACTGTGAAGTAAATGAATGATGTGAGTGCTTTGAGTCTCTGGAAAAAATATAAATCAAATGCATTATTATTATTATTATTAAAAATCAGAAAATTACATGGTTTCCTTAAAAGAAACTTGTCCTGTTCTTGCTAAACCTTGCTGTACAAACTCGACTGTCTGTCGGAAACTTTTCTGTAAAAAGTGTCCAGCAAGTATATGTGCTGACCAAGTGCCAAGCCAAATTAAGATGCTTTTATGAAACAAGTTGGTGTCGAACTGTAAAGATGTGACTGTTAAGTGGATAAATACGCTGCATTTCTGTTGCATGCGCACTTTTCTTTTTTTTCCGTTTTTGTACTTGCTGTACTTGGTGTACAAGTGAATTTTCCCCTCTGTGGGATCAAAGAGTCTTATCTTATCTTATTTTATTATAAACGTTTTTTAGGCAAAGCATCCCTGGGCAATATGCAAATGAAGAAAACAGCCACTTTGTTCCATGATGATGCATATGGAAAGTTGAGCAGCAAATTTTACCCAGAGTTTCCGACTTTTTCTGTCTTGAGTGGGCATACATGAGCGTTTTTCAAAAATGTTTTTCAAGGTAAACATGAACGCAGCAATGTTTACATGCTTAAGACTATAGACAAGTCAGAGAATGTATTGTAAAAATACCCTGTTGTCAAAAGTACCTGAGATTGCTGATCAATTTCCTGTGTGCTTTCCCTGTTATTTGTGCTGTAGAAAGAAAAGTTACAATAAATACAAAATTATGTAAATATGTACCATCTTTTTATTTTATACTGTCATTTAGATGCATTACCTTTTGTGTAACGTCTCCTGATGAAGACTTTTACCATCCTGAGCAGACTTCTTCTGTGGTGCTCTGTAGTACCTATAATTGGACAGGTATGAACTTTTGTCTGATTTTAGGGTCTTGGGGGTGAACGGCTTGTCATCAGTGAAATGCTGGGAGTGTTTCTGGAGCACATCTCCGCTGTACGTCTTCTGAACTGGGTCCTGAAAGGTTCTGTAGAAACTCTGGTCTCCTGTTGCTCCCAGCGAATATGCGGACTGCTTCCTGAACAATACCTCAGGAATACAATATTTACTCTTTGACGCTGGACGATGAAAATCTCTTTTAAATGAGGGGTAAACAATGTTCTTGGGGTGGAAGGAGGTGCTGAATCTGGGGCTGGATAACACGGAACTCCTCGATGAATGGCTTTCGTCGTACTGTAAAGAGAGTCTGCTCTATACAGCAATATTTTCAAATTAGATTTTTAAAAGTCAGTCACCATTTAAATGAAAATGTGCTGTGTTTTGTTTTCTACCTGGGCAGGAGAGCAGGACACTCGGCTGCGCTGTGAGAGGGAGTGAGCCGACTGAGGTCGAGCCCCTTTCCTCAACCGTTCCTGTTCAAGTTGATCGTTGTCTGTAAACATATAGCAAGTACAATTACATTAAGTATCTGTAGTGAGCTTTAGTGTGTAGTGTAACAGGAAACAGTCTACTTACACTTTACACTAGATATCAGGCTTTTGGGCACTGAGGTATCAATGGCAGCTGTCGCAGAAAACAACAAGTATACATTTAATAGCTATTCAAATCCTTAGGGACAGGAACATCATCATCATTTGAAATTTGCTGTTTCATTGTGTAGTTTACCTTTGGCTGAGTAAACCTTTTTGTAGTGAGACACCATGTGGTCCTTGATGATCGACTGTGACAGCTTGCTGGAGGAGCGAGGACAGAAAGCTAAAAAAAATATTTTTTTTAAACACAAAATACAGGACATACATACTTTATTAATTACTTTAAAGCTCTGGGGCTACAAATGAATAGATAAATAAAAACACAACCACCAAATGTACACGTACAGTTTATTTTTGCACTGGCTCCCCTTGAGCGAATGCTGCACCCAGATGCATAGGAGACCCTTCCTAAAGAGAGAAATAAATTAATTAGATCATAATAAAAATAATGTAAAAATAAAGCAAATGACAATGTCTTGTGTTTTCTCTATGATTTAAAAAAGTAACTGCTATCTCAAAGTACTGTCTGTACATGTGATATAACAGCTAACTAATATTGTATTTAAGCCTATGAACATGCATAATTTGACCACTTTTGATTAAAATCCCCGCAGTATTTCAATAATTCCTCTAGAACCAGTTTTTCGGCAATAATGGCAAAAAACACATATTAAGCAACCATTTGTAGTGATATAACCAGCCGAATATGCAGATTTAAGTTAGCAACAACGCTAGCTTTAGCTAACAAACAGTTCGTATTGACATACCAGATGGTATTCCTGAGTCCATAGCAATGTTATTCTCAAAGCATCCCATTTTCTTGAGAAATACTCCAGAACCGTAACAGCGAATGTTGAATATTTATAGAAAACACAATGCGCTTATTGGTAAACATTTTTATCTTTGGCAATTTATATTTACCAAATAGATAATTATCTAACATGTCAAATTAAGTCTGGCTAAGCTAGCACATAAGCAGATGAGCGGCGACGCTTTTCCGTCGCCATGCTGGTTGCTACGATTGCCTTCGTCATTACGCTCATACGTGAACTCTACACCACACCCACTTCCCGCCCACACGAGATGCACTCCCGAGTGGGTTGCTCCACAAAGAGATCACGTTCATAGTAATAAACAACGTTTTCCACCCTAGCCTAATTTAAAACAGTAGTGCTAATTCTGCACTGTATCTCAGATTAATCTATTTTTCTCTAGAAAAGTAGCTAAAAACTAGCTTAATTTGTTAAATTACAAGATGGGCTTCTTGTACTTGCTGTGCTAAATTAATAAAAAAGGTGTTTTTTGTATTTTTATACTATACTACACTATACTGTAGTGTACTTTATATTACACTATATTGTACTGTACTACATAATATTACACTATACCATACTACACTATACTGTACTACACTACATTATACTAAACTATACTACACTGTACTGTACTACACTACATTATACTAAACTATACTACACTGTACTGTACTACACTACATAATACTACACTGTTCTCTAGCTACACTAGACTACCCTATACTACTATACAATACTACACTAAACTACACTATACTACACCACACTATACTGCATTATGCTACATCACACACTATACTAATGTATTGTACTGTACTATATGTGATTGCAGTACAGCATAATGGGTACAAGCTAATTATAAATACCATTAAATTCAAAAGTTAATAAAGGAATTATAGAATAGAATATAATTGTCTACTCCATAATGACACGTAAGAGCCATAAAGATGGTGCTGTTCTTTTTTTGTTGTTTTTCCCTTTTCAGTGCCAATTTTCTCATATAGTGCATGCCCCTGTCCAGCTACATTGCACTCCCACGGCTTGGTCTTGGAACTAAATTCACAGACATAGCCTGCCTACCCCTTTCCCGTTATGAATGATGTAATCGCTTCATTCAGCCGTTGAGTGGCCGCGCACCTCGCTGACTCGTCTCCCTCAACGCCATGTGCTCCGTCGCCGGTTCCAAAGGATGAGAAGATAACCCCAACCTTTTAAAGAAGAAACCCCAACAGTGAGTATAAAATAGACCATAATTATTAGCGTTGATGCATATTTTACTCCGCTAATCGCAGCTAATGGCAGGTGCATTTCTTGGTATTTGTGGATGAAAGGGAGGAGCGCGTATCCATCCCGTTGTTCTTGTGTCAGTGTTGTGCGTAAAATTGCTCGTTTAGCCCACTCTCCACTCGTGTTTCTGGACCGGACCAGTATTGACTCTTGTGTTTGTGTGAACTGGGAGTGTGAGGGGGATGTGGAAGCTCACTCAAATGTCTCGTCAGACGAGCAGCGCGCTTCTGAAGGGTGAGGGACAAACAGGGAGGCAGAAGAAGCCGATGCATTTATTGCTTCAGATC
The DNA here is from genome assembly GCA_024416835.2 of Perccottus glenii. NCBI lineage: Eukaryota > Metazoa > Chordata > Actinopteri > Gobiiformes > Odontobutidae > Perccottus > Perccottus glenii. The sequence continues at coordinate 9,240,066 of CM044565.2, read as the reverse complement.
TGAACGCAAGAGAAAATGATGTGATGGAGATGTGAGAGGTAAATTCAACCTGGTTTGGATTATTTTGGAGCGTTTCTAGTCAGATTTCTGTGTCCTGATTGAGAACAACAGTCAAAATGAAATTTCCAATAGACCACCCCAGGAAACAAGTGAACTGGGATCTGGAGCAAGGTTGGTAACATACTTTTATTTTGTTTCTACTTGAGATTGTCATCATTTTCTTTTGTAACAGTATGTTTTAAAAACATAAAATAATAGCCCTTGATTTCAACAAACAGAATAAAAATAACAAGACATTAAAGAAACTCGTAACTTTGTAGCCTAAAATATTAAGTCTAAAGATCATTACAGCATTAGATTCATTATATTGGTCTCTTGAAAAACAAGCAGACCAGTTTCTTTTTGGAAATCAAAGTGTGTCTGGTTTGATTCTACTTTTTAACGCTTCCATCCTGTGAGAACACCTTTCTGTTATAGAAAAGCCAGAATGCATCACATCACCTCAAATTGACATTACACCTAGGATATTTATAGGATATCTATGAAAAGTTAACAGTGTAACAGAGTTTTTCCGCAGCATTTGTCTCATTTAATCCTTTAGCCATCCTGTAAAATTTAAAATGCTAGGCTTCCTTGTCAATAATCAGGGTGTGATGGCAAGATTTGGGACATCACATGTTTGCATAAAATGGGCTCTGGTATAAGGCTTATAGGGTTTCAGTTTCAGTTTTAGTATTATTCACTATGTCACACACAACTTTTGAGAAATGGGACACCCTCAGAAGCCAATTAAAGCTTATAGAGCCCAGAACGAAAATACAACAAACTTACACAAAGATAAAATAATATTAATAGTAATAATTATAATAATAATAATATTGTAATAATACTAATACTATTATTACTACTACTACTACTACTACTACTACTAATAATAATAATAATAATAATAATAATAATAATAATAATGATAATGATAATAATTATAATAATAAGCATGTAAGAGACGGCTCATGCAGAGTCTTAGAATCTTTAGGGCCCTTAACATTTTAAACCAGTCATTTGACAATAGCTAGCGATAGAAGAAAATTATGTTGTAGATGATGACGTTAAGATGTAAATATTGATGATCCTTAGTCGTGAATTATATATATTTTTTTATTTAATAGCGGTGGAAAACACTTACACATTGAAATAGCACAAAAGAGAAAAACATAAATACTGTGAGAGAAGGAGTTTTTGGTTATGGCAGCTTTAATATTGATACTGGTGCTGGTAACAAAAGTTTATTATCAGCTGGGCAGTTTCACTCAGTGTCCTTTAGGGGGCACACATGCTGAAAGTCAAAATACTGTTGCTTTAAATAATAAGGATGGCCTACTAAAAGACTAAAATTTTGAAGTTACTATGTTTGATGAAGTGTACTTCAAGTTTTATAGTGAAAGCGTAGTGAAAGTATGAGGTGTACTGATGGCTTGTGAGGCTCAGCTGATGAGTTCCAGGCTGAAACCTGTCTGGAGCCACCGGAGACAGCCTTCACCATCAACCTGAGTCAACCTGTGTCGCGTTTGGCCTAAAGCTTCTTATGAGTTTACCTAAATAAAAATGATTTGTGGCCCACTTTTAGAACCAAAGCAAGGCAGGCTCCAAAAGTGGAAATATATGGAGAAATCAAATGGTAGTAAAAATCATGTTTACAACCTGGTACAAAAGATGGCTCCGGTCTCTAGAGCTAAGTTTTTACTACGTGACTCTTGATTTTTGATTTTTTTAAACAATTTTTGATTAATACGTCCGTTTATGCTATCTGAAAACTATTTTTTTACTATGGAGTAAAAGCCAAAAAGCCTGGATGTAACTGCCATTTTATTGCCCTGTCATAATGACAATATCGTTGAATATTGGGGACCAATAGGCGGAAGTTGTCCATAGTATACTGTTATTGAGTAAAACACAGTGGAAGTAGCAATTTTACTTTTGTGACATGACATGTGGAATTACAATCTACACTTTTGCCATGAGAACACTCTCCACTATAAGTTTTTTTTATTTCTGTCATTTTAATGATAAATTGAGTGAAACAATTTGCTTGGTTACTGTCTTGTAAATATTGTTTGTTCTTTGACATAAGCTGTTATAAAGACACTGGACTCTATCTTAAAATAATCAAATTTACCAACAAATTAATTATAGCAATAGATACCACATTTCTGAGTACCATTCTTCCTCATACATTTGAAAAACAAGCCATTAATATCCATCATATCTCATAAACCCATGTGTCATATCCCTCCATATACTAATAGAATCACCGCCTCTTCCTTCACTAAAGTCAATAATCTAGACAAGCCTGCTCCTTCTAGCTCTGCCACAGCTGACTCTATTTCCCTCTATAAGCCCTGGCATATCTATTATAACCTAAATGATGAGCAATTAAAGACTAGTCATGATCTTGGTCCTAATTCCAATTACTTTCACATTGATCTTCTGTTTTGTTGATCAGAATAAAAAAGAGTCCATCCTGCTGCTTCACCTCTCCATCGATCACCAAGACTACGCCCTTAAAAGCCACATACAGTCGCACAAATTGAAAGTAGCACTCTGATACCTTCCCCTTTCATCCTGACATCACTTTTCTTTTATCGATTATTTTTACGACACAAGGATTGACTAACAGGATTCGTAGCTTCTGGGCCGGTAAACTGGAGACTTCGTGGATGTCCTTGACTCATCTGCATCTGGGAAAGTAGTCTGGGCAGTATTTGCAATATTCTTCCAATGATGCAAGCCAAAGAGCCTTTTTAAAACAAATGCATTTCTTATTACCCTTGAGTAGTTGAGAGAAGTGGGGGCGGCAGAGGTGAAGGCCGCTCTCTGAGTAGCTTTATATACATTAAAAGGATCTAAATCTGGCTCCGGTCCTGATGCTGCGGGTCATATGCACGGGCGGTTATTATAAAACATACCCAGAGGCTCATGACTTGGAGTAGTTTTAATCCCACGTAATGGAAAATTTTATTTTCTTTGCACTTGCACCAAGAATAATTTTATTTTCACTGCTGCAATATGGGTTAGTGTGCCTTTTCTTTATTTTCTAGAGATGTAATGTGGTCTTGAAAGTTACACTTGCTAAGATGGAGCATATTCTGACCTAGCGGTCATGGTAGTCTATGTGAACGCACTGTATGTAACTGCCTTGATGATCAAAGTTGGAGTTTTTGAGTTTTCCCTAACCCTAATGGAACCCTAAGGACATGGAGTGTTGTTTTTTTTAAGTCTATGAAGCTCTCTGTTTCCACTGGAGCTTCACTGGGGATTACTGGTCAGTTTCCAGTGTCAAAAACTGTCAAATATGGGTAGATACACTTTTTCCCGGTCAATGGCAGGCATACTTCTTGGAACCGTAATGTAGATTAGAGGGAGGTTTCTGGTTTTAGATAAAGTTGGTGTCCTTACTGCACCACACAGTCAACACAAGCATAACTAAAATTAAGTCCTCATAAGTCCCTAAGAAACTGCTACAACAGAATTTACCATTCAAATGCTAAGATGACCCCAGATAAACAATCATCACTATTGTTTATTGCAGCAGTACTGACCTTTACCTCCAGCCTCTTGCACCAATACACTGTAAGCCCAGATAAGTTAAGTTTACTTAAAAAATGAGGAAAGTGGTTGCCCTAAAAGATGTAAGTAAGATGTAAGTAATGGAAAATTAAAACTTACATATCAATAGTGTTAATAGAGTTGTAATATACTGCCATCTACTGAACTGGAGTCACAGCTAAAACTTGACAATTCATAGTCATCAAACCTAAAATACTTCACACACTCAAACACATGTTCAAACTAGTAGAATATACTAAAACGAGTATAGTAATGGATATAAACTTAAGTGTTTTAGTAGAGCATACTAACAAACTGTAATTACCTTCTTAGGCGTTACAGTGTACAAACTCATATTCTAATTAGTATGTTTTGTGTACAAAGTCACTATTTACGTACATGTCCATAAACATAGCTAAGCAGAGGAAGTAGTTCATATCTACAACTTATTTAAAATGACTCATGACCCATTACCAGTCTCAGGATAACAAGATGTTAAAGCGGTGACTCAAGCTCAGACGCAGGTGGAAGCCAGATAACCAATATTTTCACATATAGCTCTAAGTGCTGGCTTTGTAGACAGCACTTCATTAGCAGAGGGTGAAAGAGGAAATAGACATTTCATGCTTCACACAGATGGAATGTTTTTATTAGGTGCAAATGCATCTGTTCCTCTGGTACAAGACCACTGAGGAACTACAAAAACACTTTAGTGGATTAAATAAGATTATTTTAACAGAAGATAATAGCCACTAAGTGTTACACCATGGTGTCATAAATGTATCTATTGGTCGATTTGTTTGCCTGCTAATTAGGTTATGACACTGGGCCAAATAGTATGGCCACTAATTCAAATTCAAAATGAATTGGACATCAGGAGAATTTCAATAAGAAAGAGATGGAGAACATGCGATTATCAGTGTTCTGGAGTCCCATCACTACTATATAAAAGCACAAAACTGGCTGACATGTAAGACTGTTTTGTAGACTGCATGCCGACTACTTTGCAGTTAATGCATTGCAATAAGAGCAATAAGTTTATGATACATTTACATTTATTCATTTAGCAGACGATTTTATACAAAGAAATTTACAAGGTTCCATTCACCAGTGTTACAGATGGAACACCACTGGAGGCAAGGTGGGTTAGGTGTCTTCCCCAAGGACACAATGACAGTATGAACTGTGGGGAGAGTGGGAATCGAACCGCCTACCTTCCGGTTGAGGGACAACTGCTCTACCACTGAGTAGAACTGTGTTTATACACATGCAGTACATGAGCAACATACTGTATCTGTAATGAACAAACAAGCTGGAGAGAGTATGATGTCCTGCCAGATCAGTCACACTTTTTTATTTACTTGGAAGTTATACTAGGTTGCTACCACTAGGTCGGGTAGAAAAATTGAGTGCATTGTTTATACATGAAGCTTCTCTGGATAAAGTCAGGATAGAGTCCAGCAGATAGTGCATGTTTAAAAAGGGTTATACTAAACACTATGGGCCCAATTTTTACATTGTAATGCAGGCTTAAAGCAAATGCCAAATGGTGGTGCACAGTGTAAAGAGGCTGGACTTGGAACAAAGAGAACAAACTATGAATGATTGGCAGGTCTGATGTGCTTGTGCCAGACGTGCCTACATCAGATATATGGAGATTATTTTAGTGACAAATTGGCTCTGTTTTTGTCTGAAGAGAATTTCAGTGGGGCACACATGCATCACTGACTATACTGTATACCTATGCCTCTGCTTTTGTTGCAAGAACAAGCCCGCATCCCAACAACTGGCAAACCTCCTCTAATTTAACTCTTCTCTTTTTCAGTGGCGGTCCAGACAAACCTGGCCCCTCCTAAGAAGGCCCAGCCCGGCACGGTGAAGTCGACCCTGGTCCAGGCCAGTGTGGCGACCATGCAGAACCCCATGGGCTGTGACCCCAAGTCCAGTGGTCACTGCCCCCTGCCGCGCCTGTCCATCTCCTCCCGCTCGGCCTCTGTGGTGGCCAGCCTGGACACCAGCTACGACCCCGCCACGGCACTCCACTCGGTCATGAAGTGGAAGACTGTGCTGGCGGTGTTCGTGGTCGTGCTCATCTACCTTATCTGTGGAGGTCTGGCCTTCAGCACTCTGGAGGAGCCTTTTGAGAGCAACCAGAAGACCAGCATCACCCTGCAGAAGGCCACATTCCTGGAGAAACACTCTTGTGTGACTCGTGAGGAGCTGGACGCACTCATCAAGGTCAGTCTTTTGGGCTCACGCCATCAAGGTTTACATGACATTACAGCAAGCCACATCTATTAGTACGGTTGTAAAGCTACACCATGTAACATTTAACCTGAAATACATACATATTCACATTAATACATATTAGGTGTGCACATACAGGTAAATGTATAAAGATAGCATGAATTTATAACCACCACATTTAGTTGTCATTTATGAAATTAGCCATGTGCATTTTAGTTTCACTAACTCAAATACTTCACACTTCAAGTCGGTCAGCTTTTTAACAGAAGGTCTGGATGCAACATTAAAAGACATGGCTTGCCTTTTTGCTGTGGATGAATGGGACCCAACACTGAATGAGATGAGATACTGGTGAGCAAAACCCCCACAAATAATGCAGAAATGAGCATAATGGGGCTGATTTGAGAATATCTTTGATAGACAGGGCGTTCTTGTTGAATGCAGTGTTAGCATGTTAGCTTGACCATCTGCAATGTAACATGTTGTAGCAGGAAAATCGGAGCAGGAGCTAAATACTTATTGGGCCTGATTTACCAAGGTGTCAAATAGAGGGTAGAATTCTCTTGGAGATAAGAAGGACTTTATCTCCAAGAGAAAATTCAGACATTCCTATTTGCCACAGTATATTGTACAGATTGTACAGGGGGAAGCTGGGATTATTGAGGATGGTGTGGAGTGTGTAAAGTGATGAGACAGGAGACGGAGGTGAGTCGAGTCTTCTTTACTAAACACTTTTTAATTCACACACTTGTACAGCGAAAACAACAGTAAAGCCAGAACTTTCTAACGGCTATTTAACTGCCCGCGAACTCTCAAAACCCGCTCCCTTAAAGAGACCGCTTCTGGGTGAATGTCTACTAACTCTTAACTTGTAGATCACTACACAGGCCCCCCCAGAATTCACCCAAAATTAATAGGCCCAGTCCTAACAGATGCCCCAACCGAACAGTCCCTCTCATAACAGTTCCTTAGAGTCAACGGACAGGTGGACAGATCCGGCGGCCATACCGGCTGTGCTTAACAGGAGGGTGGCAAACACCACGGGTTGGGGCAGGGACAGTGCTAGGGGCTTGGGCAGGGACCGAGACGGCCGCAGGAGGGCGCCCTCTCCTTGGGGGCTGGGCCAGCTGAAACCGGTCACCAACATCCACATGAGCAGGCTTAAGGCGGTCAATAGCCACCCGCTCAGGCCTACCCCCCATATCCACAACAAAGTTCTTAGACCCTCCGGTCAGGACACGGAAGGGCCCGTCGTGAGGAGGCTGCAATGGGTACGATGACCATCATGGCGGATAAAAACATATTTGGCTGACGGTAAAGCCTTAGGCACGTAGGTTTGGGGAAAACCGTGGCGAGACGTTGGAACAGGAGCAAAGGCCTCTGCAATTTTCCTGGACATGGCACGATGTGAGGCAACCGACCACGGGACCGTGGCATCTGGAAGGAATTCTCCGAACGCAGAGGTTGGCCATACACCAACTCGGCCGATGAGGCTTGAAGATCTTCCTTGGGGGCAGAGCGAAGGCCCAGCATGACCCATGGAAGGCGGTCAGCCCAGTTGTTGTCCGTAAGGCTGGCCCTGAGCGCAGCCTTCATGTCCCGATGAAAACGCTCGCAAAGTCCGTTGCTCTGTGGGTTGTAGGCTGTGGTACGGTGGACCTTCACTCCCAGGACCTCGGCGAGCTCCGTCCAAAGCTCTGACGTAAACTGCGGACCTCTGTCTGAGGAGAGGTCGGACGGTGTGCAAACGGCTACCCAAGCTGTAATGAACGCCCGGGCTACCTCAGCTGACGTAATGGAGGACAGGGGACACACTTCCGCCACCTAGTAGTCCTGTCGACCATAGTGAGGAGGTAAGTATAACCACGGGAGGGGGGAAGTGGGCCCACCAAGTCCACATTCACATGATCAAAACGCCTCTCCGGCACTTTGAAGGGCGCCAAAGGGGCCTTGGTATGACGAGTCACCTTGGCGCTGACACGCAACACAGGCAGCAGCCCAGGCCCTAACGCCCTTACGCAGGCCTGGCCAGACGAACTTGGCTCCCACCAGCTTGGTGGAGGCCTTCACCCCGGGTGGGAAAGGCCGTGGATGGTGTCAAAACCTTCGCCTCCAGCCAGCAGGTACCATGGGGCGGCTGGCCAGTAGAGACGTCAGAGGAGTGTGGCGTTGGCGTGTCGACGCCACATCCTCCATGAGTAGCGCCGTAGGGGCCGTTCTGTAGGCTTGTACTTCCGGGTCTGCAGCCTGCTCCTCAGCCATCGCCGCGTGAGTCGAGGCCCAAGTGGACAGACCCAGTGACCGCCGGAGAGGCAGTCAGCGGCGAAATTGTCTTTGCCGGCCACATGCTGAATGTCAGTGGTGTATTCGGAGATGGCAGAGAGCTGACGCGTTGCTGTCGACCAGACCATGGCTCGAAGACTTGGCCATGGCGAGCGCCAGTGGCTTGTGGTCGGCGAAAAGCCGTAAACTGCCGGCCCTCCAACAGAAAAGCGAAAATGACGCAGTAGCGAGGAACAAACCAAGTAGCTCCCTGTCGAAGGTGCTGTATTTCCTCTCGTTGTCACGGAGCTTCCTGCTGAAAAAGGCTAGCGGTTGCCAGGCTCCGCCCACCCACTGTTCACACACAGCCCCAACAGCATAATCAGAGGCGTCCGTGGTAAGTGTAACGGGGGCGGTAGGAGACGGGTGCGCCAGCAGAGCAGCATTGGCCAGCGGTTTTGGCAGCGTCAAAAGCCTCAGCCATCTCCGGGGACCAGTCCAAAACCTTTGCCGGTTTTCCACCCCGCAAGGCGTCGTACAAGGGCCGCATGAGTTGGGCGCGTGGGAGGAACCGGTTGTAGAAATTCACCATTCCCAGAAACTCCTGCAGGGACTTCACCGTGCGTGGGCGTGGGAACTTGGCCACGGCTTCCACCTTGGCAGGTAGGGGGATGGCTCCCTGCGGGGTGACGTGGTGGCCCAGGAAAGTGATGGACGCCCGCCAAACTCGCACTTGGCCGGGTTAATAATGAGACCATGTTCACTGAGCCGGCCGAACAACTGCCGGAGATGCGCCCGTGGTCGCCTGCAGACGCACTGGCCACCAGAATGTCATCCAAATACACAAATAAGAAAGGCATGTCCCGCAGCACAGAGTCCATAAGGCGCTGAAACGTCTGCGCTGCCCCCTTGAGGCCGAAAGGCATCCGTAGGAACTCAAAAAGGCCAAAGGGCGTGATGACTGCTGTCTTGGGGATATCATGCGGGTGGACTGGCACCTGGTGGTAACCACGAACCAGGTCCACTTTTGAAAAAACGGTGGCGCCGGCCAGGTGGGCAGAGAAGTCTTGTATGTGCGGCACTGGGTAGCGATCAGAGGTGGTGGCGTTGTTCAGGCGACGGAAATCACCACAGGGACGCCAACTACCATCAGCTTTGGTCACCATGTGCAGGGGGGAAGCCCACGGGCTGTTGGAGCGCCGCACAATGCCGAGGCGCTCCATCGTGGCGAACTCCTCCCTGGCGATCGCGAGCTTGGCAGAATCGGCGTCGGGGCCGTCGTGACTGGGGGCCGTGGTGATGTAGTGCTCCACACCATGCTTAGCCACCGCCGATGAGAACGTGGGCGTGGTGATGTCAGGGAACTCAGCCAGTAGGCGTTGGTACTGGTCTCCAGTGGCAAGCGTACTTGATAGACAAAGTGGTCCAGCCCCCCCTAGCGTGCAGGTGCGAAGCAAAAGAAAGTGCATCGATCAGGCGGCAGTTTGTAACATCCACTAACAGTCTGTAAGCGCAGAGGAAATCTGCCCCCAGCAAAGACGTAGACACTGCGGCCATGACAAAATCCCAGCCGAAACGCCGCCCGCCGAAACACACTTCCACGCACTGCGCCATAAGTACGAATGGGTGTGCCGTTTGCGGCATCCATCGGGGGGCCATGCCCGCCAGCCAATGTATCCACCAGTTTTGCTGGGAGGATGCTGCGCTGAGCCCCAGAATCAACCAGCAGCCTTCGGCCAGACAAAGCATCAGTGATGAATAACAGCTTGCAGTCACGGCCAGCACTCATAGCTGCTAATGAGCGCCGGCCCTGGCTTTTCCCTGGGCTCCAAAACTGCAGGGCTGACGACACTGTTTGGCCTTGGCCCCAAACCGTGAATGGTAATAACACCAGCTGTCCTCACGCTGCCGCGGCTGTTACAGCAGCTGCGGTACTCGGTTCGTCCACCGGGGGCGGAAGTAGGGCAGACGTGGGCTGAGGGGGCAACAGCGCATGAACAAACTGCTGCCGGTTGGCAAGGAATATTCTGTCTGCTTCCACAGCCAGCGCCCGGTAGTCTTTGGAGGAAAGGAGGGGGGAACTGGCCAGTGCGGTGCGTACGGGGGCTGGAAGCTGCCGCAGGAAAATGTGAGCAAATAGGAATGCTGGATCCGCTGCTCCCAACACAGTCAGCATCCTCTCCATTAACTCCGACGGCTTGTTATCGCCAAGGCCATTCAGAGAAAGCAGGCGGTCTGCCTTCTCCAGTTCAGACAGTTCAAACAGGCGCAACAGGAAAGTTTTAAGTGCCTCGTACTTGCCGTCCGTCGGAGGAGCTTCTAATAGCACCATAGCTCTGGCCGTCGTTGAGGCGTCCAAAGCCGTTACTACGTGAAAATATTTAGTAACGTCTTGTGTTATTCCTCGTAGCTGGAACTGGGCCTCGATATGCTTAAACCACGCTTGTGGACTGTTCTGCCAAAAGTCCGGCAATTTGATGGTGGCAGCGTGGGATTGCACCAACGTTAGCCGCCGCTAGCAGCTGCGGGCGCCGCCACGGCATCATTTTCACCACCGCCGTTGTGTGACATAATTCCACTTATCCAACTCACGTCGGGGTCACCAATGTGGAGTGTGTAAAGTGATGAGACAGGAGACGGAGGTGAGTCGAGTCTTCTTTACTAAACACTTTTTAATTCACACACTTGTACAGCGAAAACAACAGTAAAGCCAGAACTTTCTAACGGCTATTTAACTGCCCGCGAACTCTCAAAACCCGCTCCCTTAAAGAGACCGCTTCTGGGTGAATGTCTACTAACTCTTAACTTGTAGATCACTACAATGGTATTTAATATTGTGAATGCATTGCCTCTTCAGCGTCTCATGTATTTTTAAAACCTGACCGATATCAATTTTCCCCCATTTTTATCCATCTATTTGCTCTTTATTGTGTGTTTAATTGTCTTTGGCCCAAAATATTTCCAGTCACGCTTTCACATTATAAACAAACTGGACCAATCTTTCAGTTTTGTCTGGACCGAGACCAAAAAACAGCTGTTTTCACCAAACCACAGTTTTCACATGTGACAATTTGGTTTGGACGAAAACAGGGAATGTCTGAAAGTCTGGACGAAAGGTGTAAAAACCCTCTTTGTTAATCAAGCTCATAATGTTGTACACAGATTACACATACAACCAGTTTGCAAACAATAGGCAAGATCCAGATTTCTTTTGGCTTATGTTTTTGCCAGCAACTCTCTCTGTGTGTTGTGCTTTTCCACACCACAGTGCACCAAATTATTGCACTGTTCTCACGTTGCACTCCAATTTATTCAGTTGATGATCTGAATAATTGCTTGGAGTGTGATCCTTTTCAGTCGGCAGAAAGTGATTGCTATCAGACGTAATGATGTCATTCGAATAAATTCCCAATTTATTTGCACATTTTATTTTTATTTATTTAGCTTTTTTGAGAAAAGTGAAAAATACATAAACAAAATGAATTTGCATGTATCCAACAACATAAACATTTGTCTTATATATTCTTCTATATATATTATATATTCTTCTCAATCAGAAAATAAACATACTTCAATTATGATTACTTAATTTTATCAAACATTTCAGGATTTTTTTTTCAATAAACCATACAGACACTATCTGCTCAAAAAGGAGTGGGATTAAGAAAAACTTGTTTAATTCCAACCTGTGTAGACACATGGGGCCGTATCTTGCGGCAGCGCAGGCCTGGCGTGATCAAGATGGTGGTATATTTGCTATCTTGTGCCCGCCTGCGACTGTGGCAGCGCTCTGAGGGGTGGTGGTTAAAAAAGCGAGGCGTGTCATGGCGCAGACGGGGACAACAGCCGATCTTAGTCAAAGCACAAGTCAATGACGCGTGTGTTTGTTCTTTAAAGCCCTTTGCAGGTGAATTTAGGGGCACGACCACAACTGATGCTGACATCCTTGAATTCAATTGGGACATAAAGTTATTGCCATTGACTAGAAAACATTGATTGATTAAGTAACTCAGCACATGACCTTTACAGAATGTTACATGAAAAGTTTGTCTGTTTTTGGACAATCCTTTTATTTGGCTGCTAAATTTAAACATAAATCTAGCAGCATGTTTTCCTGCATCGATACTGCCCCTAGATTATTATATTGGATATGGCTGTAGTTCTTGTTCTGGTTGATGCTTGGGTGATGCTAATAAGCCCCATGAGTGGAAACAGAAATGCCGATTGCTTGATGGTTAACAGCTAAACGTCATAAAGAGTCTTCAAGGCAGGTCGATTCTTTAAATGGAAATACAATAATATCCTCCAGGGTCACTGTAATGATAATGCTCAGTGGCAATTCACTTCAATTCAATTCAATTCTGCTGCAAATACATTGTAAACACCACGTTACGCAACAGGGATAAATAGTAAGAGAAGAAGGAAAAAAAGGTCAATGAGCTGACCTCTGTCTTCATAGTGAGCTAGTGAGTGCATCCAAGGTTTGTATTGATTTTGTTGAACTTGAATGCACGAATAAAAACTCACTTTATAGTTATGAGCTTTAGAGTTTTCTTTTTCCTTTTTATGTCTCATGACATGTCTTTACCAGAACATTTTTGCTCATTTGCTCTATATTATATATATCAAATATCTATATTTTCATACCAGACGGCCAATATTTTGAAATTGATACTTTTTTAAATACCACTGTACTAATTTGTGCAATTTGGTTTCACTTTTAGGCATAAAAAAAAAACAGCCCAGGATTAGTATTTTAGATGATCTTCAGGGTCACATAATTATGGCAGCCTAAGGGAGCTTATCAGCAGCATGGATTACCAAGAGAGAAAAAGATGTGTAGTGTGGTACAAAAGGTATTTTAACAAGCTAAGCTATTGTATTATCTATGTTCATGAGTTTTATTCATAGTCATATTGCCCTTAATAATTAATGAACACTATGGAATCATGTGATTTTCCTTTAAGGGGCAATTGGTATCAATAAAAAAGTATGGTATTGTATCAAAAGGAAAAATCTTGGTATCGCCCAACCAATTACTGGCATTGGTATCTGGACAAACCATATTATAAAGGTTCTTTGTAGTGGTTCCATGGATACCTGTTTAGCTATTTTTCTACTATCCAAAACAGTTCCAATCCAACATTCCTGGTTCCTGATTCCCTCCAGTCTGCTAGCATCACCTGGGCCTCCTCAGATCAGTGGAGATTTCAGGTTCAGTCTGGAGAGATAGCAGTTGTTCTTTCATGTTTACAGTGATATGGCAACTCACCACAGAACAATAAACTGTTTTTTTTTTATAACCATTAATAAAGATTAGCAAAAGAAAAAAAAAATTGAAACTGTCTTTAGTCATCATCTGGAAATGCTGTTTTCCACATCTTTAAGCATACTCAAATACCAGAGAGTGGGTTATAAAACAAGATGCAACCAAAATAGTTTAGTTTAGTTTAAAATCAAATCATTTTCTCAGGGGCAAAAAAAACAACAGGTCCTATCTGAATGACCCACATCTTTCATAAAACATGTTCTGCTCATGCAGGATGTGAGTGAAGCTTTAACAACACCCACACATTTATTTATTTTTTTAAAAAGGAAACTTGCTCTTGGCTAAAGCTACATGTATTTTTAACGTAGCACCAAAGCAAAACCAAAAAATGAATCCAAAAAGACCAAGAGATTGGAGACAATGGTAAAGCAATGCTATTTTAATGATTGAAACTGTAAAAATCAACTATAACAAAGAATATTTAGCATAAACGTTGGTTGAAATTAGCATCTCTGTTATATTCCACAGTTGAGGATCTAAATATCAAACCATTTTTAACAGAGCATTTTACAGAATCACAGAATACAGAGGGACACTCATTGTTCATGGTACAAAACTAGGAATTATAGGCAGTAGAAGGTCACTGCAACAGTAACTGGAAAGTAGATTGGTAAATGTGTCTGTGAGCACCTGCCTGAGAGAAGAGTTGGATTTGTGACACAGAATGGGGAGATAATAAACCGTTAATTTTAAACCAAACGCTATTTTGTTTTTGTATAACTGTTTCTGTGTTGTTCCACCCACTAGAGTGTGGACAGACCTCAACTATTTAGCAATGCTATGTATCAGTTTTATATGAGATAGAATGGTATTTTACTAGGCAAGTATGTTGGATAAAGTTAAAGAAGAATTCTTTTTGCAGAAAGGAAGCACATGAACACTCCAACACTCTACAGGTGAATGAGTGATTGCAGCAGAACAATCTATGACAGGTGGCAAAACACATAAACCACAGATTAGAAAGTATACACAATCACATCGTTTTGCAAAAAACAAGGACAAAACCTTGATGAAATAATTAACAAACGTACTAATGCATATCTGATTGTACAAAAGACACTGTAAAAGAGAAATGCAACTGAATACAAGCATTTAAATTGAACTTTAAAACATAAATTAATAAATGCATTTGCAATTGCATTCATTAATCTGTGAATTAAAAGAGTAAAAAAAGAGTTGAAAAAGCATGTTCCAAATCATCATCATTGTGTAATTAAAACTCACTTTACAAATACAAAATTTACTAAATCTGCAATAAATACTACAAATATTAAATCGTTTAAAAATCTTAATTTAAAACAAAAATAAATGTTTTATAAATTGAATTAACATTACAAAATTTAAATGGTGTTTTAAAAGAGCAATACTTTATTCTATTTGCAAATCCATTTGCTAATTCATTTGCAAATGCAGTTTATAATTCATTAGGCTAAATGGAGAAGCCAAAGCATTAACTATTGCATTAGCTTCTCCATTTAGCCTCTGACTTTACTTTTACTGTGGTCCTTTTTCGACGCCAAGCTCAAAACAGAAAATCAATGCAAATGAGCTCAGAGCTCTGTGCTCTGATTGGCTGTTCTTCTAAACAAGAACCTCGAGCGGAGGGATACACTACATCTGAGTCTACATCTGCGGAAATAATTGCTGCAACTCATGGTTTTCTGTATTTACGGGTTACTAATGTCACACATTTGTGGATTATCTTTTATTTACCCTCGACAGTAGCTGTCACCAGAGGTTTGTGTAGTTGTGTCCAAGTCAGTCTGTAAAATCAATCTTAATTGTCTTTGCAAAGCTCCTAAACATGCGCCAACACTGTAAGAGTTTGTGGTTAATGTGTGCATTTGTGCTTTTTTATTATTTTAGAAAGAAAGGTTTAAAACACCATGTTTATTAACTGTATTAGCATCTTCCCTTTCCAGTGGGATTTGACTAAATGTAGTGGCTAAAGCATTAACTAATACATTAGCAAATGCATTTTCTGCAACTAGCAATTTAACTGTGATTTAAGAAATGCTTTCACAATTACTCATTTATTTTTGTTTATTAATAAATGAAATTGCAAAATCATTTATTAACTCATGTTTTAAAGTTCAGTTTAAATGTTCATTTGCTAAATATATATCTATCAACTATCTATCTATCTATCTATCTATCTATCTATCTATCTATCTATCTATCTATCTATCTATCTATCTATCTATCTATCTATCTATCTATCTATCTATCTATCTATCTATCTATCTATCTATCTATCTATCTATCTATCTATCTATCTATCTATCTATATATATATATATAGATATATGTATATATATATATATATATACAAATGGGATTTTTATTCCTCTCTGTTAGTGGATGCCTTTGGTTTTAATTAAATTAACTTTTTTAGTTAACCTCAAGCACATGTAGGGTATGGTTTAGATGTGAAGAGTCTTAAAGGATCTTCCTGTAGCAGTGTTCTTCTTAGTGTGCTTTTCTGTATATTTTCTGAATTGATTTTTGGGATCCATTATGCTTGAAATAACACAACATATGGCTTCCACTTTTTTTGCCATGTCTCTAATTGAGTTTTACACTGCGCCGATACATCTTAAACTTCCCCACCCACCTCTGCTTTGATTCATCCTCTGAGGAACATCTTTGTACTTTCACCCTTTAAAACCACAAAAGCACCATCACACATTAGATGACAGTGAGATCAATGGCAGTGATTTCCTAAAGGAGAAGTGTGGATATACAAACCTTTAGTGTGGGAAGCCTGGGGTCCATAGGGAATCAATTATTCATGTTGGTGACAGACCTCTGACGGCTCGAGGCAGCAGCACCAGCAGGAGCAGCTGAATCACAGACCAGACTGTCTGCAGGACAAATCCCCCGATTGACAAAGATATAACACACGTCTGCCTCACTGCCAACTATAGGCATCAAGAAGATACTAAAATGTTCCAATCTATTTTTTCCCAAGGTGAAGTATAAGCCTGTTCAATATTCAGGCACGATACAAGTTCGGTCACTAAGTTTACGTCGATAAAGGATCCGTCAGTTGAACTGCACATAATTCTTAAAAGACAAAACAAATGTCACATTCACCAAATCAGCAATGGGTCACAAGCAAATACATTTCCTGGAGCTGTACAAGATGGATTTTCATGAGTTTGTTAATCTAATTGCTCTGCAAGGTTTACAAAGCAGATGGCACGCTCCTGCACTCACCCGGAGTGTCGTGTCAACCTGACCTCTTCAACCCTTCTTTATCAAAAGGCTCGCTTAACATTTTTAATATTGGGGTTGCACTGTGGAAGAATGACTATCACTCTGGCTTTATAACTGGAAGGTCAAATTGCACCGGTCAAGAGGCATGTTTATTCTGCACATTTGTACTGCCTGAATGCTGAGTTCCATGTCAATCCAGATTCGTTCAATTTCATAAAATTGTATTTATTTATTTATTTATTCATTTATTCGGGGTACACCCTAAACAATGGGCCGCTAGTTGCAGGGCTGAAAATTAGAGCCGGACACTGACAGAAGATGATGATGAGGATGTTCAAGTTGGCCGGGGTTTGGACTCAGCATGTTTATCAATAATATGTCAATGGGATGATCATTATTCCATGTCTAAACACTTTGAGGCAAATCTGTGAAATTGGCTGCACATTGAAAGCAACTTCCATCCGTCGACTGATTCATGAAGGCACTATTAGCTCACAAATTGGTTTCAGGGTAAAGTCAACAAGTCTTCAATCAAAAAGTCCGCTCCTCACAGCTTCCTTTGTCAGCTCGTTGATGCTGTGTCAGGATCGTGACTCCGACTAAGACCCTCTGCCGTGACGCACACACATGTTGTTGACAGGGAGTAGGCCTTTGTTTATGGTAAGGCTTTTTTATCCCAGCGTGCTCTGCCTAATGTGCGAACATGTGTGGGCGCTCGTCAGACCCGTTGTGTGTTGACCCGCTGGTGCGTCTTCTCAACTGTCCACCCACAGACGCACAGGGATAATTGGCTGCAGTTCTGACGGATGAGTCACTCCGGCACCAACAGAAACTGGGCTGTCACTGACACCGCTCAGGTCTCACTTTTTGATTTTAGATACTGGAGGAGCTTCTTCCCCAAGGCCATCAGACTCCTGAACTCAGTCACTAACAGCATCACGTGACTTCACCTCACCTCAGGATAAACATCCACATACTGACACCATACAGACATTGCACTGCACTTTCTGTTCTCGTTGTTACCGTGTAACAACCTGTTATAAACATGTTTGCACATTATTCTTCTTTGTACTTTTCTGTTAACCACTTATTTATAAGTCTACAGATTTACTTCCTCCTTGGGTTTTTTGTAAATTAAAAAAAAATAAAGTTTTTATATTTTAAGTTTTTTGTAATTGTTAATTGGCACTGTTAATGGAGCAAACCTGTTTACATTTCACTGCCGGTTTATATATTCTGTATATAACTGTGTATGTGACAAATAAAAACTCTTGAATTCATGGGCGTAGGTTTGGTCTCAGCTTTGGTGGGGACACCCCCAAACCCAAACCCCAAAAAACGGAATATTAAAATGTTTTTACTCTGGCCTTTGTATGTGGCAGAGAGACAGCCCTGGTAACTTACCGTCGGCGTTGTCAACATGCGCGTGCACACACACACCAGCCGCTCGCTGCTAGTGCAAGCACAAAAGTAGTCCCGGCCTGCGCCTGTAGCCTGTCAGATATCCCGCCGGCAATCAAATGACGGTGTTTCTTGTACTGTCGTCGTCCTGGCCGTTAGAATCGATCCAAATAGCTGTTCAAAGATCCAAATGGCAGTTCAAAGGAGCTTGCTAAATATTGGTGGGGACAAATTTGCCATCTCAAAATATTGATAGGGACTAGTACCTAGCGTCCCCCCCTAAACCTACGCCCATGCTTGAATTACCCAGCAGTACAGTAACTCTAACTAAAAATCTTGGAAAGTCCATCTACCCACCCATAGATTTTACAAATAGTAATAGTGAATGATTGAATGTGGTTTTTGCAGAGGATTAGGGCCATGGTACAAATAAAAAGTCAGAATTCTCAGATTAATTGTAAAATTTTGAGAAAAAGGTCAGAAATCACCCTCTCCTATAAAGTCTGTTGCTT
Source organism: Perccottus glenii (assembly GCA_024416835.2). Lineage (NCBI taxonomy): Eukaryota > Metazoa > Chordata > Actinopteri > Gobiiformes > Odontobutidae > Perccottus > Perccottus glenii. The sequence continues at coordinate 9,221,490 of CM044565.2, read as the reverse complement.
ACAGGCACCCATAGTTCTGAGAGTAATGTTGTAATTCAGATTTCATTTTCAGATTTATTTACTTAGGATTTGGACTTTCTTTCTTCAAAATTACAATATTAATCTCCAAATTGTAGATTGACTGACATTTATCTCAGACTTTTCATTTATTTCTTCAAAATTCCAACTTTTTCCTCTCAGAATTCTAATATTATTCTTGAAATTCTGACTTTAATTTTAGAATTCACATTTCTTCTCTCAGAATTCAAACCTTAATCTAATAATTTGGACTTTTTTTCTTTTTGGAACCAGGGGCCTAGTTTACATTAGCATAGGATCTGCACACATCTGTGCACAATCTCTTACTTATTTCAAGCTGGAATAAAATTCTACACAACTAAAACCATTTTAGTTCATGCCCTTTACGTGCCTTTATTTAAACCAAAGAAGGACAATGCAAGGCAACATATGAATTTATTTTAATTGAGTTTTATGAAAAATCTCAAATAGTTTCTTTCAAAAGTTCCTTCAATGCATTTGTTTGTTTGATTGTTTGAACTCCTGGGTAAGCTGATCCTGAAGTGCGCAGAAAAACAATAACAAAGACACTGCTCCAAAAGTAACCCACTGAGAGCATCAGTGAGTTTTAATTTAGGATTTCCCCCAATCTTCCTACTGTTGGGTCTGCTGTGTTTTGCAAAACAGAACCAGCTGCACCAGTTTCTAGGTGGCTCACTCTTTCACTGTAGTATATTAGAATATCTACAAAAGGCCTTAGTGTGTGTACCAGCTTTAAGCAACATTTCCCAATTGAAAGAAACCAAAAGTAGTGCTGTGTCAGACCAGTATTATCATTCTAACCCTTCTGGAAGATGTGTCATACTCCTTGGTGAAAAATGACCCACAAAGTTACAGGCCAGTTCACCTACACTTTAGCAACACTATCTGCTGAAATGGTACTTATAGAAGTTAGTGTTTGGCTGTCCTTTGCATACTTTTGATGTCCCAAGGTGGTCAGGTCACTGTTTTAAATGATGTTGATGTTGAAGCATAGCAGAGGGGAGCTCTTGGCACAGCTGCGCCAACAGGGAGAGATGGGTTTAAGTTTAAGGAGAGAGTCAGCCCCAAGCTACCGGCACCTGCTGTGAGGGGAAGAGGCACTCTGAGAGGATAAAGATCTGCAGTGAGGACATTAGCGTGCTCTCTAATGATCCTGCAGAGCACACATATGAAAGAGTTACATAAGCAACATTAGGAAAGTGTAATGAGGATATGGTGCTGGCTTTTAGTACCAAAACTCTGCGAAGTCTTCATTCAAAAGTAAAGAGAATGCATTTAACTCTAAGCTCGAATGAATGTTTCCACTTGGATACCTCAAATGTATGAGATAAGTTCTGTGTGTAAGGTAATATTTCTAACACATTCTTGTATGAAGGTTTATGGCAGTTCTAAACTAAATTAAATGAATCTTTTTAAGTGAAATCATCATCATTTCAATTATTTCAATCAGGCTTGATATAACAACAGCACGTCCCTGCAAGGTTACCGTGACTGTTCACGTGCACTAAAATTGACAAGTTTTAAAATTGCATTTTGGCCATCCTCATAAAGTATTACATAATCATTTATTTTTTAGCCGAAGCAGAGATGCTTGTACCAGACTATAGCTTAACAGATAATTTCCATCTGTAGTCCTATAATATAAATAACTTTAGTGGTAGGGGAAACCAGAGCAACTGCAAAAAACCTACGCAGACACGAGGAGAACATGCAAACTCCACACAGAAAGGAGGCTAATATTAGCAATGCAGCAACAGCAGGTGATTATTAATTTCTTTGAATGTCAGGCATAAAGAGGTGCTTTACATATCTTTCCTAACAAAAACTTATAATAAAATAAAAAAAACGTACGGCTTAAAACACAAACAAACTGCTACACAAACTCTTGAACAGCTTCTGAATTCTTTTCCCGTTGCTCGGGAGAGAACAGAGAGAGAGGAAGCAGTAACGTTAATGGGTGGATGAAACCTTTTGACGTGGGTTTTTTTTTCTTGACTTGTTACTATGCTATGATATTTTTTATATTTTATATTTGTCCCTATGCTATTTTTGGTTTTAAAACAGTAAAAAACGAAAAACAAAAGTACTAGTACAGAGACCGAAGCCAAGATTTGAACTCTGGGCATCTTTACACAGGTACAACACTTAACCAGTTGAGCTAAAGAGGCCACGCCTGATGATCAACATATATAGGCTTTATAAAAATATACATTGTAGCGTACGAGGGTATGTTTGTATAAACATATAGAAGATTAATTTTAATAATTTTAATAATTAATTTTTTAATTAAAAGGGGCACCACCCTGGTTTTCAACAGGTCCAGAGAAACTGTTTAAGCTAGTCTCATTAATCTTAAAGGAAGAGAATTCGTCTTGTTTTCGAACATTTCTTAATATAAACAGAGAAACATTAATGTCTTTTATGGGATTTTATTAAAAATTACACAAATCTATAATGGTAAATAACATTGGAACAGGGAAAGGGATTGACAAGACACAGGAATAAATACAGGGATAAATATTTGCTTTCAGATGGTTTGTGAACCAAAGGAATGTTTAGACATGTTAATCTAAATGATTAAATTTAACAAAGTGACTTTTAGCGGAGAAGGGAATGGAGATTTTGGGCAGAGGACATTTAACGACACCAAGGCTTTTGTGTCACGTGCGGACTTACTCTGTAGTCAGCGGGGCTGGCTCGGTTAGGTGGGTCGCTATCAGCGGTCCGAGCGTCCTGAATGTTCTCCAGAAAGTTCGTCGCTTACTGATGGAGCGTTCCACACCAAGGATGCCGTCGCGTGCACGTCTCGTCAGAGGGTTTGCAGCCCGGGAGTAGAGAGAGGCGTCTTGTTGTTGTCCAAAGCACCTAGGCCTCCATGTACCGTTTAAAAGTTTGAGGTTGTGTAAGTTATTGCAATGTCCATGAAAGATTTCTCAGCTGTTGCTTTGCTGGTTAAAACTTGCTTCTGCGCGCGCTCTGTTGGGGAAGAGCAGACGTTTTAGCAGGCACGGTCTTTAGAACAAAGAAAGTTTTTACTCGTGCTTACACGAGGCTCGAAGCTTTGGCCATGGTTGCCGAGACGGGACGGTCCCCGCAGGGAGCGGACTGTCCGTAGACAATATCCAACAATAAGATGAAGCCCAGAGAAGAGAAGAGAGTGATTTTTGGCTAGCAGCCAGCTTTTATCACCTTTGAGCCGGGGGCGCTCTTCCGGCGGAAGAGGAAGTCGCTTGGGAACATTTAAACTGAGTTAAACTAAAGTTTTTAAAACATTCCTTTTGTTTCACCTTATTTTCCTTGGTTTTCATAAAACACAAAAACATTCGTACTTGTATGAGTATACACAGAAAATGCATTGTATTATGAATATGCAGAATATTGTTGAAACATTCATTACATTTCATTGAAACAAAAGGGAAACCATAAACCATAAAGGGAGTTATTTGGTCACAACTCCGTGTCCTGGAAAAGAACAGTATAAACAACACAATATCAAAAATACATTTTCCTTTAATGTAATAATTACGAAATTGTCTTTTTATGATTGGATAGAGTCATTCGTCCATTTCACCACTAGGGGGTGGTGTTTTGACCATTGTAGAAGTTTTTTTTCAAAGACACATTGGCCGTCCTTTTAGTCTGAAAGGAAACAGTGTTAACCCAGTCTTCCCTCAGACTTTAGATACAAGCTTGTCTCTGAAGGCCTCTGGCAATGAAAGAAAAGACAGGACAGTTAATCCGTGGGGATTCCGAGGATGTTCTGCTACAGATGGGATACCTTCGAAGTCCCATTTTATTAAGCTTAACTGTACCTTGGTAAAATATCAACAAAGGAGTGGGATAGTTCTGTTTTCTCTCTTTAGTTCATGATTTATTTGTGATGTTACCTTTACAGCTCCATTAACAAACCAGGTTTTGGGAAAGGCCTCCTATATGTGTTTTATTTTAATGAATAAAACTATACAGTAGTAATACAACAGTGGATTATTATCAAAGCTCACCTGATATAGATTATTTTGGTGAGAAAAGGCGCTTGTCTGGATCTCCATGGTAACGCTCAGAGGGAGAAATTTGTGAAACTCAGAAAATCTGTTGCTACATGTAGTTAACTTTCCTTAGTTTTGCTGCTACAACAGGCTGCTTTTCTGAACAACTGTAACTACCATCATTTCATCTGGTTCTGTTCTGTGTCAGTGTCCCGTGTGTGAGCAGCTCTGTGTGTGAGCAAGCTCCTCGCTGCTGTCGTCTCGTCACAGAGCTCTATCTGGTGTGGCAGTGTTTTACCTTTTGTTGGTCAGTTGAGGTGCCCCTATATCTGGAGCATTTCACTGATTATATTGATGGTAAATTTCTTCCTTTTGTGGCGCCCCTGGAGGCCATGGCGCCTTTAGCTTTTGCCAATATTGCCTAATGGGAAAGCTGGCTCTGATCAAAAAGATAACAACAAAAAGACAAAAAATTTTTTCTTCCTTTGAGATTCAAACTTTGTCTTGTAGCCCAAACTTAAGTATCCTAGACAAAAGTCCTGGATTTTAAGTCGAATCCACTGCCCCAACACACATTTGGTCTATTGTCTGACAGACTAGAAAAAAGTAAAAAATGTATTCAAGTGCATATACCATTTAATCTGTGTGAAACATTTTTGTCTATTTTTGTTAATAACCTCATAATTTTCTGAGTTTGGGTAAGAACAAAGCTCCATGTTTTATCCTGATTTACGAGAGCCGGGAGTCAAATTCATCATGTTTCTGCCTCCAAACTGCCTCTGGTAAAGTTTTCCACTTCTCTGTGCCGACGTGAAAACAGTGCCAAAAATAGCTCATAAAGTATTCAGAAACACTGTGCCTCTATTTATAGCCTTCCCCTGACTCCAGAATTAGGTTATATGGGGTTTATTACTGCTTTGATATTCCACACAGAAGATGGTAACGCCTGCTAAAAGCTGTGAAATAACATTAGTGTAATTGGCTAATTTTAGATTCAGGAGTGGGCCTCATTAAGGGCAGCCCCGGTTGAGCTGAACTAATCACACGTGAGAGCATGTGCAGTGGTCTGTGAAGGATGTGTCTGCTCTAAAATGTATGTCACGAGAGTTAATACATATTTTATTAAATGGATGTGCATTTCACTGACAGTGCTGATGGGGTTGCTTTGAGGAAATATAATTCGACAAGTTTATTCTGCTTTAAAGGAAGTCCTCATTTCTTTAATCTTGATGTCAGCAGACACCAAGGCTTCTTTAAAAAGGTGCAGTGTGTTCATAGCTATGGTAGACCTACAGGGACATGCTGTTATGTAAAAATCCTATATAAACTGGTCAAATATTTAGGTTGCTAGATATTAAGAAACAAAATCCATTTAGTTCATGTCCTGAGCTTTCAGGAGGAGTGCTTTCCTTCCAGCAGTGCTCAGTTTGTTCACTCCATGCAGTTGTACAAAGAGGAATTGGTTCTCATCTATAGATAATAAAAACTGCATGTAGGACTGGCTCTTCTGCTCTATCGCCAAATCCACCAGAAAAGAATTTACCAATAGGCCTCAAGGTAAAAAGAGACATCTGGTGTACAGCTGACAGGAAAGCTTTAACTAACTTAAAAATCCTAATCAACTAAAAAACCTTTCCTTTTTATGACATCACTCTGTTTCTGTAAAACTCAAGGCCAAATGCGTCAGGCTCACAGTAGAAATAGTTCACAAAGCAGACCCACACTCCAGAAAAAAGTACATGTGGTACCCAAAAGTACAATCCACGCACTGTAGTCAAACTAGCAGAAGTCCGTATACACAAAATATCCAATAACAGGAAACCCACGAGGAAGAACACTTGAAAGCTCACACTAGGGTAGCGACAATCTGGCACAGAAGACAAAACCTAATCTGGCACATTATGGTCGGAGCTTACAATCACAGGGGAGGGAAACACGAGGGCAGGAAGTAAATCACAAACAGGGATCAGTCAAAAAAAGACAGGACAAGAACTTGCAGTAAAAAGTGAAAACCTTAAACAGTGACATATGACAACATGTGCTTTATAAAGCAGACATAACCCCAAAACCAAATTTATTTTTCTCATTTTCTTATGCAATGAGCAAATTTCTGTGGATGACTCATAACTCATTAGTTGTATAGTTGCTTTTGTCACTTTTAGCACAGCTTCATCTATTGTCAGTGATCACACCACAGCCTCTGCTCTTAACCACAGTATGGACAAGTATAAGTAATGTGCAAAAAGTCCATAAAGAATAAGGTTACAACTGTTTTATCTGCGTAGTCTTTACTAAACAGACCTTACGCTGAATGTTTGCTTATTTTCTTTTCATTCTAAACACTGTAAAACCTTAAAACTGTGTATCTAGCCACGACCACTCTTGAATAAGTCACAATGATCATTAAACCTATTGTGATCAAACTGCATGCTACAAAATCTTACACAGTGCATCCTTAAGCCTTGAGGTAAAGTCACGTTGTATATGTGCTGACGTTCGACAAGAGAGATTAAACTGGCTACTGCTGGGTACATAATGGAGCTATGGAAAAGATCAATGCGAACAATGATGCATTAAATGTGGAGCATGATGGCTTTTTAATGTGACCTGTCCTCGACCGACTGGAGCTGAAGAAGAGATATGAGAGCGGCATGGAGGAAAAGATGAGGTCTGGGTGAGAAGTGAAAGTCCCTGTGGATTGAGTCGGTGTGAACACGCAAATTAATGAGAATGTTGAGCTGAGGAGCAGCTCCATGTGAGAAGACAAGCAAGAACAATATAGTTTATGTCAAATGTATTTATCCATTGATTCATATTTTCATTTAACTTATGGGGGTTCACAGTAAACAAGCTTAACCAATGAAATGAGGCGGTGGGGAGGGGGAAAGTAAATGCTGCTGAAAAGTGGGAAAGAAAAGTGTTTATTTGTTTATAGCACATTTCATACATGCAGCAATTCAAAGTGCTTTACAAAAAGGGTTAAATAGGATAGGTTAAAAGCACAAATACAACAATTATCAGTAAAATAAAAATAAAATAAATCACTTAAAACAAAACTAAAAGAGAAGAGCGCAGATAAAATAAATAAAAGCACAATTACATAGAACTGTTATCAGCCTGGACTTTAACACTGTCAGAGTAAAGGCCATTCTTACCTCCTCTGGAAGACTGTTCCAGATTTTAGCTGCATAAAACTGAAACGCTCCCTCACCGTGTTTTGTCCTGACCTGAGGTCCTCAGGGTCAGAGATGGTTCATATGGGACTAACATGTCAGATATGTACTTTTGCGCTGAGCCATGGAGAGCCTTATACACCAACAGACCTGCTTTATCCTCTGAGAGACAGGAAGCCAGTGTAGAGACCTGAGGACAGGACAAACATGGTCGTACTTTCTACAGGAAGCACACACTTAATTGATGTGGAAGTACATCGAGCATCCATTTTGACGAGCTACATTGTAAAGTGATATTTACAAAGAAGTGCTTGGTGTATTTTTCACATTAACACTAATTCATTCTGGCAATGTGATTGGTTATATATTGCGGACTCATATGAACATGCTCACATCTTCACAGAAAAACCCAGGGACTACGATTGTTAGGTTTTGATGAGACATTTCCGGGGGTGGTGAACTGTTTTTGTCAGTTTTGTCCATCCATACTACATCACTGATGTTATGAATTCTAATACTTGATGTTGCTCTGTCATCAATCTGCACACAACTCCACATAAAAAACAGCTTAGTGTAGGACCACATTTCAAGGAAAAAAAAAAAAAAAGAAATTCCAACCAACTTTTAATGCTCTGAGCCAGTTAATTAAGAGCAAGTTCAAAATTAGGGATGAAGAATCCTGGATGAAGAAGATAAAGCGACATAAATCTTAACCTTTGACCTCTCCACTGGGTCCTATCCATCTCTTCGTCCCCTCGTCTCGTCTTCCTCTGATACATCGAAACGAGTAGAAGGGGTAATTGAATCCCCCGTCTGACTCTTATCTCCCCTTAGTCTTTTATCAGGACATCTCCCAGCAGCCCCCTCTCTCCTGTCAGTCTGAGCCCCCTTTATCTCAGATAGTGACCTTCCACATCCATCTGCAGATTCTGTTCTTCTCACTTACCTCATGCATGTTACATAACGAGTGGCACGGCTCGCACCTGCACACCCGGAGTCAAGTCTGCGGCGCCACGTGTGCTGGTTTTGTTGCTCTTTTGTTAGGCTTGCATAAAATCTGGAAATTGTTGGTTTATGAGAATTAAAAAGTAATTACACATGCTGAACATCAGAAATATTGGCTATGTATCCATTATATTTTGGCACTTGAAAAAACAAAGTTATCACATAGACTCCACTTTCAGAGGAGTTTTTATCAATTAAGATGAGAACTTTGCTCTCTTCAGTATTTCTTGTTTGCCCTTTGTATCGAATAATCAATATCAATCATGTTTTCCAGTCTGATGTGCAAAAAACTTCCTAAAAGTACTTTCTCTAGGACGTTTTCACTTCATAGTTCTAATTTTGCACCAGGTCCTCAATGGGTATATTATTCCTTCTTGACTGATTTTTGGCTCTCAGTTTATCTTTGGATATCTTGGACTAGCTGTGGACAAGTATGAAGTTTACAATCATTCGGACACATGCTCTGTAGCTCTTCTCTTGTTGAAAAGCAGCTCATGGACCAAAAATAGAAAAATTTATAAAATAGTATATGTAGTATATAACAGTATATAATAGTATATAAAATGATTATGAGTACTTCTGTGTTTCACTTCAATAAATGGCTTAAATAATGTTGATAAAAGTGAAAGTACATAGGAGTATAAATCTGCCAAATCAATTTCAGTGGTTCTTGCCCATGTTTATGCTGAACAGGAAGCACACTGCATTATGTTTTGTATGAATCAGCCACCACAAATCCTGCCAAATAATGCTTTCAAATGTGGCCTGACAAACTACAGGTGAGTGCTGTCAGTGAGTGAATAGGTAGAGAACATTTCTAAGGTTATTGATATTGTGGTACTCTACTTACACAAGCATTTAGGCTGGACACTAAAAACCAACTGACACCACCTGGAGGATCCAGAGTTGTTCAGGTCCAGAGAGGACCTGTGCTTCCTCATCAAAGATGGTTAAACCCTACAAGATTAGCATACACATGGCTAAAGCTCCAATATACTGTAGAATATTGACACTATTTAACAATCAAGGAATATCTACAAAGAACAGTTTTACAGTATTTAACAAAGTATGATTTAGTGTCTTTTACTTGTGCTCTCATATGCTGCTATTGTTGCCATAGGGGCTGTTAATCTTTTTGTTTATGTTACTTAAAGGGTCTATTGTCTACTCGAGGTTATCTCGTGTTTGGTTTTTACAATTAATCTTTTCTTGCTTGTAACGGCAAGAAGTACCAATCCTTTGTGTCAAAAATATATTAGAAAGACTAAAAACTCATTATTTTCTATTTTCAGCATGCTATAGATGCTATGAACGCTGGAGTGAGTCCTATCGGAAATGCCTCCAACTTCTCTAGTTACTGGGACCTGGACGGTGGATTCTTCTTTGCCGGAACTGTCATCACAACTATAGGTATTATTTTCCCTTGTTTCTAGCAACAAGAATACCTCTTTTAAAGTATTTCTATAGCCTTTGTTCTTTCATTTTGAGGATGTGATGGGGTACACGCTAGACAGTGGGCACCATAAAAACAAGAACTCACTATACTTTGGATGGAAAGAAAGGCCATTGCCGGTAAAATAAGTTTATCTGTGTTTTCCGTGACTTTTTTCCTTCAAAGGTCACATTAAGGGGTGCATAGCTCAGTCAGTAAAAGAGATGTGATTCTCGACATTGCTAACAGCATACAGCTGCTGACACAGCCCCTGTTGTTTGATGGGATGTCCATACTATATATTCTCTATAGATCTTCTATCATGTTGACTCTAGAGACACATGCACACAACAATCAAAGTAAGTGGTTGCAACAGTAAGACTTAACATCCTAGTAGCAATATTGTTTTAGCATTAGGAATTACAATCAACAAGGCTTTCTAGATGGCAGGAACAAAGTCTGCTGTGGGAATGAACATCAAAATATTAACAGTGATTGCCACCCGCCAACAAGAGGCAACAGACATCTCTCGCCAAGAGAACTGTCACTATTTTCAGCTTTAGCCTCTACAGCAGAAGCCACTCCAAAACAACCGTTTACAGACACGTACAGAGCTTTAATGCAAGACACATAACACATGATAGGTTTCTTATTCAGTCCTATCCACTTCAACCCACTCCCACTGAGGTCTCTGTGCCAGACTGTTATTCAACTGTCAGTACAGAAGGTGGACCAAAAGCCCCTCAACATCATGTTTAGAATATTTTGTCCAGAGATTAGTAATACATATCTAACTATATGATAAAGACAAACCAAAGCAAACAACGCACACTTATTGACACTTTTATTGCACTCCATACTTCACAGTCTTTTGACATAAGATGTATTATTTGACTATAGAGGGGCAAAAACTGGTATGTTGCCTAGAAGCAGCACGGCACCATGCAAGTTAGAAGCAAAAAAATTCAGGCTCACTAGTCTGTCTAGGTCTTATAAAAACTGCACTTGATTTATTAACATTAAAAAGCTATTTGCTGTCTCTATGAGCTTGCTTTTTCTGCAGTCAAAAGATTTTTTTCTGTAGATTGTGTTGGAATCTATGAGCTGATATTTGTGCCACTAGAAAGTGAAACTGGATATGTTGTATTTTAATTTGAAGTGCTACAACTCAAACTGAATTGCTAAAGTTGAAAAAATGCTTTTAAAAATCTAAATTTAAAAAGCACAATCTGCAAATGACCTGTAGTACTGTGATGTTTCGCTTCCGTTAGCCTACTTTAGGTGGACTATACCGGGGCAGGTGAATGTGCCCAACCCGTTGTCACTGGAGCTGAGTGGAGCGATGGGCCGGTGCAGAAGAGTCTCACTGTAAATACCACATCAAGAGCGAGAGTAATGCAGCTATGTTACAATAAAAGGCATCAGAAAAAGTGGTGTGAACATGTTCTAAACTTGCAGCCTCCACTGCTCCTGCCCCTCCTGCTCTGTACTGAATTCAGATTATGCTTTTTAAATTCAGTTTTTAAAAAGCATTCATTCAACTGGAGCAATTCAGATTCAGTTTGAGCACTTCAAATGCCAATACAACATATTCAATTTGAGTTTCTAGTGGCACAAAAATCAGTCCATAGGACACTTTCTCTTTCATTGATCAGAGAATAAGTAATTGTCAAGTCCTCAGTCGTTAAACCCACCTTAACCAACAAATCAATGCTGTTTTATGCCATTTCCAACCTTGACATTGACACCTTGACAACACCTTGACAGTGTTTTTTCTGCCTTGTCAAGTCTCCCAACAACGTCATGTTGACACACCGCTTACAGAATACATCATGGTTGCATTAATCACACCACATTCGAACAATAGAGCATCTTTGTTGTCAGGGTTAGACAATAATTAATGCAATTTTCCAAAGGGCAACCTAATTAGGAATCATATTTACCTCCGACCCATGCCACACTAGGAGGTATTACATAAGACTTTGATTGATTAGATTGCATAAGAAGGTTATTATGCTTTTATTTGTCAAGTAATTTGTGCTTTCTTTTTCATGTCTTTGTTGTTTTGACAGGGTTTGGAAACATAGCTCCGAGCACAGAAGGTGGAAAGATTTTCTGCATCCTTTATGCCATATTTGGCATCCCGCTCTTCGGTTTCTTGTTGGCAGGGATCGGAGACCAGCTGGGCACCATCTTTGTTAAAAGCATTTTAAGGGTTGAGAAGATTTTCAGGGTGACTATCCACTCCATTGTTTGTTTCGTTTTCATTGGAACAGTACAGGTCAGGTCAGTTCAGCCTTGTTTAGGAAGTCAAAAATTCAGAAAACATCATAATATATATTTTATAATGTCAGTAAATTATTGGAAATAAAAGAGAAAGAAAGCTTAATGTCCTTTGTAAAAACTTAATTCTCTTCAGGGTACCAAACTCAAACTGTTCTGACTTGACCCATACCGTCTATACTGTAGTTTGTTTAGGTCTATTCATGTCCTTTATCCTCAAGTTATGTGACATGTTCAGGGGTAATATTTAGCCTCGTGACACCTGGGCTTGTTTTTTCATCTTGTAAGCAAATCTAACTAGTTCTATTTCTGACATCAGCAAAAACACCGGCAGATCAGTCAGACCAAGATCCGAGTGACGTCCACCATCCTCTTCATCTTGGCCGGCTGTATCGTCTTTGTCACCATTCCTGCTGTCATCTTCAAACACATTGAAGGCTGGTCCACGCTGGAGGCCATCTACTTTGTGGTGATCACCCTCACCACTGTGGGAATCGGAGACTATGTGGCAGGTAGTTTTTTTATTTTATGTCATGACCTGCACATATATGGAATTATTTTTCTTTCTAGGGCTTCTTCTACTGGATTAGCATTGTTGTAGGTTACTTTGGGTGTTGATCTTAGACTATACAGACAAGAGAAGGAACAAAACATAGCATATTGAATTTTATGAAAGTGACCAAACTGTTGACTGTTACAAACTTAGCTGTTTCTTGCTAATGATGCTTATTGCCAACAAATTACTGCTGAACTAAAAAGTACAAATAGTCCAGATAACAATAAATGCAAACTAATTTCAATATAATTACAAAACCTACGATCATGAAACAGAATATTGCCCTGTTATTTATTTTTTAAACATTTGGAGCAATAATTGGTAACACTTTATTTTACACTACACTTTTTTGATATTACATTGTATTTACCTCAGTACAATGTAACACACTGTGTAACAAACTGTAATAACGACATATAGTACATACATACCCTAACCCTACCTACAATATTTTATATTTATAATATTTTATATTTTAATAATAAAATATTCCCTTATTTAAGTATGTATATGTATAGTAAGTAAGTAGTATATAAGCATGTAACTATGTAGTTAAATGTTTCGACAATGTATCAACTGTAGTGTAAAATAAACTGTCACCCAATAATCTGCAGCTCTTTAATATGTTCAAATAAAGACTAGAAAAAAAACTAAAATATTTTGTCTTCTTTAGGTGGAAACCAGAGGATCGAATACAAGGACTGGTACAAGCCTCTGGTGTGGTTCTGGATCATGGTGGGCTTGGCGTACTTCGCAGCTGTGCTCAGTATGATCGGAGACTGGCTCCGAGTGCTGTCTAAGAAGACTAAAGAGGAGGTGGGTTTCTTTTGCTTACGCTGCACACTGCTGCATTAGAGCAGCACAAAATAAAAGGTCAGTCAGCTCCTGCCCACCCAGCCCATTTACTCCGCTCTTATTTTCCACATTAATTGCTGCATGGACTTTGTTAGAGGCTTTGTGCACAGCAGCCTTTGATGGACATCTTCAATGGATAACTGTCAGAGACAATTTGATTCTCTAAAGACTCGGTCTGCACTGTACAAAAAATAATTGCTCTCTTTTTACACTGAAAAATACAGACTTCGGTGTAGTTTAGTGACTCAGTACCAAAGAAAGACAAATGTGTCAACGTGTTACATAAGAGTCTTAAAAGCCTGTAATATCAATGTGTACCTGTAGGGGGAGTCATCCTTTATTTTGGTATAATATTCACTTTACATAACATAAGTTTTCAATCAGCCTCTGTTCGAAGTTACCACAAACCAAACTCATAACATTAATTGAGTGGACATTTTACTGTGGCATTAAAATACACTTACATGTTTTGCAATGTAAGTTATTGGATCAACTCGATGGACTTTTCGTATTCTGATACTTTTGGGGGGGACAATTTAACTATAATATTGAAATGTTCGATACAGTCTTGTATGCATTTGCAAATTTCATTTTTCATTTTGGCGCTGGCTATAAACAATTACATGCATATACAGCTCTGGAAAAAGAGACCACTACAAAATTATCAATTTCCCTGGTTTTACTATTTATAGGAATGTGTTTGGGTAAAATTAACATTTTTGTTTTATTCTATAAACTACTGACAACATTTTTCCCAAATTCGAAATAAAAATATTGTAATTTAGAGCATTTATTTGCAAGGGGATAGTGATTATGTGGTGTAATATTTTATATGTTATGTGTTTTAAACTATGTAGACCCAGTTAGTTATTCATTTAAACATTTTAATATAAAAGATAAAACCTAATGTCACACACACACACACAGGAAGGGCCAGATAAAAACGCAGGTGTCTGTCAGCGGGAGGAGACAGAGCCGGGCAAGGAGTAGCTCAAGGCCAGACAGAAATGACATCAGGCCAGAGCCTTGCACAATGATATCAGTAAAGTTATTACTTTACTGATATCAAACCTGTATAAAAGCTTATGTCTACTGTTCAAACATTAGTAGATCTTGGGCATCATCTACTCGGGTCATTATTGTGTTGGCTGTGAACAATAAAGACTCTATGGCATGGAAATCTGGTGTGCGTTCACAACTTCCATACAAATAGTGCCAAAGACTGAGGGGTCAGTTTTGACACTACAATTACCACAGAAGTGTTTTTTTTTTATACTTTTCCTCATATAAGATTTGGTTCAGGTGATCACCTAATCAGTAGAATAAGGTGTGCCTGTGTTGGGATTCAACAGACTTTTCCATACTGTGTAATTGTCCTGTCCGATCACACAAAAAAAAACAGTGCACCTGCTGGTTTTAACACAGTAAGCGACATTCAAATATGGTACCATCTTGAATTTTGTAAATACTTTTTGGGAGAGAGAGGGAGAGAGAATAGAGATGAAATTGGTTACCAAAAAAAAAAACACGGTTTTATACTGACGATTTTAATTATTTGGTGGTAACTCCTGAAGCAAGACATTTATAAATGGGTTGTAAGGGTTGTAATGTAAATTGATTGCCTTAAGTACAGAACCCTTACTACAGACATCACCAAACACATCTAAAACACTAAAACAGTCCAAACCAAAAGTCATACAGCCCTCATTTTCAGAGCCTACTGAGCACAGATACTATAGTAAATAGTTAGCATTAACTACTATCAGCTATCAGCTATGAGGTGTCAAGACTAAGAAACTGTTATTCCGTACATGAACTTGAATTGTGACCATCAAAGAACTTTTTGTAACTGTCTCTTTTCTTGCAGGTTGGTGAGATCAAGGCCCATGCAGCTGAATGGAAAGCTAACGTCCGCGCAGAGTTCCGTGAAACGCGGCGTCGCCTCAGTGTCGAGATCCACGACAAGCTCCAGCGGGCCGCCACCATCCGCAACATGGAGCGCCGTCAGCTGGGCCTGGAGCAGCGTGCCCAATCTCTCGACATGCTGTCTCCGGAAAAGAGAGCCATGTTTGCTAGCCTGGATGCTGGCCGTTTCAAGACCTCCTCCCAGGAAAGCATCGATACCAAACTGAACAACCTGAGGCTGAAGGGGGCCTGTGAGGGATACGAGAACCAGGGAGGTGACCAATCCAAAAAGGCCGCTTCTTCCTCTGAGGAGAACCTTTTCAACCTTCGCTTTGGGTCTCTCAACAAGCTAGCCAGACGCAATAAGAACCGTGAGCTGCGGAGAAACATTACAGACAATGCGAGACGAACCAGTGAATGCATAAATAATGGCAGTCCCATGTTGGGAGAGGCGGAAGGTGAGGAGGATGAGGAAGCCTTAAAAGAAAATGGCGAAAAGAAAGAAGGGAACACCAGTTTCACAAATCTTTCTCATTATGTGACGGAGCGCAGCAAGTTGAATGAATTGTTACCTACACAGGCTAAAGACCGAATCAGTGACTAGCAAACAGACACACCAAAAAGTCTGAGAACAGAAAGATGTTGTGTTCCTATATATCAAGAGACATGTTCGGACTATGTTGGAACAGCTCCTGGAAAAATTCGTCATCGTGCCATAACGTTAGGAGCAAAACCTGTTGCCAAAAATGACTAAGACAGAAGGCTTTAGTTGAAATACCTCATGAATGATTGCGGGCAGGATGCTGCAAACGGTGCCAGCAGTGTCGTCTCTTGTCCCCATGTGGCTCCTATTGAGACATCTTGGAAACTGCGTATCCATGTTGAATCTTATTTTTCAAATTAGCCTAGGTTATTCAGAGTCATCCAGGCCATCCATCTTCAGAAGCATTATCGATCTCTGCTTTGTCGTCTCATAGTGAAGTGGCTATTTTTAGCTCTCTGGGCTGCTACAAGAAGACTTTAATGGATAGGGACCGGGAGGTTGGGTTTCTGTCAGATCAATACATAATACGAGCACTTACAAAGCAGACTTGTATGAGCACTCTGACATTTGTGACCGTAAACATAGCCCGTGCGTAACTGTTACTTCAACTATAAAAACGGAAGGGCGATAGCTATTCTAGATATTTGCTGGGATCTTCCATAACAACACTGAGCTCTAGGCCATAAGATTGTTCTTAAATCATTTGTTCACTACTTTGTTCTTTTTACTATTCATTCACAAATGTCTCAAGACTGTTTATTTGACTCTTTAACAGATGAATGTGGCACTTTCAGATTGTGTCGAGCATGTTTGCATTTATACCTACTTTTTATAAACCAACCACTTCCACTGTACTTTCCATTTAAATGTAGAAATATGGATTTAAAGATGCAACTTAACTTAGGTTTGGGAGCAAGACCACGCCTCAATTATGCCTCAAACACATCTTGACTTCATCCATTATTTTTCCAGCCCTATTTATTCACATCAGTTTCATTCATCACTGCTTGTTTCTGTTCTCTTGACCCCTTCCTCCCAGTCCCCTTTTGCCTCCCTACCTAATATCTTTCAGCGTCCTCTCTCCCAAAACTAGACCGAAGGAAGGGGGTCCCTACGACTCTACTGAGTCTCACCCAACCTGGCTATCATCTCTAGAATCATGATCACACTTCATCCTCCACTTTATTCTGATATTTCAATTCATAAACATTTCAACTAGTTGTGGCGTGGTCCTAGTTAGTGAAATGTAGGATTTGTTTTTAGACAAAAGACCGACCATGTCTCTCCGTGTGAGCGTTGTTGTATTCCCACTAGAGCTGCAGAACATGATTTTCTACAATCCTTACATGGGACCTTTTACTGCGAGTGTCCACTGGTGGAAATAGCACCAGGGCAGTACCATATCCAGGTCTTACAATACATTTATGGTATACTGCTTCAAGAATTAATTGAATGAGACCTGAAATGTCACCACAGCAGATGCTAAATCTTGGCACCATTTATAAGAATCCAATTGTAACCAGTTGAGACACCAGATAGGAATCAGTCTCAGCACTTCTGTATTTCTTGCCTTTAGTATTTGCCTGGATATTCCAGCCACTGGAAGCCATAACCTTTAGAGCTTGTCAGTTAAACCAAAGTTAGACCAAGGTTAAATTTGTACACCATTATTCTAACACTGCCAAATTTCTTTTATGTTCCATAAATATTGTACAAAAAGGAAATCAGTAAAATATGGGTCGAGTGTGCAAATGCATTCACCTGCATATTTATACAGACAGAAAAGTTTTAGTACAAACCCAGCATATTTTGTCTTGACCTCATCTGACTTCACTTTTAATCTAAGAATGTTGGTTGCCTTTTGTTGTAGTTACAGATCCACTCACTGAAATGACCAGGAATATTAGTACTTGATTTGTCCACAGCTTTTGCAGATTAAGCAAAATGATAAACTGGACTGAAATGCATGTTTTTATATAGAGCACTTCTAACATGTTTATCTGATGGCTATAGCATTAACCAGTTTTTATGACCATGAACTATGATGACCTAAAAGTGTTGTCTGTTCATCTTCTCAAACTAATCACCTTAAATGTAGTGAGTGCCTTTTTCCTTAAAATAAAAATGGTTCAAATTAAGTCTCAGTGGTTTTCAGACTTCTTTCTCAGACTCTCACGGAGATCTAGATTAGATTTGAAAACAACAAAATAACAGATGTTACACAGAATCTCAATACATACATTTACCTGAGCTTAATCTCACATACATTTATCAGCTCAATACATCACAATATTCAGGTATTTTAACACAGTACACTGGCAGGTAAAAGCGAGCGAGACGATACAAACAGAAGTTATTGTCTTTTGCCATTAATGTTTTCTATACTTTCTTAGCAAAACTATCTCCAATGTCACAGGAGACAAAGACATTAGCCTATTTAGTTTCATGTTTAGCAGAAAAAGGAAATAACTTCCCTGTTTTTGTGTATTAATACAGTACGTCTCTAATACAGCTCACTAACCTTGCGCTGCGGCTGGATTCAGGCGAGATTTGGGGGTTTCCAAACTCGGGTACTAGATGTTCTATCTGGTGGAGTCAAGTTAACAGCTCACTAGTCACCAGTCAGCCCTTATTATTTGTGATTATTGTGATGTCTTACGCTGTTAAAATAGTAAACAGACACAGAAACAGATTAAATGCTTTTGTACTTTTTTTAATGCTACAAGGTTGTGTAACGTCATGTCCTGGAGCTTTATATATCAAACCTGCCATAAACAAGATCCATCATGTATATTGTACATAAGATTTTGTCATTTCTACAAAATACTAATCTTCTTGAAGGTTTGCACCTAACATCAACAAAATGCCCTGACCGAGACACTGCATTGCTCTTATTTTACCAATGTGTCACATGTAGCCTAACCCATTTTTATATACATTTTACCACTTTTAGCCAATCAGATGACAGACGAGTTCATTGTATGTAATGGACACTTAGTGTGCTGCAGGACGCCTTGTGCCCAAGTTCACCGTCCGTGCCTGTGCAGCCTTGAGCCAGTCACGTGTGTCAAAGTGTGTATGACACCTAGTCGAGCGACGCGTCTGACAGCAACAACACAGGACATGAATCAGGAAGGACGCAGAGAGCAAAAGCTATAAACAGCAGAGACACTTTTATAGAAGCTGTTTTCCTTCACGGTGGAAGTGACCTTTGACTGCTCTGCCTCTTATCTGACTTCATGTCCTTCTACACCTGCTCCTTTTCCATTATACTGAGAATTAATCAGGCATTTACCCAAATATTACAAATCGATATTTACAAATGTGCCCAGACTGCACAATGTCAAATAAGTAATTTATAAAAGTTATCCGTCTGGGGCTTAAGTAATGTTTTTATAGATGTTCAAAATGTCAATGTCTATTTAAATCAAATTATTTAAATAATGCTAAAATATTTGTCTTGTTCTTTTAACCTTGTTCTATTTTTGTATTATAATAAAAAATATGTTGGTTTGAAATTGATTTCCAGGAGGAAAAACTTATAAAACCAATAAGAATTCATTCTTTATTCGCAGGGACCAACAAAATGTAAAACACATAGGCCTACAATCAACCAGAAAAACAAAGCAACACTTAAAACGCTTTAAATAAACAGTTATGATGCTAAGAAAGAGCAAAGTGAAAGTCAGTGGGTCTGGGAGGATAGTTTAAGAAAAAGAGTGCGCTAAAAAGTCTCTTTCAGCTTCTAGGAGGAACAGATTTAGGGACAGTTCACATGACTCAAAACTCAAACGCAGGCTCAGCTGGTCAGAACACTGCAGTTACAGTCATTACGCACAAGAAGAGCTTTGAGCTTTGCTGCGCTACCAAATTGACAACCTTTTAATCCTGGGGTTCTCTGGAACAGTGCTGATCAAATCTGATACATCAGTTTGGATTACATCTAAATAGCATTTAATATCTGAATCACCCCCACACCAAAATGTTAAAAACGTTAAAATGCCAAAAGAAAGCAGGATCATATAATTTTCTCATACAGTATATCACATTTGATTTACTCTATTATACATTAACGTGAGAGTATTTCTAAATCTTACAAATGTAAACTTTTTTACACCAACAGCGTTAATGTAATAAAAATGTCTTCCAGTTGAGAATTACACTGAAGACTTTTAAAATACTTTTCCTCCTATTGGGGGGCTTTAGGGCTTTACCTTTTCTGAGCTTTATGTTTCCTGAAACCAGTTAACAGCATTACAGCAGAAGGCAATAAGAACAGGACAGTCCACTATGAATGATGACTGGAAGCACTGGGGGACACTTCAACCTTAGTTCGATCTTTATGCTGCAGTGAACGTCACTGTAAAAATTATTTACCTTACTCTAGGAAGCACAGTTTGAAATTTCTTTGGTGATCAAAATGGTGACATTGTATTTGTCAGCGTAACTGCAGTTCAAGTCTTGTTTCACTAGATTTCTTCTGCACATGCACAAATGGACAGTCTAATTTTCCAAAAAGCTCCTTAAAAAAATGGAGTTGGAGGAAACTACCACAGGGAATAACTTTCTTACTTTTTTAATTAAGGGACACAAGATCAACCCCTAATATAATTAATATTTGGGAGAAATTATTGTTGTACATTTTCTTTTTTTAAGAGTTTAAGATTTTTTTTTGCTTTTGTTTGATAGTAGACTGTAGAAAGACAGGAAACAGGGTGAGAGAGCAGGGCTAACAGCATTGGGCTAACAATGTTCTGATGAGTCATGGGTTAAAAGTCATATTCATTCACACATATTATTTGCATTTACAGACCAGACTTTATGAGGCAATGACCACAGATCCGGGTTACACAACATTGCACATGTGAGGACCATACAACAGGCCAATTAACTCCAGGTTATTGTTAATTCTTCTAAATAAGTACTGCTTAATCTATTAATAGTAAGGCAAGGCAATAAGCAGGATGGGTTGGTGGATCAAACATAAAACCTATTTATTTTCCATGCATGGCCACTGCTGTATAGATGACATTGCTGACCAACGTTTTGTTGACTTGTTTATCCAGCAAATTATGGTCACAATGAAATGCTGAAGCCAGGTTTGTGCATCTGTTTTGAAAAGATGATATAGATTTAAACAACAATTGAAAGAAATTCACAGCTAGAGGTTGGCAGGGCATACAAGCCTGTAATTACACCCTACAGACTTCTGTGGCAGCACACCAGACGTAAGCTAGAATTATGTGCTTTATGTAAATGTGCGCTCCAATCAAAGCCCGAGATAAACAATTGCTGTCAGTTTAAAGTACCACTTAAACAGGTGGCTCTGATCGGGAACCAAAAGCGCTGACGCCATCTGCTCTGGAGGAGTCGGCTTCAGAAGCACACAAAAGTACAAGTTTGTGTTTTGTGATGTCAGTCATGTATTTCAAATATTAGTGCCAAGTGTCTTTTAAGAAGGCACAGCCAGAACAGAGAGCTGTTGTGAGGAAACAGGAAGTGAGAACATGCTGGGAGCGACGGGAGGGAACGGTGGGGGGTCAGACAGCTGCCTGGAGGGTGCAGTGGGTGAGAGGGGCATGGCCGCGGGAAGTGGGGGTGCTAGGGGTGCTGCAGCACCCCCTAGTGACGATAGGGAGATTTAAAAAAATGTAGGCCTATTAAAATATTTTGCACAATTTATAAATTCCTTATGAATATTTTATAAAATGATTTTGACACAGGTAGGCTATTATGTATTCTTTTGGATTTTAATTTCATATTTTGAGGCCTAATCAACACAGGTTCGAAGTTACGTTGTCAACGTCAGGCAGGCAGGTCACGCCTTGAACTCCAGCTCAAAATGCTTAGGCCAAGCATCGCCAAGCAGCTTGCCGATGTCACAAAAGACAGAGGGTTTATGTGTGTCACAGTCCAATATGTAGCATCATGTTTGATAAAGCTCCAGCCACAAACAAGAGCCATGTTTTCAGAGATAGAAAAACTGATCGAGTTATGTCTGTGTGATGCATACCAACACAGACATTCTGAACTCCCTGGACATTTGTCCCCTCATGAGAGACATTTGGACACCTGTAACCACACTGCAGGGCACCCCGCCTGCATGTAGCTCAGGTAAGAGCATGGTGCTGCGCGCTTGTAACATTTATTTTTTGGCAACAAGTGTGGGATCAGCTTTGACTAGCAAAGCAATTGTAAGTAGTACACTATAGTATTTTGTAAGGTGGTGGGGATGGAGATGGAGTATTATTTCGTTAGTGTGTTCTTTGCGTAATGGTTGTGGAGAACTGTTAAATAACGTTTAAATAGTCGGAGATTATTTCCTTGTGGTTTGTGTAAAAAGGTTGGAAATGGAGACAGAAAGCTTTATACTGTGCGTGTGTTCTTTGCGTAATGGATGTGGAGAACTGTTCAATAAACAAATTGCTTAAATAGTCAGAGATTATTTCCTTGTGGTGTTCGTAAAAAGATTTTGGAGTTAACAGAGTTGCGTGTGACATAAACGTGCAGTGACTCAAGCCAGCTGACCAAATCGATTGCATTGTTTTAGCGTTATTGTGAAGTTTGATTAATATTATATTTTGTTGTAATATTATTTGTTGTATCTAAGTAAGTTGCATGTATGTATAGGCTATCTGAAATTGTAATGAAAGTAATTATTTAGTTTTCTTTCGATTATTAAACTATTATTTCTGATTCTGCTTCAGATTAATAGCGGAGATCTGAAAACTGATGTCTGTGTGTTTCAGACCCTGGCTGGCTGTGCACTGAAGTGTATATGACAATAAAGTAGTAAATCTCAATGTATTTATTTTTAAAATGTATTTTAAATAGGCCTATAGGCTCATAGGTTTTTTGTCGAAAAAAAAAAAAAAAAAATTCACAGCACCCCCTGTTCAAAATGACTTCCCGCGGCCCTGGAGAGGGGTATAACTAGAGTGAGATGGTGGCCCAACGTGACAGCTGCCACGCTGAGGTGTAATGTGATGTCATGTCATGGCAAACTGCCAGTAACTACTGCTTCAACGTTGCTGCAGTAAACTTGAAGACGTGGGTAACTCTGCAGTGGGCCTGGATTAGTCTGGATACTGGATCCTTTTTCCCTCAATAATCAACAGACTTCAGAGGGGAGCTTGCAAATCATCTGACTCCTCGAGGTAATGAATCCTTCAAATGTTACTATATTGTTCTATTGCTACTTTCAATTTAACCCATAGCTTTCTTGATTAAACTATTCTATTTACTTAATCGTTTTCCACCCTAAGTGCAATTCCAAGGAGACCATGGATGATTTTTGTTGCTCTTTGGCACATAGGGATGCCTCTCTGTTATTAGCCAAATGTCCTTGCAGCCCTGGTACAAGTCTCTTGTCCTTAATAACAACATAACAATTGAACTGAACTTTCATTTTACATTTATCATTTTCATTACAAAGGCCCACGTTTGGGATCTTGTGACAGCTCATGACACTCTCTGACACGTGCCACTCAGGTGGATGTACTCAAGCACAAGACCTTTTGATGCTCACATACTGTATATTATAAAGAGGCTGTCTCTGGAATAGTCAAGGACAGTGAAGGTGGTTATTTGTAAGCACTTCACGTCTGTTGGTTCGGCTGACGCAGCTCTTTTAGAGTTAGGTGAGAAACATTAAGTGACATAGCTGAAGGACTCACATGGAGGAACACATGACCTCTCCATGCCAGGTGGAAATTAAAGATGCTGTAGGTTAAAGAAGATAGATAAAACCGGATTATATGGGTGCATTTTGTTTCTGGACCCATTTTTAGCAGTCCATGGTTTAGTTTCTGTCCATAAATATTGGGACATCGACACAATTCTAATCTCAATGGATTTAAAATGAAACGAACAAGATGTGCTTTAACTGCCGACTTTTAGCTTTAATTTGAGGATATTTACATCAGAATCAGGTGAACAGTGTAGAAATTACAACAGTTTGTATATGTGCCTTCCACTTTTTAAGAGACCAAAAGTAATGATACAGATTAACAATCATAAATCAAACTTTCACTTTTTAATGCTTGATTGCAAATCCTTTGCAGTCTATTACAGCCTGAAGTCTGGAACGCATAGACATCACCAGACGCTGGGTTTCATCCCTGGTGATGTTCTACCAGGCCTCTACTGCAACTGTCTTCAGTTCCTGCTTGTTCCTCAGTCTTGACTTCAGCAAGTGAAATGCATGCTCAATCAGATTCAGGTCAGGTGATTGACATGGCCATTGCATAACATTCCACTTCTTTCCCTTAAAAAACCTTTAGGTTGCTTTCGCAGTATGCTTCGGGTCATTGTCCATCTGCACTGTGAAGCACCGTCCAATGAGATCTGAAGCATTTGGCTGAATATGAGCAGATAATATTGCCCAAAACACTTCAGAATTCATCCCGCTGCTTTTGTCAGCAGTCACATCATCAATAAATACAAGAGAACCAGTTCCATTGGCAGACATACATGCCCACGCCATGACACTACCACCACATGCTTCACTGATGAGGTGCTGTGCTTTGGATCATGAGCAGTTCCTTTCCTTCTCCAGACTCTTCTCTTCACATCACTCTGGTACAAGTTGATCTTGGTCTCATCAGTCCATAGGATGTTGTTCCAGAACTGTGAAGGCTTTTCTAGATGTTGTTTGGCAAACTCTAATCTGGCCTTCCTGTTTTTGAGGCTCACCAATGGTTTACATCTTGTGGTGAACCCTCTGTATTCACTCTGGTGAAGTCTTCTCTTGAGTGTTGACTTTGACACACATACACCTACCTCCTGGAGAGTGTTCTTGATCTGGCCAACTGTTGTGAAGGGTGCTTTCTTCACCATGGAAAGAATTCTTCGGTCATCCACCACAGTTGTTTTCCGTGGTCTTCTGGGTCTTTTGGTATAGCTGAGCTCACCGGTGCGTTCTTTCTTTTTAAGGATGTTCCAAACAGTTGATCTGGCCACACCTAAAGTTTGCTATCTCTCTTACTGGTTTGTTTATTTTTTTCAGCCTAATGATGGCTTGCTTCACTGATAGTGACAGCTCTTTGGATCTCATATTGAGAGTTGACAGCAACAGTTTCCAAATGCAAATAGCACACTTGAAATGAACTCTGAACCTTTTATCTGTTCCTTGTAAATGGGACAATGAGGGAATACACACACCTGGCCATGGAACAGCTGAGCAGCCAATTGTCCCATTACTTTCGGTCCTTTAAAAAGTAGGAGGCACATATACACATTTGGATGTAAATACCCTTAAATTAAAGCAAAAAGTCTACAGTTAAAGCACATGTTGTTCGTTTCATTTCAAATCCATTGTGGTGGTGTATAGAGCCAAAAAGATTAGAATTGTGTCGATGTCCCAATATTTATGGACCTGACTGTACATATACTGTACCTACAAGACAATAGGTCATCATTTGCATCTATTGTTATAAAATTCACATACATTGAGAAAATTGGAACTTGGTTGCTCTTCCATCACTGGCCACCAGAGTGCTTCATATGTCCATGTGAACACTTACAGTAGGCATCATAGGTAATACTATATATAATTAGAAAAAAATAAAATCTTTAATCTAAATGTGTAATTTAATATTACGTTAACATTACGTTACAAGAGATTTTACAGAATTTTGTGCAGACTTACATAACTAGATTCACATCAGAGACCAGAGAAATAACATCCATCCATCCAACAAGTCATTGCAACAGAAAGGCAATAAACCAAAGGTAATAAAATGAAAAGAGTTGAAAAGAGTTTTTATTGTGAACAAAGACTATGAATAAAGTCTTTACAAGTCCAAGTCGTGCCAAAGGTCACAGGCTTAAATATCTCAAACTGCTCGCAGCTTGTTAAGTTTAAAAAAGGATCTGAGATAATAAAACAGCAATCACACTGCGATAAGAACAGCGGTAGTCTATGAGCCAGGGCTGTTAATCAGTTAATGCTGCTTTTAATATAGTGCCTCGAGAGCAGATGTGTGCCTCAAAAGCAAACTAGTTACATCATCCAGAAAAGTACCTCAGGTAAGGTTCATCACTTCTAACAAACTTACCCCACTTCTACTCAAAAACAACAGCAAAAAACAAAAAAAACCAAAAACAAAATCTACAAACAGTTGAAAATCTATTCTTATTCATAGGAGCTGTTTATTTTAACATAACATATTTTGCCATTAGGTGAATTCAATCAGTGCACTTAAAGTGGCTAGTGCTGATTGCAATGCTATAAAATAATGATAACCTGTGGCTTGACGCTACTCTGTTTATTAATTTCTTTTGTTAAAATGGTAAAGAAGAGCTGCTGTGAGTGTTCAGTTATAAACCAATAACGATGCATGACTCATGTAACTGATGATTATATGTTTTTAGGGATGGAAAAAAAATCATTGGTGTGGTTTTGAAAATTGTCTGTTTGTTGAGGATGTACTGCGCCTGCTTGTGGCTGCATTATGTAGAAATAAACCTATGAGACAAAAACGCTTCAGGTCTGCTGCACCAATAAGAGTTCATTGAAAATTAGCGGATATTACTCATTCAGAGTACAAAACACAAATGCTGGCCCATAAAGTAATCAAAATGACCTGCGTTCTCACAGATACACACAGCAGTCTGCCAGGCCGGTAGAGTCGCTGTGAAACACACAACACTGACGTTCTCCACTGCTGGTCTACTGTCTGTAGCTTTGCCAAGTACTGTATAGCACCTTTCTTTCTAGGACAGGGCTGTTTACTCATAACTTTTCACTGAGGAAGCCTTCTTCACTGTTTACACAACAAAAGATCGGATGCTGCAATAAAACATCCCTTCAGCCAGAATAAACGTTTGCATTTTTATTGTGTGGTTTATGGTCTTTGTGTAAATGAATGATCGGACTTGGAATCTTTACTTTTTGGGCAAAATGCATTGTCATGTAAACGGCCACTAAGGTTGCTGACCAGGCCTGGATTGGCTAATCGGGAGCACCGGGAAAATTCCCGGTGGGCCGGTACGTTTGTTTGGCCGCGAGGGCCGTTGTTGTCATGGGACTGGGTTGAAATATATATATATATATATATATATATATATATATATATTTTTTTTTTTACCAGCCACACTCTTTTATTTATTATTTTACAGTCCCACTCTTTTATTTAATATTTTCTCGTGCAGCCTGCAAGACAATGATGACGTTTTGACTCCCTGGCCCTGCCCCCTGACACGGCCTCTTGCAAGAAAGCGCAAAGGCGGCGCTAAAAAGGCCAGAATAAAAAATAAAAAAAAGCTTTGGAAACTGACGCGGCCAAACGTTCAAAGCTGAGCACATATTTTCTCAACAAAACAAACGAAGACGACGAGGCGGGTAAGTAAGCTAACGTTAGTTAAGTATGTAAACCACCGTTGATGTATCAAAGTTTTTCTTGTAGCTCTTCAGCAGCAGCCGCCTCTAGTACCATTTGCTGCCAACAGTGAAGAGCGAGGCCCAGAAACGTCCCCAAGCACCAGTCATGAGCCCAACACACCAGAATGGGCAGGTAGGATTGTCATTCAGAAGAAATAATAGTAATGAAGAGCCCTGCTCAATGAAAATCATTTTCTTACTCGTTTCCAGTTCAAATATCTAAATATTCTTAATTCAAGATACATTTACAAGTGAAATGGCATGAGAAATTATGTCTTGTTTTCTGGAGAAAAAAAACAACAAAAAATTAAGTGATTTTTTGTTGTTGCTTAAAAGCTAAAACTAAAACAATTATTTTTCTTACCCCATTGGACTGGAAACAAGACAAAAAATACTGTAGAAAACAATGTACCTATTGCAGACTTATATTCTTAGGTGTTAATTTTATTATTTTAATATAGTCAGTCGGGAACTAAAGTGGGCCGGTCTAAGGCATGAAACTCCAGGCCTGAAAATAAGTTCCAATCCGGCCCTGTTGCTGACCCAACATCCATCACTGTAAAGCAACACAAAACATTTTGCCATTTTTCAGTGATCTTTTATCAATCAAATGATTAATGATGATGAATGATTGGGTATAGACCATATGTTTACACTTGCATATTTACACTTCTCTCGATTTCATCTATGCTTCCTTTCTTTCCCTGGAAGTAGCGCACAATCTGGTTGAGGTTAGCCTTGCCTGTTCTTGTTATGAAACAGTAGAGCAGTGGGTCGGCCAGGCAATTGAGGCAGGAGATTACTATGGCTATTTTGTGCGGATAAAGTAGCAATGCAATACTTTTGCAATCATTGACTAGTGTGCGGAGTAGCATTATGACATGGATAGGACCAAAGCAGAAGAAAAGGCAAAGCAAAACAATAATCAGTAACTTTGCGACCCGCTTAGATTCGTGGTCTTCTGTGGCCTGGTTGGATTTAACTGCTCTGAATATTCCCCAAGTGGAGAAGAAGACCAGAACAAGTGGGACGATAAACCCCAGGCAGAACCGCAATATATTAGCTCGAGCAAGATCCTCCGTCAGTGGAAGGAAAATGTCAAAGCACAATGAAAACTCTTCGTTGTCATAGTATGAATCCTCCAAGGAGATGGTCGTCGCATTGAATACAAACACCAACACCCAAATTGCAAAGCTGATCCCTGCTGCGGTGCTAACTTTCCGAACAAATGTGTACTTAAACGGGTGAACCACTGCTAGGTAACGGTCGAGAGCGATGCAGCAGAGAAGGGCATCGCTGGTGTAGAAGTTTGTGAAAAGGCAGTAGATGGACAGCACGCATAGGTAGCCTCCGTGAGCCCAAACCCCTCGCCACAGGAAGTCCAGCCACAGGCACAGGCCGATAGTGAAGGTCAGATCACTCAGGGCCAGGTTGAAAAGGTAAACCCCGAGCTCGTTTCTCTGTCTGATGTGCTTCCAGGACACGTAGAGGAAGAAAGAGTTCAGTGGGATGGATGCAAAAATTATCACAAGATAGAAGAATATGAAAGACCTCCTCCTGGATGTACTGTCCACCGGGTAGCACTCTGAGTAATTAGTAGTCAGGCTGAAGTTCTCCATGGCAATTAGTCCCTTAAAGAAAAACACAACATTGTGAAAATATTAAATGTGAAATGAAAAAAACAAACAAAGAAAAAAAACCAAAATGAAAACAAATAATGTACTTATGGTCACATTATCTTGATAAAAACTTTATATAGGTTTTGGGTTTGTCATCCCGTTTACAAGTTTCCCGCATTTGGAAAGCCTTATGGTGTGTGTACTTACTCTTCTGTGATCATCTGTGGTAATTTAAATGTCATTAGCATTAGTGTCACTGTGGCTATTAATGGATAATTGCAAATTATAATGCTTCTGGACTCTGAACCTACATCAAATGTCAGTGTGTACCAGTGAATAACAACTAAACTAACTATCAACAAAAGCAATAAACTTTCCATTAGCGTGCTCACACTAAGACCAGGGGTTTCCTGCTGTACCTGAGTACAATTACCCACCCCCTAACCCTCCATGGCCTGTAATGACAATGTGGGATACCTCTCGTAGCAGCCCTGGCTTTATGTTGTCATTTATTATATAACACACAAGATTGGGGAGGCTTGGGATTATAATTAGTGCAACAAATTTTGTTTAGTGGTTTATTGTATAGAACTTCTGGCCTCTGAAGCAAAAAGTACTGTTAGGTCCATAAATATTGGGACATCGACACAATTCTAATCTTTTTGGCTCTATACACCACCACAATGGATTTGAAATGAAACAAACAAGATGTGCTTTAACTGCAGACTTTTAGCTTTAATTTGAGGGTATTTACATCCAAATCAGGTGAACGGTGTAGGAATTAAAACAGTTTGTATATGTGCCTCCCACTTTTTAAGGGACCAAAAGTAATGGGACAATTGGTTGCTCAGCTGTTCCATGGCCAGGTGTGTGTTATTTCCTCATTATCCAATCTACAAGGAGCAGATAAAATATTCAGCCAAATGCTTCAGAACTCATTGGACGGCGCTTCACAGTGCAGCTGAACAATGACCCAAGCATACATACTGCGAAAGCAACCAAAGAGTTTTTTAAGGAAAATAAGTGGAATGTTATGCAATGACCAAGTCAATCCCCTGACCTGAGCCCGATTTTAACTTGCAGAAGACAAGACTGAAGGACAAGCAGGAACTGAAGACAGTTGCAGTAGAGGCCTGGCAGAACATCACCAGGGATGAAACCCAGCGTCTGGTGATGTCTATGCGTTCCAGACTTCAGGCTGTAATTGACTGCAAAGGATTTGCAACCAAGCATTAAAAAGTGAAAGTTTGATTTATGATTGTTAATCTGTCCCATTACTTTTGGTCCTTTAAAAAGTGGAAGGCACATATACAAACTGTTGTAATTCCTACACCGTTCACCTGATTTGGATGTAAATACCCTCAAATTAAAGCTAAAAGTCTGCAGTTAAAGCACATCTTTTTCTTTTCATTTCAAATCTTTAGTGATGGTGTAAAAAGCCAAAAAGATTAGAATTGTGTCGACGTCCTAATATTTATGGACCTGACTGTATGTTACTTCTGATATATTTTTTAGTCCAACTGGAAATGGACAGTGTTAGAGTTGTAGCATCCACATGGATCTAACACTACATCACAAAGGTCTATCAGAATCCATGAATGTGGTCGGATCAGATGAACAATGATTCTTGCTGTATAGTCTGAAAGGTCTGGGGTCACTGCCTTAACAATATTCAAATGCATTCCTACCTCTTCAGTTATGTTTTGTTTAAACAGATTTATCAAATATCCATCATCCGTCCTATGCTGCAGAGGTAAATTAGATCCGTTAATGGCCCAATGAAACATATGTAAAAACATTACTTCACTTACTTTTTGAGTCATGTTCTGTCAGTTCTCACTGTCCATAGTCCATTGTTTAAAAGTAATCACAAATAGAAAACAGCAGAGTAGCCTCTTTCATTGGTCTTTTCTTTAGACTAATCAAGCATAATAAAGGAAGAGGAAGAGACAGTGGCTCTCATTGTTGCCCCGGACGACTGCATGTCATTTCCTCAGCGACAGGTCACGACAGTTGATGCAACAGGGCAGTTTTAATCTGCTCACTGTGGATGATTGAGGCTTGTTGTCTTTGTGTCAACACTGTATTCTGATAAAGACTCTATTACAGTAAATATTTTAACAGTGTGGTGCATGTTATGATCTGCTGTCATTATGTTTTTAATAGAGCAGTAGCAAATAGAGTATACTAGACATTTATAGAGAAACGTGAATGATTAATGTAACATTAAGACTTTATAGACTACCTTTTGGCATTATTTAGATAGCAGTGTAAGCAATCCTTCCATTGGGAAGCATGACTGTCACAGTTAAACAAAGGCCTAGTGATACCAATGGCAAGTAAAGTAAAACTGAGCTTGGTAACACAAAAGTGGTAATCAAGATACATTGTGTAAAAATTTGCAGAATACAGGTGAATAAAATGGAACAACCAGACTTAAATAACTCGTGAAGGTCTAAAAAACATTCCAACTGTTCAAACTGTCCAGTCAATTCATTCATTTTGTTCAACTTCGCCATCAAAACACCTCAATATTTTCAAAGGCTTTGAAGGATGTGCTTTTTGTCAGTACATTCTTTATACACAAATGCCTCTTAAATAGAAAGGCTGCACCGCCCTCATGTGATGAAATGGAGTCATCTGCAGCGTAGGCCAGCGATGTCCAAGTTGAAAAGACTTCCTTGTATGTTTATCATTAACTATTTTATTTATTTATTTTAAGTTTTGTACTTTTATTTTATACAAATGTTTCCTTCCTTTGTCCCAGCCTTTGCCCACTTGAAAGTGAAAGCCTGTAGCGCCCTGTGTGGTGGGCAAGACCTTTCATCTTGCATCCAGTGTCAGAGCTGATGTTTGAATGTGTGAGTGGTGGGGGCTCAAAATGGCTGCCGCGTCTCCCCCAGGTCAGCTTATTATTATTACTTGAAACCATGTATTAGTATTAGCAAATTTGTTTAGTTTTGATCTTTTTTTAATAAATGTATGAAAGGTAATAATATTGCTGTTGGGGGTGGTGTTGAGAGAAGGACCAAGGTTCGGGGTCCAAAATACCCAATGCTTTTATTATATTTTTTTTCAAGTTTGAGTGCACTACATTTGAGTCCACTTGACATTTGTACAAAACTACAAGATGGTCTAATCACTTAGTAGTGCACTATGACGTACTGCGTAGACATACCCCTGTGACGCTAACATTCATGCAAGTGTATCTCTCCCGGCGTTGTCCTAAAGTTACGTTTCTATTATTTCTTTAACTGTGCACCACAACGCATTCATTGTTATACTGGTTTCTGCATATTTCTGCAAGAATTTTTGTGTACTCGGCACCCCCTTTGTGCTAGCTAACATGTCAGCAGGTTTTTAGCGCTGAGCATACCTTCGATTGTCGTGTTTGTTACTATTGCTGTCTTGGTGGTTAGTTTTGTTGTGTGTGCAGAGTTTTCCGTTTAACTTCTGGTTAGTGTGTATGAGAAGTTTTCATTATAAGTTCAAGTTCAAGTCTGCTTTATTGTCAATTTCCACATGTACAGTACATACATACAGAGAATCGAAATTGCGTTACTCTCAGTCCCCGGTGCATACAGATAACATTAACATTAAAGCCTAAAAAAATAACTGGATCAAATTTAAAAATGTAGATACAGCTATACAATAAGGGAATGATAAAAAAAAATTTAATTAATTAATTAAAATTAAAAATAAAGCTAAAAATAAAGTTAAATAAAGCAGCGCAAGGTAAATGACAGATATTGTGCAAATCAATAAAGTGAACAACAGTGCAGTTAAAAGATTTTTTTTAGTGCAAAAAAAATCGCTTATTAAAATATCTTGTCTGATTAAAGTGACAAGTGACCAAGAGCAGTTATTTAACTGACTGATAGGTAGTGGAATGACATCAGTTCCATGCAGAGGGCTTTGCGGGTGAGACGTGTTCCATAAATGTCCTGGAGGAGGAGAGAGACACCAATGATCTTCTCAGCTGTTCTCACTATGCGTTGCAGAGTCTTTCGGCAGGACGCGTTGCAGGCGCCATACCACACAGTGATGCAGCTGGACAGAATGGTCTCGATGGTGCCTCTGTAGAAGGTGTACATGATGGGGGGTGGGGCTCTGGCCCTCCTCAGTTTGCGGAGGAATTAGAGACGCTGATTTGATTTCTTGGCCAGTGCTGGGGTGTTTTCAGTCCAGGAGAGGTCCTCTGTGATGTGCACACCCAGGAACTTGGTGCTGCTCACTCTTTCCACAGTCGCACCGTTGATGGTCAGAGGAACGTGCTGAGTGTGTGCTCTCCTGAAGTCTACAACAATCTCCTTCGTCTTCTCCACGTTCAGAGAGAGACTGTTGTCACTGCACCACCCAGCCAGGCGGCTCACCTCACTCCTGTAGTTTGTCTCATCTTTGTTGCTAATGAGACCCACCACAGTCGTGTCATCTGCAAACTTAATAAAGAGGTTTGAGCTGTGTGACGGTGTGCAGTCATGGGTCAGCAGAGTGAAGAGGAGGCTCAGCACACATCCTTGGGGGCCCCAGTGTTCAGTGTGATGGTGCTGGATGTGTTGCTGCCGACCCGTAC
The DNA here is from genome assembly GCA_024416835.2 of Perccottus glenii. Lineage (NCBI taxonomy): Eukaryota > Metazoa > Chordata > Actinopteri > Gobiiformes > Odontobutidae > Perccottus > Perccottus glenii. Next base: position 9,188,137 of record CM044565.2, on the reverse strand, counting down.
TGCCTGAGGTCTTCCAGTCAGAAAGTCCAACAGCCAGTTGCACAGCGAAGTGTTGAGCCCCAGCTGACTCAGCTTGTAGATGAGCTGTTGAGGGATGATTGTGTTGAATGCTGAACTGAAGTCTATGAACAGCATTCTGACATATGAGTCCTTTTTGTCCAGATGGGTGCGTGCTGAGTGGACGGCAGTGGAGATGGCATCATCGGTCGATCGGTTGGACCGATATGCAAACTGGAAGGGGTCCAGGGAGGGGGAGAGGGCAGACTTGATGTGGTGCATGACTAGCCGTTCAAAGCACTTCATGAGGATGGGGGTAAGTGCAACAGGACGGTAGTCATTGAAGCAGGATGGAGATGGCTTCTTCGGGACTGGGATGATGGTGGTAGTTTTAAAGCATGTGGGAACAACAGCCTGACTCAGTGAGATGTTAAAAATGTCTGTGAAGACATCAGTAAGTTCTGCTGCACAGACTTTCAGTACACGCCCAGGGATGTTGTCAGGACCCGGAACTTTGCGGGCATTGATCCTACTGGAGGATCTCCTCACGCTGTCTGGGGTCAGCGTCATCACCTGGTCGCCGGGAGGAGGTGGAGTCTTCTGTGCAGTGGTGTTGTTTTGTTGCTCAAAGCGAGCGAAGAAGGTGTTCAGCTCGTTCAGCAGAGAGATGTTGTTGTCACAGGTCCGTGGTGGGGGCTTGTAGTCCGTAATGGTCTGTATCCCCTGCCACAGGTTCCTAGTGTCTCTGCTGTCGCTGAATTGGTGAGCTATCCTCCTGGAGTGCTGTCTCTTAGCCTCTTTGATGCCACGGAACAGGTTGGCCCTAGCTGTTCTCAGGCCCACCTCATCTCCAGCTCTGAAGGCAGCGTTCCGTATCTTCAGGAGTCTGTAGACCTCCCCTGTCATCCATGGCTTCTGGTTGGCCCGGACAGTGATGGTTTTTGTGACTGTTACATCATCAATACACTTGGTGTATTGATGTAGGCAGTAACAGTCTCTGAGTACTCCTGGAGGTCAGTGATGTTATTGCGTGTGGCAGCCTGTTTAAACATGTCCCAGTCAGTTGTGTTGAAGCAGTCCTGAAGAATCTCTGATGATCCTTCTGGCCACACTTTAATCTGTTTGTAAACTGGTTTGGCGACTTTAATGAGCGGTCTGTATGCAGGCATTAGCATAACAGTGATGTGGTGATGTTATAAATTGAGAGTGCAACATTTGTCACAATCCGGCGGCACTAGCATGCAGGCAGGGGCAAGCCTCCGGTTGTCCGCTCGTCACCGCCTCCGGTCACCCCTTCAGATCTCAACTGCTTGTTTCTGTTACTATCGCTCCACTGGACCAGCCCTCAAATGCAGGCTCTACATCAAAACTGAAGATCGGTTTCCTGAATGTGTGGTCTCTATCCTCTAATGCACTCTTAATCAATGATATTACTACTTCTCAGCATGGATTTACTTTGTGAAACTTGGCTTAGGACTAAACTTTTTCTGCCTCTAATCAAAGCCTCTTCCCCTGATTATGCTCCAGTTGCTCGCATGTCGAACAGGGTGGTGGTTTTGCAGCCATTCATAAAGCTGCATTTTGCTTCACAGTCGAAATTTTACTCATTCGAAGTGTTAGTCATCAAACATATTCCTTCTCAAATTAACGGAAGGAAGCCATTTTATTTAGCTGTACTCTATCACCCTCCGGGTCTCTACTCTTCTTTCTTGGATGAGTTTGGAGCTTTCATCTTAAACTTAATAACCCACTCCAATAACATTCTTCTAGTTGGTGACTTTAATATTCATCTAAATAAGGAGTGTGATTCTCTGGCCAGAGCATTTCAATCAATGCTTACAACACTGTCTTTTAGCTAGTTTGTTCATGAGCCCACACACATTAGTGGAAACTATCTTGCTCTTGTTTTGGCTCGTGGAATAAATGTTTCCCATCTCTTGGTCTTCTCTCTTTTGGCATTTCTGGCTCTGTTAGAATCCTACCTGTGTCTCATTTTGTCTCTTTTAATAAATCCTTCTCCTCCATGGCACCAGTGAAATTTGGTGTGCCACAAGGCTCTGTGCTTGGTCCCATACTATTTTCACTATATGTTACACCACTGGGAAAAATTATCAGAAGTTATGCTGTGAAATTCCACTGTTATGCCGATGATACACAGCTGTATCTACCACTTTTAACTAAGCTGTAGGTACACACTCACACTGGTTGTAGTTGTAGGTACACACGTGGACAAAAATGTTGGTACCCTTCGGTCGATGAAAGAAAAACTCACAATGGTCACAGAAAAACTTTATGACTTGACAAAAGTAATAATAAATAAAAATTCTATGAATGTTAACCAATGAAAGGCTTTTATTTATTTATTTATTTTTTGACAAGATGGCGCCAGCCTGTTCGGCGACTCGTCTTTCACGGGCACTCTGTTTGATGTTTGTTATAGCCCTGATTTTATGCATCCACCTGGATGTGTCAGCTCTTCTGCACTACGATCGACAAGCCTTGCTTAACATCTGCAACCTATATCTCCGTGAGGCTCAGGCTGCTAGTCCTGAACTAGTAGATTGGAGAAACCCCCCCCCCTCCTGTACTGACAGGTATCCCAGCTTACCTGCGCCGCACGCCCGTGGCCCCTCTTCGCGGGAGGCGCTCCAGGAGACGAGGAAGGAGGGGAGGTCTGCTGGTGAAATTCAGGATCCAACTGTCCTCATGTCGAGCTGCCGCTCGGCGTCCGGTGCGGTGGCTCCGTCCTGTCTCATTGGTTTCTCCTGTCGGGGCCCTTCTTGTCTGTGGCGCTGCTGAGCTACCTCGTCTATCGTTGTTTCCAGCCCCTAAAGCGGTCTCGACGGCGCTGGCCAGACCGCATCGCCCTCGGGTCCCCACGCGACGGCTCTCCGTGCACAGGTGCAGCCGAGGCGTTGGTCACTCTAGCCTACGCCAGTTGAAGCGCATTGGACCATCGGCTAGCGACGAGGCAACCCTCCAGTTGGCCCTGTTAAATGTGCGGTCTCTGGCAAACAAAACTTTCATGCTCAACGACTTTATCTCTCGGGAGCTAGACTTTATGTTTCTGTGTGAGACCTGGGTCTCCATCGGCGATAACACGCCTTTCTCTGAACTCCTTCCACCAGACTGTAACTTTTTTAATTCCCCCCGAGTGACTGGGAGAGGGGAGGAGTCGCTCTGTTTACAAGTCGCGGTTTCACTGTCGGCAGATTCCACACGCTGGTTTGGCAAGCTTTGAGCTGCAACTGTTTGAAATTATCCAGTCTAGCGTTTTGTGTGCAGTGGTGTATCGCCCACCTAAATTCAACAGAGACTTTATTCATGACTTTGCTGATGTTTTGAGTGGGCTTATGGTTAAATATGATCACATATTAATATGTGGTGATTTTAATGTTCATGTTTGTTGTGAGTCACAGTCTCTGACCCGGGACTTTCTGAACCTCCTTGACTCATTCAATCTCAAGCAATCTGTCTCTGGCCCAACGCACGAAAAGGGTCACACACTAGACCTCGTGTTATCCTATGGTGTTTCCATCTCTGTGAATGAAATCCGTGCTACGTCTTTCTCTGATCACTCCCTAATTCTGTTCACTATGTCAGTTCCATTCTCAGGTGGTGCCCCTTGTGTCTCCAAGTGGGTCTCGCGTACGCTTAACTCCTCGACTGCTGAGCAATTTTCAGCCGCCTTTAATGTCTCCCCTTTGTGTAGGCTGTCACTGAGCTATAGCTCTGAGTACTCTGCTGATGAGCTTCTTTCCATGTTCTCATCAGCTTGCACTGGCATTCTGGACTCTGTTGCTCCTTTCAAGGCCAAACGCAAAAAAGCTCATACTACACCATGGCTCAACGGTGCTACATGTGACCTCAGACGTGCCTGTAGGCGGGCGGAGCGCAGGTGGCAGAAGGACCGCCTCCACGTGTCCCTCCAAATCCTCCGAAGTTGCTTGGTGGATTACCACCGAGCTGTAAAAACCGCCAAATCACAGTACATTTCCACCATGATCTCCAGAAACAGTCACAAACCCCAGGTTCTCTTCAATACATTAAATTCTCTCAGAATCCCAGAAACGGATCCCCTGTTTTGCCCTCACCAGCCCTCTGTGAAAGTTTTCAAAAATTCTTCATTGAGAAAATTACAGCACTCAGGCCTTCCCATACCTCCACCCTCCCACTTCCCACTCCCCCACCCCTCCCTCAGCCAGCTGTCCTTTTGCAGTTTGAGCCCATTACCCTATCCTCCCTTTCTGATGCAGTCAAACATCTGCAGCACTCAAACTGCCCTTCCGATTGTCTGCCCTCCCGTCTTACATTACCCGTTTTACATCATCTGTTGCCCCCCTCACCTGTGGGGTCCCTCAAAGCTCTATACTAGGCCCTATCCTATTTTTGTTGTATATTTTACCCCTAGGGGAAATCCTGGTTAAACACAACATCTCCTTCCACTGCTATGCTGACGATGTCCAGCTGTATCTCCCCCTAAAGGCTGATGGACAGGCTGCAATCCATTCTTTGCTTGACTGTCTGTCTGACATAAAGACATGGATGGGCTCAAACTTCCTCAACCTCAATCTGGGTAAGACTGACTTATTTTTGGCAAAACTTCCCCGGCCTTTTCCATCGACGCCCTGGGCCCTCTTGCCTCTAACGTCAGGCCCTCTGTCAGAAATCTGGGGGTGATCTTCGATAGTGCCTTCAAGTTTGAGCAGCAGGTCAGTGCAGTAGTCAGGAAAAGCTTTTTTCATTTGAGAAATATAGCTAAGGCCAAAGCCTACCTGCCCCAGAGTGATCTAGAGAGAGTCATCCATGCTTTCATCTCCTCTCAACTGGACTACTGCAACGCTCTATACACTGGCATTAACCTTTCCCAGCTTCGCCGCCTGCAGTTGGTTCAAAACTCAGCCGCTCGACTCCTCACTTGCACAAAAAAGCGAGAACATATCAGGTCCTCGCATCACTACACTGGCTTCCATCCGCTACACGCGTTGATTTTAAACTGCTACTTATAGTCTTTAAATCCCTCCATGGTGTGGCCCCCACATACCTATCTGAGCTTCTCCACCACCACATCCCCTCCAGAGCACTACGGTCAGCCGACCTACTGCTGTTGGAAGTGCCCAGGTCCAGGCTAAAAGCCAAGGGGCAGAGCCTTGCAGTAGCAGCCCCAGACTCTGGAACTGCCTCCTCCACATCCGTGCAGCCCAGTCTCTTAACATTTTTAAGTCTCTCTTGAAGACTCACCTCTTTTCTCTAGCCTTTGATTAGTGTCAAAGGCTAGAGAAAGGCCTACATTATTTTAACTCCTGTAGTTATTTTTATTGTTGCCCATCTTCATTTTATTTTAATCTGTTTATATATTATGAATATTATTTCTTCTTTGTCTTCCTTTGTTTATTGCACTTAGCATTTTATTGTGAAGCATTTTGGTGTGGCTCAGCCATCTGTAAATGTAAATATAAATAAATATAATATATAAATAAATTTGACTTTGACTTTTGAAAGTCAGACATTGCTTCAACGGAATTATTTAAAAAAAATAAACTCATGGAACAGGCCTGGACAAAATTGATGGTACCCCTAGAAAAGACTGTAAATAATGTGACCAAGTGGACATGTTAATTCAAGGTGTGTGCACTAATTAGCATCACAGGTGTGTACAATCTTGTAATCAGTCAGTGGACCTATTTATAGGGTTTCAGGTAGTCACTGTGTTGTCTGGTGACATGGTGTGCACACTCAACATGGACCAGAGGAAGCGAAGGAAAGAGTTGTCGCAGGGGAATAGAAAGACAATTATAGACAAGCATGATAAAGGTAAAGGCTATAAGACCATCTCCAAGCAGCTAGATGTTCCTGTGACTACAGTTGCACATATTATTCAGAAATTTAAGATCCATGGGACTGGAGCCAACCTCCCTGGACGTGGCCGCAGGAGGAAAATTGATGACAAATCAAAGAGACGGATAATCCGAATGGTAACAAAAGAGCCCAGAAAGATCCAAGGTGAACTCCATGCTCAAGGAACATCAGTGTCAGATTGCACCATCCGTCGTTGTTTGAGCCAAAGTGGACTACATGGGAGACGACCAAGGAGGACACCATTGTTGAAAACAAATCATAAAAAAGCTAGAATGGAATATGCCAAACTACATGTTGACAAGCCACAAAGCTTCTGGGAGAATGTCCTATGGACAGATGAGACAAAAATGGAACTTTTTGCCAAGGCACATCAGCTCTATGTTCACAGACGGAAAAATGAAGCATATCAAGAAAAGAACACTGTCCCTACTGTCAAACATGGAGGAGGCTCTGTTATGTTCTGGGGCTGCTTGGCTGCATCTGGCACAGGGTGTCTTGAATCTGTGCAGGGTACAATGAAATCTGAAGACTATCAAGGGATTCTAGAGAGAAATGTGCTGGCCAGTGTCAGACAGCTTGGTCTCAGTCGCAGGTCATGGGTCTTGCAGGTTTAGCACGCCTTTTCTTTATCTCCTCCTAGGGTAGAAGCAAATCTCTGACCTGCTGCTGGGTGATGTGTATCGGACTCTGCTCCAGAATGAGGACACCCAGCTCATCTGTCATTTACCTTGAGCTATACAAAAATAAATGTCTTGTCTTGTAAAGAGCAGTTTTAGACGCAACTATTTATTTATTTTTGCAGTAGGGCTGTCAGTAAGGAATGTCGGCCAAAGAGTTGTTTGGTTCCTAACTGATTTTTTTTGCAACGGCTTACACAAATACAGGCTCTGTCTCTAGACATGTAATGGCATGCTGTGGGACCTGGCACCACATGCTGACATGACGAGGCATTTCTTGGAAGCTGGGGAATCTCCACAGTTCATACTGTCGTTGTGTCCTTGGGCAAGACACTTAACCCACCTTGCCTCCAGTGGTGTTCCAGCTGTGACACTGGTGAATGGAACCTTATTGTAAGTCGCTTTAAAATGAAAAGCGTCAACCATAAATGTAACACTGGTGAATGTAAGTCGCTTTGGATAAAAGCGTCTGCTAAATGACTAAAATGTAAATGTAAAAATGTTATGTTATCCAGAGAGACACATAGACAGAGTATAATTTAAAAAGCAATGGCCAGGTTTAATTCTTGCAAGAATGAAGCAAAACAGACACGCATGTATCAAGGGTAGAGAGGAAGGTTTGCTTGGGAAAGTAAACAAAACATTAGATTTTATATCAAGGCTGTGAAGGCTGTTAGAGGCGTATCTTTCATATACCCTCCCCAAGGCACAAGCTCCAGGTGCAGAAGTCCTCCCGTTGGCAAGTTATGACTACAGCTAGTCATGCCTAGTTCCTGCTTGGATTAGCATGAAGGACATGACATAAACAGATGTGGCCTACCACTTTGTAGCTGGGTTTTTGGTGTTCCCAATTCCACTTTGTTATAGTACATAGTATAGTAATATATTACTAAAAAAAGTAAAAATATTTAATATTTGGTAGCAAGGTAATTTTACAACTAAACTTATTGCACAGGTGGCATCCTATCATGGTGCCATGCTGGAATTTACTGAGCTCCTAAGAGCGACCCACTCTTTCACTGCAAACACACACCTAGATTTGCACAAGCTAAATAGTCTAAGTAATGCACACAAATCTTTAAAATACACACAAACCTCCCACTGCAACTTATACTCACGCAACTTTTGCTACAGTCCTGCCGTGTGCGATTTGCAAACGTGTTTTAATTTGCAAGTGTCAACGGGTTCATGGCCTTGAGTCCAGCCTTACATGCTCTGTAGCTCATAATGAGAAGTATGTTAGTAGAACTGGGGGGTGCAGTGGCTCAGTGGTAGAGCGGTCGTCCCTACAAACAGAAGGTTAGCGGTTTGATTCCTGTTTTCTCCACAGTTCATATCGTTGAGTCCTTGGGCAAGACACTTAACCCTCTTTTTCTCCAGTGTCTGTGGCACTGGTGTATGAATGTGCAAAAATGTTTGGTGATGGTTGGAGAGTCCGTAGGCGCGGAATGGTCTGCCCCAGGGCAGCTGTGGTTACAGATGTATGTGTGACTGTGGAGTGAATGAATAATGGATGTGTAAATCATATTTGCGTTCCATAAAAGTGCTATATAAAATTGATGTAATAATAATAAAAATAACTAAAGTTACTCAGAGCCGTACAGATTTTATTTTCCAATACTATAGGGTTTTTTCAATTTCATTATCAGCCGTCTTACTTTAATTCAATGTTTGCGCTATTGGCACCATCTTTACCTTTACCTTAACGGGCAGTGTAATGAAGCACAAATTTAGGACCGGCACATTTGACCACGGAAAATAAAATCTGTACAGACCTGAGAACCTTTATTACTACTGGCACCCATAGTGTGAAGTAGGCTACTTCTACTGTATATTTTAGGGCTAAACCTTGTCCAAAGTAGATGTGTTTGAGCCTAAAATGATTACATTTGCTGACTATGCTGATATGGAATAAAAATATATATATTTTCATAGTAGAACATAAAACTTGTACTTATCTACTAAGTACCTCTAGGAGCCTTGTACTAACACACATAAGAAGTACTTCCAAGTTTCTACATGCATCTCATTAAAGGCTACTTTAGCACGCCTGTAAGGATGGAGTATTGCAGTGCGTTATTCTCTGGACTGCCGAGGAAAAGAACTCACAGACTACAGACTACTTGATTACATTACTCCGGTCATGGCTTCATTACACTGGCTTCCTATTCATGTTAGAGCTGATTTCAAAGTTTCAAAGTAACATATTAAATTCTTTGTGGACGCGCGCCCTCTTACCTATCTGACCTCATCACCCGGTATACTCCAGCTCGTATCCTTCGCTCTCAGGGCAGGCCTCCTTCAACTTCGAAGTCTGCTGGCTACTTTTTGTTTAGAGCCCCGGAAGATTTTGATGATAAACCCTGAGGTACCAGCTAAGCACCCACAGGGAGAAACATAAATTGGCGCCTATAATTGCCAAAGTTATCTTGAAGTGATGCTAAACAATTACATGCAAAAAGTGTAAAATTTTTATTTTCTGTGTGTGTGTGTGTGTGTGTGTGTGTGTGTGTGTGTGTGTGTGTGTGTGTGTGTGTGTGTGTGTGTAAGGGGTGGAGGGGTTTGTAAAGGAAGCCCTCCTTCCATTTGTCACACAGTCCGCTGCTGCTGGTGCCACTCGGTTGATGCTACATATTAATATTCTTTAAATATTGGATTATTACAAAATTTCTACTGATATTATTATTAATAATAGTTATTAGTTCAATAACCCCAACAATGATGGAAGAGATTTGCTTCTGGGTGTGACAGCACAAAGCTGTTTTAAGGGCTAGGCTTAAGAGCAAACATAAAAAGAAACAGGTACAGTAGGTTTTTTATGTCACCTTATGTCAAACAAAATAACCTGCAAGAAATATTTGTGTACCAGCATTAAACATTCAAAGACTGCTATGTTTATGTTTAGGAAAGAGCTCAGGGTTTTAATAACAGTTTGCAAAAATCTTCAAGCACACAGGAAATTAAATTACATTCAGAAGCTTTTTAAAAAAAAAACAAAAAAAAAAAACCAACAAAACCACCTACTTCCTCTAAAATACAGTGCACAGGTATCATCAGTATAATACATGAGGGTGAGAGCACAAAGCCTCTGTTTTGTCTCTGGCTGCTGGTTTAAGAGAGGAACAAGATAAAGATGTTATTGTCCACATTGTTGTCTTTGTCTTTTTGTGATTTTAAGATAATTTGTTTGCTTTGTATAGTGAATTGCCAACAAGTCAACAAATCTTTAGCTAACACTCACAAGTCAAAGTCCTGGAGATCTTTCAACATATAAACATATGTTAATTTCCAGGACTAATAAATGTGTTCTAAATGGGGCGGCAGTAGCTCAGTGGGTAGAGCAGTCATCTTTCAACCGGAAGGTAGGTGGTTCGATTCCCGCTCTCCCCACAGTTCATACTGTCGTTGTGTCCTTGGGCAAGACACTTAACCCACCTTGCCTCCAGTGACTGTAACACTGGTAATGTAATAATGTAATACACACTGGATAAAAGCGTCTGCTAAATGAATAAATGTAAATGTAAATGTAAATCAAAAAAGTCATATGACTCCATTAGTACTGACTTTCCTTTTCTGTGATGAAGATAAACTTAGGCGCGATGTCATGCTTCGCATTGAGCTCCAACTTCTCCCTGATCTGTAGCGCGCAAAGACCTCCCACATTTTCTTACGGAAGTTCTTCCCGACCATGACGTAAAGAACTGGGTTGAGATCACTGTTGAAGAAGCCAAAGTAGATGACAAGATTCCTGCCAACATTAGTGAAATTCTGAAGTGAACAACTGCTTTCAATGATTTCATGATTCAATAATAGCTCTACCATCTTAACTACATGAAATGGCAACCAGCAGATCAGAAAAGCCAACAGCACCACCAAGATCAAAATGGTGGCTTTGTGCTCCATTTTCTGCTTTCTGCCCCCATCCATGAGCTGCTTCTTCAGAGCAAACAAAATCTTCACAGTGCAAAAAAAAATTATAAAGATTGGGATTATGAATGGGAAAATAGTCTGGATCACTTCATTTGCTGTATCTACCTCAACAGAGCACTCTTTTCTGCAAGAATATTCTGTTATATTATATTTAAAGGTCTCATTGTGCTGGATTGTTTCAACATGCTCTTTAACTTGTCTACACATAAGAGTAGGAATACCCAGAAGCAAACCAAAACACCACACGAGCACACAGTTTAACTTGGCATATTTGCGTCTGCGCATTTTGCATTGGAACAGAGGGTGCACCAAGGCCAAATAGCGATCTATGCAAACCAGAACGAGAAAGTAGACGCTGCAGTTGTAATTGATTACGATGCAAAGAGGGACGATTTTACACATGTGGGCACCAAAGATCCAGTTATAGTTGTTGGATATGTAGACACCCCAGAAAGGCAGGAACAACACCAGGAGGAAGTCGGCAGCGGCCATGTTGCTCAGGTAGATCTCCGCCACAGTGCAGGCCTTCTTGTGGAGCCAGAAGACTAACAGGACGACTAGGTTAAACAGAATTCCCAGCGCTGAGATGATGTAGATGTACACGGGCATCCAAGAGTCAACCACGTGAAAGTTAAAGTCACATGTGTCATCCTGAAGGTCTGGTGGAATGGTGGAGATACTGGAGTTGGCTGCAAAACTGGAAAAAGAATTGTGCATTACTAGTACTGTATAAATAACATGATGCATATTTTTTTTTTACGTTGATGACGTTTGGTGCTCATTGTGCTAAGCAATACTCTCCCCTTCACACACTTCTTTTTTAGATCATGTGAACATCAGTGGTTACTCTGTAGTGCTTACTACTCATAGCTTGATTAAGCAGGGGATTGCCCTCTTTTTTAAGCTACTATTCGTTTGCTTTTTATATTTTTTCACTGTAAGCACCGCTCTAGTTTCAAAGCTGTGAATTTATAGCAATCCGTGCGCAATTGCTGCTTCCCTAACTCTTGCACACTCAAGTTCTGACCCGCCACTCCGCCTTTCTTGCTCTCCGATTTGTTTGGCCCTTTCTTGTGTCTTATTGGCTGTAAACCTTGCCGTAAAGGTCTATGGGCTAGAATCAGAAGCGAGAAAATAGAACTATCTATCAATCAATTTAAATGACAATTTTATTTTGTCTTGAAAGGTTGTGGTGTTTCATTGCATAGGACAATTGGTATGTTTTTGCCATTGTTGTTTCTTTATAATGAATATTAGAAAGAGATCCAAACAAATCCTAAGGGGAGCAGTTAAGAAGGTTAAGTCTTAAACTGAGGCACTCAACTGGAAAATATATGTTATGGTGGCCAAGATGTTGAGTCAGCACACGAGGCAGTGTGTGGTCATTTGGGACAAGGTAAAGATGTTATTTCAATGGATGATAATGACAACTGTGATGAACCTAATAAAACTGGTAATGATAATGACAGTTTGGTTTCATCTCTGGTAGGATGGGCTGTGAACTATAGTATCTCATTGATAGCTTTGTCTGCCCTTCTTGTGATACTTAAAGTGCATTTTTTGTTCTTTTCCAAAGATGTTAGAACTCTACTTAAGACCAATGCCAGTGCCTCTAGTAGGCCACATGTGATAGCTGGGGGTGATTTCTACTACTTTAGGGTACTTTATTCAGTTGTGAAGTCATGTGAAAGGATCTGGGCCAAATTCAACACACATTCAAGCTGCAATTTTATATTAATAGCATCCCACTTTTCAACAACAATCCAGAATAGCTTGGGCCAATACATTGTATTCTTCAAGGTTTTAAAGAGAAAAAACAATTTGTAATTACTTTGTTCAGTGGCAAAACCAAACCTAAAAGATCTTGTTACAGAAATGCGCAGCTTGAGCAATGGGTTCAACATCAAGAGCAAGTAGTTTTCTTTTTTTTTTTAAGGTGTCCTCTATCATTTATGATGCACCTGACAGAGCTTTCATTAAACACACACTGGGTACTTTGGTTGTGGTAAATGGATTCAATCTGGCCTGTATGTGAAAAATTTAGTGACCTTTCCTGAAAACAATGCTGCTCTTAGAATAGGCATCTCTTTTAGACAAATGACCCGTGAATACCACCACATCGAAACATCCCTTCTGTTAGATTCATCAATTGACATAATTAGTGTTTTTCCCCAAGACTACATGCATCTACATGCATCCCAAAACGTGTGTTTTGGGGTAACATAAAAACTTTTAGACCTTTGGGAATCATCAGGACCACGCCATCTCTCCTCTTGTCAGTGTCAAGTAATGACAGATTTATTGGTTGGATTAAAGAATTTTATTACTTTGGCTTTTCGCGACCAAAACCAAAAACACTAGCTAAAAGACTGAGATGTAAGTCCACCGACTTTTGGCAGTTCTTGTTATACACTGGTCCTGTAGTACTAAACAGTATCTAAGCTTCTCCTGTATACTATAATTTTATGCTTATATCAGTTGATGTCTATAATTTCCTCAGTCCACAAAACTGCATTATTTTGAATGATATTGCTTATTCTTGTCTAGTGTCATTTGTTGAACATTATAGCCAGTTATATGGTCCCAAATGTTTTAGTTACAATGTGCATAGCTGAGTGCACATTTGTGATGATGAGAAGCTGCATGGCAATTTAGATACATTTTTCAGCTTTTTCTTTTGAAAACTATTTGGGGAATTGTAAGTACTTACAACGTAAGATACACAAGTACAACACCTCATGCTAAAATATAAATGGGAGGAACAGGAGGTACAACAAAGTGAAAGCTGTACCTATTGTAAGTTTAATTATATTTATCATACTATATACATTTATTTACCACTCAAGGTCCACAGGACACAGCACTCATCATAATAGTGATTGTCATTTGTTTTTTGTTATTAGATGTTCCATGTTTTTGGAAACTAACGAAGTGTAGGTGGTTTCAGACATTTGGATCGATGGTGGTCAATATGTTTGGCCAAACCTCAGAAAAGCTGTAAAAAGCAACATACAACATTATCAGATAGATTGGTTAAAATATGCCATAAAACATCTTTATACAACTGGTATGTGTTGCATCAATTCAAAAGATGAGTAATATGTTTGTTTTTGTACAGAAAAGAGGATACTAGAAAAAAATAAATGCCAGACGCAGAAATATTTTCTGATGTTCAGTCAGATACTGATTGTGTGAGTAAGCCAAGACAATTTAGGTAAGTTGTTTCACACATTAATATTTATTAATTTTGCATTTCTCTTACTAAAATCTATGTTGAAACCTCTATCAAACATATTACAACCCTTTACAGAAAAAAAACACATAGGCTTCAGAATTACAAAACAGATGAGAATCACTCACCTGTAAGTTACCAAAAGGCAATTGTTTTATTCCTAATTGGATTTTTGAATATTTTCTCTAAAATAGGTTAAATATCTAACAACTGTGTTTACCTGGCTCAACATTATCATACCTGCAAACTCAGCTGAGTAGAAAAAGATTCTACCTATCAGATCTGTACATTCACGGAAATTACCTACAGGTGCTGGTCATATGATTAGAATATCATCCAAAAGTTGATTTATTTCACTAATTCCATTCAATGAGTTAAACTTGTATATTATATGCATTCATTACACATAGACTGATATATTTCAAATGTTAATTTATTAAAATTTGGTTGATTTAAATTGACAACTAGGAAAATCCCAATTTCAGTATCTCTAGAAAATTTGAATATTGTGAAAAGTTTCAATATTGAAGACCTTTCCTCACTCTAATCAGCTTATTAACTCAAAACACCTTTAAACGCTCTCTCAGTCTAGTTCTGTAGGCTACACAATCATGAGGAAGACTGCTGACTTGACAGTTGTCCAAAAGATGACCATTGACACCTTGCACAAGGAGGAGACACAAAAGGTCATTGCAAACGAGGCTGGTTGTTCACAGAGCTCTGCGTCCAAGCACAATAGGAGGAAGGAAAAGATGTGGTAGAAAAAAGTGTACAAGCAACAGGGATAACAGCACCCTGGAGAGGACTATTAAACCAAACCCAGTCAAAAATGTGGGACCAGGAGGTTTTAGAGCACTTTCTGCTGCTGACCAACTTTATAAAGATGCAGATTTAATTTTCCAACAGGACATGGCACCTGCACACAGTGCCAAAGCAACCTGTACTTTGTTCAAGGACCATGGCATCCCTGTTCTTAAGTGGCCGGCAAACTCACCTGACCATAACCCCATAGAAAATCTATTGAGTATTGTGAAGAGGATGATGCGATATGCCAGACCCAACAATGCAGAAGAGCTAAAGGCCATTATCAGAGCAACCTGGGCTCTCATAACACCTGAGCAGTGCCACAGACTGATCGACTTCATGCCACGCAAGTGCTGTACATACTTTTCATGTTCATACTTTTCAGTTGGCCAAGATTTTTTTTATCCTTTCTTTGTATTGGTCATAAGTATTAGACTAATTTTCTGAGACACTGAATTTGGGATTTTTCTTAGTTGTCTGTCATAATCATCAAAATTAAAATAAATAAACATTTTAAATATATCAGTCTGTGTGTAATGAATAAATATAATATACAAGTTTAACTTTTTGAATGGAATTAGTGAAATAGAACAACTTTTTGATGATATTCTAATTATATGACCAGCACCTGTATTTTGTGATCAAAATGGTGATTTTTGCCAAAAGGGCGACTAGTTTGCAGGTATGCATTATTATTTGTCATTTTTATTCTTCTTGCTTTAACACCTCTGCAATTCTATTAACCTACAAATTGCAGTATATGTGTCATTAATTATTTAGTTTAGTCCCTTATGTCCTGATTTAGTCCTGGTCTGGCCCTGCAATGGCCTGGTTTAGCTCTTTAGACTGTAGAACACAGTTAGGAAAGTGTATTCATGTGTTCTCTGCTCTGAACTTTCTTTCTCACCTTTATGTATTTTGTAAAGAATGTATTGCTCTACCAGTTTTTCCAACCAGAATTTGCAGCAAACTTATCGGGGAATCTCCAAGAGGTGAGTCTTTAGATATTAATACCATAAGTATAATGCCAATTTTTATTAGTTACTCATTCTAATTCCATTTACTGGAGTGCAGAGGATTTAAGAAACCTTCCACTTTAAAGTATGTTGTACCTAATATTGCTCATTGTTAAGACATAGTTGATAAGCTCTTATGATTGTGTTATATTACAGTTTTAAAATTAGTTAAATACTTCTCTGACATTGTAGTGTTTTTACACAGCGTGTAGCTACTCTGCCAAAACACCTAGTTAAACCAGAGTCAATGAAGAGCCCAAGGCAAGTTCTGTTCTTTATCGTTTCTCACCACTGACACGGTGAAAACTAAAAAAATACATACAGCATCAAATCTGAATTAACCTGGTATTTTACTCAAATAATGAATGATATCTAAACATATGCAATCCTACCACAACATTAAGAAACTTACGACATTCTCTGAACGATGCTTCAGCATGGATGGAGGCAGATAAGCTTATATTGACATCTCACCATACACGCTCTGTTTACGAGCAGTAACCGGGAACTGGAAGTAGCATTTAGCAGCGCTACATCGCAATTAAACTTACAAAAAAAAAAGTAACCTTTAACTAAATTATTTTTAGCCTATGAAATTACATTCTCAACATTTTTAATACAAACATAAGCCCATAAACTGTTTTCAGTAAATTCAAATAATGCCTACAGTGCTCCAGCGGTCGCGTGCCATCTGCTTGTTCTTCAGTAGAACTAAATCAGCAGCCTGGAGATTTCTGAGAGATACTGTCCATTTCTGTCTCTGTTGCAATGACCGTAAATATTCTTGTCTCCAGCGTGTCCAGAACTGGATGGTGAGAGCCATTGTTTGGTGTAGAGGTATTTATCCAGAAATTTTCTGGATGGAGGTGGAAGACAATACTTCTGTGTAAGGATCATTGAAGTCAGGAGAATGAAAGGATTCTTTGGATCCGAGCACAGAGGCAGAAGTGGCCGTTCATTTATGATGGCTTCAGCAATGAGAGTGCATAACACTTTGTGGGTAACACAGTTTACCTACTTCTTCTAGGCTATTGATGCTGTGGGGATACTGCATCTACACTACAAAACTGCTTGTTGCTCTGGACCAGAGTCATATTACCACCTGTATTTGGGACAGTTCTGGATAGGATCGGGCTTTGTTATGGTTCAGATATTGCAGTTATACACTTAGGCCACATCTGGAATGTCATTCACTTAGATATGTGAGCCAAAGCTTTGCTGTACATGTATCTTTTATCTTAGCATTTAAGATAAAAGGCTAAATGATAAATTGCTTAGAATTATTCACAAAGGAACAACTGCACCTCCACCAAGAACTGCCACTAGAGGGCAGTGCAGTATTCCAAAATGTAAAACAACTTTTGCACTTTGTACACTATAGTGTTCTTCTAAATATATGGTACTTGCATAATTTGTTCTCTGTAAATAACTTCTTTTTTTACTAATAGGACCTGAAAATTAAAAATGGCTGTCTGAGCTTTTTGATGTTTTATGGTTACTTGTAAAAAAATTATGGACTGAAAAAACAACTTTTACCATCCAATGGTAGGGAAAAGGCTCTAACCTGGATGTGAATCAAACCCAGAACCTTCTTCCTGAGTGCTAACCACTCTGCCACCATGTCACCAAGAATGAGTAGGTACAAAGCGCTTGTTTTTTTCTCTCCAGCACATTACGCATTGTGCACATTTTATCATGAATCATGCATTAACTCATGCACGATTACATGCATTTAAATCTCATGAATCACCAGGAATTATCATGTTTTTATCATATTTAACACTTTTTTTCCAAGTTCCAGTCTGTCTTTGTGCATGTAAACTGATTTCAGAAACATGGATACCCTACCTGGAAATCTCCAAGTTTGCACTTTTGACACTGCAAACTGAGACAACATGGTCTAACTTCCAGTTAGTGGCAAATAACGTCATTGAATCTTGGACTTATGAGAACGTACCGTCAAATACATTAGTGTAGACACAGTGATTTATTTTTGCATTATTTAAACAGAGTAGGTACTACTCTCTGATATAACACTTCATAAACCCTTAACCTAAAAAGATAAAGTCAAATCAAGAAAAAGACTGACATGATTGCAGTATAACTTTTAACTGCTGTCTATAGAGAGACAAAATGGAAAACTTTTCGTACCTCGAGGGTAGAGCCATTGTTGTTTTGTCTGTGTGAGTCCAGATATGAAGAGGGTTGAAGTCTGCTCTGTCTGCTGGGCTTAGTCTCTTGTAACAGCCACCCATACTGATGTCACACTGTTCCCTGGAACAACTCCACTCTCCGCCCCTTCATTCTTTTCTCTTCTGCTTTTGCTTAGCCTCAACATGTTTTTTTTTATATCAGATGTGAAACTCAACACATACACCTTTTTGCTGAACAACATTTCTTACGCAACTTCTTTTTTATTTTTGTGTGTGTTTAAGTTTTTTTATGCATTTTTTCCCCAGCTGTTTGAAGATACTGGTGACAAAAGATAAGCTCACAAAAATGTGAACAGGCTACAGGCCAACACTGTAGGCAGGCTTCATCTTTTTATGATGCAAATTATCTGCTGCAGTAAACAATCTGTTAATTGCAGCAATTTAAATCACTATAAAAATAAAGTTTGTTCTGTTTCTGGGTTTTTCAGAGTTAAATTGGGTTTAGTGAAATTGAGCTAAGATTACAGACCAATATTAGACTTGTATAGAGAGACAAGTGTGGTGTAATATTTTATATGTTAGGTGTTTTAAACTATGTAGACCCAGTTAGTTATTCATTTAAACATATTAATATAAAAGACAAAACCTAATGTCAGACACACACACAGGAAGAACCAGAACCATACATACATTTTTCCTTAGGCATAATTTACTTAAATGCTAAAAATCCACCACACTGCACACCCAAATGCTCACCGACTCCTTCCTTGTAGAACCAAGCTTTATTCCTGCAGTATCACTTTTCAGGCCCAGTTTTTTTCACACATCTTGCCAACCTATCCTAGTCTATCCTGCGAGTGACTCTGATTCCCTTAAAATCACTAGATCCTTACCACCTGGTGACTAATTAACTATCTGCAGCTGGGTGCCACACCCAGCACCAAAACCTTCCAGGCAGAAAGGGTGTGGTCTGCAGCTCAGCTCAACAATGGGAGTTTGCCCAACCAGTCCACATGTGTTTTGTGGATCTGGAGAAGGCATTCGACTGTGTCCCTTGTGGCGCCCTGTGGAGGGTGCTCTGGGAGTATGGGTCCGGGGTCCTTTGCTCAGGGCTGTTCGGTCCCTGTACGACTGGTGCAGGAGCTTGGTTCGCATTGCCGGCAGAAAGTCAGACCTGTTCCCAGTGCATGTTGGACTCCGGCAGGGCTGCCCTTTGTCACCGGTCCTGTTCATTATCTTTATGGACAGGATTTCTAGGCGCAGCCAGGGGCCGGAGGGAGTCTGGTTTGGGGACCACAAGATCTCGTCTCTGCTTTTTGCAGATGATGTTGTCCTGTTGGCTCCATCAAGCCAGGACCTTCAGTGTGCACTGGGACGGTTTTCAGCCGAGTGTGAAGCGGCTGGGATGAGGATCAGCACCTCCAAGTCTGAGACCATGGTTCTCAGTCGGAAAAGGGTGACTTGTCCCCTTCAGGTTGCTGGAGAGCTCCTGCCTCAAGTGGAGGAGTTCAAGTATCTTGGGGTCTTGTTCATGAGTGAGGGAAGGAGGGAACGTGAGATTGACAGACAGATCGGTGCAGCTTCTGCAGTGATGCGGTCGATGTACCGGTCTGTCGTAGCGAAGAAGCTGAGCTGAGCTGTAAGGCAAAGCTCTCGATTTACCGATCAGTCTACGTTCCTACTCTCACCTATGGTCATGAGCTTTGGGTCATGACCGAAAGAACAAGATCCCGGATACAAGCGGCCAAGCTTTCTCTGCAGGGTGGCTGGGCGCTCCCTTAGAGATAGGGTGAGGAGCTCAGTCAATCGGGAGGAGCTCAAAGTAGAGCCGCTGCTCCTCCACATCGAGAGGAGCCAGCTGAGGTGACTCGGGCATCTGTTTTTGGATGCCTCCTGGACGCCTCCCTAGGGAGGCATGTCCCACCGGAAGGAGACCCCGGGGAAGACCTAGGACACGCTGGAGGGACTATGTCTCTCGGCTGGCCTGGGAACGCCTCGGTATCCCCCCGGAAGAGCTGGTGGAAGTGTCCGGGGAGAGGGAAGTCTGGGCGTCTCTGCTTTGACTGCTGCCCCCACGACCCGGCAGCGGGGGCAGCAGTAGAAGATGGATGGATGGATGTTTCATTCTTAACTCTTGTCATTTTTTGTTAAGATTATTATAGTTTTAAGGTAAATACATGGGTTTATTTCTTATTTTCAAATGATAAATGGAGCCAGCCTCAAAAAAGGAATCCCTGTCTTGTTGCTCCATTTTAATTACAAAAACCAGATGCTTTTACTTTAACATTTTTTTCAAGATGACCTGGATGACTGAGAACCTTCACAGACATTCTCATTACAATAAACCACAGCACTGGTCCAATCTCAAATTCAAATTCAAAACTATTTTTTACTATACTATTGTGAGTGTATTTGCAATTGGATATAATTGGAATGAACAAATGTTTGCCATGAGTATTCTAGTCTTAACATAGAAATAGAATTTTTATGTAACAAGTTTAAGTCATGATTTACTATGTTGTGTACAAAGTTACTCATCCAAACCTTTTGTCATTGTATAGAACAATTAAATGGACATTAAAAACTATATACAAAGAACATTCACAACTATTTATAAGCAGAAATAAAAAGGTTCCAATTGTTCTAAGTTAAGCAGAATTGTGTTTAATTTCAAAATGTATTTGTGTATTTGAGATTTGTCAAATTCCAAAATCTGGCAGAGGGGACCCAGGCTCACTGCCATCAAAAGAACAAGTTGGTTCTGTCATGACAACAATGTAATTGTTGGTTATTGTAACTGGGCTGTCCTTTTGTGTACTAAG
Source organism: Perccottus glenii (assembly GCA_024416835.2). Lineage (NCBI taxonomy): Eukaryota > Metazoa > Chordata > Actinopteri > Gobiiformes > Odontobutidae > Perccottus > Perccottus glenii. Next base: position 9,167,647 of record CM044565.2, on the reverse strand, counting down.
TGTCATTTGCCATTTGTGTGTTTTCTGTGTGTTTTTTTGCCTTAGGACAGCGGACAAGAATTAGCTATTCTGATTCCCAGAACCGCACTCTTCTGAGATATCTGGTGTTCTTCCACTTCCCCGAGTGCTCCGATGACCACGGTTACCACTGTTGCCTTCACTTTTTTAAGTTCTTCTTTGAGGCCTTGGTATTGCTCCAGTTTATCTAGTTCCTTTTATCTGATGTTGACGTCACTTGGTATTGCTTTGTCAACCACAACGGCTTTTCTCTGCTGTTTGTCCACCATCACAATGTCCGGTTGGTTCACTATTACCATTTAATCTGGAAGTCCCACAGAATCTTTGCTCTGTCATTCTCTACCACAGATGTTCCTGCACTGTAAAAAAAGGATTTTTGAGTGTAGTAGATTTAAGCCAAACCAGTAGTGTATTATTTCACCTATGTTACCCCCTTTTTTCCCCAGTAAATAATGTGCTTTATTAGTAAATGCATAATAAAGTTTACCCAATTATATTGGATTAGTGTATAGTCCCTGATAGGCTTCTTACCTTTAGTCCCACCTCGCTTTTCAAATTCTTCTTAAACAAAGAAGAGAATGAAATAAATATGAAACCACAAGTGACAGTCACAGCGACCTGATAGAGCTGTATTATATTTCAGTCATTTATATTTGAGACCCAGACAGAGTCTACTTTTGAGACACTGTCATGTAGGAGTTTAACATGTCATTTGAGCATCAGTGGTTGATATTAGAGAAAAAACAAAGTGTAAGTGTTGAAAGAAAACATCAAGAGCTCAATCTTAAGCTATTAACAGCCATAGTAACAAAGTAATGGGATTATAAGAATACTTTTCATAATGGTTTATAAGTACTGATAATTTTTTAGTAGTTGACCAATGAGATACCTAAAGTAAAGGGTTTTTTCTACCCATTTTTCAACTGTAAAAAGTTATTTGAAAGTATTGGATAGTTTCCATCTTGAATGGATGTGTTTTACTTTTCACATGTTACACCCTGCAGTTGTGTGCTGGATTGTCTTGTGGGCCCCTTATCACAGCTTACACATGGGGTCTTGTCTTGTTTGGTAGATCTGGGCCTCTATTTTTCTGGTTCCCAAGTCCTGCTCCTGTGCAGCCATGAGTAGTGCCTCTGTGCTGTCCGTTAGTCCTTTCTAGCCATTGGTAGAATTTCATGATAACAGCCACTTCCGTTTTCTGGCGGATAGGGGCCTTTCCTTCCATGATGGTAGCTCCAGCACCTATTCCTTTTTTTCCTGCTGTCTGAAACATTCACTACTTTGTCTAGGTGGGCCATTTTCCTGCTGTATTCAAGGATTTTGGAGCTTTTATCCTGGATGGTGGATTGGACACTTACTAGTCCTCTGCCTCATTAATTGCTCTTAGTGTACAGTCACAGGGTGCTGGATTTGGGGTGGAACCCTCCATGCATGGTGAGGAGCTTCCGTGTTTTCACATCTGTGGTCTCTTCTCTTCTTTTGGCCAGCTTATTAGTAGGGTATATGTCATGGCCAATGGCCCAGGAACCGGAAGACTCCAATGCAAAAACTCTCAAACACAGGCAAAGAGTTAACATAAAGTTTTAATGTTCCAACAGGTAAAATCAAGGTCCAAGGTACAAGGAAAAAACCGAGGCTAGGGTCTGAGCAGAATAATCCAGTAATGTAATACAACAAAAACCAGACTAAGGAAAACTATAAACCTTCACAGAAACACAGACAACAAAAAAGATGAGACACTGGGAAACACAACACAGACTCACGGTTAGGGAGAAGACGACCTGGCACAGAGCAGAGGAACACACAGGTATAAATAGACAAAGACAACAAGGGACAGGTGAAACACATCAGGGCGGAGCATGCAATCACACTCGAGGGAAAGACACAAGGCAGGAAGTCAATAAACAAATACAGACAGGGTCAAGACATTTCACAATAAAACCAATTTCTAATACAAACTAAACAAAATCAGATACACAACCAAACCATAACATCAAACAAAACAGACAGACTACTTAAAACATGAATCCTGACAGCATAGCTGTTTATTACTCAGACCTTGTTTTTGCAATTGAGCAGTGAGGCAATGTCTCGCTCGCTCTTAGCGTATAGCTTGATGTCATCCATGTAGAGGAGGTGACTGATGTGGCCCCATTCCTGAGTCGTTATCCAAAGCCAGTCTTGATGATTTGGCTGAGGGGGTTCAGACCTATGCAGAACAGCAGTGGGGACAGAGCATCTCATCGGTATATGCCAAATTTGATGGACAATTTGAAAATTTGCTTGCAATTGGCCTCAAGGGTGGTCTTACAGAGCCCCATCAAGTTTGCAATGAATGTTCTTAGGGTCCTGTTGATGTTGTACACCTCCAAGCATTCAATGATCCCTGTGTTGAGTCATAGGCTTTCTTGTAATCAATACAGGCAATAAACAGAGTGGTCTCTCTGGTCCCCAGCGACTGCACAGGAATTTGTGCTGTTAAATGCTCCGTCTAATCAGGGACCCATCTGTCCAGATATTTTAGATGCATCATCATTGGTGAAACAGACCGAATCAAAGTGCACACAACAGTTTGCGCAAGGACCAGCAAGCCGACAATGAATTACAGGGTTGCAGGGCTCTCACATTGTTATTTTGTGGGTCGCGGTCTGAAAAGTTTAGAAACACCTGCTCTGAAAAAGGACAGTGAGGTGCTGAATTTCAATTAGGACTTTTATCACTTGATGCCACCTTTAATTGCCTCTTGAATTGTCTTTTGTTAAATGTTACTGTTTCTGCAGTGATCTATGTACAGACCATGCAGAGCGCCAAACTGTCTTATGTGATATTGATCTTTAAATGCGGTGTCTGTAAAGACTTTGCAGTGTTGCTGCTGTGCTGGCATTGGGTAAGAACTAAAAATCAACTCATCAATGCACTGTTAATTGTTGCTTTATTAGTTCCAATTGTTGCTTTATTAGTTCCATCCTACTTACAACATGACTCAGTACTAAACACTGTCACAAAATAGACCCATATTATCAAGACCAATTCACACAGAGTTAGGGAAAACTGGTTTTAGATTTTATGCGCCTCACTTTTGGAATAAGCTCATAAAGCAGTTAATCTTGACCAGTGTTATTCCCTTAACTAAATTTTTAATGCTTGTGACTTCTGAGTTATCCGGTGGCTGTGATTGTTGTAATTATTTGTGGATTATGTGATGGGGCAGTTTGACTCACTGAACACATGTTTACTGTATATATTTTAATTATTTATGATTTGTTATAATTGGCTTTTATGTCTTGTACTCAGGACTCTCTTTTAAATGAGAAAGCAATCTTAAAAGGTACTTTCTAATCAAATAAATAACAGGAAATGACAGTTATCAGTTTTGTAGGTTTTTGCTGTTGTCGATTAGGTACAAACTTACGCAAAGCCTATGTGTCAAAGGAAGTGGTCTGAAAAGATGGTTGCCCTTTTCTTGAAACTAATCTGCAGTATTTGTCTTTTACCACATCCTATTACAAATGACAGCTGCATTTTCCTCTGTAACACACAGCACCATCTACAAAGCTAACTCGTGTTTTTATATTTTTATTTTACACAATGAATCCAAATTGAAATTGAGTTTGACAGTTATTCAAAGTTTTGTGAATTGGTACAGTACATAATTGCTAGGGCTCTCTTCGAGAAGTAGGAGCAATGTCACTGAAGTTATACTATATTAGTTTATTTTGTTTTAGCATAGTTTAATTAAAATATGTATAGTCTATTTTAGATTTTTTTAGAATAGTTTTTAATTTAATAAAATATTTGGTTTTGGCCAGCTTGTTTTTTTTTTTTATTTGTGCTCTTTACTTTACTGCCCTACTGTACCCATGATGTTGCAATTTCCTCATTGTAGGACAAATTATGGTTTTCTTATCCTACACACGTGGACAAAATTGTTGGTACCCTTCAGTCAATGAAAGAAAAACTCACAATGGTCACAGAAAAAACTTTATACTGACAAAAGTAAAAAATAAAAATTCTATGAATGTTAACCAATGAAAGTCAGACATTGCTTTTCAAGCCATGCTTAAACAATGGATTATTTAAAAAGTAAACTCATGGAACAGGCCTTGACAAAATTGTTGGTACCCTAACCTAATATTTTGTTGCACAACCTTTTGAGGCTATCACTGCAATCAGACGATTCCTGTAACTGTCAATGAGACTTGTGCACCTCTCAGCAGGTATTTTGGCCCACTCCTCATGAGCAAACTGCTCCAGTTGTTTCCGGTTTGAAGGGTGTCTTTTCCAGGCGGCATGTTTCAGCTCCTTCCAAAGATGCTCAATAGGATTGAGGTCAGGGCTCATAGAAGGCCACTTTAGAATAGTCCAGTGTTTTCCTCCTAACCATTCTTGGGTGTTTTTAGCTGCGTTTTGGGTCATTGTCCTGTTGCAAGACCCATGACCTGCGACTTAAACCAAGCTGTCTGACACTGGCCAGCACATTTCTCTCTAGAATCCCTTGATAGTCTTCAGATTTCATTGTACCCTGCACAGATTCAAGACACCCTGTGCCAGATGCAGCAAAGCAGCCCCAGAACATAACAGAGCCTCCTCCATGTTTGACAGTAGGGACAGTGTTCTTTTCTTGATATGCTTCATTTTTCCATCTGTGAACATAGAGCTGATGTGCCTTGGCAAAAAGTTCCATTTTTGTCTCATCTGTCCATAGGACATTCTCCCAGAAGCTTTGTGGCTTGTCAACATGTAGTTTGGCATATTCCAGTCTAGCTTTTTTATGATTTGTTTTCAACAATGGTGTCCTCCTTGGTCGTCTCCCATGTAGTCCACTTTGGCTTAAACAACGACGGATGGTGCGATCTGACACTGATGTTCCTTGAGCATGGAGTTCACCTTGGATCTCTTTAGAAGTCTTTCTGGGCTCTTTTGTTACCATTCGGATTATCTGTCTCTTTGATTTGTCATCAATTCTCCTCCTGCAGCCACGTCCAGGGAGGTTGGCTACAGTCCCATGGATCTTAAATTTCTGAATAATATGTGCAACTGTAGTCACAGGAACATCTAGCTGCTTGGAGATGGTCTTATAGCCTTTACCTTTATCATGCTTGTCTATAATTTTCTTTCTATTCTCCTGCGACACCTCTTTCCTTCTCTTCCTCTAGTCCATGTTGAGTGTGGTACACACCATGTCACCAGACAACACAGTGACTACCTGAAGCCCTATAAATAGGCCCACTGACTGATTACAAGATTGTACACACCTGTGATGCTAATTAGTGCACACACCTTGAATTAACATGTCCATTTGGTCACATTATTTAAAGTCTTTTCTAGGGGTACCATCAATTTTGTCCAGGCCTGTTCCATGAGTTTATTTTTTTAAATAATTTCGTTGAAGCATGGTTGAAAAGCAATGTCTGACTTTCATTGGTTAACACTCATAGAATTTTTATTTATTATTACTTTTGTCAGAATAAAGTTTTTTCTGTGACCATTGTGAGTTTTTCTTTCATTGACCGAAGTGTACCAACATTTTTGTCCACGTGTGTACATAGTAAATAAGGGCCATTAAAATTTCAAATATTTAAACCATTACTACTACCAAAAAGACCAAAAATGCATGTTAATACCTTCTGTAGGACACTTAATACCTTCTGTAGGATGTGTAGCTACCATTAGCCTACATTAGGTGGAAGATGAATGTTCTGATGCACCTTATTGTAATGTGGCTGCATTACTCTCGCTCTTGATGTGGTTTTTACAGTGAGACTCCTCCGCACATGCCCAACGCTCCACTCATCTCCAGTGACAACAGGTAGGGCACAGTCACCTGCCCCATCATAGTCCACCTAATGTAGGCTAACGGTAGCTATACATCCGAGGAGGACCACAGTACTCTAAATCTGGGCTCAGTATCTAAGGCTCTCTCCAAGACCCGGATGTACGGCTCAGAAAACTAAATTTTGAAACTGAAACTGAAGGTAGAACTGAATTTTTAACTCAGAAAAAGCAGTTCCAAAGCAAATAAATTAAATTTCAAAATATAAATTTATTTTCAACATACTGGGATTCATTTACAAACAAATGCATTTGGTTTTATATTGTGCTTTTTAAATTAAAGTTTATTTAAAGCATTTATTCAACTTGAGCAATTCAGATTCAGTTTGAGCATTCAAATACAACATATTTAATTTCAGTTTCTAGTGGCACAAATATCAGCTCATCTACAATGTACAACATACCCTCTATTGAATAATTTACAAAATGATAAATTCTTTTTTCTATAGAAGAATTTGTTGCTATTAACCTTTAAGCACATACTGGTCCTTTCTAAATTGCTTCTGTCCCTGGACCATTTCTGGGGTTTGTTGTTGTTGTGACTTTAGGTTTTTGCCTTCCCCTGAAGAGTAAGATGTCTCTCTCTGCTGGACACTTGCTTTTGTTGCGGCCTTTAAAGGCAAACAAATGTGACATTAACCTTGATACAACCCCTACTAATTAGATTAATTTATTATTGTCTATACACTTCTCAGCTAAACTGCTACTTATCTCTGTCTTATGTCTGAATCACTTTGATAACTCTTTGTGTCACTAACTCTTCGGCTCAGAGACTCCTCACAAACAGACTACTACTGTTTTCAGGCCTATTTTGTTTAGCGTGAACTTAGCCATTTATTTATTAGTCCAATATTGTGCTATTAAAACACAACAACTTAAAGGATCTGTGATCTGGGGCCTCATTTGTAAAGCCTCCTTATGCCCAAAAAAGATGGTATCTACACTAAACAAAAATTTTCATTAGCTGATCTTTTTCTATTTTCACAAAAGGCCTATTTCTCTCAACTATTCACAAATCTGTCAAAACTTGTGTTAGTGAGCACTTGTCCTTTGTCGAGATAATCCATTCACCTTTCCGGGCCTGTGCTACCGCTTGAGCCACCTACACCCTACCGGGCCTGTTTTATTGGCTTGAGCCTGTTTCACTATATCAGGCCTGTGTTTATCAATGGAGCCTGCTATACCACACCGGCCTTGTTCCACTACTGAAGCCTGCTTTAGTATACCGGGCCAATGCTACTACCGGAACCTGTTATACCACTCCCGGCCTGTGCTACTGCTTGAGTCTGCAGCACTACTTTAGGTCCGTACAATTTGGCAACTGCCACAAAGGTCAGCATGTATCCGTCTATTTTTCCTCTTTTCCTCTTTTTAACTGTACTATGTCCATATGAGGTAAAAGTCAAATATGGATGTCAAAGTTTTATTCATGTTTTTCTGTTTCTTTTTTATGCTTTATTATGACTTGTGGATCTATACTGGAAAAAAAACATTTAAATGTGGAGTAAACGTTTACAACTTTATGATGCTTATGTCTTAAATTATTAACAAACATGCACATTTTTGAGTAAAAGTCTATCCCTGTGAGCTGTCTGAACTTTTGAAAGAAAGAGATGATCCTGGGCAAAGAAAAAAGTCTCAGGCTGACTGGCTGGCTGAGTTTTAGACAACTTATTAAAAAGAGTAAATCTAATTATTACTTCTCTAAAACCACAAGTAATCTAAAGACCCAAAGAAATTTTGGAAAGTTATAAAATCTTCTTAAGGAACATACAAACCAATGAACTCCCAAAATTGTATTATAAAAAAATCTCTTATTCTCATAGATAAATCTTAAATCTTAAATTGCTTCAACAAACATTTTGTTTCATCGGGTTGTCTATATGAGACACTGCATCCCATCTCAAGAACCATTAAACAAAAAGGGTATTCATCATCCCCTCCTTTACCTTCCACATTTGGCTTGTTAGTTTTCAGACCAGTGACTGAGGCAGAGGTCTACAGAGCCCTCAATTGATGATTGAATGAATGAATGTATGAATGTATGATGATGCCCTCAAGCAGATGGAAACAGACAAATCTGCAGGTCCAGACAATCTTGATCCTTTTTTTCTTAAAACATCAAAAGATTTTATAACTGAACCAATGACTGTAAAAGGGCTGGACAAAGCAAGCCTGCTTCCGGGTTGGAAGCCTATTAGGAAGTAGGGGTAGGCTCCATCAAGCATGACCCCCATTGACATCCATTGAAAAATTGGCGCCAATTACGAAGTGACTATTTTTGTCACAGTCACCATTCTAACTATGCCGTCTCTGTTTGAAAACATTCTTATTATTCCCGTAATCGTTTTATTGATATTTGTCACATAACTCAAGAAATTAAGATTAATAACTAACCTATCAGCTGCCTCCATTCTGCTATGTCGGGGTCACGAGGGCGTGGTTTGGTTGGCACTCGCTCCGTCTTGCTCTCGGGAGAAGAAGCCCTGGATATTTATGGAGGTACAGAACCGAGACTCCCGGATGGCTAACCATTTTAAATCAATGAAATTTAAGCTTTTTGCTACACCCAAAGTTTGTTTTGGGTTATTTTATGTTTTCCGAAGCTTTTTAGCCAATATGTCTTAGTTTTTTGTTAATTAAAGCTAACGCTAGCTGTGTTTGGTTTAATTCAGCTGATTTAAATAACTTTTTCATCGTCCAACTGCACTAAATGAACCACGCTTCAGTTTCTAGGTGAGTACATTTTTGCATGTGTTAAAATACTGTTCAGAATATATACAGTTGGCTAAACTATTGAACTTTTGTTGGCTGACCCGAAGGTGGCTGCTAAAGGCCTAACTTAACTACTGCTCCACTGGACCAAACTTGTTTAATAATATGAAGATACGATCATATCTAACCTTAAATTTTGGAAGAAAAAGGGCATAAAGCTCTTATAGTTTTTTTTAATAGTAAAATAAGGATACATGTCTCTGACTAAATAATTACTGTGTAGTTTGCAAACCTAGTAAAGGCCATAATATAATAATGATAATAAAAGCAAAAATTAGAAGTGGGCTTAAAGTACTCTTTTAAAAAAATCTTGGTTGTGCCATTTTGGTAAATACATTTTAAACATGCCTATTTAATGAAAATAGATCTTGTTCTCTCTCCACAGATTTCCTAAAGGTGATGCTGTCAGGCTGAGGCTGATCTGAAGAGAGACTCTTGGTTGTGCTGTGAGCACTTTGAAGAGGATATTCAGACAAAGGTGGTTACATTACACTACACATTACATTAAACATTACACCTGCAATGCCCACTAACCTCTGAGACTTTTTACTCAAGAAAACACTTTCCTTACTCTGCAGTCATACATCCTTTAAACATTACTGTAGCTAAGGTGCATGTGTTAGTTATATATTTGTACATTTGTCATCAGTAAATCATGACAACAGTAGACAGGTAAATGTTCATGGCAGGTTTTCAACATGACAGACATTACCTCTAACCCAGTACAGTTCACATTTACTAAAGTATTACATTTTGGCAAATGTAAGTTCAAATCAAAGTCTACTATTTTCTAAAAACAGTCCTTACACACACAGTAACATACAGTGAGCTGGAGAATAAAAGACCAACATTAATGTTGTAATATGTTCTGTGATTAACAGTAAATCTCATGAACAGAGGTGACCGGTCCCAACAGCAAGACTTGTTTTAAACATAAGTTTTTACTTTGTTCTCTGTCTTTGCAGAGCCCCTCTACAGTTACCCGTCTGCTGCTGCTTCTGTCAGCCCTCCCCCAGTCCAGTCCAGTTATCGGTCCTCTCTGCTCCTGCACAGCTGACTTCACATCCTGGTCCATCTACAACTTCAGCTTCTTTTCAATAAACTTAAACTCAATTAAATCTCTATTCATTTATGTGCTTCTAGGTTTTGAAGGCATATATACACTGTATTTTAAGCTCTTAAATCTGACAATTTATACACTTTCTATTTAAGTGAGTTAAACCTTTAAATAACATGAAAGTAGATGAAAGCAAACCGACATAATTTTAAATAATTTATTTATCACTCTAGTGTTATTTTAGCATGCCATAAGCAATAGGAGTTATTGTGGAAAAGAATAGGAAATCATAAAACAATTTTTTTTGTTTCTTTTTAAAATGGGGAATAATAAAGTAGTGGTGCAAAGATGGAAGAGTTTCTTGAACTTTCAGGTTGTTCCTGAGGTCTTTGACCTGCAGCTGCATGGGTAAGGAAACTGAAAAACAAAAATCAAAACTGGTTTAACACATATTTACTCCATCTCAAAAATACAGCACTTGCTTCTTTGACTGTAATTTCTAAATAACCAGTTTCTTAAAAAGGGTATGCAAAGTGCCTATTTTTATGTAGCCTATTTATTAGAATAAGTTGAAGAAAATTATTAACCACAGATTCTAAGATTTCCTACAGAAAATATCATTCTAAAGGACTTTATATCAACTTTATATATCTTTACAACATACAGTTTATAATTATGAGGATATATATTAATAATATAGCAGTTTACTATTGTAGATGTGGTTTTGAACAGTCTTGACAAAGATGACAAACATAGTGATAAGTTAAGTAGGTGAATATATAAAAAAAACGTAGATATTGGTGTGAAAGTGAAATTTACCTGAATTAGAGCAGCAACCAGAGGGCGCCGATAACACAGGGACAGTGAAGGAGCAGCGATGCTAAGTTTAGCTCAAGTCTCTGTCGTAGCTTTGCCGCTGTTTGCAGGAGCGAGCACGTGGTCAACGAACAAGCGAGCTTCTGATTGGCTCACTGGTTACCATGCAAACGGGCACTCAACTCAGTCCATATGCCCAAATTGGGACTTCTGGCTCCATAGAATCAACATGGCGACCACCCTAACGGCTAAAAATGGCGACTGAAATAGCGGCAATCTCGAGGTTCGTAACGTTATGGGTGACGTCACACTCCCTATGTCCAGCCCTTTTACAGTCATTGAACTAAACTGAACCCCTGACATATCTTTTTAACAATCAATCTGGTTTCCGAAAACTACACAGTACGAAAACTGCTGCAGTTAAAGTAGTTAATGATATCATTGAGGCTCTTGATTGTAAAAAGTTCTGTACAATGCTCTTTAACTTTTCAAAGGCCTTTGACACCGTCAATCATTGGTTTTATAAAATTGGTCTGTCTGACACTGCTGGTTTTCTAACTGTCAGTGTGTACATCTAGTTGGCATGTCCTCCTCCTTTCTTTCAGTAATTAAAGGAGTACCCCAGGGTTGTGTTCTGGGGCCATTGTTGTTTTATATTTATGTGAATGATCTATTGTTCCTCTCCTTCAATTGAACAAGCCATTGATTTCTTGCAGTTCAGTTCTTGTGTTTGATGCAGTTCAGTCTCATCTAAATCAGCTGAGGTTGGTGTTAAATGTAGACAAATCTAAAGTTATGGTTTTCTCAAATAGAAAACAACTACCCTTTCAGCTCCCTAAAATAAAAACAGCTGAAGGAAAAGAAATCCAAATGGTGTCATCTTTCAAGTAGTTAAGCTTTGTTATTGATGACAATCTGTCCTTCAAGCAACATATTGTGCATCTTGTTCGTAAACTGAAGCTAAAGCTGAGTTTTCTTTTCTGAAACAAATCCAGTTTTTCTGTTTATACCAGGAAACGTTTATTTTCTGAAACATTTTTACCTTTATGGGATTATGGCGATCTCCTTTTTATAAATGCATCTGATCATCTTTTAAAAAAGCTGGACACTGTTTATCATTGTGCTTTACGTTTTATGACTGGTTGTGGAAATTACCAAAGATATTGTATGCTGCAGCTGAGTTTCCGTCCCTATATGTTCGCAGGTGGTCTCATTTGCTGACTTTCATTTATAAATGTTCATTTATAAATGTTCTTGGGCCTCCCATCTTACCTCTGTACATACATGCGTAAACACCAACAACAGTATGTTTTGCGTTCCCAGAAGAACATACTGATGGTGGTTCCCAGAGTCAGAACGAAGTTGGATAAAGCAGCATTTCAGTACGCTTCCCACTGTGCATGGAAGGATCTGGAAAAGGACCTACATCGATCTACAACATGTTACTTAGGACAATTTAAATAAATTCTATAGAACTTTATGAATTTAATGAGCTTGGTAAATGTAACTGTTTTTAAACTTGCACAAACTGACTCTTTTGTAACTTTTGATTGTAAAAATTGTCATTTGTCTGTGTAATAATATCTCTTGGAAAAGAGATTTTTAATCTCAATGAGATTTTTTTTACCTGGTTAAATAAAATATATAAATAAAATAAAATAGCGCAGTTATTTTCCTCATTAATGAACAAGGGCCTCCACAAACACACTCCACCTTTCACCTGTTTAAGAAGGCTTTGATATCAGACATATATATATAAAAAAAAAGACTTGTATGTCTCTGTGTGAACTCATTGTGCATTTATTCACTCGCAGCTCACTGAGCTCTTCTGTGTCAACAGGGCGGCGCTGGCGCTCACTACACCTGTTGCAATTCATTATGGGACTTGTGGTTTGAACAAGGGGTTATCTTTAGGTGGGCCATTAATAAAAGAAATCATAGTGGGCTCTAACTGTTACTCTGTGCTTTCTGGCACAGAGTATTTACCACCATCTTCTGGTGTTTTTATGTGTTTACAGTAGAGCCGTGTGGACACCCAAAAACGCTCTAGACTGTCGAAAACAAAAAGTCCTGTCAAATTTGTTATCCAACTGCACTCCAAGATATTTGTAAGTAGTGAGAAACTCCACACCAGTCACCATTGATTTTCACTGGCTCTGGTTCTGGCTTTAGCCTCCTAAAGTCCACCATCATCTCTCTTGTCACGTCTTGTTGGTGTTGAGGTGCAGGTGGTTGAGGTCACACCATGCGACAAAGTCCTGGATCAGTTTCCTGTACTCCACCTCCTGATAAATTCTAATACAGCTTATAATCGCAGTGTCATCTGCAACCCTTTGCACATGACAGGACTCTGAGTTGTACTGGAAGTCCGACGTGTACAGGGTAAACAGGGCTGGAGAGAGCACAGTCCCCTACGGTGCTACTGTATTACGGACTACAGTGTCAAACCTACAGTTTCTCAGACACGCATACTGATCTCTGCTTGTCAGATAATCAGTAATCCATGCCACCAGGTGTGAGCCCACTCCCATCTCTGTCAGTTTGTCTCTAAAGAGCAACAGCTGGATGGTATTAAAGATCCTTGTCCAGGTGAGAGAGGGATTGATGAAGTAAATAATACCATTCTCCACTCCCACCTTCTGTTGGAGAATCAAGGGGATGGCAGACCTTTGGCCTCATGTTGTGTAACAGCAGGCCAGTCGCCCTGTGATATCAGGGCGACTGGCCTGTAATCGTTCAGCTCTCCGGGCGGTGGTTTCTTGGGGACTGGGATGATACGGGATGTTTTACACAGACAAGGCACCCTCCCCAGTTCCAAGCTCAGGTTCAAGATATGCTGTAAAGGGTCTCCTATCTTTATTAGTTAGGGGGGATTGTCCATCTGGGCTTGCCGCTTTGCGAGGACGAAGTCTTCTCAGCTCTCTACACACCTGTGCTGCGATGATCTTGGGATTCCAGGGAGAGCAGGAAAGAAGATGATGGGGGAAGTGATGCTCGCTGCCCGGTTACTGGGTTACACCCAAAGGTCTGGCCCAAGAGTGATTAAAAAAATGAAAGTAAGAGAAAATGTACAAAATGAAAATTTACTTAATGTGACTGTGGAAAGTCAAGTCTGAGTCCGTAATGACCCATATATAAATCCTATGGGATTTTTTTGGGGGGCGGCAGTGGCTCAGTGGTAGAGCAGTCGTCTTTCAACTGGAAGGTAGGCAGTTCCCGCTCTTCCCACAATTCATACTGTCGTTGTGTCCTTGGGCAAGACACTTAACCCACCTTGCCTCGTATGAATGTGTAAGAATGTTTAGTGAATGTATGTGGTGATGGTTGGAGAGGCCGTAGGCACAAAAAAGCTGCCACATCTCTGTCAGTCTACCCCAGGGCATCTGTGTCTACAGTTGTAGCTTACCATCACCAGTGTGACTGTGTATGAATGAATAATGGACGGCCTGTAAGTGCTTTGAGTCCCTTGGTCCCTTGGGAGAAAAAGGGCAATATAAATCCAATCATTATTATTATTATTATTATTATTATAGATTAGTAACCTGATTTTTAGATTTTAGAGAAAGATACTCTAGGTGACTGCTGACACTTTCTCTTTGTTTCTGTGGCACAAAGATGATTAGTTTAGTCTTGTTTCTGCTCAGTTGGAGAATTTTTTTTTTTTTGCATCCACACGTCAGTCTGTTCAATGCAATGGCACAGTGAATGGATGGGTCCATTTTCACCTGCTGTGTGTTATAATATATATTTTTTTTTGTTTATAATTACTGGGTGCTCATAGTTCTCTTCAGGTCATGTCAAATCTGATCATGTCATGTCCTTCATGCTAAATTCAGGCAGGAACTAGACATGACTAGACATAGACATAACTTGTCAAGGCAGGGCTTCTGCAGCTGGGAGCTTGTGCCTTGGGGAGTGTGTGAAAGCTCTGCCTTCACTGCAATGATATAAAATCTCATGTATTGTTTACTTTTGCAAGCAAACCTCAGCCTGTACCAGTTGTGACATGCTTGTACCTTTGATTCATTCTTGCAAGAATTAAACCTGACCATTCCTTTTATTAAATTATACTCTGTCTACGTGTCTCTCTGGATAATATGGACAAAAAATTCTTATAACAGAGGCAGTTAAGGGCAGTTCCAGTGATACCTATCCATTCCTCTAATCTTTGTGTCAGGATTTCATGGTCCACTGTATCAAACGCAGCACTCGACTCCAACAGAACTAAGACAGAGACTTTGCCTGCGTCAGTGTTCATACGGATGTCATTTGTGACTTTGATAAGTGCAGTCTCAGTGCTGTGATGGGGCCTGAATCCTGACTGAAAAGGATCAAAGCAGTTGTTAAGTAATAGAAAGTCATTAAGTTGCCGATATACAACTTTTTCGATGACTTTCCCTAAAAATGGCAGGTTTGATATGGGCCGATAGTTGTTGAGCACTGTAGCATCAAGACTGCTCTTCTTTAGGAGAGGCTTAATGACAGCAGTTTTTAAGGCCCTTGGAAATGTTCCAGACTGTAAGGAATTATTGACTATATTAGTGAGTTGTGGTAACAAACTGCTTAGTACTGATTTTAGAAATCTAGTGGGTAAAACATCGAGGCAGCAGGTGGATGAACTCAGGCTGGAGACAGTTTTTCAATTGTTCTGTCATTAATGGGAGTAAAATGTGTTAAACCAACCAAGTGTCTCCTAGGTGGCTGCAGTGTTGTTGTATGCCCTTTGGACTGTATCGCATGTAATTCCAACTTAATGCCTTGAACCTTGTCGTTGAAAAACAATGCAAACTCATTGCATTTAGTGGTGGAAACTAATTCTGGTGGAAATGGAGCTGGAGGGTTTGTTAATCTGTTCACTGTAGCAAACAGGACACGCAGGTTGTTACTATTGTTGTTAATGATCTCTGAGAAGAATATTTCTCTTTCTTTTTGCAAAGTTTGATTGAAAACATGCAAATTCTCTTTGTATACCTCATAATGAATTAAGAGTTTCAATTTACGCCATTTTCTTTCGGCTTTTCGGCATTCCCTTTTCTGTGCCCTGACAGAGTGAGCATTGCTCCATGAAGCCTTCTGCCTCGTCCTGATCACTTTAACCTTAACAGGAGCAATGCTGTCCATAACATTTAAAACACCTGAAGTATAACAATTCAACAAATCATCAACTTGACCTGATGAGGCATTTTCAAACCTGATTGCCTCCATAAACTGTGTCCTGGTGTTATCGTTAATGTATCTCTTTTTTACAACAGTAGGTCCAACAGCAATTATGGACAGATGAAAAAAGACACATGAATGATCAGATAGAGCAACATCAATCACAGTGACATCTGAAATATGAACACCTTTAGTAATGACCAGGTCCAGAGTGTGACCTCTGTTATGGGTCGGCTCATTAACATGCTGACAAAGACCAAAAGTATCAAGAATAGTAGAAAGTTCTTTGGCATTTCTGTCACAAACATTATCCACATGCACATTAAAATCACCTGATATGACTATTTGTTCAAATTCTGTGCAAATAACCGAAAGCATTTCAGTAAACTCATTAATAAAATCATGACACTGTTGGGGTGGTTTGTAAAGAACTACATATAAAATAGATGGGAAAACCTCAACTCCATTTTGAATGACACATACTCAAATGATGAAAACTCACCAAGTGATAGCTTCTGGATAAGAATATTATTCCTAAGAAAGGCACATACACCACCACCCTTTTTGTTTTCCGTATTTTGGATAAAAATGTGAAATTCGACGGGTGGATTCAATAAGGACCGCATTTCCAGTACTGCTGTCTAACCATGTTTCTGTTAAAAACATAAAATCAAGCTTATTTGAAGTTATAAAATCATTAATTAAAAAGATTTGTTTCCCAAAGACCTGACATTGAACAGTGCAAGTTTTAAGTCCCGTTTGAGCAGGACCTGACTTTATCTGTTTGCAGAGGATTTGAATCAGATTTGTCTTATTAGACAATCTAACTGTAATTCTCTTCTTTAATCTGCGACTTCTGACTGTAGCTATGGAGCTAGGAGGGAGTGTTCTCTCCCAGGGCCTCAGGTTGATAAGTGGTTTATTATGACGAAAAGTCCTGGAACAGCAGAGGCCCTCAGTGTCCTAATCACTGATAGTAGCCTTGATGCTAGTCAAGGCTTTTGGAGCTGGTCTGGGAGGAGGTGGTCTGGGAGGAGCTGGTTTGGGAGGGGTGGAGGGTCTGACAGGGGTGCATTGGACTCTAGGTAGTGGCCGAGGTGAAGCAGTGGTACTCCTGGGTGGTATTGGGTGTTCTGACTCCTACCAGTGTCAGTGCTCTGTTAATAGTATGTTAGCGGCCTCTAGTGGTATTCGGCGTCATTGCGCTTGTAAGGAGATTGTCAACAGGTGTACATGCAGACTGAATGCTTCTCCTCCTGTGTTATTTGTATATCCTTGGAACAGATCCATCATTTTTAAAAAAAAGAAAACAACCAAGATTTCAGTAAAGAAAACACTCAACCTGGAGTCAAGCCTACTGAGTCTTATTGTTGATGTTCGCTATCTGTCTAACAATACAGTGACGTATCTGCCAGGACAGAATATTGGGGGTGATGTTTTTAGTGATGATGATAGAACCCGTGACCTGGCCAAGTTAGGTGTAAGGGGTATCATCTTAATTCCAGATTTAACTAAAATTTCCAGGTGATCTGGAAATCCCATTGGTGAATCCGGAGATAGGACAGGGATGGTGAGGTCCGCGGAAGGTGTTGATGTTACTGGTGGGGTCCATGGTCCTATTGGGGGAGTCCATTTCAGTGGTGGAGGTGTTGATGGTGGTAGAGTCAGAGGAGGATCCTTGGCTGGTGAGGCAGGAGTGCTTTTTTCATTCAGTGGCTGAGGACCCTTTCTCTGTTCAGAGGCGCCCAGAACCATTTAGGTGTCTCAGGGAGTGCAGGAGATTATCCATTAGCCTCCTGACCCCTCCCCTGTTTAGATGTGGGCCCTTTCCTTTGAACAGGTCGTCACGTTGCCAAAACAAGTTAAAGTTATCAATGAAGTGCACTCCTCTAGTCTCACAGGCCTTGGACAGCCATGTATTCAATGCAAGCAGCCGACTGAATTTATTGATCCTTCTGTCGATGTTTGGGAGTGGTCCACTTATAAAGGATTGCACTTCCAGGTTTTCAAGTTTATCTAAAAGCCTGGAGAAATCCTTTTTTAAAACTTCTGATTCCCCCTTCCTGGTGTCAACTGCACCCACGTGTAACATCAGCTGTTTAATCCCTGTGTGTTTAGACATGACTTGGGGGAGGAGTGCTGTTATATCAGGGACTGTAGCACTTGGAAAGCTGCATGTAGCAAATCTACCGTTGTTTATGTCTCGGACAGCACCGTCTCCAAGCAGCAAGATATCTCTGACCTTCACTTTTGGCATAGATTGTCTGTCACTGTTTGCCTGGTGCTTTTTCACAGATTCATGTCTCCTGTTCTCCATAGAATAAGCTTGATTTACTCCATGTTTTTCATTTACAGCAGAGTTTTCTGGTTCATTCACCTTTAGCTCAGTCAGTGGTTGGAATCTGTTTTTTAGCTGGATGTCTGGTGATGCTACATATGCTCTTGTGATGTCAGCATTCTTTGTTCTAATCCAGTGCTGCTTTGGCTGGGCACCAGGTTTATGCCAGGTGGTATCATTTTGTTTAAATCCCTTTGCTTTGCTCAGTTTTGGGAATGACACTGTATCATCCAAGTTTAAATTCACAGTCTTACCACATTGTGTGATCGGTATTGTCTCCTGAAGTCCTCTTTCAGATTCCAAAGCAAAAATCTTTGTTTGTAGCACATTGATTTCCTGTTGATATTTCCAGCAATTTTGGCAGAAAGAGTTTGTAGTTGTTGTTTTTACCCCAGACATGTTGAAAAATAGATATCAAGGCTCCAGTCGCTCAAGTAGTCCAACGGGTTGTTTAAAAAGTAAAAAAAACAAGTAAAAACATAAAAGCAAAATCCAGTTAAAAGAAAGTTAAAAGTAAAAAGTACTGTAAAACAGTTAATCATAAAATCATTGGCTAAATGTAGAGATAACTAAAAAAGAAAAGTAGAGCAGGCATGAGCAAGCAGAGGTGCGACTGCACTCTTCAGAAATAGGAAGTCAAGTCAAATCAGTGAAAGGAAAGACAGAGCCAAGGGATGTCATGTATATGGAAAAGAGTAGCGGTCCAAGCACTGAGCCCTGTGGCACCCCTGTATTGAGATGTTGAGACTCAGAGACCTCATTTCTCCAGGATACTCTGAATGACCTATGCGAGAGGTAAGACTTGAACCATTGCAACACCATTCCAGAGACACCCATCGCCCTGAGAGAAGACAGGAGGATGTGATGATTAACAGTGTCAAAAGCAGCTGACAGATCCAGTAAGATGAGTACAGATGACTTGGATGTTGCCTTTACCAGTCTCAGGGCTTCGATGACTGAGAGCAGTGCAGTTTCGGTGGAATGTCCGCTCTTGAACCCAGACTGGTTCTGGTCCAGGAGGTTGTTCTGTGTGAGAAAGGATGAGAGCTGAGTAAACACAAGCTTCCAGAAGTAATCCAGAGCTTTGGCAATGAAGGGAAGGAGGGAAACCGGTCTGTAGTTTTCTAGCAGTGTAGGGTTAAGAGTGGGTTTCTTCAATAGTGGTGTGATGCGGCCCTCTTTGAAAGCTGTGGGGACTGACCCAGTGGAGAGAGATGAGTTGATGATGTGGGTGAGAGCAGGCACAACAGATGGAGAGATGGCCTGAAGGAGATGTGTGGGGATTGGAACCAGTGGGCAGGTAGTCGGGTGGTTAGAACCAATGACCTTGGAAATAGTAATGGGCAATATGAACGATATGCGTTATAAATGATAAAAAATTGGCATACGATAGAGATTTTAATTATATTGCACTACCGCGATAATACATGTTGATGACGCAATTTCCCCGCAAAATTTACAGCCACGAGCTGCAGCTTGAAACATGGCTGAAAGCGAAACGGAGGAGCTGGTGAAAAAGACGCAACATCCATTATTTGGACGTTATTCGGATTTAAGCCGTCGTGACGTGCAGCAGCAAATTATACTCTGTAGAGTGTGTGGGGCAACAGTTCCGGCTAAGAGAGGTAACACGACTAATCAATTGTACTACCTCAAAACGAAACATGTTACTGAATACCACGGAGCTGGCAAAGCCAGGCAATGCAGCCAAAGAAGCGGCGGGAGCGCTGCGAGAGAGATTATAGATTAAATTAACATATAAAATCTTACACGTTTGTCAACAGAAAAAAAGTGTGAAAGATCCCCGAATTGACCGTGCTGTTGCTTTATGCAAGAAGATTGTGAGTTCCTTTTCAGGATTACAGGAATAACATTAAAAAATACATTTAGCAGTTTGGCTTTCCTTAGGATCTATGTAACCTGTTCTGAAATGATTCTATTATAATTTATATATGGCAATATGTATCGTTATCGCAAGAGGCTGCAATGTATATCGCAATATGGATTTTTGGCCATATCGCCCATCCCTACTTGGAAACATCTTCTTCAGTTAGAGGAGAGAAAGAAGTGAGCAAGCACATATCAATGAGCTTGACAGGTGGTGGCGCAGAGAACTGACTGCTGATGGCGGTCGTTTTCTTTACAAAGTAAGACGCAAAATCATCAGCTGTTAAATCCGATGAAGGTGGGGGAGCAGGCGGACAAAGGCGAGCAGAAAAGGTTTTAAAATGAGTGCGCGAGTCAGGTGAGTTGATTAACCTAGAATGGTAATAGACAGGTTTAGCAGAGGTGACATCAGCGGAGAAAGTAGAGAGGAGAGACTGGTAGATAGAGAGGTTAGTAGGATCTTTTGACTTGCAACATTTTCTCTCAGCTGACTGGAGGCTGGCGCGATGCTCGCATAGAACATCGGATAACCAGGGGGCAGACGAGGATGTACGAGCTGGTCTAGATGTAAGAGGGCATAAGTTGTCCAAGCAGGATGTAAGCGTGGAGCACAGAGTGTCGGTGGCGTTGTTTGTGTTTAAAAGAGAGAGCTCCTCAGAAGAGGGGAGTGCAGAAGAGACAGCAGAGGAAAAACGGGAGGGACTGAGTGTACGCAGGTTGCGTCGGGAAGTGACCAGCGGTAAAACAATTGCAGTGTCTGGAGAAGTTTGGTCAGAGTAATGATGAGTAATGATGAGAAAGATAGATAACTACAAAATGACTTTTAACAGGGTGGGTGATGGTAACAGCATGAAACTCGAAGGAGCTGTTGTCACACAAGGGTGATAGCTGTTTAAACTTCCAGTCGGTAAGGAGAAGTAGTCCGGTCCCTCCGCCCCTTCCAGTGAGGCGAGGACTGTGGGAGAAAGTGTGATTATGGGAGAGGGCGGCGGGAGTGGCAGAGTCCTCTGATTTGATCCATGTTTCTGTAAGTGCTACAACTGAAAGACCAGAATGTTGAACAAAAGCTGTAATGAAATCAGCTTTGTTCACAGCAGACTGGCAGTTCCACAAGCCTATTGGGAAAGTAGAAGGGGCAGTTATTGAGAGTGATACAACATGCGGATTATTATGGTTGCGTCGCCTATTGCGTGAAACAGATGATAATGTTCGTGTTGAAATGACAATAGTAATTTGAAAACACATTTAAGAGCCGAAGAGGAAAATATGCAAGAAAAAAGTAAAAATAGAAATAATAAATTATAAGTGCAAACAATTAGTACTAAAAAAGTGCAATACTCAGGTCCTCTATCGTTGTGTCCCTGCTCGGTGGAGTCGGGTGCAGGTAGAGTCGATGGTCTTTACTCTCTTCGGTCTTTACGCGATGACAGCTGCCGCGACCGCTGCCGCGGTGGTTACTCCTGCTTAAATACCCGTCTGTTCAAATAATTGAATTCAGCAGGTCACGCCTCTAGACGGCCACAAACAACTCAAGCAAAACCAGCCCGCTGCAGGTGAGAGTAGACACCGGTGCACCACGTGACAGGGTCGTAGTAAACACACTGCGCGGTTTCTCAGCAGTAACACGGCACAATAAGCTCAAAGAGACAAGAATTACATACACTCACACAGTTCTGTAGGCTTCTGCTGCTATGTTGCTTCTCTAGTACGAAATTTGTAAGCTACTCGCACCGGCACACAAAGACATTGTGAAGATATCAAGAGTCAACAAGGTCTATGATGAAAGGTACACCCTTCCTCCTGTGAAACATGGAGGTGGTTTATTGATGTTTTGAGGATGTGTGAGCTACACAGGAAAAGATGAATGCAGCAGGTTATCCACATGGGCCAAGTCGACCTGAAATTGGCTACAGCAGCATAAAGTTAAGGTTCTGGACTGGATTATTGCAGTCTCCTGACCTCAATATCATTGAGACACTCTGGGGAGATCTCAAATATGCAGTTTATGCAAGGCAGTCCAAGAATTTACAGGAAGTGGAGGCTTTTTGCAAAGAAGAATAGGCAGCTTTACCGTCTGAGAAAATAAAGAGCCTCATCCACAACTACCACAAAATACTGTACTTCAAGTTGTCATTGATGTTAAAGGTGGTAATACACGGTAGAACTGAGGTATGTAAACTTTTGATCATCAAGTTCATTTGTATAGTTTCTGTTGTTATTATGATTTAAAAAGAGTAAACACAAATGTTTGACAATAAATGGCTTCACCCAACCACTAACTATGAGTGAAAGAAAAGTTTTTTTGTGTTCTAATCTAATTCTATGGAACTTATGAGCAAAACTATATATATTTTTTCTGACAAACGATGGCTATATTTCACATGAGTGACTCAAAAGCCTATAGCAACAATCAACTGACATGACAATGCTGATAAAATCTTACTAACGCAAAATAAAACTGAACTGTGCACTTTATTGGGCAAATATTTTAAAAAGAAAACATTTATAGTGAAGACAACAAATGCACACTTGTATTTAAGCACATCTTAAACATGTCTTTTGACAGGCCAAACTAGAACTGAAGGAAAATATTCTCACAAAAAAAAGGTTAAATTAAAGACAAAGAGACAATAAAGAACAGACGAGACAAAACTAAACTCAATGGGACTGAACAAACAACTTAAGAGAAACTGAGAAAAACTGAGAGCTAACGCCCTCAAAACTGTTTTTTCTGTTTTTTTTTTTTTGCTAAATTACATAGGCGTGTCTTTACTTAGCAGTTAACTTAAATTGTTTTTCTCACTAGGAGGGGAAGAGGGATGATCTTACTCATACAAACAAACATAAAAAGGACCAATGTTTCAGTGGTCCATAACCCTTTCAAAATGTACAAATAATAATAGTTTCACCTCAAAGTTAAACAGTTTTCAGTAATAATAAAATTACAACTTTATTAAGTTGTTTATTGTCGTTAGTGACACTGCTCCATTCAGGTGCTGTGTTTGTTGTTCTAGGGTGCAACGCTTTTGTTTTAGATTTCTAAACACTGTTATAAATACTAGGCAACATGAATCTGAGGCCACCTCCTCTGTTCAGAGAGAGCTTTTCCATTTTTCACAAAAATGGCCTTCTTCACACCTCTTCAACCTTCAACCATCTGGCCAAAAGAGCTTCACCCTAGAACAACAAACAGCACCTGAATGGAGTAGTGTCACTAACAACTCTGCACCTGAATTGCGCAGTGTCACTAACGACTCTCCTCAGACTTAACGACTGTCACATCAGGAGTCACACTTCCCTTTCATAGCCAACGACTGTGAGACCAGAACAGCCTGGTCCATCAGGTTTGGTTTCAGGTTAAACCCCTCCCTCTAGAGATATAAGCTCAGCTCTCTTACCAGTTGAACTCAAAATTGATAAAGTCTCTTGGAATTAGAGATGAAACGTCTTCACCTTTAAAACTGTGTCCAGATGCTTTTACTATAACTTTTTTTTTGCACACAAAAGTCTTTTATTTAATTTAAAGCTGAGTGTGGCCTCCTTAGCTATCCCGTGCTCACAAAAATAACTAAATGTCTTGTTAACCTACGAAAAAGATAGAGAATCCCTGAATAATTACCGTTCGCAAATTAGCCCTATCTGCAAATGACCTGGATGATCGGGAACCTTCTTTGGTTCCTGTTTTGGTCCGTGTCTGAAACATCTCTGAGCGATGAGTTATTATTTCAGAAAAAGACTGACTTAAGTCCATCTGCTGTTTGTGGCCTGTCGCTGTCTCAGAGACATTAATGTTGTTTGGTCATGAGTCTGTTTTATGTCGTTGCTGAAGCCACTGAGAGTAAAGACCAAGTGTGTCCAAACTGAGGTCTGTGGGCCAAATCAGGTGTTCTGTTAATTATATCTGGTCTTCACATAAATAATGCTGTTATTTATTTATGTATTTAAATAATTAAGTAATTGGTAAAATTGCCCCAAAAAAGCATTCCGCGCCTTACATAACAAATACCACCGTATACATTTAAAATTGTAATTGTATTTTTTTTGGGCATTTCATTTCAGGCTACTAAAATCTGCAAAGTGCCAACCTGAAGTGCCTGGTAACACTTTAATACTTAGTACTACAATGTAACACACTGTGTAATAACATGTAACTACATACCCTTACCCTAACCCTACCTACAATATGTAAGTACACATAACTGCATTATGTATGTACTATGCTATGCTATACTATAATATTTATTTAACACATCCAGGAATTCTTTGTCCCTGAGGTCAAAAGGTTGTACAGAACAGAATAAAAGCATTGTCCTTAAATGCTTATTATAGCAACATCACAGCAACAATGAAGTGGGGATTAAAATGACTGTTGATATTTTCAATATGTATTGCACAATCTGCAGAAATGGATTTCTTAAAAATGTCTTTGTTGTTTAATGATAATAGTAGGACTAGTTAGTATAAATATAAATAATCAATATACATAAACTGAAATAACCAGACTACAGACACATCTACACATCAAGTAGCTTCTATTATACTTGTATAAACATTATTATTGTACGTGGACAGTTCTTTACCATTGGCTCATCTAGACTCTGTAGTTACATCTAGTTCTTATTGTTCTTATGGCTTTGAAAAGCAAACACCATCAGACGTAAGGTGAACTTAGCATTCAGTATCCAGACCTCAGGGCTACCGAACAGGTGCCGGAAATCACTGGTAATCAAAGGTACACTGTCGAAAATCATTGTGTACGCCCAGTTGCACGGCAATGACAAGAAATACAACATCTGCATTAAGAGATCACTTAGATGATCTGAATTTTATCATACACATATGCACAACACAAACTGTGTACTAGTAGCTACACACTGCACTACACAGTACTATCTGGTAGAAATCATGATATACATAATGTGAAAACAGAAAATGTCTGTTTTGTCTCTGGCTCCTGGTTTAAGGGCTGCACTTAAGAGCCAACATAAATAGAAAAAAAAAAAAAATTCCTTCAATCTAATCAAATCCTAAAATACATATTTTCAGTGCACACATAACATAGGGCAGGTACAACAGGTTTTATGTCATCTTAGGCAAGAAAAACTGAAAACCAAGAAAACCTACAAGAAATAATTGTGTTTCAGCATTAAACATTTAAAGACTGCTCTGGTTATGTTTAAGAAAGAGATACACCTGCTTAAGTGTCTTGGGAAGCAGCAGTTTGTAAGCTTCCTCAAAATACAGAAATAAACAAAATTTAGCTATTAAAATTTAGCTATTAATATTATATATAAATTTTCCTGGCTTAAGGTTAAAACAAGATAAAGTTGTTATTGGCCACTGGAGGTGTCTTTAGGTACGTCTGAGATGAGTTGTGCCTCGGCTGGATTGTAGACTACTGGCTGCAGCTGTGGGCAGACGTTTCATTCGGACAGTTCAAGTGCCGACTACAGCGTGGTTTAGCTCAGCCTCCCTGTTCGAACTACAAATTCTGAGTGTATTTGCTGAATATAACTTCAGTTTATGAACAGAAGTCTGCTTCAAAACTCCAACACACCACTGACTGAATTATTTATGACCTATTGTTAATTATGAGTTGGATATGAATATAATGATTATGATGATTGATGATTATACATTAA
Organism: Perccottus glenii; assembly: GCA_024416835.2. Lineage (NCBI taxonomy): Eukaryota > Metazoa > Chordata > Actinopteri > Gobiiformes > Odontobutidae > Perccottus > Perccottus glenii. The sequence continues at coordinate 9,142,125 of CM044565.2, read as the reverse complement.
TTAATTCAGTTCCAAGTCTGAAAAATCTACTGCTAACGTTTTAGGTGTCCATTGCATCAAACTTTCAAAAGAAGAAATAAATAAATAAACTGGCAAAAGATTGGCGTTAACTATAAGATTTACAGTGAACAAAAAAATCAAATGTGACATTAATGGTGGTTTTATAACAGAGTAAGGTTTAAGTGTCAAAAGAGAAAAGAAAGAACAACAAAACACAATGATATGCAGGAAACACTGTAAATGTCTCGCCATTCAAAATGAACAGGCAGCATGCCTTGTCTAAATAAGCACTGTCTCTCACAATATTAATGTAACCATTAAATCTAAACTTGAGACACTCACAAGTCAAAGTTCTGGAGATTTTTCAACATTTCAATGCATGTAAATCTCCAGGACTAATAAATGTGTTATTCTGAATCAAAACGTCATATGACCCCATTAGCATTGACCTTTGTTTTCTGTGTTGAATATATGCTCTAGCACTGCAACTAACTGGCCATTGTCCAGGGTGTACCCTGCCTCAGGCCTAAAGCTGCTGGGATAGGCTCCAGTCACCTGTGACCCCTGACGGGACTAAGCGGTAGAAAATTAATGAATGAATAATACGCTCTAGTTTGTTGTCATGGTCAGCTATGACCTTAACCATCTCTCTGATCTGTAGCACGTGAAGACCTCCCACATTTTCTGACGGAAGTTCTTCCCGACCATGACGTAAAGGACTGGGTTGAGATCACTGTTGAAGATGCCCAAGTAGAGGACAAAACTTCTGCCAACATCAGTGAATTTCTGAAGTGAACAACTGTTTTCAATGATTTCATGTTTCAATAATAGATCTACCATCTTAACTACATAAAATGGCAACCAGCAGATCAGAAAAGCCAAAAGCACCACCAAGATCAAAATGATGGGTTTGTACTCCTTTTTCTGATTTCTGGCACCTTCTCTGGGCCTTTGTTTCAGAGCCCACAAAATCTTCACAGTGCAAAAGAAAATAATAGGAATTGCAATTAAGAATGGGAAAATGGTCATAATCACTTCATTTGCTGTGTCTACCTCAACAGAGCAACCATCTTTTCTGCAAGAATATTCTGTGTCATATTTAAAGGTCTCATTGTGCTGGTTTGTATAAACATGCTCTTTAACTTGTCTACACATAAGAGTAGGAATGCCCAGAAGCAAACCAAAACACCACACGAGCACACAGTTTAACTTGGCATATTTGCGTCTGCGCATTTTGTATTGGGACAGAGGGTGCACCAAGGCCAAATAGCGATCTATGCAAACCAGAACGAGAAAGTAGATGCTGCAGTTGTAATTGATTACGATGCAAAGAGTAACAATTTTACACATGTGGCTGCCAAAGATCCAGTTATAGTTGCTGGATATGTAGACAGCCCAGGGAAGCAGGAATGACACCAGGAGGAAGTCGGCAGCGGCCATGTTGCTCAGGTAGATCTCCGTCACAGTGCAGGCCTTCTTGTGGAGCCAGAAGACTAACAGGACGACTAGGTTAAACAGAATTCCAAGCGCTGAGGTGATGTAGATGTACACGGGCATCCAAGAGTCATTCCAGTAAAAGTTAAGGTAACATATGTCATCCTGAAGTTCTGGTCGAGTGGTGGAGTTGGCTGCAAAACTGGGAAAAAAAAAATACTGTATAAATAACATTACACATTTTTTATATTGATAATGATGTAATTTGGTGCCCATTGAGCTAAGAGAAACTCTAGCCTTAACATACTTTGAATGTGTAGAGTGAATGGAGTGAATAGAAGCATAATGTTCAGGGTCTTGGTTCCCTGAGTAGGGGACTAAAAAGTCTAATATAAATGTACACCATTTACCATTCACACCTTGAACTTGAACACTTAAAGAGTAACTAAACTAATTAGTGCTGTTCATTGATTTGAGTAAAAGTTTTGACATTTGAGTATAAAGAATATTTTACAATATATGGTGTAAAAGTGCTGCCCTCTTCAGGTTGAACGGTCGTTACTGCAGTTGAATTTTTCTATTTGTTGTTGTTTCCTTGTGTGACGTGAGCGGGCTCGACTAACGGCTCACCACACACGCCCCTGGCACGACCCCACCACACCCTTCTCACCATCTTTGCGCTTCTCACAGCTGTCAATCAATCCGCCTCTGTTGGGTTTCAGGTCCCGCCCCCGGCTCAGCCCTTCCCTCAGTTACTCCACTTTGTCTTCGCTGGGCTTTGCCCACTTTTCCAGCATTTTCAAATATTGCCAGTGGGCGGAGTTTGGCTCTAACCAGGGTTTTAGTTACTTTAAACACATCATAAGCTATGGCAGACTAGCTTGTTCTTCTAAACCTTTTCAACATGACAAAGCAAAATAAGATACAAACAGGAGCCAGACCCCAGTCTCCGCTGGTCTAAAAATAAGTGAGTATATATATCTTATTTGAAGTAAGTTGTTTACACTGTATTATCCAGGTGTGTTAGTCTGATTTAATAATTATTTTAATTTCAGAAATTTCCTCCGATCAGAGTAAGACATTTTCAGCAGGTTAAAACTCGGATTATAACGCAATAATTCAAATCTCTTTCCTTGCATTTAAATGTACTGACTATTATAAAAAAAATCATTAGAAATAGTCCTGTAATTTTAAGGAAACAGATAAACTCAAGTGTGCTTTTTCTCCAGGATAGGTTTTTCCAATGAATTCAATTGTTGACAACTAACTTTGAAATGTTTTTTACTTTTACAAACCCGATTCCCAAAAAGTTGGGACATTGTACAAATATTAAATAAAAACAGAATGCAATGATATAGTTTCCAATTTCAATATTTTATTCAGAATACAACATAGATGAAAAACTGGGAAAATGTATAAGTTGGGACAATGTATAAGTTGGGACAATGCCATGTTTAACACTGTGTGGCATCCCCTCTTCTTTTTAGAACAGTCTGGGGACAGTTTTGGAATAGGAATGTTGTCCCATTCTTGTCTAATACAGGCTTGCATTTTTTTTCTGAGAATCTCCTGTCTGATATTGCTCCACTATTTTTAACCGCAGCATTGGGGGAATGCCCGTCTTGAGTTCTGAGAGACACTGTCGCTCAGAGGCTCTTTTTATGCCAAAGCATGTTGCCACTTTGTCCTCCAGCTGTTCCTTATATGTACATTTAACTTTTCCGGCCTCTTATTGCTACTTGTCCCAATTTTTTTGGAATGTGTAGCTCTCATGAATTCCAAAATAAGACAATATTTGGCATTATATTTCAAAATGTCTCACTTTCAACATTTGATATCTATATTATCTATGTTGTATTCTGAATAAAATATTATAATTTAAAACTTCCACATCATTGCATTCTGTTTTTTTCACAATTTGTACAAAGTCCCAACTTTTTTGGAATCGGGTTTGCACTTTATGTACTGATCAGAATTTTGCACATATTAATTGTTACACATACCCCTCATTCTAAAAAGACAATGTAAGTCAAATCAAGAAAAAACACTGACACAATAGAAATGTTTTTTTTACTAAGTACTTTCTCTGCCTTATAACTGCTGTCTATAGAGAGACAAAAAGGAAACTTCACGTACCTCGAGGGTAGAGCCATTGTTGTTTTGTCTTTGTGAGTCCAGATATGAAGAGTGGAGATGTTGTGTTAAACTGTTGAAGTCTGCTTCGTCTTCTGAACTCACTCTCTTATAGGAGCCACTCGTACACAGTTCCCTGGAATGACTCCACTCTCCTCCCCTTCATTCTTTCTCTTCTGCTTTTGCCTCAACATGTCTTTTTATTCCAGATGTAAATCTTAAAAGCTCGTGTGCTTTGGGACATTAAGAGAAAACCTAAAGGAATATTAGGTGGACAATTAAACATCCATAGTCTAATCCCTAAAAGTGATCAGATTTCTGTAATTCTCATGGATTCCAATCAGGGCCACGGGAAGTAATTTTGAACAGGGTGTGCAGTGAATTATTTATTTTTTTTTTTTTTTTGACAAAAAACCTATGAGCCTATAGGCCTATTTAAAATACATTTTAAAAATAAATACATTGAGATTTACTACTTTATTGTCATATACACTTCAGTGCACAGCCAGCCAGGGTCTGAAACACTCAGACATCAGTTCAAAGATATGCGCAATGCGCTATTATTCTGAAGCAGAAGCAGAATCAGAAATATTAGTTCAATAATCGAAAGAAAACGAAATAATTTCTTTCATTACAATTTCAGATAGCCTATACATACATGCAACTTATTTAGATACAACAATTAATATTACTACGGAAGCGTAGTACTGTCAATGTTGTTTTTCTGACTTTTTTTTTTTTTTTGATAGTTTTTCTGACTTTTTTTTTTTTTGGTGATTGTTTTTCTGACTTAATTTTTTTTTTTGCGAATTGTTTTTGTGACTTTTTTTTTTTTTTGATAGTTTTTGTGACTTTTTTTTTTTTTGCGAATTGTTTTTCTAACTTTTTTTTTTTTGCGAATTGTTTTTCTGACTTTTTTTTTTTTTGATAGTTTTTCTGACTTTTTTTTTTTTTTTGCCAGTATCACGTTATTTCGTGATATTTTTTCAATGCTTTATCGGAAGCAAGTACCACGTAGCTTCCGAAGCAACGCGAAGAAGCAAAGAGGAAGCATGGCGTCACATCTGATTAAGTTTTACTTCAGCCTTGGTCTAAGACATGGCGAGATATTAATGTTACTGAACACTGTAGACAATATTGTGATGAGTATGAGCACCTTGAGACGTTCTTTGAAACGAATGAGATTGTATCGGCGGAAGAATCAGTCAGATCCGTTGGATGTAGCAGCATTTCTTATTGATCAACTGGATGGACACAAAAAGACGTACGGGTATAAATTACATCATCTCAACTGTATCCAGGCTGGCTTTGTTGTGACCCAAAATACTGTGAGGCATCTTTTAAAGTTTCTCGATCCAAATGGTGTGGAGCAGAGGCGAAGAAATCGTCTTCAGAGGCGCAGATACATTAACCCAGGCCCAAACTACATGTGGCACGTAGATTCATATGACAAACTCAAACCATATGGTATTTGTATAAATGGTGCTATTGATGGGTTTTCCAGAGTAATAATATGGCTTCACGCGTATTCGACGAATAGTGACCCCAGTGTTATTGCTGGTTACTTTATGGAGGAAGTTGAGAAAGAATGGGAATACCTACAGATTCGCTCAGACTTTGGGACTGAAAATGTAAAGATGGCAGGAATGCAGAAATTTTTGCGATGGACTATTGATGGACGTGATGACTGCAACTGTTACATATATGGATCCAGCAACCATAATCAGCGCATTGAGAGCTGGTGGGCGTATTTGAGGACGCATCACGCACAACAATGGATGAATCTCTTCCAAGAGCTGAAAGACAATAACCTTTTCTCGGGGGATTTCTTGGACAAGCAGCTTATATTGTTCTCTTGTCTCAACATTATAGAGGTTAGTAATAGTAATTACAGTACACACGCGTGTAATAGCTCACCTCCAGCCCTGCCTCTGTTTTTTGTGGGAAAACCGTTCAAACTTCAAAGGGCCGTAATGATGACAGAATATCAATACATTTTAATGCCCACAGTTGCATCAAAATGTAATGTTACTTGTACTCGTAGTTAAATCATAAAATGATCCGCTATGGTCGCCCTGTGGAAGTGCTCTATGTGCGTAAAAGCCACCACCAAACAGCGCGCATATGCATTTCTATCGGGTATTTGCTACACACAATGACACTACCCCAACACCACACTTAGTTTGTACTTATTGTGTCCAAAGGGACTCAATGAAAAGAGGGGTTTAACAACCCGGGGAACATGTTCTCTGTTGAGAGCTCTAACCTCAATATACACTTTGACAAATGTTAGGCTGAAATCAAAATATTTAACAAGCTAAACTGAAAATTTTCTGTTGAATTAAAAAAATAGTTAATGTAATTTCTGTGTAATTGTGTTATGTAATTGTTATAAATCATCATTCTTTACTTTTTCATTTGCAGAATGAGCTGCAAGAAGTTGCACATTTGTGGAACATGCATTGCATTCGCCACAGCAGAAATGCTGTGGCACCAAGCGGACGACCTCTCCTAATGTATACTATTCCAAATCTTTATGGAGGCCAACATCGTCTAAAAGAGGTCTCAGGGGAAGCAATCGCTGCTTGTAAAGACGAATGTCAGCAGCGAGGACCTCATCCATGTGACCAAACAGTCTTTGATTTGTGTTGCATTGCAATGTCAGAACATTTCCTTACTCCCCCCACTACTGGTGAAGAAGCCATTGAGTTGTATCTATTTTTGAGAGCATATATACTTAAAAATATGTAAAAAAGATTCATTCTTTTTTTTGTTTTTGTCAATAACTGTTCTTTCTTCTCAAACTGATTGTTAGACAGAAACATATGAGCTGCCATGCCATAACCAAAGATTTATGTTGAATAAAATCATACAAGGAATGTTATGTTTAAGGGAAAATGCATTTAGAACAGACACTGAAAGTGACATTACATGAACAGCACATAAAAAATGTGTTGTGAACTATTGTCTGCTTTTACAAACAAAATGTCACTCTAAACAGAACATTTATTAACATTTAATAGAACATTATGGTCAGAGATTAGTCTTCACCAAACTTGTTGACAGGTAGTGCTACTTAACCACAAGTAAAAGTGAATATGTAAAACAATCGTCTATATCTTATTTTGCAAAGACAGTACTTTGTCTGCAGACGGGGCAAAGTTACACAAAAAGTTACAGTGGTAGAACAGAGTGTTTAATGGAAGGTCGGTGGTTCAAATCCCGCTTGTGTCCTCGGGCAAGACACTTCACTTAGTTTGCCTCCTTTGTCCGTTGCTACCTGTGGGCCTGTTTGATGCAACAACTTGTTAGTCAAAAAGAAGATGTAAACCGGCTCAGTTATTTCTGACCTCTTCTGGAAACAATGGATACGGGAGTATTTTCCACTGTTACAAGAGCGCCACAGATGGAACAAGCATTGAGTGGCTTTAGTCGACACATTTTCTGTTTTAAACAGTACAATTGAATTTATCATAACAAGAAACAGCCAGCTGTTTACATGAACATAACTGTTTATGTATTAAAATAATAAAAGTACACATTTGTACTCACATCCTGCACTCTTCTCTCACACACATTGACAGCAATAACAGGAACTATATAAGACTGCTATTTATTGACTATAGCTCAGCTTTTAATACTATAGTCCCCATTAAGCTAGCTTCCAAACTCATAGACCTCGGACTGAATCCTTCACTCTGCAACTGGATCCTTGATTTCCTCACCGGCAGACCCCAAGTGGTGAAACTAGGCCAGTACACCTCCAGCTCCATCACACTGAACGTAGGAGCCCCACAGGGCTGTGTCCTGAGTCCCCTGCTCTACTCCCTCTACACACATGACTGCGTGTCCTCGCACAGCTCCACATCCATTATCAAATTCGCTGATGATACTGTGGTTCTGGGCCTCATTCACAACAACAATGAGACCGCATACTTGGATGAAGTAGGGAAATTAACATCATGGTGCCAGGACAACTGCCTCTCTCTGAATGTGAGCAAAACTAAAGAACTGATTGTAGACTTCAGGAAGACGCAGCAGCAGCCCTACACTCCTCTTATGATAAGCGGGACCCCTGTGGAGAGGGTGAGTAGCTTCAAGTACCTTGGTGTAAACATCTCTGAGGACCTGACTTGGACTACTCACACTCAAACTCAGGTAAATAAAGCCAGGCAAAGACTGTACTATCTGCGACAGCTGAGGAAATTCAGGGTCTCACCAGCAATCCTGAAAACTTTCTATTCTGGAGCTGTAGAAAGTATATTGACTCAATGTATCTCTGTGTGGTATGGGAACAGCTCCAGTCAAGACTGCAAAGCCCTGCAGAGAGCGCATTTCAGGGTCTGCTCTCCCCTCTCTGCAGGACATCTACCACAAACGCTGCAGAAGCAGAGCTGCAAAAATCACCAAAGACTTCACCCACCCCAGTAATCATATTTTCACTCTGCTGCCGTCTGGGAGGCGCTACCGCAGCCTGATGGCAAAAACTGAGAGACTTAGGAGGAGTTTTTTCCCACAGGCCATCAGGCTCTTGAACTCTAAACCAGCCACCTCACACTGACACACTGCTACAAACTGTTTTGCACATTTGCTTCCTGCACCTTCATGTGATTCTTAATATTTAAGACCACAGCTAAATGCATATATGCACACTGTACATCCCTGTACATTTTTCTAATATTTTAAGTCTACAGTTTACATTCATGTACATTATTTTGCGATCTAGATTTATTCCCACATTACACACTTTTTATATTTTTTAGATTTTTATTCTTATATTTTTTATTGTTTACTTTTATCTCATTCTTACATAACTACATTTATGTATATTTTCATCTGTGTGTTTTCCTAAATAATTGCACTGTCCATGGAGCGGACCTGACTCACATTTCACTGCTGGTTATATATGCTGTATATAATTTTGTATGTGACGAATAAAAAAATCTTGAATCTTGAATCTTGAATCATTTCACTTCTTTTGAACATTTTCCATGCTGCTAAACATTAAATGGAAACTTCTAGATGCATGCTGAAAAGGTGTAACGGTGTAAATTAAATTTTTTAATGTTACATGTTACACACTACCTTTACAGTGTGTATGCAAACTTCAATTAAGCTAAAGAAAACAAGAATGAGCTTTCACTGGACAGTATGCCATCCATTTCAACTCGAAGCTCTGGGTAAGAAGTGTAGGTCCAAGGAAGTTCCAAAGTTGGCCCACATGTATGAGCCACAGGTCGTCGCATTAGCCCATCTACATGAGTGAAAAGAATCTCAATCTTTTCTACGCAGATTACATCTGACCCTGTGGCAAATCTTAACATCTTTCTGAGTCCTGTATTGTCCAGTCCTCTGATGTACTGCTGAAGAAAGCGAAGGCTCTGGGTCTCTGCTTGAGTTGTAGGAGACGCATCCAAAAGTTTAATGAGCTTTCTTGTTGTCGGTTTTTTATCTTTATACATCTGTATCATATCTTGGGGGCTTACAAAAGTGTTTTTGAAGAAAGGACTAGCTATGAAGGAAATTTTTTCAGCTGAATACCTTGGTTTTTGAATGAGCTGCTTGTGTGCTGCTTTGAGAAGAATGCTTGTGAGATTGTCCTTGTAACATTTAACCATTCTAAAACATCAAGCAGTTCATCTTTATCCTCCTCAGAAAGGTCTGCTTTCAAGGCAGTAGTTATCAGATCCCTTTCTGACTGACTAACATACAGAAGCAGGTTTTTTAACAGCATATCATTTGTGACTTCATTCTCACCAAAGACGACTGTGATTGCAAAAACGGGAGCAAGGCGACATGGGAAGTAGCCATGGCCTTTAAATCCCTTCACTAGAATCCTGCCAATCGATTTCCACTCTTCCTCCTGCCACTTAGGCAGAAGTAATGGAACTCTTAGGTCCTCGCCTTCACATGCATGGTCCACTATCTCAGTCCAAAATGCTGCATACACATCTCGTGATATACCAGCTGCATCTGCCCCCTTCTCATCAATGTAGCAAAATTTTAGGGGGTGGTCAATCATTTTGGGATCTTTGAATTGTTGAATCATTTCCTCAAGAAGATCTACCCTATGAAGCTTTACAGTCACAGAGACAACATTGCTTAAACCACTTGTCTCCCCATGAGATACAATATCAGGAGTGCTTGCTGTAGGAGGTATAACGGATGGGATTAGTATAAGGTCATCATCAGATTGCTGACTGGGCTGCCATGTTAAAGTGTCATCAAGCTGCAAGACCCCTGGGTCTGTAAGTGTGGGTCCAATTATGACTTCATCTTCTGAATCTTCAGACATGTTACTGTTATTTTGGTCTTTATCGGATGTCTCTTCTGATTGGTCTTTTCTGTTTGAATAATCATGATCCCAATCACGTCCTTCATCTTTATCATCTGATTCTTCGTCCCTCTCCGCATCACACTTGTTTTTTGTGGACAGATAGAATCTTAACATTGCCATTTTTAGCATGTCATACAAATCACCAACTGTCACATTGTCGTGTAATATGGGTTCTTCCTGATAATCTACGATGTCAGCAATAACTGTTTCAAATTTCACCATTTTGTTTTTATTATGAGGGAAAAAAAGGTCTTTGGCAATGTTTAATAGTTCAGCTTTCGTAGTTTCCCTAGGTACATCAATGGTCCTTGTTCCCCACCTTTACGCTTTCTCACTTGTTTACCTTCATGAATCCACCCTACCTCTATTTTTCGAGTCTTTTTTCTAGCCCATTTGTTGTTGACTGCATGAAGTCGTTTCTTCTTTGATGGAAGACTCTCCTCCATTTTGTTCTTGTCTTCTTTCCCATCAATACCCATCTTCTGTTTTAATTTCTCAAGTAAGACATTTTGTTTGACTTTGATGCACTTGGTCCTTCTCTGTTTTCCAAACAGAAACGCCTTACTGCTAGTCTATCTCCATATGCAGGCACATACACAGCCAGTCTGTCATCATCCATCAAGTCAATAACAGTAGCATCAACCTGTAAAAAAAAGGAAAAATAAATTAAGATGTTATAATAGAAAAAAGTAGATATGAGGCACTCAGATGTATGCAGTAGATTTATTGGAATAATGCCAACGCCTTTCGACCAAGATGTAATATTCACAGGTGTGTTGGCGTTATTCCAATAAGGCAAGGCAATTTTATTTATATAGCACAATTCATACACTGGGTAACTCAAAGTGCTTTACAGGAATAAAAGACAAGATTTAGATTAAGATTAAGAAACATTAGAAAAATAAAACCATTTTAAAAGAAGAGTGCAGGTTAAAAAACACTTTAAGTTGTAATGTAGGCGGAGCAAAAGACAAAGGTTTTTACCTCCCCTTCAACTTGTTAAAGTTGAGGCTGTTCCAGGTTTTTGCTGCATGAAACTTAAACTCTGCTTCATTGTTTAGTTCTAACTCTGGGCACGAGCAGAAGGCCTGTCCCAGATGTTCTCAGAGTCCGAGGAGGTTCATAAGTAACTAGCATGTCAGAAATATATTCTGGTGCTAAACCATTTAGAGACTTGTAAACCAGCAGTGCTGTTTTAAAGTTTATTCTCTGAGCAACAGGAAGCCAGTGCAGAGATTATAAAACTGGCGTAATGTGGTTGTACTTCCTGGTTTTGGTGAGAACCAGAGCAGCTGCATTCTTAATAAGCTGCAGATATCTTAATAAATCTACTGCATACATCTGAGTGCCTCCTTTTTGTATCTCCTTATCTCCTTTTTGCCAGTAAGTTTTATGCCTACAGTGATTACTGAAGAGCAACACACCACTTGCTACTTTGTCTGTGATCCAGCGAGCACTTGTATAATTATTATCTTAAGTTGGTATAATATATTACAATTTCTGTACAAACACAATGTATTAGGCTTACACTGGATACATACATATATATCTCACTACTATTAAACTAGAACTACTGTACTACAATTTATGGAGTATACTACCACCTTTAGGTTTGAGCAGGTAATGACAACATAAACAAATATAAAAATACGATAATCTGGTGTGCACACAGATACAGCAAAGGCATTAGAGTCCGCTAATTCGTCTTGCCTTAATGCCCTGAACATTAGCTTTTGTACAAAACTCGTTCATACATGCACACCAATACAAGATGATCGAAAAGCCCCATGAGAAGAGGTGACAGGTCACTTCAATTGTTTCAGCCTTCGGCTGCTTGTCGAGTCAGCGGATTTTCCGCCTGTCCCAGTACCGTAATCGGCCGAGACATGACAAATGTAGAAGTAACCTTTTAATCTGTTCAGTTTACTGGGCTGTTCCCGTGCATAAAAGCTATGCGTAAAAGCTGTTCATCTTCAACTGCGTACTCAGCGTTTACATTTTTTTATTACAGTAACACCTATAGACACTTTACGCCCCAAAACACCATGCTACGTATGTTTGTTATATTTATTCTCTTGTTTTTAGGTTGACAGTAACAGCTGTAATGGGAGTAGAAATAAAAAATAACCGTTTGTCTAATTCTGGTATATATTTACAGAAATGTTAATTAATATGCACTGTCCCTGAAATAAATTAATGAATAAATAGCAAACCTTGAAAACATCTAACGGCTAATAATGATTGGCGGGAATGAAAATGTTAATATAATTAACCAAATTGACTATTTATTTAGCTAAAGCCGCTTTATCTCTTATTTGGATTATATAACCCACAGAGATTAAGGATTATAGATTGCCGATTTTGTTTAAGAACGAAAAAAGCTAACAGGTTCTTAACTTGACCATAGCACACCAGAAGACACCAACTCGGCTAGGCTAAAAGCATGGCTATTCGCTAGTCACATTGCTACAAACAGTAGTAAAATGATAAATATACAAATTCCATATTTAGGATATAACTTACTCGGTCTTCTCGCATCCGTGTTAAGCATTCTTCTGGAACACTGCGTTGTCTGAGGAATGTGTAGAGCCGATAGTCTGCCATTCTGTCTGCGTTTTGGGTTTATCTGTCCACCTTCTCTGGCACTGGCAGATGTGATGTCAGGTAATAACGTGATACTTAGCGTTATAAAACGAGAACATGATTTATCACGAAATAACGTGATACTGGCAAAAAAAAAAAAAAAAGTCAGAAAAACAATTGCCCCAAAAAAAAAAAGTCAGAAAAACTATAAAAAAAAAAAAAAAGTCAGAAAAACTATCAAAAAAAAAAAAAAGTCGGAAAAACAATTTGCAAAAAAAAAAAAAGTCAGAAAGTCAGAAAAACAACATTGACAGTACTACGCTTCCGTATATTACAACAAAATATAATATTAATCAAACTTTACAATAACGCTAAAACAATGCAATCGATTTGGTCAGCTGGCTTGAGTCACTGCACGTTTATGTCACACGCAACTCTATTAACTCCAGAATCTTTTTACGCACATAAATCGCAAATAATCTCCTATCTACTATTTAAGCAATTTGTTTATTGAACAGTAGTGATGGGAAGTTCGGATCATTTTACTGACTCAGTTCTTTAAGTCTCGTTCAGCAAAATGAACGAATCTTTTTTCAAGTCATTTCGTTCATTTCGTTCATTTCAGCAGAATCTAATTAAAATGTTACATATTACAATTTTTAATACATTTAGTACTTTTGGAATAAAAACTATAATAACTATAAGCTAATGCATTCATGGCCAAACTTTGAAAAATAAATTATAAATTCATTGCAGCTTACTTCAGGCAGAGAGTTCAACTCTACTCTTAATCCAAATAGTTTTTTTCCTTTGTCACTTCAAATTTAGCTTAGCATTAATTCCCTCAACATGTCTGGTCTGGGCCGTGACAGCGGATGTATTAGCTACAGCTACATGATAGCTGTAGCTAATACATCCGTCCGTCCGGAAACAGAAAGGACTCATTCATCTCCCGAGTTTGTTCGTTCACCATGTCCCAGCCCCATAGAGAAAGAGTATGCAGTTACCGGAAACAGAAAGGAACTGTTCATCTCCCGAGTCTCTGAGTCGTTCAGACTCAGACCAGACTCAGTCGTTCAGACTCAGACTCAGACTCAGACTCAGACCAGAAGACTGACTCATGAAATGAACGAATCCTTCTGTTTCTGCATTCAGCCTACGGGGACTTCAATGAACGACTCAGAGACTCGGGAGATGAACAGTTCCTTTCTGTTTCCGGTAACTGCATACTCTTTCTCTATGGGGCTGGGACTTGGTGAACGAACAAACGACTTGGGAGATGAATGACTCCTTTCTGTTTCCTGTATGAGATGTGGTGCAATGCGCATGCGCAGGTCTACACAAAAATGAACGACTCGCTCTCTGAGATGACTAGTTGTTCCCGAGTCATATTAAAGACTCGTTCAAAAAGAACGAATCGTTCATGAACGACTCATCACTATTGAACAGTTCTCCACATCCATTACGCAAAGAACACACGCACAGTATAAAGCTTTCTGTCTCCATCTCCAACCTTTTTACACAAACCACAAGGAAATAATCTCCAACTATTTAAACGTTATTTAACAGTTCTCCACAACCATTACGCAAAGAACACACAAACAAAACAATACTCTCCATCTCCATCCCCACCACCTTACAAAAATACTATAGTGTACTACTTACAATTGCTTGGCTAGTCAAAGCTGACCCCACACTTGTTGCCAAAAAAATAAATGTTACAAGCGCGGCAGCACCATGCTCTTACCTGATGCAGGCGGGGTGCCCTGGTTACAGGTGTCCAAATGTCGAGGTGCGCTCTGGGGTCGTGGAGATAAAGTCTCTCATGAGGGGACGAATGTCCAGGGAGTTCAGAATGTCTGTGTTGGTATGCATCAGCGAAAGATGTGAGTCTTTTCTGGGTCATGGTGCTGCGTACCCACGTCTTCAAAAAACGCAAGGCGGAGAAAGTGCGTTCGGATGAGGCCACGGAGATGGGTAGGCACAGACATAACTCGATCAGTTTTTCTATCTCTGAAAACATGGCTCTTGTTTGTGGCTGGAGCTTTATCAAACATGATTCTGCATGGAACGAGCGGGAAACCTCTTTACTCAGCGTCTTTGCGCAGTGTTTTAGCACATAGAGACTATGTGCTAAAACACATAGTCTCTATGTGTTTTAGCACATAGAGACTATGTGCTAAAACATAGTCTCTATGTTTTAGCACATAGAGACTAAAACCGTCTCTATGTGCTTTTGCATAAAACAAAACAAAATAAAGAGTGTTTTCAAATAAACCTTTAAAATGAAAAAAATACATACTGTAACTGAACTTAAATAGCCTGGGTTGCTCTTGGACCCTCAACTCAAATTTGATAAACATTAAAAACAATTCTAAAACAATACTAAACAACTTAAACAGTTTTAAATTAATCAGATATTTCATCCCCAACCTGCTGTACATGCACATTCTGGTCTTTTCACATATATCCTACTGTATGACATCATGGGCACAGGCCACTCCCACAGCCACAAAACGGATTGGCTCATTATACAACCAAGCAATAAAAATTATAGATAAAAAGCCAGCCTGTTACCATCACTGTAGCATTGTTAAAAAAACACAATTTATTAAGTTTTGAAAGCTTTTGTCATTTATGCTTTCTTAAATTAATATTCAAGTGCATTAATAATCTAGCTCCGAAGTCACTCAGTTCATATGTTCAGAGACAAAACAGCAACAGAGCCACCAGGAGTTTCTCAAACCATAACCTTAATATCCCATACTGCAGAACCACTTTTGGACAGACAGCCTTTTCATATAAGAGCAGCTGAGCAAACTGTGGAATTTATTACCCACTAATATTAAGGTTATATCTGATTTTAAATTGTTTACCTTTAGGCTTAAATCTTGGCTAAAAATAAAACAAAACTGTACCCATTTTTAAATATTGTATTTTGGTGAGTGTAAGATTGGATGGGTGAGGAAATGGCATGGATGATATGTAATTTATTCATGGATTGGTATTTATAGTTGTATATTGTTGTGTATAATGCTTTCATAGTGTATTGCCATATTAGTGTAAAGTAGAAAAGCCCAACCAGAGGCAAGAGTTGAGAATTAGAATTTGATATAAACTTTTTATACATCACATAAGCTGCAATATTTATTTTGTAACTATGTTTGATTGTATGGTTCCTGTAAAAAACAAAACAAAAAAAAAAAAACACACAATTAGCCCGATCTTATGCCTCCCAAAAAGTCAGTGACGCGTGATTTGCCATCTTCCACTTAACTCAGGTGTGGATGAGCTTTTTTGAGAGATTTTGAGACAAATTTGATTTATTTATTTATTTGGTAGAAACAGTGCATGTCAATGAACACGCCTGCCTCACACCAAAAATGTCCTGGGTTCGATTCCCATCCAGGGCAGGGCCTTTCTGTGTGGAGTTCGCATGTTCTCCCTGTGTCTGCGTAGGTTTCCTCCGGGTACTCCGGTTTCCCCTACCACCAAAAACATGTACAACAGTCCCCCCCAAACACACATGGGGCCAGGACTCCCCTGCAAAAGAGATTTGTAATCTCAGTGGGACCATCCTGGTTAAATAAAGGTTAAATAAAAACTAAAATTCTCTCACACATTCATGCTCCAGTACCACAGACACTGAAGGAAAGGTGGTTTAAGTGTCTTGCTCAAAAACACGACAGTACAAACTGGAGAGAGTGTGATTCTTTGCCCCGCTCATCTCCTGAGCCACTGCCCTATTGTAGGCGGGGTCTGGTGCAAGACGGACTGAGGTCTAATAACACTCATGAATTTGAAGGCATTGAAGTAGCGTGCTATACAGTTTAAACAATTTGATTATACATTCAAATGTACTGTATAATGTATTATAATATGTTAAAACAATGAATTAATACATTTACAAACTTTTATAAAAATTGTGGTAACTGGACCTGGTTCTTTCCTGAGACTTGAGGTTGTGAGACTTTAGTGAGTCCAGACCTGGTCTTTCTCATTTCAGGCCTGTCCACACATCCACCTGATTCACAGCAGGACTCTAAACTCTGCGTCGGCCACAAAAACAGCAGACTTTTTGAACGTTAACGAGAAAAAGAAAACCATGTTTGAACTGTGTTTAGCCAAGCTGGACAATGCTATTACTATGGGTTTGAGCTGCTGGAGTGTGTTTATGAGCTGATAAGAGTGCCTCGTTGTGTGATTGTAGAGAAGGGTTTGGTGGTGATTGGAGAAGGCTGTGAGCGCCGTGTGCATTGGAGCCTCCTCTCAGATGTGAAACTCAACACATGCAAATTTTTGCTGAACAACATTTCTTACTCAACGTCTTATTTTTCATTTTGGTGTGTGTTCAAGTTTGTTTTTAAAGATACTGATGACAAAAGAGAAGCTCACAAAAATGTGTACAGAATACAGGCCAACACTGTAGGCAGGGTTTATCTTTTTATGATGCAAATTATCTGGAGTAAACAATCTGTTATTACAGCAACAATTTAAATCATAAATTTTTTTTTTATACAGCGCTTTTACACCTAGTAGGCACTCAAACCAGTGTTACAGCTGACACCACTGGCGGCAAGGTGGGTTAAGGGCGTACTCACACTAGGCACGGTTGCCATGAACCGGGCCCGAGTACGATTGTCCCCCCTCCCCACTCCCCCTCTGGCCTGCACTCACATAGGGTTTCAGCATTCGTGCCGGAGCACGCTTACGTCATTATGGTGCGACGGTTTCGGGATAAACAGGAAGAGCGGCGCTCTCTGAACACAACGGAGTCCATCGCTCTGTTTTATTTGTGGATAATTTTGTGTCGTTTAGTCCACGGTGGTCCACAGCCCTCTCACAGCATGTTGTTAAACAGATTTGTCGCCTTAGTGGCGCGAAAATTTTCACGTAATCGTGCTGCTCGTATGAGGAGGTTTGCAAGGTACCAGCTGAAGTGCAGCAAGGACTTTGCAGCTTTGATTACGGACTACAGTTCCCGTACATCGACATGGTAAGAATTAATATGATGAAATGTCATTGAATACAATTGAAAAGTGTATTGTGAAATTTGAAATACAATATGTGTATAATGTTTTTTTTGTAATTACGACAGTAGCGTTCTAAAGGTAATAATCATGTAACTTAATATAATTTGCTGGTTAATATTAGCTACATTCTTGTATTAAGACACCCGTATTCAACGGGACACATAACTGTTATGTATGCACTGGAGTTGTAGTTTGTTGTTTATTTAATTTCACTTCAAAGTGCTCTAAGGTAATTGTGTATGCATAAACTATATACAATATTTTTCCATTCTGCTGCAGGACCATATGGATTCGGCAGAGATCTGCTGTGTGGTGGCAGCATGTTCTCAGCAGCTGGACAGACTGTGAGTGGAAGGCTAATTTCAGAATGAGAAGGACATCATTCTTGCAGTTGTGCAACAGCCTGCAGCCGCACCTTCAAAGACAGACCACTTCATTCAGAAAACCAGTGCCCTCGGACCAACGTGTTGCAATATGCATATGGAGAAACAAATGTAGAGTTCAGAACCATCTCCCATTTATTTGGGATTGGTCAGCACTTCTCATAAAAAAAAAAAAACAGTATTTCACATAACACAACCATATGCAGTGGTGAAACAAAATAGGCTACCTTGTGTGTGTGGTGTATAATTTATGGAAGTGTGTTGTATATATTGTAGAGGTTCGAGGTCGAATTATAAAGTGTAGAGGTTTGAGGTAGTGTTAGGTTAAAGTGCATAGTAAATATATGCTACGGTATATTAAACAACTTCTGAAAGCAAATAAGAGTATTAACAACAACAACAGCCTCATCCTGGCTTCAAATACCCGCACAGAAGGCGTTAGATTCATGAGTTTGTTTGGACAAGACCTCAGTCCCATATGCCTGAGAGAAACCTGCCCTGGTGCATAGACACTGCTAGACTGGGTGTTACATGATGAAATGTTATGATTAAAATACATTTTTCATTTACATTTTCACTTCACTTTTTCTCCAACACATAATAGCAAAGAATAATCATGAACTGAATTGTCAACTTTGTCAATTCTTTTAACTGCCAAGGGGAATGAATGTATTGTAATGACTTTACTGTAGCCCAATGATAAAGATGTAATATGTTGTCATTAAAGTACACTTTTAAACCAAGGAGAACAGGCACAGATGATTTACACTTTGGAAGCAAAAGTTAAATTTACAACTTAGGTAAAGCCTATATCAAGTCTAAGTGCATTACCACATTGCAACATGCATAAAATGAACGGTCTGCAGACTAGCATTTAGAGAAAATAACAGGTATGTACATTAAGAATCCAAAGGGTGACATTTCCCCTGTCGTGAAAAACACTAGTATTGCCAGAATCAAAAGAGAGTGTAGACTTGAGTTTTCCACACCAGACTAGTGTAAATGTCAGCACAGCTATAAATAATCCACTCAAGTACAGATTCAAGTTGTTTTGGAGCGTCGCAAAACCGTGGACGTCCACGGCGTCTTGTTCCATGCTCCAGCACGGTTGGCGCTCACACTACATGCGAACCGCCGAGCCCAACTAACCGTGCTCTGGCCCACCTCTTCCAAGCGGCCAGGGGCGGTTAATCGAGCCGCCCGGCACGGTTCGAGCACTCACACTAGTCAAACGAACCGCGCTATGGTGGTCAAACGCGCTCGGGCGCGGTTCAAACTGGCTAGTGTGAGTAGGCCCTAAGTGTCTTGCCTAAGGACACAATGACATGAACTGTGGGAGAGAGCGGGATGTTATGATGTTTTGGGATGTTTCAAGCGGGGCTCAAATCGCCCACCCGCCGATTGAAGGACTGAGCTACTGCCCCCCTAACATTTACTGTATAACATGTGTTAGTTTGTGGAATCAGCGCATTCAACAAAAAGAGAAAACTGAGTTGACTGTAAATGTACTATAAGAATATATTATCCTACTAAAGAACCGGCCTATTCTGGGAAGGTTTGCAGCAGTGTGAAGCGACTGGAAGGAGAATCGGCACCTCCAAGTCCTGGTTCTCAGCCGGAAAAGGGTGGCTTGTCCCCTTCAGGTTGGTGGAGAGCTCCTGCCTTAAGTATCTCGGCGTCTTGTTTACAAGTGAGGGAAGGATGGAGCGGGAGATTGACGAATGGATTGGTGCAGCTTCTGCCGTAATGTGGTCGATGGAGGCTGTTCCAGATTTTAGCTGCATGGACCGCATTTACACTCTTGCTGTCTAACCATGTTTCAGTTAAAACATAAAATCAAGCTTATACAAAGTTATAAAATCATACACAAAGACCTGACATTGAACACTGCAAGTTTCAAGTCTGTTTGAGAAGTCTGTTTGACATTATCTGTTTGCATGAGATTTGAATGTGTGTTCAATTCAATTCAAACTTTATTAGGGACACAGAGCATCTGATCCATAGAAATAAAAATATTAGGACAATAGGATCTTACACCTCAATTTACACTACAGCTCCTTGGAGCCTTCAATAGCATCCTCATAGAATCATAGTAGGCAACCAACAGTTTTTGCAGGGACCACAAGTGTGCAGTAAACAAGGGGCAACAAAAAGTTCTAAAAAGAACTTTTACATTGGCAGAGCACGTGTTGAATGTACGGACAAGCATATTTACCTGCCCATTTAAACTTGCATTGCTGCCTATACATGTGTCTGTCATCCGAGAGATCACAAGTTACATTATGTTCAAGATATTTTATCTCATTTGTGGCTTGTAGAGGATTATCCACACAGATATAATTTAGGAAATTAAAGTTTGAGATTTTCTTTGTTTTTACAATCATGATGTGGCTTTTAACAGCATTATACTTAATGTTGTATTCTAAGCCATACTGAGGGCAGATAATTTAAAGCTGGCCTGCACTATATGGGCACAGCAATACCAGGACGTCCGCATACATCAGATGGTTTTACACAGAAAATCTCAAACAATACAAACAGTTTTACACTCATTAAGCTGTACAGACAAGTCATCAAAATAAATATTAAACAACAGAGGGGACAATATTCCACCCTGGCAAACTCCATTACTGTCCCTGAGTTAGAGATAGTCACCCCATTTTACCTCCATGATCTGAAAGGAATACCATAAACTAAGTTTTCTTAGTAGGTATCCAGGGACACCTTGCTTTGACAATTTATTAAACAATTGTCATGATTTATCCGATCAAACACTTTAGAGGCATCCAGGAAGCACATGAATATAGTGGAACTCTGGGAGTTATATTTATCCAGTGTTTCCTTTAGCACAAAAACACACATGTTAGTGCCATGTCCTTTCTTAAAGCCAAACTGATTATCTGTAGTGTACAAATATGCTTCAAGTCTATTCAAAAAAATACTTTACATTTACATTTAGCAGACGCTTTTATCCAAAGCGACTTACATTACATTACCAGTGTTACAGTCACTGGAGACAAGGTGGGTTAAGTGTCTTGCCCAAGGACCCAACGACAGTATGAACTGTGGGGCGAGCGGGAATCGATCCTACTACCTTCCGATTGAAGGACGGCCGCTCTACCACTGAGCTACTGCCGCCCCACTTTCAAACATCTTTGGCGAAGGCCATAGGCCAATAGTTGTAAATATTGCTAACTTTACCCATTAAATCTTTGATCACAGGGACCAAAACAATTGACAGGAGGGAGTAGGCAGAAGGCCATGAACCAAAAACCCTGTGAAGCAGTTAGCAGAAGAGGATACAATTTAATGCTATCGTACTTCAGGTGTTGAGATGTCACTTTGTCTAACCCACTTAATGTGTTATTCTTGAGATTTAAGAAAGCATCACAGACCTCTTGAGGCGTAATCATTACACCTGCATTGCTTTCTACGGCTCCAACCATCGTTATATTGCTCTTGACACAATTAGATTTTCCGCCAGAGCTGACAAATATTTTTGGAACCACTCACACCATTCATATTAGATGGGAAATAGGTTCTACAGTTATATTTATAGAATATAACTGTTATATTCTGGAGAGGTTCCTTCCAGAAGTCATAGTAACTATGATGACTGCAGGTAGCACAGGTGTAGTCACCGCTCTCCTCCTGTGCACCTTGTCTGTTAATGTTAGACCTTCTAAAGTGGATTTAATAACGTAAATACACACGTGGACAAAAATGTTGGTACCCTTCGGTCAATGAAAGAAAAACTCACAATGGTCACAGAAAAAACTTTATTCAGACTTTATTCAAAAAAATAATAAATAAAAATTCTATGAATGTTAACCAATGAGAGTCAGACATTGCTTTTTAACCATGCTTCAACAGAAATATTTAAAAAAATAAACTCATGGAACAGGCCTGGACAAAATTGATGGTACCCCTAACTTAATATTTTGTATTTATATTTCAGTCTAGCTTTTTTATGATTTGTTTTCAACAATGGTGTCCTCCTTGGTCATCTCCCATGTAGTCCACTTTGGCTCAAACAACGACGGATGGTGCGATCTGACACTGATGTTCCTTGAGCATGGAGTTCACCTTGGATCTCTTTAGAAGTCTTTCTGGGCTCTTTTGTTACCATTCGGATTATCTGTCTCTTTGATTTGTCATCAATTCTCCTCCTGCAGCCACGTCCAGGGAGGTTGGCTCCAGTCCCATGGATCTTAAATTTCTGAATAATATGTGCAACTGTAGTCACAGGATCATCTAGCTGCTTGGAGATGGTCTTATAGCATTTACCTTTATCATGCTTGTCTATTATTGTCTTTCTATTCCCCTCCGACAACTCTTTCCTTCGCTTCCTCTGGTCCATGTTGAGTGTGGTACACACCATGTCACCAGACAACACAGTGACTACCTGAAACCCTATAAATAGGCCCACTGACTGATTACAAGATTGTACACACCTGTGATGCTAATTAGTGCACACACCTTGAATTAACATGTCCATTTGGTCACATTATTTACAGTCTTTTCTAGGGGTACCATCAATTTTGTCTAGGCCTGTTCCATGAGTTTATTTTTTTTAATAATTCTGTTGAAGCATGGTTGAAAAGCAATGTCTGACTTTCATTGGTTAACATTCATAGAATTTTTAGGCCCGAGCCGGTGATGACCGGGGGGGCCTATGGTTTTTGCTCGGATTTTTTATTTTATTTTTTTTTTTATTTTTTTTTTAGGCCCGAGCCGGTGACCGGGAGGGCCTATTGTTTTTGCTCGGATTTTTTTTTTATTTTTTTTTTTTTTCTTTATTTTTCTTTTCCACCTATAATCCTAAATTTGACCTGGTGAACATGAACGAAAAGTAATTTTTATTGGTCCCAGCCTTCAAGTCCGGCGAAAAATTTATGTATTTGAAGGAAAAAAATACGAAAAATGACTCAGTGGCGGCCCCTACAAAATCAAAATACATTGGGCCTATGGAAAGTGGAAGTAACTTTTTTCCAACGTAGAAAAATGAAACTTGGTACATCCATAGGACACCTCAGGGCAAACAGAAAAGTCTATGACAGCCACACCCTAAACTCAACAGGAAGTCCGCCATGTGGGGTTAAACCCGCGGCCACTAAAATCGCACCCCTTGCGCAAAAAGATGCAAATCATTGTGTTTTAATGTAAATGGCCCCAAATTTGGTGAGTATCATCTAGACACGTGTGCCAACCAAAGTTGTGACTTTGTTGTTGATATCTTATCGGGTATGGGTGTGGCAAGCCTGTAACGAGGTGGCCATTTTTATGAAAATAAAACATCTCTTAACTCTCAAACGCCTTCTCGGATCGAGTTGGACCCAAAAAGGCGTTTGTGCACATTCATGACCTGAACACAAAAATATGTAAATAAAAGGGTTATCTTTAGAAATGGCTCTCAGCGCCCCTACAAACTTATAATGGGACCCAAGAATTTAGTTTGTCATAGAGACATGAAATTTGGTACACACATCTCTTATGTCATGACGAGCATAAAAGCCAATGACAACCACCCCCTATCTATAAATGTGTTGCCATAGCAATGTCCCAAATATTTGGAAAAAGTCAATGGGAAGTGAAAATTTTAGTTTGTCGTAGGCAAATAAAACTTGGTACACACATCCAGCATGGGCTTATGAACAAAAGCCAATGGGGACCACACCTATCACACACGGGAAGGCGGCCATTTTGAATTGAAAATGTGAACCGACTTAAAATACACCTCTTTTTTAAAAGAACACAGAAAATAGCTGCTTCATTCCACAGACACCAAACTTGGGCAAAATGAGCTAAACACATGTATGTAAAATAGACAAGCGTTTTTCTAGACTTTTTTGCTCGAGTTATATTTTATTTTATTAAAATTTGGTATATTTTTTTTATCATAATTTTTCTGCAAAATGATCCTCAATTTGACCCAGTAAACGTGCAACTAAAAGTCATTTTTATTGGTCCCAGACTTCAAGCTAGGCGAAAAATTTATGTATTTGAAGTCGCAGAAAAAAAAATATGAAAAATGACTCAGTGGCGACCCCTACAAAAGTCAAAATACATTGGGCCTATGTAAAGTGAAAGTAACTTTTTTCCAACGTAGAAAATGAAACTTGGTACATCCATAGGACACCTCAGGGCAAACAGAAAAATGTATGACAGCCATATCGTAAACTCAACAGGAAATCTACTATGTTGGGTGGAATGCGTGACCACCTAAATCTCACCCCTTGTGTCTAAAGGCTTTTCATCTAAACAGCTCCAAATTTGGTGAGTATCATCTAGACACGTGTGCAAAAAAAAGTTATCAATTTGTTTTTTGATACATTTGTGGCTGTGGTCGTAATGAGTCTGTGAAGAGGCAACTATTGGGAAATAAATGCCATTTCCCAATTGCCAGGATCCTTCTCAACAGAAAATGTTGGGTGGAATACATGACCACCTAAATCGTACACTTTGTGCTAAAGGGTTTTCATCTAAACAGCTCCAAATTTGCTTTAAAGCACGACATGCAATCCTCCGAATATATGTGTCCCTGCGGTCTCAAGGGAGGCGAGGGCCTTTATCGCCGCTTGCGGCTTTAATTATTTATTATTACTTTTGTCAGAATAAAGTTTTTTCTGTGACCATTGTGAGTTTTTCTTTCATTGACCGAAGGGTACCAACATTTTTGTCCACGTCTGTATATTGATAACAACAAGCAACAACTATATTTCTTTTAGAAAATTTTCTTCAAACTTACGTCAGCGCTAAATCAAGCAGAATGAGAAACACATCCTGGTTGTGACTCTTATTTACCCATCTCTTTATAAAACAAATGGGAAGAAAAACATATTATCTGGAGACATACACCTGTGCCCAAGACCGCACCACTAGAAGACTACCAACAGGCCTGTGGATGAGCGCCTCTATCAAACAGGTATGCCCTTTACATGATGCACCATGGTGTGGTACTGTGCACTCTGACCTTCCTTGTCCATCATCTTCACTCGATGTTGCCACAGATGTTTTTTATTGTCATTGTCTCTCTTCTGATATCAGCTTTAATGAACATTTTGAGAACATGTTAAAAGAATGGAACTTCCAGAAAGAAGTTATTATAATGGGGAATATGAACATCAATTGGTAGGATAAAGCTTCTAGAAAAAAGCTCAAACAGACCACAGATAGGTTTGACCTAACAAAAATTGTTTGTGGACCAACCAGAATAACTAAGACCACCAGGACACAAATGGACCGCATATTTACCAAAAGATCAGAACAAATTGTGAAATCTTTTAATATGTTGTCTGATCACAATCTTATTCTTTTGGCAAAAAACTCACTAAAACACTTCCACCTCTTTATTAAGAAAAATGAAAACACTGGAATTCCTAAGAATGTATATATCAAAACTTTGTACCTGCAGCTTACCAAATTGAATGGGATGAAATATTGCCTGCAACTGACTGGGAAAAGAACAGCCAAACATATTAGAAAAAACATTAGATATAACAATAACAGATAAAGGCCCTCGCCTCCCTTGAGACCGCAGAGACACAGGTACTCGGAGGATTGCATTTCGTGCTTTAAAGTGTAAACTTCACGGTAATGTCAAATAACCGGGCCTGTGCTACTGCTGGGGCCTGCTACACCACCTTGTAATTTAGAGTTAAAGGTCTCCACAATCCCTGGTTTTCCTGGGAGCTGTCTGAACCTTTGAAAATAATAGATTATGCTTGGGCTAAGGCGAGAAAAACAAAGTACTGGCTGGAGATTTGAGATGACTCAGGAATCGCTGCACCCCCTGTTTAAAAAGGCAAAATGTAAATATTACTTGTCTAAAAGTAGAAGGTTACAAGTTCCAAAGGATTCTGAGGAGTTTTCTAAGACTCTAGCCGTGGCTCTGGAGGGGCCTCCTCCAAAGGAAGGATCCTGACAATTGGGAAATGGCATTTATTTCCCAAAGAAATGGCTGCCTCTTCACAGACTCATTACGACCACAGCCACACATGTATCAAAAAACAAATTGATAACTTTTTTGGCACACGTGTCTAGATGATACTCACCAAATTTGGAGCTGTTAAGATGAAAACCCTTTAGCACACGGGGTGCAATTTAGGTGGTCACGCCCAACATAGTAGATTTCCTGTTGAGTTTACAGTATGGCTGTAATAAACTTTTCTGTTTGCCCTGAGGTGTCCTATGGATGTACCAAGTTTTGTATTTCTATTTGAAAAAAATGTACTTTCACTTTTCATAGGCATAATTTTCAACACGGAAATTATCACCTGTTTCACGCAAAAGGCAACGCAACCATAATAATCTGCATGTTGTATCACTGTCAATAACCGCCCCTTCTACTTTCCCAATAGGCTTGTGGAACTGCCAGTCTGCTGTGAACAAAGCTGATTTCATTACAGCTTTTGTTCAACATTCTGGTCTTTCAGTTGTAGCACTTACAGAAACATGGATCAAACCCGAGGACTCTGACACTCCCGCCGCCCTCTCCCATAATCACACTTTCTCCCACAGTCCTTGCCTCACTGGAAGGGGCTGAGGGACCGGACTACTTATTCCTACCGACTGGTTTTAAACAGTGGTGGAATGTAACGAAGTATTTGTACTTCGTTACTGTACTTAAGTAAATTTTTATGTATCTATACTTTATTTAAGTAAAAAAAATAATGCATACTTTTACTTTTACTCAAGTAGATTTTTCAGCAATTATCTGTACTTTTACTCCACTGCATTATTAAAATGCGTGTCGTTACATCCTTCTGAATCTTGCATAAAAAAAATTTTGGACGACTAACGTTTTGGCGTTGCTGGCCAATGCACGTTGAAACAGATCGGAGATCTGATTGGTCAAAGAGCTCCCGCGCTCAGCGCGCGTTTTGAAACAACACAAGCGGAACTGAAGTAAATCGAAGAAAAGGACACGGTAGACACCAAATATCAAACATGGACGAAAAGCCAACAACGTCGACTGAGTTTGAGCCTGTGCCCTGCAGCTCTGATTCTGAGAGACATCCCTGGCCTTATTTAAGCAAGTTATTTGAATTTAAAGGTTCAAAGAATGACTCCTGGCGTTTTCAATGTGTCAAGTGCCTACCTCAACGCAAAGAACTGTTGGTGTTTCAAAACTCCCCTTCAAATTTGAAGAAACATATAGAGGTAAGACATGCAATGCTAGTTATTAATATTTAAGTTACAAACTTGCTATGACATGGTGCTATGACTGTTATAGAAAAACGGATGTCAACATAACAAAAATATTACACCAGTATAATATTTGTTTGACGTAAGTTAGTGGTGCCCTAACAGGGCAACTTCTTTAGCTGGTTATTAGCACAGCAGGGACGATAGCTTGCTAGTACGTTACATTTTTGGAGATGAGCAAACTTTTGCTATATCAAATTTTGTTAGCCTAATACTTTTGGATTTTCTGTAATCAATGGAGTATAAGCCTCAAATGCAGTTTTAGCTACGTTTCCCCCATGCAGGCCTAGGTAAAGGACTAAAGCAACTGTTGTTGAGCAGAATAAACTGGTCATACAAATTTGATTAAAGTGTTCAGAATAACACTCACCTGTGTACTTTTGAGTTTTTTTACTGCTCTTAATAGTATAGTAAAAATAAAATAAATTGTATGTTATAATTGGCTTAGCCTAATTATTATTTAATGAGTAATAAGTAAATAACCAGATTACAGTGTCAGTATTGCACAACAACTCTTTCCAGTACACAATAGATATTGTTTGTGATTGTTACAATTGAACAGCCCAGACATTGATACAACTGATTGTACTTTTACTTAAAAAAATACTTTAAAGTAAATTTAAAAGTATGTACTTATGACTTTTACTTAAGTAAGATGTTGATGTAGTAATTATACTTTTACTTAAGTATATATTTTGCAGGGTAGTTGTACTTTTACTTAAGTACCAAACTTAAGTACTTCCTCCACCACTGGTTTTAAACAGCTATCACCCTTGTGTGACAACAGCGCCTTCGAGTTTCATGCTGTTAACATCCACCCTGTAGTTATCTATCGGCCCCCAGGTCCACTTGGACATTTCTTGGAGGAGTTGGACGCGCTTCTTTCATCCTTCCCTGAGGATGGTACTCCTCTGGTGGTATTAGGAGACTTCAAGATCCACCTTGAAAAGCCACAGGCTGCTAACTTCATTAACCTAACTGCATCATTTGACCTCAAGCAGGTTTTCACATCGACAACCCACAAGTCTGGTAACCAACTAGATCTCATCTACATAAGATACTGCTCCACTCGCCACACTCAGGTCACGCCACTGCACACTTCCGATCATTTCTTCATTACTCTCGACCTTGACCTAACTTCTCCAGACACTGCAATTGTTTTACCGCTGGTCACTTTTTTCGACGCAACCTGCGTCCCTCCCGTTTTTCCTCTGCAGTCTCTTCTGCACTCCCCTCTTCTGAGGAGCTCTCTCTTTTAAACAGAAACGCCACCGACACTCTGTGCTCCACGCTTACATCCTGCTTGGACAACTTATGCCCTCTTACATCTAGACCAGCTCGTACATCCTCGTCTGCCCCTTGGTTATCCAATGTTCTATGCGAGCATCGCGCCAGCCTCCGGTCAGCTGAGAGATAATGGCGCAAGTCAAAAGATCCTACTAACCTCTGTATCTACCAGTCTCTTCTCTCTACTTTCTCCGCTGATGTCACCTCTGCAAAAACTGTCTACTACCATTCTAGGTTTATCAACTCACCTGACTCGCGCACTCTCTTTAAAACCTTTTCTGCCCTCCTTTGTCCGCCTGCTCCCACACCTTCATCGGATTTAACAGCTGATGTTTTTGAGGCTTTCTTTGTAAAGAAAACGACCACCATCAGCAGTCAGTTCTCTGCGCCACCACCTGTCGAGCTCATTCAGACCCCTGATATGTGTTTGCTCACTTCCTTCTCTCCTCTAACTGAAGCAGATGTTTCCAAGGTCATTAGTTCTAACCACCCTACTACCTGCCCGCTGGATCCCATCCCCACACATCTCCCTTAGGCCATCTCTCCATCTGTCGTGCCTGCTCTCACCCACATCATCAACTCATCTCTCTCCACTGGGTCATTCCCCACAGCTTTCAAAGAGGCCCGCATCACACCACTACTGAAGAAACCCACTCTTAACCTTACACTGCTAGAAAACTACAGACCGGTTTCCCTCCTTCCCTTCATTGCCACAGCTCTGGAGCGAGTTGTGTTTACTCAGCTCTCATCCTTTCTCACACAGAACAACCTCCTGGACCAGAACCAGTCTGGGTTCAAGAGCGGACATTCCACCGAAACTTCCCTGCTCTCAGTCATCGAGAGACTGGCAAAGGCAACATCCAAGTCATCTGTACTCATCTTACTGGATCTGTCTGCTGCTTTTGACACTGTTAATCATCACATCCTCCTGTCTTCTCTCAGGGTGATGGGTGTCTCTGGAATGGCGTTGCAATGGTTCAAGTCTTACCTCTCGGATAGGTCTTATCCTGGAGAAACGAGGTCTCTGTGTCCCAACATCTCAATTCTGGGGTGCCACAGGGCTCAGTGCTTGGACCTCTACTCTTTTCCATATACATGACATCCCTTGGCTCTGTCATCCAGAAGCATGGTTTTTCCTATCACTGCTAGTCAGATGACACTCAACTCCACCTGTCATGTCAACCTGACAATCCGATGGTCTCTGCTCACGTCTCGGCATGTCTGAGTGACATCTCACTTTGGATGAAGGACCATCAAGATGGCGCCGCTGTGGCAGCGACAAGACTTCCAAGATGGCGCCGCTGTGTACGGCCGCCGTCCAGGTCGCTCCGCTTAGATTGTGTTCTTATTTACTTTTTTACCTACTTTTGCTTTCTCTTTTTACACACATTACCTCTGCACTGATTTCATACGAAAAGGTGATACTTTTGGACATTGGACACCGCTTCACTGACCTGTTTCACGACACTTTATCCTCCAACTCGTCGTGGCCACCTGAGATTCTCCGGAGCGCCGGGATAAACAATGGTCACCTGAATAGCCACCCAAGGCGTCGGAACAAGACCCCAACACCGCGGGAGACGTGCTGGGATTCGAAACAGACTGAGGAAAAGAGCACACAGCCCTCCTCTACCGAGCATTTTGCTCGCCAATGTCCAGTCTCTGGAGAATAAGATGGATGATCTTAGAGCCAGGATAAACTTCCAACGGGACATTAGGGACTGCAACATCCTTTGTTTGTCTGAAACGTGGCTCACACCCTGGGTCCCGGACGCTGCTGTAACGCCGTCTGAAAACTTCTCTGTTTTACGGATGGACAGGACAGCCGAGGCCGGCAAATCCAAGGGTGGGGGAGTCTGTTTCATGATTAACAAGAAATGGTGTGACCCCAGGAATATCTCCACTCTGTCGCGCTCCTGCTCGCCTCATCTGGAACATCTATCCATTATTTGCCGCCCATCCTATCTGCCTCGGGAGTTTTCATCGATCATCATAACTGCTGTTTACATCCCTCCACAAGCAGACACTGGCTTGGCTTTGGAGCTTCACGATGCGCTCAGCGGCAACATCAACAAACATCCCGATGCTGCTACTATCATCGCTGGGGACTTTAACAAAGCCAAACTCAGGAAAGTCATGCCTAATTTTTATCAACACGTATCCTGTCCATCCAGAGGACCGAATACACTGGATCATTGCTACACTCAGTTTAAGAATGCCTACAAAGCTCGCTCACTACCGGCTTTCGGCAAATCGGACCATGCCGCCATTTTCCTCACACCGAATATAAACAACGGCTCGTTCAAGAACCTCCGGTGCAGAGGGTGGTGACGCGTTGGTCCGCCCAATCAGAAGCAACGTTACAGGCGGCTCGATCGGCGACGTAGACTGGGTCATGTTTCGCGCGCAAGCTCATTGGGCGTCAGCGAGTTCACGGATGTAGCGCTAAGCTTTGTAAACACGCTAGCCGAACAAGCTACGGACAAAATAACTATACGGTCTTTCTCTAATCAGAAACCGTGGGTGGACAGATCAATCCGTGCAGCAATAAACAAACGCACTGCTGCTTACAACGCCGCCTTCTGTCGGGAAACATGAGCGAGTACAAAGCATCGTGCTATGCTCTCCGACACGCAGTAAGTGCCACAAAACACAGACACAGGAACGCAATGAGTCACATTTCCAGCTAAATGACTCGACGCATGTGGCAAGGACTAAGGACCATCTGTGACTTTGAAATAAATCCTCTACAGTGGTGAGAGCAGATCCGTCGCTGGCTGACGAGCTTAACACTTTCTACGGCCGCTCAAAGCAATCAAAGCAGTGTGAGTCTGCCGATCAGCGCGTCAGGAAGCAGCCGTCAGAGCAGCGATCATCATGCGATCACCGTGACGGAGGACGAGGTTCGAAGGGCACTAAAGCGAGTGAATGTAAGGAAAGCAGCTGGACCTGACGGGATTTCTGGCGTGTTCTGCGGTCCTGTGCTGATCAGCTCGCTGGTTTGTTTACATCCATCTTTAATGAGTCTCTTGCCACATCGGTGGTTCCCACCCCATTCAAAAAATCGACCATCATCCCTGGGCCAAAAAACAATAAACCCTCTTGTCTAAATGACTATCGCCCAGTTGCCCTCACATCAATAGTCATGAAGGTCTTTGAGGGACTGGTTAAAAACGTCATCTGCTCCTCCATCCCGGATACTTTGGACCCCTTCAGTTTGCTTATCGCCTAACAGATCCACAGATGATGCCATCTCTCACATCCTGTACTCTCTCACACACATTGACAGCAATAACAGGAACTATGTAAGACTGCTATTTATTGACTATAGCTCAGCTTTTAATACTATAGTCCCCATTAAGCTAGCTTCCAAACTCATAGACCTCGGACTGAATCCTTCACTTTGCAACTGGATCCTTGATTTCCTCACCGGCAGACCTCAAGTGGTTAAACTAGGCCAGTACACCTCCAGCTCCATCACACTGAACGTAGGAGCCCCACAGGGCTGTGTCCTGAGTCCCCTGCTCTACTCCCTCTACACACACGACTGCGTGTCCTCGCACAGCTCCACATCCATTATCAAATTCGCTGATGATACTGTGGTTCTGGGCCTCATTCACAACAACAATGAGACCGCATACTTGGATGAGGTAGAGAAATTAACATCATGGTGCCAGGACAACTGCCTCTCTCTGAATGTGAGCAAAACAAAAGAACTGATTGTAGACTTCAGGAAGACGCAGCAGCAGCCCTACACTCCTCTTATGATAAGCGGGACCCCTGTGGAGAGGGTGAGTAGCTTCAAGTACCTTGGTGTAAACATCTCTGAGGACCTGACTTGGACTACTCACACTCAAACTCAGGTAAATAAAGCCAGGCAAAGACTGTACTATCGACAGCTGAGGAAATTCAGGGTCTCACCAGCAATCCTGAAAACTTTCTATTCTGGGGCTATAGAAAGTATATTGACTCAATGTATCTCTGTGTGGTATGGGAACAGCTCCAGTCAAGACTGCAAAGCCCTGCAGAGAGTTGTGCGCTTAGCTGAGCGCATTTCAGGGTCTGCTCTCCCCTCTCTGCAGGACATCTACCACAAACGCTGCAGAAGCAGAGCTGCAAAAATCACCAAAGACTACACCCACCCCAGTAATCATATTTTCACTCTGCTGCCGTCTGGTAGGCGCTACCGCAGCCTGATGGCAAAAACTGAGAGACTTAGGAGGAGTTTTTTCCCACAGGCCATCAGGCTCTTGAACTCTAAACCAGCTACCTCACACTGACACACTGACAGTGTCACTCTGTTTTGCTATAAACTGCAGAAACTGTATTGCACATTTGCTTCCTGCACCTTCATGTGATTCTTAATATTTAAGACCACAGCTAAATGCATATATGCACACTGTACATCCCTGTACATTTTTTTTACATTTTTTAATATTTTAAGTCTACAGTTTACATTCATGTACATTATTTTGCGATCTAGATTTATTCCCACATTACACACTTTTTATATTTTTTAGATTTTATTCTTATATTTTTTATTGTTTACTTTTATCTCATTCTTATATAGCTACATTTATGTATATTTTCATCTGTGTGTTTTCCTAAATAATTGCACTGTCCATGGAGCGGACCTGACTCACATTTCACTGCTGGTTATATATGCTGTATATAATTTTGTATGTGACGAATAAAAAATCTTGAATCTTGAATCTTGAACACTAGCTACAGTTAGTAGAACGTCTTGCGCTAGAATTGCCTATTGTATTTTGTGTGTACTTACCTGTTCTTTTTGTCCATCTCAGATCCTTCCAGTCCTGCCATCAGTCCTGTTCCCGTCCCGCCTCTGTCTTCTCCTGATCTTCTCCGGTCTTCTCCTGGTATCCCTCTCTATTCTCGAAGAACTCGCTCCTTCTAAGTTTATTATTCAATAAATCTGTTTTTGAGTTATTTACCATGTGTCTGCGTTTGTGTTCTCAGCCAGTCCATAACAGTACGATCTGGCCAGAATGAACCCAGCAGAGCCTAGCACGCTACCACAGACTTTCGCTGCTCAGACCGCTCTTCTGGAGCAGCATGACGCTACACTTCAGGCCCTAATGGATCATATGAAGGAGTTTTCCCCCAACCTGTCCGGACTTAGTAACCAGTTGGCTTCCTTGAACACCACCGTCTACCAGCACTCCAGCTCTCTCCGCTCCAACTCCGGAAGCCTTGTCTCCAGAAGCGTTTGTACCGTCTCCAGCACCATATAGCGGAAATCTCGGCTCATGTTGGGCGTTTAACACAGTGCTCTTTGGTTTTTGAGCAGCAGCCACAGTCTTATCATAGTGAACGTTCTAAAATTGCTTTTTTAATTGGTTGGCGTTACACTGGGCCTCCGCTGTCTGGGAGAAGCAGGAGTCTGTGTGTTTCTCCTACCCCGCATTCATCACGGAGATGAAATTGGTTTTTGATCACCCAGTCCGAGGAGGGGAGGCTACTAAGAGACTGTTTTCCATTCGCCAGGGAGATCACAGTGTGGCAGAATTTGCCATCGAGTTTCATTCACTCGCCGTGGAGAGCGGTTGGAACGAGGAAGCTCTTCACGGGCTTTCTTGAACGCCATATCTGAAGCACTCAAGGACGAGATGGCGGCGCGGGGTTCCACCCATGAGTCTAAACAAACTCATAAGAGGGGCCATTAGGATTGATAACTGTCTCCGTGAGCGTAGGAGGGAGAAGGCCGGCCTGCGGGCGTCGCTGAGACTCCCTTCCCCTCAGTGTTCAGGCTCCCCAACACATCACGGGATCTCCCCACAGCCTCAACGAGAGAGGACCGGCGGGTGGTAGACGCAGACGGCCGATGGAAGCAGCCAAGCCAGTTTTCCTGCACAACCGCCGGGTCATCCACTGCAGTGAGCTGCACCCGAACTCATGCAACTGGGCCTGACCCATTTGACGGAAGAGGAGAAACAACGTCGTGTCATTACGGGGAGTTGTCTCTATTGCGGGAGGCTGGGACATTTTCGCGCTTCTTGTCCGATTCGTCCGGGAAAAGGGGGGGCTCGGCAGTAATGGGAGAAGTACTGCTGAGCCAAGCCCAATGCTCATCTCCCAAACCAACAAGAATGGCAGTTACTATTATTTTGGCAGATCAGACCCGGATCTTGGGCGTGATGATCGATTCCGGAGCAGATGAAAGCCTTTTGGACCATGGGGTGGCTAAGGAGCTGGGTATCCGGACTCAGCCATTGGGGGGCCTTTAAAGGTCAAGGCCTTGAACGGAGAAGTTCTGGCCCAGATCGTGGAACAGACACTTCCAGTCATTCTCCTTTTGTCTGGTAATCACAAAGAGACTATTAGTTTTTACATTTTTGACTATGTGCACACACTAATAGTCCTGGGGTTACCCTGGCTGAAGGTACATAACCCTCACATAGACTGGGCCGCATACCAAGTGGTTTCTTGGAGTAATTTCTGTCATTTACATTGCTCGCAGTCTGCTTTGCCCACTGTCTTTTCTAGGTCCACCCTGGTACCTGAACCCCCTGATCTGTCCTCAGTTCCGTCGGTTTACCATGACTTGGCTGCCGTGTTCAGCAAGCATCAGGCCCTGTCTCTTCCACCTCACAGACCATACGACTGCGCCATTGACCACCAGTGCTCCCCTGCCCAGCAGTCGTCTCTATACCCTCTTGAGGCCGGAGAATGAGGCGATGGAAAAATACATCCAGGAGTCATTGGCAGCAGGGATAATACAACCCTTGTCCTCTCCGGTAGGTGCAGGATTCTTTTTTGTTGATAAGAAGGACAAGTCCCTGAGACCCTGTATTGATTTTCGGGGCCTGAACAAGATTACCATCAAGAATAAGTACCCACTCCCCTTGATCAGTTCTGTTTTCACTCCCCTCTGTGGCTCCATGGTATTCACTAAACTTGATCTCCGCAACGCCTACCATTTGGTGCTTATTAGGGAGGGGGATGATTGGAAGACTGCTTTTAACACCCCCTTAGGACACTTTGAGTATCGGGTGATGCCTTTTGGACTCACAAATGCCCCCACGGTATTCCAGAACTTGGTAAATGATGTCCTACAGGACATGATTAAACGGTTTGTTTTCGTGTATCTGGATGATATTTTTCGAAAGATTTGGAGGAGCACCAGATACATGTCCGGGGAGTTCTCCAGAGACTACTGGAGAATAAGCTGTTTGTGAAGGCCGAGAAGTGCGAGTTCCACGCACCTTCAGTTACATTCCTCGGCTACATCATCGCTCAGGGGCAGATCCAGATGGACCCAGAGAAACTCACGGCGGTACGGGAGTGGCCGACCCCATCCAGCCAAAGGGATGTTCAGTGCTTCTTGGGGTTCACTAACTTTTATAGGAGATTTATCCGCAACTTCAGCAGACTGACAGCCCCTTTGACGACTCTCACGTCCACCGCACAACCTTTTGCCTGGACACAGGAGGCAGGAAGAGCTTTTCAGGAACTTAAGCATTGCTTATCCAGCCGAATCCTGAACTACAGTTTGTGGTGGAGGTCGACGCTTCAGAGATGGGAGTGGGGGCGGTACTGTTCTCTCTAATGTACTGTACTCCCTACTTCTCTCGTAAGCTCTCTCCAGCCGAGCGGAACTATGATGTGTGGAACAGAGAGCTCCTGGCGGTGAAGTTGGCGTTGGAGGAGTGGCGTCATTGGCTGGAGGGTTCCATTCATCCGTTTGTGGTCTGGTCAGATCATAAAAATCTGACATACATCCAGACGGCAAGACGGCTGAACTTTCGGCAGGCCAGGTGGGCATTATTTTTTTTATCCTTTTAACGTTGTTCTTACTTATCGCCCAGGGTCCAAGAATCTGAAGCCAGATGCATTGTCCAGAGTCTTCCCCATGGAACAGCCAGCTCCAGAAGAAGAGCATATCCTGCCCCAGTCTCGCATCGTGGCTACCCTCACCTGGGAGATAGAAGCTCGGGTCTGGCTTGCCAAGCGTCAGCATCCCGATTCTGGGACGGGGCTGCCAAATGCCATGTATGTTCCGGATAACGTTCATTCGGAGGTGTTGCACTGGGCCCATGGGACCCGCCTCACGTGCCATCCGGGTATTGGACGCACCCTTGCTGTCCTGCGCAGCAGGTTTTGGTGGGCCACCATGGACAAAAATACCAAGGACTACATTTCTGCCTGCCCCGTGTGTTTTTGGAATAAGACCCTCCATCGACCCCCAGCAGGACTGCTACAGCCACTATCCATCCCTAACCGCCCGTGGTCCCATGTGGCATTGGACTTTGTCACTGGACTTCCGCCATCTAAAGGACATACTGTAGTGCTGACGATTGTCAATCGGTTTTCGAAAGCAGCTCACTTCGTCCCCTTACCCAAGCTGCCGTCCGCTCGGGAGACTGCAGATCTCCTGGTGGTCCATCTGTTCCGGCTACACGGCATCCCTTTGGACATTGTGTCCGACAGTAGTAGGCAGAGTATCCATCTGCCTTGGGTAGAATATGCCCACAACACTCTGGTGAACTCCACTCCATTCCAGTGTTGTTATGGTTATCAACCACCTGTATTTGCAGATCAGGAACAAGAGCTTGCAGTCCCTTCGGTACAAGAGCACCTGCGCCGGTGCCATCAGGTCTTGAAGAAGGCCTGCTCAGCTCTTGTACGCGCCTTTGCCCAATCACAGGCCTAAGCCAACCACCACCGCACCCCTGCCCCTAGGTACTCTCTAGGGCAGAAGGTTTGGCTGTCCTCCAGGGACCTGCCGTTGAGGCTTGAATCGACGAAGTTGGCGCCACGGTTCATCTGCCCGTTTGAAGTGGAGAAGGTCATCAACCCTGCGGCAGTGCGCCTGAAACTCCCTGGGTCCCTTAGGATTCATCCTACATTTCATGTCTCCCGGATCAAGCCGGTCAGGTCCAGCTCCCTGATCCCTCCCTGTCCTACCCCGCCTCCTCCCAGGGTGATAGACGACCATCCAGCCTACACTGTGCGGCGGATTATGAACGTATGGCGCCGGGGTCGTGGCCTTCAGTTTTAAGTGGATTGGGAGGGTTACGGGCCGGAGGAACGGTGTTGGGTGCCCCGGAGGAACATTCTCGACCCCTCCCTGATTAGGGACTTTTTCCATCGCCATCCAGAGAAGCGGGATAGGCCGCCAGGTCTCTACTCTGTTCTTTCTTGGCTGGGGTTTTTGTTGCTTGAGTCATTTTAGATGATGTTACAACATTTAAAAACATTGTTTTGAGTAGAACTGTTTAAAATTTTAGATTTTTCTGGCCATAGCTCACAGACTTTACAAAAAGATTAAATAGATCCAAAACCAAACATTGTTAATAAAATCAAATGTTTTACTTGTTTTTACATGAAAAGTTGTAATAAATGGGACTGAGACAGAGTGCTGAAAATAAAAAACAGTGCGTGTACTGACTCTATATACAGTATCATCACCATCACCACAAATTAGTAGTTAAATTCCCAACCCTTAATAGGAAATAATTCATGTGTCACTTCTCTCTGTTCTCTTTCTGCTCCATCTCTCTGTCTTGTGTCTGTCACTGCTCCATCTCTCTGTCCTGTGTCTGTCACTGCTCCATCTCTCTGCCCTGTGTCTGTGTCTGCTCCATCTCTCTGTCCTGTGTCTGTGTCTGCTCCATCTCTCTGTTCAGTGTCTGTCACTGCTCCATCTCTTTGTCCTGTGTCTGTCACTGCTCCATCTCTCTGTCCTGTGTCTGTCACTGCTCCATCTCTCTGTCCTGTGTCTGTGTCTGCTCCATCTCTCTGTCCTGTGTCTGGCACTGCTCCATCTCTCTGTCCTGTGTCTGTGTCTGCTCCATCTCTCTGTCCTGTGTCTGGCACTGCTCCATCTCTCTGTCCTGTGTCTGTCACTGCTCCATCTCTCTGTCCTGTGTCTGTCACTGCTTCATCTCTCTGTCCTGTGTCTGTGTCTGCTCCATCTCTTTGCCTGTGTATGGAGCTGATTTCAGTCAGATCTGGCAATTATTGATTATGACAGATAAAGACAGACTTACTGTGGGGCTTCCTTAGTTTGGTCAGTAGACTGCATGCCAGATATACAGGGAGCCCATGCGACCTCTGTCTGCACAATATATTACAACAAGACACAGGAGACAATAAGAGTAATACAGAGAAAGCTAAACAAGCTGAAGAAATGATCAAAGTCTGCCTTTAGAGTGCTGAAAGTCCAAGATATACTGTTAACAGTGTAGTTTAACCTTCAAAATCTTTATTATTCTTGTTTTACTCCTCAGAACCTGGTAACGAAGCTTAGCATTTACTACCTTGAACTAATACATAGTTGTCTGCCGTAAACCATAAAACAGCAAAAACACAGAGTCATACGTCATTCAACAGGTTTTCATATAATTTTCCCAACGAGTGAAAATTCAATACTTTTTGTTTTTGCAGTGTATTTTTAAGACAAAATTGTTTTCAGCCGCTACAACTCACTGCCAGATTATAAGTGTGTTAGTGGTTCATTTTGACCTCTTAAAAAGAACTGTGCAATTAACTAATATCATATCTTGATAGGAATCATCACATACTTGCTTCAGGAAAAAGGAGCGCTCCTATTGATCTACTGAGGTCAACAAAGAAGTAACTGCAAAAAAGAAAATCATATGTAGACGGTAGGAAAGGAACGTGGATAATTATGGGACTGTTAAAGTTCAGAGAAAAAGACTATTATGCATCATGTCTGTACTAAATTTTTGCTCCCAAAAATGCTTTAATACTGCAACAACCACAACAAGAAAGTTGTGAAAATCAGGTTTTACAAACAAACCTGTTTCTGGACATAAGATTCATTCGTTCATTTATTGTTAGATTAACCATTACAAAACTTCATAGGACCTGCATTTTTTAAATTTCTTTTTTTTTCTAAGTTTGTTTGTGCAGCAACTTTTGTTAATTTTTCTACAAAAATGTTCTCTACAAATACATTTTCTTCATCATTACATTGTTGCAGTAGATCAGCAAATTGCTGATCAAATTGAAATGTCTTCATAACTTTCCCTACATCTTTCAAAAGTGAGGTTAAAGTCAGGGTCTCTTCAGCACATTTCTTAACTACACAAAGAACACAAGCATTGTTTTGATATGATAAATACATTATTTAAAAAACTTATCAAAAACATTTATTTTTCTTTAGACATGAGAAATAATGACATATATTTATAATAATGACATTATATTTACAAAGTGTTTTTACATTGTAGTTCATAATGAATGTTGTTCATGTGGGCAGCACAGATAATTGGTTAACATAAATCCAATTTCCTTCAGTTGGACATGCTCTAAGTTCCCTTGAAGTGATGCTAAACAAAGACGTACCAAAATGTAATATGCTTCTTTTCTCAAATAAATTCCGCAGTTACCACTGTGGGTAAAGTTTTACAGCTTTGGTTTTTTTTAATTAAAACCAATGCATTCATCATCCATGTGCCATTAACTGTGTAAAGAGTGTCCTGTGTAAAATGTATGTTTTTTTTTAGAAAACAAGTGCAAGTTATCTTTTGCTTTACTAGTTAACGACCAACATTTATACAACCTTTATATTTCACTTTATATCCACAAAATACAACATCTGCATTATGAGATACCTTAGATGACCTAATAATTATCCTACAGCACAAACTGTGAGATACAACCCTAATTGTACTGTCTGGTAGAAACGATGAAATGATATGATACATACAAGTACTGAGAAAACAAACAAATTTAGCTATTGACTTTTCAAATCAGAACATGCAAAAAGATTT
Source organism: Perccottus glenii (assembly GCA_024416835.2). Lineage (NCBI taxonomy): Eukaryota > Metazoa > Chordata > Actinopteri > Gobiiformes > Odontobutidae > Perccottus > Perccottus glenii. Next base: position 9,101,966 of record CM044565.2, on the reverse strand, counting down.
GTTTAATAGAAAAGGAAAACCAGCATCAACAAGACATTATTAGTTTATTAGTGTGAGAACCTCTGGCTACTGGTTTAATGGCCACACCCACTGCAGGCCACACCCACTCTTTTTTTTTTAAAGAAAAAGTTAATTCTTTGTTTTTGCTTAATATAGTAAACTTCAAACAAGTCCAAATCTACAGCTATCGTTTTTTAGGTATTTATAGCTTCAAACCTTGTCAAGAAACAAAAAAACTAAAGTCAAACTAAGGATGGCAGTTAAGATTTACAGTGAACGCCTATAATTGTCATTAAAGGGGACTTTATCCCTTTAGCTCAAGTCCTATTTTCAAGACCACTTCTCGAAAATTGCATACCAGTAAAGAATAGACTATATTTCAGCAACCATAAGGTGTATTTGAATAAGTTTGGTATCATTGTAAAGGGAACATTGTGGTGATTTGTTAAAAAGTGTTATCATATGAATATGTTTTAATAATAAAGAGAAAATGAAGATGGCACACAGCTAAAATGTATTTTTTTAGTTCCGCCTAAAAAAAAAATGTATTTTATGATGAGTAACTCTTTGGAATGCAGCATTCAAGCCTCCTGTACTTCATAACATGTAAATAAAACATGTTAACATTATCCCTGCAAAGTTTTAAACTTATAATGTGAAGCAGAATAAAACTCAAGGGGTTTTAGTACAAAAAGATTAGGCAAGATTTCCAAAAGGCCCACTTTGGCCCACTTTGGCCCAGTCGGTTTCATTTCATTTTAGTCATGCAAATACTATATTTTTAATGTTTATATCATTAATGGTGTTCATTAAATAAATTTTTGAGAACTTAAACCAGACTTCTAAGTATTTAAATGTGTTTTCAGTCTGTATTCTTCCTCCTGCGTGTCTGTGTATTACACAGGCTGTTCCTGAGTAAAGCTCATATAAAAGACGCACAGATGGTGCTCCCCAGCCGATTGGTCGAATTGAACATGTGATACCTCGTTTGAACCGTGAGGACCAATAGAATCGAGGGAAACTGTTTAAATCCCGGTCATTTGAACCTTGCTCTGATGTCACATGATGGACTGGTACCCAAGCCAATGATAGTGTCTATCCCATGATGCACTTCACTGTGAGACGCTCTGAGTGAACTGCACCATGACCGAAGGGGTCATGTTACAGATAGACCCAAATGGAAGCTGACACATGTGTTTAACTGGAAAGTAGAGTGTTTTGAGTATAAATGACAGATTTCCACTCTGTTCAAGAAAAGCAAAGCAATGATTCTTATCATTGCTTTACAAAATAGTGATGGGATTTATGGCTCTTTGAGGGGATCCGGATCCGTTCCTTTGGCTCTTTTTAAATATTTAGTCAGTTTTAAGAAGCCAGCTTGGTGGCATCTCAAATTATCCTGAAAATAATCACTAGGAGGAATGATGAGGTGAAATTTGTAGTCAAATAATTAAAACTCAGATATCACACACCAATATCTGAGTTTGAATTATTCTGAATTATTGATTATTACCTCATTTGTCATGTGTGGACTATATTCCATAGGGTCGCACAAATCCCTCTGCTTAGACAGTGACATCACTATTTTGGATTTACATTTAGTACAAAGTGTGTGTGTGTGTGTGTGTGTGTGTGTAAAGCTACGTTGACTTATGTTATTCATACAATACCTACTCACAAATAAACATCAAAAACAAAGCCGGCTGCAATGAATTTCTGTGCAAAACAGCTTTTACACTTCCACACAAGAACATTATCACACAAGAACATTTTGATAGAAAACAAAATATATATAAAGTAGATAAAATTAGAATAAATAAAATGGAAATGTCTACATACTACATACTATTACTACTGTAAATTTTGCAAATAGGACATCAGCCCCTTCAAGTCAATGAACAATAACAAAATAGGCTGCAATGAAGTACTCACGTGAAGGATGCGTGCACAACTAATAACTAATATCATCACGCTAAGGGTCGGCCTGCGCTGGGTGCGCCCCTCCCCCTATAACTGTTCTGTCTCGCGGAGGAGCTCATTTGTGTGCATCTGTGTGAGACACGCACAGGAAAAAAGAACGACAGAAAGAACGGCCCCCCTCCAGCCGCGACTCGGCTCCCATCGTTCATGTTTATGAGCCGTTCAAAAGAATCGGTTCGTTCGCGAACGTCACAACTCTATTACAAAAGTGTTTATTTACTGGTCTTCTTTTGCTGCTCGCATACTAATATTTTAAAGTATGTTGGCTTGTTTGGTGTCAATAAATTTGCTAGCTTCTCTGGCTTCATTTGAGGTCTGGCTTGAGTTTGTTGGTTGAAGTAGTGGCCAGCTTTTTGCAGAAATGTAGCGCCTGAGCTGAGTAGGTGTTGCACTTCACACCTTGGCCTCTAGTCTTTTGTTGGCTTGCTGTTCGGTCTGTGTTTAAAGTAGCTGTATATGGCTTACATGTGCGTTTAGCGGAGTTTCCTCTGACTAATTTTGATTTGCAGCATGCCCATACTAGGCTTGGGGGCGAAAAGTTGTATCAGCTGCTCTGTTTACAACGCCACTTGGCCCCCATTATTGGGGGCTCTCGTTAGACACTTAGTAGAGACACTTTTAACAGAGTTAGCTAAAAGGCAGTGTTTATTGTTCATCTCTGTTTATTGTCTCAATGTGATTTAAAGCTGAGTCAGGTCTACAACAGGCTTGTTAGCATTAGAACGTGCTATCACTGAGGATTGTGTTTCTTTGTTTCAAGCAGGTAAAAAGATAAAAATAAAAAAAGATCTGGTTTCACTTTTTGTATGAGAGACAAATGTCTCGCAATTTTAATGTAACCATTTTAGAATCAACTCTAAACTCTGTCTTGGGACTCTCCCAACTAATGTTAGGTGTGTGACGAGATCTTGTGAGATCAAAATAATAAATGGTAAAGAGCTGTCTAGTGGTATCAGCTGATAGAGTGGGAGATTAGTATTGGTGGGTGGGTTTTTAAACTTTTGCCTATAAGTGTTATTTGCAGGGTTTTTACTTTGCTACATTTAAACTGATTTAAAAAGTGGCGCACAGCCCCAACTCCCGTCTTCCACACTGTATTAAAGACTGCTGCTGTAAACCTGCCCGACATTAAAGCTACATAGGCTATATAATGCAAATTACAATAATTACATAATAATTGCTATACCATATATAGTCAATTATCTAGAGGTAGTCTACATTTCAGCAAATTTCACTTGTGTCTGGTTTGCTTTCTCCACTGAAGCTTAAATTTTTTTTGGCTTGAAGGAAGTACTAAGAACCTATTTATAATTTATTTATTTCTGTGTCTTAATAAACTGCATGGGTTCAAAACAAATCAGCTGATGGTGGTGTACATGTAATATTATGATAACTTATACATTTTAGCACAGGTTATAGGTAATTACATTTATAGTATTTATATATAAGAACTGTAAATAGTGTAAAAATCTTGTCTTGTATGATTTTTTTCTCTTCACACCCCAAAATAAAAGTGTAATTCTAAATCAAAAAACTCATATGACCTTGTCATCACTGACTTTATGTGTTGAAGATAAGCTCGAGAGCGTCGTCATGGTCAGCTGTGACCTTGACCTTCTCTCTGATCTGTAGCACGTGAAGACCTCCCACATTTTCTGACGGAAGTTCTTCCCGACCATGACATAAAGGACTGGGTTGAGATCACTGTTGAAGAAGCCAAAGTAAACTACAAGACTTCTGCCAACATCAGTGAAATTCTGAAGTGAACAACTGTTTTCAATGATTTCATGTTTCAAAAATAGCTCTACCATCTTAACTACATGAAATGGCAACCAGCAGATCAGAAAAGCCAACAGCACCACCAAGATCAAAATGGTGGCTTTGTGCTCCATTTTCTGATTTCTGGCACCTTCTGTGGCAGGCTGCTTTAAAGCACACAAAATCTTCACAGTGCAAAAGAAAATGATGAAGATTGGTATTACGAAGGGGAAAATAGTCTGGATTACTTCATTTGCTGTATCTACCTCAACAGAGCACCCTTTTCTGCAAGAATATTCTGTTATATCAAATTTAAAGGTATCATTGTGCTGGATTGTATAAATATGCTCTTTAACTTGTCTACACATAAGAGTAGGAATACCCAGAAGCAAACTAAAACACCACACGAGCACACAGTTTAACTTGGCATATTTGCGTCTGCGCATTTTGTATTGGAACAGAGGGTGCACCAAGGCCAAATAGCGATCTATGCAAACCAGAACGAGAAAGTAGACGCTGCAGTTGTAATTGATTACGATGCAAAGAGGGACGATTTTACACATGTGGGCACCAAAGATCCAGTTATAGTCGTTGGATACGTAGACACCCCAGAAAGGCAGGAACAACACCAGGAGGAAGTCGGCAGCGGCCATGTTGCTCAGGTAGATCTCTGCCACAGTGCAGGCCTTCTTGTGGAGCCAGAAGACCAACAGGACGACTAGGTTAAACAGAATTCCCAGCGCAGAGATGATGTAGATGTACACAGGCATCCAAGAGTCGACAACGTGAAAGTTAAAGTCACATGTGTCATCCTGAAGGTCTGGTGGAGTGGTGGAGATACTGGAGTTGGCTGCAAAACTGGAAAAAGAATACTGTATAAATAACATGATGATGATACATACAATGATTACATTTGATGCTCAACGAGCCCCTTCAGACACTTCTTTTTTCGAGCATATGAACACTAATGGTTACTCTGCAGAGCTTACTGCTCATAGCTTATTTAAGCAGTTTGCAGCTGGAGTTCACACGAGTTTACAGAACGAGAGAGAATTGAAGTACTGTGTGTGCTCTGCTCAGATTTATGCTGCATTCATCTGGTCTTTGTGTTAAAAAGCATAAAGCCTTTCTTTGTCACATTAAAAGCCAAGATGCCTGGCTGACTGGCTCAGTAATCATTGAGTCATTAATAAATATAAATGGTAACACATTGACTTAAAACAAATAAACAAAACAAAGTAGGAACAATATTTCTCAGCAACTGCACCCACCAATTGCGCATGAACGCATCATAAGGTATGGTAGACTAGCTTGTTTTTCTAAACTTTAACATGACAGAGCAAATTAACAGATGAAGCGACAGCTTGACCCAAAATATGTCTTTGCTGGTTTAAAAATGAGTGACTAAGTCTTTAAACATTGCTTTAAAAAATGGATTCCTTTTGAGAGGGGTGGGAAGGAAGGAATTTTTGTTCAAATGGAAAACAGTGTTTTGAAACCTAAATCAAAACAGTTTGACTCTAGAACTACACAACAACACCTGAATAGAACAGTGACAGTAACGACTCACCTGAGCCTTTAACGACTCTCACATCAGGAGTCACACTGCGCTTTCAACGACTATGAGACCAGAACAGCCTGGTTTTACATGTTTTATTGTCAAAACAATTTACAACTTCTCTCCTTATGTCCTTATGTACAACCAGCGTTCCTCTCTCACTCTGCTCAGGCTCACTTTGCCCCTCCCCCACTCTGCAGAAGCAGACGCCAGACGGAGCAGCTCATTGTTGTTGTCAACCCAGCTAGCTTCCTCAGGATGGTGTAGAGGAAAAGAAGTGCTGTTTGGAGCTTCACAACCACAGACTAAGAAACTGCTGCCTGTGATGTGTGCAGGAACGTAATACGCTACTGTGGCTATGCTAACACAACTCATATGCATAAGCAGCATACCCCAAAGAAAAACAAAAGGAAATATCAATAGGTAGGAAGATATCAATATTGGCAATACTGGCCCTGTATTTACTTTACTAAAATTTTCAGTCTCGCCCACCCCTACTAAATGTGTTAAATGGCAATCTGCACCTGATCCTGCAAAAAAAAAAACTAAACAAACATAAAAAAAAAACTTCTTAAAAACCTTTAAACAATATCAAACTGTAATTTGTAAAAAAAAATGTTTGTATGGCTATGCTCAGAAAATCTGAATTGTGTAGCTCTAAAAAATGTCTTGCCATTAGGTTTTGCTCATAGATAGTATAATTATGGATGATATCCGCCCATTGGTCCCCTATTCACCAATATTGTCATTATGAATGGGCAATAAAATGGCCGTTACATCCGGGCTTTTCGGGTTTTACTCCATAGTAAAACAATAGTTTTTAGATAGCATAAACCAACGTAATTTTCAAAAATTCACTTTGGGTTTCTCCTTATATTTTTGCTTTTGGAGCCTGCCCTCTGGTGGACGGAGGTATATCGCTGTATGTTTCTGTATATCGCTGTATGACGGCGCCCTTACTCGAGGACCTTTTAAGGGATCCATGGGAGAGGCTTGGTTTTGCTGCAAATATACTATTTTTAAAGTGAAAATAACCAAACAAGGGAAGAATAATTTACCATCCAGTCACATTTAAAGATCAAAGTTTTAAGCCTACAGAAATAGCCATGTTTTTGGAGGTACAATGCATTTTTTTTTTCTCTTCAGAAAATTACGCCACACTTGGCTTTTACATGCACGTCAGTATCCACATTCTCCCTTTACTTGGCTCCTTCTCTGCCTTGTAACTTTAAAACTGCTGTCTGTAGAGAGACAAAAAGGGAAACTTCACGTACCTCGTGGGTAAAGCCATTGTTGTTTTGTCTGTGAGTCCAGATATGAAGAGTGGAGATGCAGTGTTAAACTGTTGAAGTCTCCGTCTGTCTGAACTTATCGAAGACTGCAGTACTGATATCACAGAGTTCCTTGGAATGACCCCACCCCCCACCCCTTCATTTTTTCTCTTCTGCTTTTGCTTAGCCTCAACATGTCATTTATGCCAGATGTGAAACTTTACGGATACATTATTTTGCTGACCAGCATTTGTCTTTCTTATGCAACTTTTTGTTGTTTTTAGACCTCTGGGTACATAAGTTTTGGTTAATAATGCTTTTTTGTTTTCAGTTGTTAAAAGACACTGACAACAAAACCGAAGCTTGCAAAATTTTAAATATAAAATATAGGCAGGTGTTTATCTTTTTATGACACAAATTATCTGCTGCAGGTTTTAAACTGGGTTTATTTAAATTAGGTTAACTGAAAATGAGCTTAATTTGCTGGCTATTATTAGCAAAGTAATCTTAAAATGACTGCTATATGAAAACCACTGACTGCTGTTATTGTTGCACCACCACTATAAAACAGAACTTTTATAGAAACAGAAGTCAGTACTCTGCATAGAACAGCACATTCAACAAAAGGACAAAACTGAGTTGGTTGTAAATGTAAGCTTTTGCACAGAGAATATATTATCTAAACTAAAGAAGCAGCCGGTGGACTGACAGGCAGGGCTGCCAGGTTCGTGGAAAATCTCCAGCTCAATGACATCTCAATATAGTTCTACACAATCTTTCAATGGATACAACCATTTCTTCACTTTATGTACTTTCTTCTCCTACCTTTACCCCTGTCTTTGTTTAATATACTGTACCTCTCGTCTCTTCTTTCCCCTTCTGTCTCTCCTACTGGCCTCAGACTAAATGAAATTAGAGGATTTTTTTTTTTTTATTTAAGCATTTTTATATTTATAATAATATTTTACCTCTTCACTATTTTAACTTTTGACTATTGCTACAGCAAGTCTTGTGTTTAACTTCAGATAAAGTCTGATCACACACACTGTCACTATAACACATTAAAGGTATTATTGGACTTGTTCTAGGCTCAGTAACTTATGCTAGGAGTGGTAACTTATGTTTTAAGAATCAAAGCTACCAAGAATTTTAAATGGAAAGCTGTCAGTTTAAGTTACATAAGACAAACAATAAACACAACTTTGTCTGTTTGCATAGACCACTGGTTCCCAACCTTTTTCTCAAGTGACCCCTTATTTCACCATTGGAACCTTTGGCCACCCTCACCCCGTTTTCTCCCCAACAAGCAGTGTTAGAAAAAAATAATATACAACCTGTATTATTTTTCTCATTAAAACATCTGGACAATTTACCGTCAATGTTCATAGAATTTGAACAGTGAGAATAACACTAATAGGCCTGTGTAAATTGTACACATTTGAACATACTTCATGGTGATTGTATGTTGGGTTTGATTTTGGTAACAGCCAAACAAAAGTAACTGTGCACGTCAAACCTGTTGCATGCCTTTTTTTTGAGCGACAAGCGCAGTGAAAGCAGTTTCTGGTAATGTAGTATATAGTAGCAAAAGGCAAGATGAATCTGGTTATTGCGTGACGCCCTTTCTCAAGACAAAACCCGTGTATACATCGAAGACTCTCTTTCCGAGGGATTTTGACAGAAGGTGCATGAGCTCATCCTTAGCGTGAAGATACTCAACGTCCTCCCCTTTAGCAAGAAATCGGTCCATCATCGATGCGTCTTTTGCTACGTGTTTAGTGACGTCTGAGTGGTGTGGCCATGTGGTAGGTAAACAAACAGATCCACAGTAACCAAGTATTAAAAAGTGAAAGTTTGATTTATGATTGTTAATCTGTCCCATTACTTTTGGTCCTTTAAAAAGTGGGAGGCACATATAGAAACTGTTGTAATTCCTACACCATTCACCTGATTTGGATGTAAATACCCTCAAATAAAAGCAAAAAGCCTGCAGTTAAAGCACATCTTGTTTGTTTAATTTCAAATCCATTGTGGTGGTGTATTAAGCCAAAAAGATTCAAATTGTGTCGATGTCCCAATATTTATATTATACTGTATGTATTACTAAAAAGCCTTTTTTATTTATAAAAATATTTACTTTGTTTACGCTTTTAAGGCTACGGTTACAATTTAATTTTTATTTATGTTTCTTTGCTTACATTTCTAAGATCATGTTTATTAATGTGACCCCGTATTGACGCAATAGCTTGTACTGTGACTCACAACTCACAGACTCTATATAATTTTAACACACAGCAACAGTGCAAACATTTTTCTGAATTATCCTTATCTCCATTATCATCTTCATTCTTGTTCTGAAGCTCTAGAATAATTTCATTCGGTTCTTCTTCACTCATATAAAGAATAGAAGGCAGTTGAAGTTTTGCCTGACACCACTCAGCTGCAATGATGCTTCTCTTACATGAACATTTTCCTGTATTGACACAAAATGTGGTAGTTTTTGATTGAAAAAATAATAAATAAACACAATATAAAGTAAATGTAGTGAGCTGTGAAGTATAAAATTATGACTGTTAAGTGTTTACTCAATAAATTCAATCATACAGACAGAACATGGAAAAATAATGTGAAAGAACAAGTAAAAAGTGACATTTCTTTTGTATTTGATTTGTTTTACCCTCTCTGAAGTTTCATTTTCATCTCAGTATGTCTGTAAATCATAAATGGGTTATCTCAACTTGTAAAAGCACTGTACAAAATTTAAATTCTTGGTAATTGGGATTAGAAGTTAACTGGAATTAGATAAAGACAAATTGGCCAACTTGAGCCTGTAAAGGATCAACAATACTGGAACATTTGAGTAGTGTCTCAGTTGACGCATGCTTTTGGCAGTAGAGGGTGCAAGAGGACAGGAGAAAAATGTATCCCTCAGCCGACAGCTGATAGCAAGAACTATAGAAACTATAGGTCCAGTTACATCAGTTATAGTTACATTAATACAAAAACATACATTTTAAGAACAAATGAGTCAACTCACAGCCAACCCATAATGGAGTATCTCACACAGTGATAGTGATAAAACTTAAAATTGTGAAATTCTGATAGTCCTGGAACCTCACAATGTTTTCACAAACGGGACACTCCTTTAATGCCATGAAAAAACCTGTTTACCCAGAATGTTTTAGGTTAATTTGCATATTTCATCATTATTATTCCTTTTTCCAAAAGATCTGTTCCACATTGGTGGAATGATCTACCTGCTGCTACAAGATCAGCAGATTATGTAGCCATCTTTAAAAAACGCCTAAAAACACATCTTTTCAACACCTGACTGACAAACACTGAATTCTACTTAATTTCTATCTCTTTAAAAAAAAAAAAAAAAAAAAAAAAATTCTAGCTCCATAGCTATGTATTTGTGCTGGGCTTTAAAAGACTAGTTTTTGGTGCACTTATGCTTTTTGTTACCTTGTGTTATAATTGTTTCCTATGTTTTTCTCACTTGTAAGTCACTTTGGATAAAAGCATCTGCTAAATGACTAAATGTAAATGTAAAAGAGTCACTAATGGTGTTATGTTGATCAAATCAAATATCACCCAAATATCACACTTTGGCCTTACACTACAAAAAAGTACATTACAATTTGGGAAGGCTAAAGAGAATTACAGGAAGGAAATAAAAAATAATAATAATAATAATAAAAATCAAATAATGATCTACACTAAACAAAAATTCAAACAAAACAAAAACTTTTGTTTTTGCCCCCATTTTTTATGAGTTGAAGCTCAAAGATCTAAGACTTTTTCTATGAACACAAAAGGCCTATTTATTTCAATTAATGTTCACAAATTTGTCCAAATCTGTGTTAGTGAACACTTCTCCTTTGCCGAGATTCATCCAACTCATAGGTGTGGCCTATCAAGAAGCTGATAAGAGAGCATGATTATTACACAGGTGTACCTTAGGCTGGCCAGTCAGTCTCTGGTGTGACCACCATTGACCTAATGCACGGCAACGCATTTCTTTCACATAGAGTTGATCAGTTGTTGATTGTGCTGTGAGTGAAAATGTAAATTTGACTGTCATCTGCATAATTATGGTAGGAAACGTCACAGCTGTGTATTAACTGGCCTAAAGGAAGCATGTAGGGCCATAAGCAGGGCCATTTGGTCTGATACACAGTTACCAACCCCTTATTTATTGCCATATAAACACGTCCGCCAGAGCATTTCTTACATTTTTTGGAGTATTCTAACAATCTATTCAATACAATCCCTAAATCCCATATTTTAAGAATAGCTGTGCAGTAAGTTTATAGTAACTAAAGAAATTGATAAAGAAAAGTGAAGTAAACAAGAAAAAAAAATACATATTTATAAAAATAAAAAAATCCTAGCTATATCCCTCAAAATTATAAAAAAGTATAAAAAAATGTGCAGAAGATTATTTCAAACTCCATAAATTTTATTTGGAGTGTCTACACAATTCAGTTTTTGAGATAGACATCTTTTTATAAACTTAAAAAACAAAAATATAATTGATAATTTTCCACAATTTGCAAAAAAGACAGCATGTACAACAAAATACTATTTACAATACTACAATCAAATTTCAAAACGTAACATAAACAACCAAAAAGATAAATTGTTTCAGCGGATCAGAGAAGTCAACCCTCATGAACAGTCCTTCACAGCTGATGGCACCGGCCCCTCCACTGGTGCCTACTTTCCCCCAACCTCTCACAAGATGCCCAGATACAGCATGAGCCCAGTGTACTGGTACAGCTCAGCTTTTCTGAGCTCTGCCCATTAAATTTTTTTATCCGTTGCAGCAATATTTGTTTGTTGATTTTTTCTGGTGTTTTCACACAATGTTTTATCAAAGAGCATCTTGAAGAGTTCTGATGGATATGGCATATCCACACATTGTGACTGGTGGCTGCACACCAGGCTGTCTTTTAGGGAGGGATTATGGGATGGGGTGTGGCAAGCTATCAGGCTCCTCTCTTTTCAACTAAAACAAAGTACTTCCTGCAGACTCTTTCCTCTGCCTGTCCTCAGTGAAGTGGGTGGGGCAAGGGAGCAGCAGATCCAATCTCCTTCTCAACAACACTACAGAATAAGTCAGACAATATGGAACACAACAGTACTGATTATATACAGTACATACACTAATATTAAACTAGATCTAAACCCAAAACTATCAGAAAAACTAAATCTCAAGAGTATGGTCTGGACCTGCTCCGACTGTGATTTGGCACTAAAAACAAGTGCAGTTGAATTGAATATAAAAATTACATTATATATACTTTCAACACAACACACCCGAAGTTACATGTAATATTAGACGTATTTCGCACGACAACAATAAAACAATGATGCGCATTTGGCACTACTTTTCTCTAACTCAAACTCAAAACATTTCATGAAATAAATACTTACATGTCATGAGAGGGATCTATTCCTTCAGTGAAGTGGACTTATTTACAACTGTTGGCACTATCCGGGTCAGACAAGGAGATAAAAAACCTGTCTTTATCATCACGTATCATCACCAGATTCGGACAGATTTGCAGATCCATAATTATCCGTGATGGCGTGGGGAGGTAGTGCAACGTGTGTAGTGAGTGTCTGGAGTATGTGTGATGTTTGTTTTTGTAGGATAAAGAATGAAAAGCTGCAGAAGTCTGCTGTGTCATACGTACTGTGAGCCAAAAGAACTGGAACTGTTAATTTCCGGTTCCGGTTCCATGACCAATCATATAATAGTTTATGCTCACAACGTGTAGACATATATTCCTACGTAGGAAGTGCTGTGAGTGCATATCAGAGCTGTAGAACATCTGGAGAAGGTGTGGTCCGTATGTTATGATTTTCCTGTGAGCGTTATGCTAGACATTTGCAAACCCCTCAGAGGAACAAAACAGCATTCTGGGACATGTTGAAAGCGTTGACTTCAAAGTATAACTTCTCTACTTTCATATGCAAAAAAATATTTATATTGTTCTTATTTTGTTGCAAATCTACAAGCATCTAAAAATAGGTATGCAAATGGGATTGGGGTTGCCCCAGCCATTTTTAATGGGCAGTTCCAATGATACCTATCCATTCCTCTAATCTTTGTGACAGGATTTCATGGTACACTGTATCAACCGTAGCACTTAAGTCCAACAGAACTAAGACAGAGACTTTGCCCGCGTCAGTGTTCAGACAGATGTCATTTGTGACTTTAATAATAATAATAATAATAATCTGTGATGGGGCCTGAATCCTGACTGAAAAGGATCAAAGCAGTTGTTAGGTAATAGAAAGTCACCCTTAATGGGTGACATGTCCGGTGAGTATGCTGGCCATGCAAGAACTGGGATGTTTTCAGCTTCCAGGAATTGTGTACAGATCCTTACAACATGAGGCTGTGCATCCTGCTGCTAGATGAGGGGATGGTTGGGGATGAATGGCACAACAATGAGCCTCAGGATATCGTCACAGTTTCTCTGTGCGTTCAAAATGCCATCAATAAAATGCACCTGTGTTTGTTGTCCATAATATACACCTGCCCATACCATGACCCCACCGCCACCATGAGCCACTCTATCCACAATGTTGACATTAGCAACTCCCCCACACTACATCACACACGCTGTCTGCCATCTGCCCTGTACAGTGTAAACCGGGATTCATCTGTGAAGAGAACACCTCTCCAAAGTGCCAGACGCCATTGTAGCAGATCAGTCTCCAGAATTCCACCCACACAGTAACATCTGTTGTAAGTCTTCGGAATTCCCCACGGATTAACTTCCCCATCACTTCCATCATCCCCCAGAGGCCTTCAGAGACAAGCCTGTATCTGAAGCCTGGAGAAGACATGGTTGTTTTCTTTCCGGGGCGGCAGTAGCTCAGTGGGTAGAGCGGCCGTCCTTCAACCGGAAGGTAGTAGGATCGATTCCCGCTCGCCCCACAGTTCATACTGTCGTTGTGTCCTTGGGCAAGACACTTACAGTGACAATGTTTCATTAATATATATATATTTACATTTACATTTACATTTAGTCATTTAGCAGACGCTTTTATCCAAAGCGACTTACAAGTGAGGATAACAATGGAAGCAATTTTAACAACACAAGGTACAAAAAGCATAAGTGCACAAAAAACTAGTCAGTTTAAACCCAGCGCAGTATACGATGCTAAGGATAAGAAAATTTTTTTTTTTTTTTTTTTTTTTTTTTAGAAAGGAATCGATAGACAGTAAGTAGGGCTCAGTGTTTGTCAGTCAGGTGTTGACGGAAGAGATGTGTTTTCAGGTGTTTTTTAAAGATGGCTACAGAATCTGCTGATCTTGTAGCAGCAGGTAGATCATTCCACCAATGTGGAACAGATCCAGAGAAGGTACGTGAGAGTGATTTTGTACCTTTTTGGGACGGTACCACCAGACGTTGTTCATTTGCAGAGCGCAGGGATCTGGTAGGAACGTAGGGCTGTATTAGTGAGTGGAGGTATGGGGGTGCAGAACCAGAGGTGGTCTTGTAGGCCAAGAGCATAGCTTTGAACTTGATGCGGGCGTCAACCGGGAGCCAGTGTAACCTAATGAATAGAGGAGTTACGTGCGCTCTCTTTGGTTCATTAAAGACCACTCTTGCCGCTGCATTCTGGATCAGCTGCAGAGGTTTGGTTGTGCAGGCAGGGAGTCCAGCCAGTAGAGCATTGCAATAGTCCAGTTTGGACAAGACAAGAGCCTGGACTAGAATTTGCGTGGAGTGCTCTGATAGGAAAGGTCTGATTTTTCTAATGTTGTAGAGGATGAATCTACAGGACCGGGTGGTGCTGGCGACATGACTTGTGAAGTCTAGCTGATCATCAATTACCACTCCCAGATTTCTGGCAGTGCTGGACGGTGTAATGGTTGATGGGCCTAGTTGAATGGAGAGGTTGTGGTGGGTCTTTGGATGGGCCGGAATCACAAGCAGTTCTGTTTTTGCAAGGTTCAGCTGCAGGTGATGCTCCTTCATCCAAAGTGAGATGTCGCTCAGACATGCCGAGACGCGAGCAGAGACCGTCGGATCGCCAGGATGAAATGACAGGTGGAGTTGAGTGTCATCTGCATAGCAGTGATAGGAAAAGCCATGTTTCTGGATGACAGAGCCAAGGGATGTCATGTATATGGAAAAGAGTAGCGGTCCGAGCACTGAGCCCTGTGGCACCCTGTATTGAGATGTTGGGACTCAGAGACCTCATTTCTCCAGGATACTCTGAATGACCTATCCGAGAGGTAAGACTTGAACCATTGCAACGCCATTCCAGAGACACCCATCGCCCTGAGAGAGACAGGAGGATGTGATGATTAACAGTGTCAAAAGCAGCAGACAGATCCAGTAAGATGAGTACAGATGACTTGGATGTTGCCTTTGCCAGTCTCAGAGCCGATGACTGAGAGCAGGGCAGTTTCGTGGAATGACCGCTCTTGAAGCCAGACTGGTTCTGGTCCAGGAGGTTGTTCCGTGAGAAAGGATGAGAGCTGAGTAAACACAACTCGCTCCAGAGCTTTGGCAATGAAGGGAAGGAGGGAAACCGGTCTGTAGTTTTCAAGCAGAGTAGGGTTAAGAGTGGGTTTCTTCAGTAGTGGTGTGATGCGGGCCTCTTTGAAAGCTGTGGGAAGGACCCAGTGGAAAGAGATGAGTTGATGATGTGGGTGAGAGCAGGCACGACAGATGGAGAGATGGCCTGAAGGAGATGTGTGGGGATGGGATCCAGCGGGCAGGTAGTAGGGTGGTTAGAACTAATGACCTTGGAAACGTCTGCTTCAGTTAGAGGAGAGAAGGAAGTGAGCAAACACATATCAGGGGTCTGAATGAGCTCGACAGGTGGTGGCGCAGAGAACTGACTGCTGATGGCGGTCGTTTTCTTTACAAAGAAAGACGAAGTCATCAGCTGTTAGATCCGATGAAGGTGGGGAGCAGGCGGACAAAGGAGGGCGGAAAAGGTTCTAAAGAGAGTGCGAGTCAGGTGAGTTGATTAACCTAGAATGGTAGTAGACAGTTTTTGCAGAGGTGACATCAGCGGAGAAAGTAGAGAGGAGAGACTGGTAGATAGAGAGGTTAGCAGGATCTTTAGACTTGCGCCATTTTCTCTCAGCTGACCGGAGGCTGGCGCGGTGCTCACATAGAACATCGGATAACCAGGGGCAGACGAGGATGTACGGGCTGGTCTAGATGTAAGGGGCATAAGTTGTCCAAGCAGGATGTAAGCGTGGAGCACAGAGTGTCGGTGGCAGTGTTAGTGTTTAAAAGAGAGAGCTCCTCAGAGGAGGTGAGTGCAGAAGAGACAGCAGAGGAAAAACGGGAGGGACTGAGTGCACGCAGGTTTGCGGGAAAGTGACCAGCGGTAAAACAATTGCAGTGTCTGGAGAATTTAGGTCAAGGTCGAGAGTAATGAAGAAATGATCGGAAGTGTGCAGTGGCGTGACCTGAGTGTGGAGAGTGGAGCAGTATCTTATGTAGATAAGATCTAGTTGGTTACCAGACTTGTGGGTTGCCGATGTGGAAACCTGCTTGAGGTCAAATGATGCAATTAGGTTAATGAAGTTAGCAGCCTGTGGCTTTTCAAGGTGGATGTTGAAGTCTCCTAATACCACCAGAGGGTACCATCGTCAGGGAAGGATGAAAGAAGCGCATCCAACTCCTCCAAGAAATGTCCAAGCTGACCTGGGGGCGATAGATAACTACAAAATGACTTTTAACAGGGTGGGTGATGGTAACAGCATGGAACTCGAAGGAGCTGTTGTCACACAAGGGTGATAGCTGTTTGAACTTCCAGTCAGTAGGAATAAGTAGTCCGGTCCCTCCGCCCCTTCCAGTGAGGCGAGGACTGTGGGAGAAAGTGTGATTATGGGAGAGGGCGGCGGGAGTGGCAGAGTCCTCTGGTTTGATCCATGTTTCTGTAAGTGCTACAACTGAGAGACCAGAATGTTGAACAAAAGCTGTAATGAAATCAGCTTTGTTCACAGCAGACTGGCAGTTCCACAAGCCTATTGGGAAAGTAGAAGGGGCGGTTTTTGACAGTGATATAACATGCAGATTACTATGGTTGCGTCGCCTTTTGCGTGAAACAGATGATAATTTCCGTGGTGAAATGACAGTAGTAATTTGGAAACACATTTAAGAGCCGAAGAGGAAAAATATACAAGAAGAAAATAATAGTAGAAATAATGGAATATAAGTGCAAACAATTAGTACTAAAAAAGGTGCAATACTCAGGTACTCTGTGGGTGTGTGGCTGCTCGGTGGAGTCGCGTGCAGGTAGAGTCGATGGTCTTTACTCTCTTCGGTCTTAACGCGATGACAGCTGCCGCGGTGGCTACTCCCACTTAAATACCCTTCTATTCGAGTAATTGAATTCAGCAGGTCCCGCCTCTACACACACACAAAGAACTCACGCGAAACTAGCCCGCTAACAGCTGAGACTACACACCGGTACACCACATGACACGGTCGTAGTAAACACACTGCGCGGTTTCTCAGCAGTAACACGGCACAATAAGCTTAAAGAGACAAGAATTACATACACTCACACAGTTCTGTAGGCTTCTGCTGCAAAGTTGCTTCTCCTAGTAACTTCGATTAATCACGGAGTTATATAGGAGAGCAGGCTGGCGTTAGGTCCCGCCTCTACACACACACAAAGAACTCACGCGAAACTAGCCCGCTAACAGCTGAGACTACACACCGGTACACCACATGACACGGTCGTAGTAAACACACTGCGCGGTTTCTCAGCAATAACACGGCACAATAAGCTCAAAGAGACAAGAATTACATACACTCACACAGTTCTGTAGGCTTCTGCTGCAAAGTTGCTTCTCCTTCTCCTATATATATATATATATATATATATATATATATATATATATATATATATGACTAGCCTGGCAAGCCAGACCTCTCGCCGTAAGGACTCTGGAAAAGCTCAATGCCATCTCGTTTTCCTCGAGGCGGGGCTTGGTGGGGCAACCTGGCTATAATTGATTGTACAAGCTTACAGCGGCAACTGCGGCTAATTCAGATTCAGGCTCATTCTGCACATTAGGCTTTTGCTGAAGCACGTATGCCTTAGAAAAAAATGTTATGTGAACGAATAAAACCTCCGTAATGTACATTTTAAATAAGACAAATGTATGTCAATAAAATTTGGACCTCTGGCTATGGACCTATTTGTGACACAAGGGACAGTCCACATGGGAGAAACGCTTGCCTCGGCAGATGGTAAGTTTGAATAATATATTCTTCAGTCAGGACCAGAATGTAACTTATTCTCAGCGCGGAAATTTTATGTCTTAGACCCGCCCTTATTGAAACTTTCACTGAAGATATTTATTTTGATGAATTTAATGCATAAAGTAACAAAAGACATTTAGATATTATAACTATTATAACTCCTGACTCAGGACCATAACAGACTCTGGCGCCATGTCTTTTTAACCATAGATTTTTGGGTATAAAGTTGATTCAGCTTTACCCAGAAGGTTTGTTTTTCCCAATGGACATGTAGAATGTCTTTGAAAATAGACTTCTACAATGGTCAAACACTAACCCCTAGTGGTCAAATGGACAAAGGACTCTGCTCACCCAAGAAGGACAATTTTGTAGTTATTGCATTAAAGGAAAATGTATTAAGATATTGTGTTTATACTGTTCTTTCCAGGACGTGGAGTTGTGACGAGATCAAAATTACTGCTCTCATCACCTTATGTTTGTTTAACAGGTCATGTTTTATTTTTAATGAAATGTAATGAATGTTTCCATAATATTCTGCATTTTCTCTGTATAATCCTACAAGTGCAAATGTTTTGTGTGTTTTATAAAAACCCAACAAATACATTGCAAAGCAAGGAATGTTTGTAAAACTTAGTTTATACCTTTTAAACTTTATTTTAACTTCCGAGTGTTACGCCCTTCTCTGGAAGAGAGCATAGGACACGCCCCCGGCCCAAAGGTGAAAAAGCTGGCTGCTTCTGTTCTGTGCCTGTGTCCTTCCTCGCCCGGGAGGTTCCGTCCCCAGGGACCTCCCTAACGCTTCAGGCCTCGTGGAAAGGAGTACATTTTCTTGGTTTTAAAGACCGTGCCTGCTAACGAGTTAGCTTGACCGACAAGCCCTCGCAGAAGCAAGTTTTCAACCAGCAAAGCAACAGCCAAGAACTCTTTCATGGACCTTGCAATAACTTACACAAACTCAAACTTTTACACAGTACACGGAGATCCAGGCAGTGCTAGCTTGGACAGCAACAGGACGCTTGTGTGCTATCCCAGGACTGCAAACCCCTCTGGAGGAGACGTCCACGTGACGGCACCCCTGGTGTGTGGAATGCTTCATCAGTGAGCGACGAACCTTCTGGAGAACATTCAGGACGCTTCGTCTCGGACCACTGGTGTCACCAGCATCCGCTGGCCACAGAGTAAGTCCTCACGTTACACAACAACCTAGCGTCTTTGTACTCTGTCCAAACTCTAGGCCCGAAGCCGCCATAACTCCTTTCACCCCGTTAAAAATCCCGTTAAGTTTCCATAGTATAGATTGTCATGCCCAAACATTCCTGGTTTCACAATACCCTCTGAAAGCAGATGTTTATCCCGTCCAAAACTAGAGTGGTGCCCCTTTCCAATTAGAAGTTAATTTTAATAAATTAATATTAATGTCAAAGTTAATAATTAAAATTATTTAAATTAATCTGATATATGTTTATGCAACATAGTTCTACACTACATCTGACTGGGTTATCTGTTTGAGGCCCTTGTCAGAGAGATGTATTAATGTTCTGGAGGATAATGTACTGCCTTCTGTGTCTCTGCTGCAGCCACTGAGCATAAAGACCAGGGTGTTAGAGAGCCGGAAGCAGGACCCCAAAGCAGAACAACACATTTAGAACAGATAAGGTTAATGACTTGGCGAGGTAGAAGCATGGCGTAGTTCTGACGAAGTGGCTCGGAGGCAGGCAGAGGATACTGGAGGAAAAAACACAAAAACAAAATTAGATACATGGCAAAAACTCTCACAAGATCAAAATGCTAGGCCGTAGTGTTCTACCACTGAGTAGACAGAACAATCTGGCGATAAGTGGAGGAAGGCTTGGAGTCTTTATACTGTGGTTGATGAGAAATGAGGAACAGCTGCATCTGCCACCAGCGAGACCTAAAAACAGCATAACCACACAAGGGGGAAAAAGACTATGGACACAAGACAACACACACTTTCTTAGAACATAACACAGAAGTAGAGTAGTTGTCCCTCACCCAGAAGGTTGGTGGTTCGATTGCCGTTCTCCCCACTGTTCATTCTGTCGTTGTGTCCTTGGCCAAGACACTTAACCCACCTTGCCCTCAGTGGTGTTCCAGCTTTAACACTGGTTAATTGATGCTTAATGTAAGTTGCTTTGGATAAAAGCATCAGCTAAATGAATAAAAGTAAATAAATGTCCTTGAATTAAATGTCCATGAATTATTATTGTTAATACTTTCTTGCTATAATTACCAAATAACAACTGAAAATGATTAAAAGGTGTTCTGATAAAGTCCTACTGTTTAAGGGAAACACTTAAGACCATTGTTCATTATTAGGTTTGATCTAGAGAGGTTTTAGGTCTCAGCTAAAGTTAATAAGAACTAATTATTGAACACAAAGTAATTAAAAGGTCTAAATCCATCAGAAGCAGATTTATTGGGAATTTTAAGTAACTTTGTCAATATCCAGTTATTCAAAGAACCCAAATTAAATTGTTTGTGAACGCATGTAGAATTTGATTTATTTATAAACTTACAAATGTATATATATTAGTCTGTATTTTGAATTCTGTATTTTTTTTGTATTCTGTATTTTTAAATAAATATGGGGAGAGTCGACATTTACTTACTACTTACTTACTAAGAACTGTTAGAACTGGCTTAGCCGGGACGGTACTGGGACAGTGATGAAAAAAGTTGGTCTGGAGCCCTGATTTGTGAAATAGTAAAAGGGCACTTGTTCACTTCTAATTTGTTTCAACACATTTCATTAAAGAAAATCGTGACAAAATCAAATTGTGAGATCAAAATCGTCAATCAAATTGTGAGTGGAGTCAATCATTACATCCCTAAAGTTAAACAATAAACATAATTTAAAAAAAAGCACTGGAGAAAGAAAGACGGACTGGAGCCGTCAATTGTTTCAGATCCAGCGTCGCTACAATCCAGCCTTAGTGGAGGCGGCAGGGGGGTACCTGAGTCTGATATTTTTTTTGCCCTTTTGCAATGTACGTTTACCATAAGCAGAAAATAGAAAATATAGATAGGTTCGTAAGAGAGTCCCTACATGCAAACACTCCACACAGAGTGCACGTCTTTGAGCTCCTAAAGCATGCCTTGGTGAAACTCAGAATTTGAGAGGGATTTAGCAAGACAGACCAAGAGGGGTCGATATAGACCACTGTCTACTTTTAATGTTGTGTTTGAGCAAAAAAAATACACTTTTGAAATAAAATGTGCTAAAATAAAGTGACAATGTTTCATTAATATATATATATATATATATATATTACTAGCCTGGCAAGCCAGACCTCTCGCCGTAAGGACTCTGGAAAAGCTCAATGCCATCTCGTTTTTCTCGAGGCGGGGCTTGGTGGGGCAACCTGGCTATAATTGAGTGTACAAGCTTACAGCGGCAACTGCGGCTAATTCAGATTCAGGCTCATTCTGCACATTAGGCTTTTGCTGAAGCTGCCTTAGAAAAAAATGTTATGTGAACGAATAAAACCTCCGTAATGTACATTTTAAATAAGACAAATGTATGTCAATAAAATTTGGACCTCTGGCTATGGACCTATTTGTGACACAAGGGACAGTCCACATGGGAGAAACGCTTGCCTCGGCAGATGGTAAGTTTGAATAATATATTCTTCAGTCAGGACCAGAATGTAACTTATTCTCAGCGCGGAAATTTTATGTCTTAGACCCGCCCTTATTGAAACTTTCACTGAAGATATTTATTTTGATGAATTTAATGCATAAAGTAACAAAAGACATTTAGATATTATAACTATAGAAACCTCTTAGTTGAGGGCAGTGGCCCTCTGAGACCAGGGCTTAGATATACATTTAAAAGTTAAAAAGATCTATATTAGTGCAACTGTGTGCGCTGCTTCGGCTCCTTAACAACACTCAAAGTCTGAACCAGGTTTACTTATCAATAGACTAAAAGAAGGTGCATAGACCTTTGCTACAAAAGGAAGAAAAACTCCTATACATGCTACATTCTGGACTTGATCCTTAATGTAGGATAGTTCTTTTGATTTAGGCTTCCGTTTTAACTACTCTCGTAGGCTGGAGGAGAACTCCAGCTGACTCCAGCTCAGACGCACTCTAAAGACTGGAGTGGCACCGGCACAACTGTGGTTCCCCACAGGCTGTAGACGTGGGGTGTCTGCAATTAACAACAGCGCACAGGCCACAGATACATGTGGAATGTCGGAGTTTGCATGGTTTGGCCACTGTTTTACGCTGTAGCAAGTGTAATGTTGTGTTTGTAGTAAATCAGATAAACTAGATACATAAGCAAGGGCGTTCCTTTGATATGTACATTGTAAGGGACAAGTTGTGGTTTTATACACAAACCCAAAAACAGATCATAACTACAGTTCTGTTTTTATGTGCCTATGTGCTAAACCAGGTAAAATATATTCATACCAGCTTAAGCGGGTAATACAGATTCATCAAGCAGTTGCCTCAGCGCTGTTAGTGTTTTTGACATAAACTGATACAAGTTAATAAGCCTATCATTACAGCATCATTGGAAAGAAACTACAATCACTTTACAGATTATTTTAGTTGTCCTCTAGAGGATTGAAAGAAAAAAATGTGCAGCCCTATAAACAGTATTTAAACTGCACTGAACATCAGCATCAGTTGCTCTCTCTAGTTTGAACTACCGTATTTTTCGCACCATAAGACGCACTTTTTCTTCACCAAATAGTGGGAGGAAAAGTGCCTGCGTCTTATGGTCAGAATACCATATATTACGGTATTCGGACCATATCTTATTCCCTCACCCGCTGCCGCTCTGCAACTCGGACCATGTGTAGTGTTAGTGTAGTGTTAACTTAGTGTAGTGTTAGCCCCCCCCCCCCGTGTCGCCTTGCCTTACCGTAGTGACAGAGCGGCAGCGGGTCCTCCCTAACCTTCCTTACGGAAGCCGATGTGTGCAGGAAGGCGCAATGCTATTGCAACGCAATGTGTCACCGTCGTATGCTATTGGAGGATAGCATGTAGTAGGCGGTGTTACAGTACACAGCAGTGCGCATGCCCTTCACTACAGTCACATAATTCCAATATTATTCTGTTATAATTTATTAAATATTTTATTACACTATTTGGTTCAGAATATTTTTTTTTCCTATTTTTCTCCTCTAAAAACCAGGTGCGTCTTATGGTCGGGTGCGTCTTATGGTGCGAAAAATACGGTACTTTATGGCAGGACTACTGCCGCTGCAGTCAGAGAATGGATGTACTTTATTATGAGACTGGAAACTCACACATCCTCAGTCACTTACTCACCTCGTCCACTGTGTTTGTGCATCTCTGTGACTAAAGCTTAACATCTAGCTGGGCTCATCATGTCTCAGTCTAAACGGTACCCTAAAAAAGAGTGGGAATTAAACCCTGAAAAGGCTGTTTGAAGCCATCTTTTGGAGATGACACACACTGTCTGTATTGCAAAGCTGATTTTTGTCAAACTTAATGATGTAAAAAAAACGAAATTACATGCACATGGCAAATAATGCTATTTAGGCAGAGTAACAAGTAACGCTGGCTGTTTTTGTCTGGAAGCAGTAGAACAATCTGGCAACCAGGAAGTGTATGTGGGCTGCTTAAATATATGCCTGATTGTAATGGCCGGCAAGTGTGAAGCCCGGGAGTGGCTGGTTGCTCAGGTGATCTAACGAGCAGCCATGACAACATGTGCATTGAGTTATCACAAATTATATATTTATTTAGCTTAAACCCATCCCATCAGATTACCCTTCATCCTGATATAACAACATATGATTAGTTTATGTCTGTTATAAGAATTCTATATGTCAGGGACAGGCCAGAGATCTTGAGTCCAATGGGTTGACCAGCTCAACCTCTGGCAAATTTCCAAAACACTACTTCCGGAAGCTTTGGTAATTACAAATCACACACACACACACACCAAAAAATAAATTAAACAGCTGTTTACCTGATTTTTCAGTCCAATAGTCCAGTTGTTCCGCAGCCAGACTGTCTTTTCTGTTCTCTCGTCTCTCTGCTCTTCTCTTTTTTCAGTCCAGATTTCGTCATCGTGTTCACACACACAGAGGGGATATCTGGCCCTTTACTGCTAAATAGCACAGCTTGGGACTTACAAGAAATGCTTTGTTTTTGCATTTCTCCGTGCACGTCAGTTCACCTCTTTGCATGAGAAACAACAAATATTGAAATCCGGGTCACAGCACCAAATGTTATAAGAATTCTATATGTCCAAAAGAATTCTATATCCTTATATTACCCAGAGAGACACGGAGACAGATTATATTATAAAAAGCGAAAGGCCAGGTTTTATTCCTTGCAAGGGAAGCAAATTACACAGATACAACAAAGGTACATAGTGCGTTTTGCTTACAGAGGTAAGCAAAACATTACATTTTATATCACTGCCGTGAGGGCTGTCAGTGGGAGGTGTATCTTGCATACACCCTCCCCTCAAGGCCCCAGCTCCAGGCTCCAGGTGCAGAAGTCCTCCGGCAAGCCATGTCTTTAGTTATGTCAACACCATGCTTGGAATAACATGGAGGACATGACATGATTTGACATGACCTGTAGAGAACTATGAGCACCAACTAACTATAAACAATATACACAATTATAAGAATAAAATTCTTAGAACAATGTCCAACCTAAAAGGCATCTAGGGCTCTACTACATCTCCGAATCATGTATAATACCCAACATTCAGGCATTCCTCAAGGGCCAGACAAGCCCTTTACACACCAATATGATCTATATGATATTGGTGTAATACAGAGACTTTCCCTGTGCTCCCATGAACCTGATGCGTTTGAACACTTTTGACAAACACTCCATTCACCAGGCTTGATCCATAGCCAAGAAAGCGCTATTTCTGTATAATTCTCCTCAGCACATTTAATCTGTTGGAAAATAATTTTTGGAATTTTTTTTAGATGTTGTAAAGCAATATCTGATCCATGAGTCTATTTTATGGCATCCCACTAGAAAGTTTGGCAACACATAAAGTCCCTATGCCCTTTTCCATAACTCTTAGTGTGACCCCTTCCTAAGTGACTTTAATCATCTCTCTGTGTCCATTCTTTCATACAGGGTTTCTTTTCACTGGGCGAGGATTAACATGTCAACATTAGTGTCTTGTCATCTTCTGCCATTAAAACCGGAGCCTGACATACTCCAGACCATATTGTGAGATGTTCACTATTAAACCTTTAGACATTTTTCACATCAGTCAATGCTTTAATTTCAGCCACTTGCGTTGATTACGGCTGTGGTGTTTTTTTAAGCCTGTGCTGTAAAAGTATTATGTGTATTCAATTTTACAATGCCATATCTTACATATCTAGAAAATATAATACATCTACAACTAAGTTAACTCTGCTTTAATAAGTTAATTGTACATCACTTTTCCAGAGATAGAAGTAGTTGTTTTCTTTGCAATTATACTTCCCTGCTGCTTTTAGCAGACCTGACTTCTTTAGCCCTGATAAAGTCCTCTGACTGCGGCACTTTAATGGCTTTCTCTCACATCACCTCCTCCTTATTAGTTAAGTACTTGTCAGATCTAAAATTTGTCTTTCATAAAACTCAGCAGCTCCGTTCATAACACAAAATAGTGCAGACAACACAAGGACAAACACTCAACATAGACGTTAAATACAACACGCTGTAGTGAAATCATCGGCCTGCCTCAGTGAGCAACCCCCCCAGGAGATGACCATGGGGTGAACCTCACCTCTGGGATTCCTTCCAGAGGTCTCATTGTTTTGTTAAGGATCTGGTAACCATGATGAACGTTGTTTTACAAATACTCCAACGCCATAAAGACGTACTAATCCTGTCCGATTTCTCCAGAAGGAGATTGAACGGGGCTTTTTAAACAAATCCAGATGGCCCAATGTTGTTATTAAGTCGGAGTGAACCAGGTTTACGATCCTAGGTGGCGTGGTACCCAGCACCCTGTCAGGACAATTGTAAATCCTTTGAGATAAGACTGTTTATCCAGCTCTCCGAGAAACTTTTATGACCGTTCGTTTGAACACTGGAATGCGCTTTGAAGTGTAAAAGACTTGAGACTTTCTGGATGATACCATACTGCCCTCTAGCGACAGTATGGATGAACGCCGCTAAGTTTTTCATCAAACCAAATGACTTTTTACCTTTTAGACGGAAAGGTTTCCAAAGGACTTGAACTTCTCATAAACGAACATTCTTGTTTAATTAAAAGTTAAATGTTTAACTGATTGGATTAACGTGTCCCTTACAGGATTGCTCCCGGACAAAGAACAAGAAGACTCTTATCTTTCCTTAAAGGTTCCCAGCGTGCATTGTTAATAAAGTGAAATGAATACATGTTTCCATGATATGCTTAAAAATGTATTTTCTATGTATGAATCCTACAGTGTGAAGCGATATGGATTTATATGTGTTTAAATATTCAATGTTACTTTGTGGAAGATAGTTATGTGAATAAAAATTTAGCTGGGATAACTTTCACCAGGCCTTGCCCCAAAACACGCCCCTTCAAGCCGCACAAAAACCCTGTGCGCGGTGGAAATATCGCTCTTAGACTCTCTTCTTTTACGCCCTCCCTTCTCTCAAGCTCTCTTAGCCTTAGGCTCTTACGTTTCTCTTTGTCCCGAGCAATCTCTTCTCTATAAACTCCTCTTGTCTTTAAATTTTTCTAGACCCGTTGTGCCAGCCAGACAACGTGATTTTTCTTTTAAAAGCTACATATTGCTTATTTTGTAAGACACTCTCGTAACGTCACTTGCACGAGAAGGAAGACATTTTGGTAGTTCTTGAGAAAGACCAAGAACTCCGCTTGAACTAACGGACGCTTTAAGCCAGAGGAACGAGACCCTTTTTCCAGTGGTCTAGCGATATTTTTCAAAGACTCTAATCTGTTCTTGCCTAATGCCAACGGCAAAGAAACAGACTAATACGGCTTTATACAGTTGACGCCTTTCCACAACTCCATTTCCCGGCCTCCCAGCTGAACCAGCCAGCGGCCAGTCACGTGACAGACACCTTGTGAGAGCTGTATCTTCGGGAACCCAGACGCCCCGCTTCAGAACCAGGAGCAAAACTTTGGATCTGTGACGGAAATCGAACTGGGCCAGTACCAGCGAACCAAGTAAGCCGCACATGACACAGCAGGAGTTTGGCGTTTTAAACTGTATTTCATAAGCCCCAAGTCAATACACCTATCTCCTTCCCTAAACCCCTTCTTAATAATCCGGTAATTAAACTCCCCAGCCGAGTTTTAATCAGTCAAAACATTCATTATCCTCCACAAAGTTATAGTCAGTAAAGGTTATTGTTTATTGTTCTGTGTTAATCATTATTCCCATTATATGTCAATAATTTACCCTTTGTGTCCTATCCCCACCTTTAATAAAACCCCATAAAACGTTAAAGATTTTGATTTTGTGTTTTAATGTTTATGAAGACATATTACAAAAACAGTTAGAATTCTATTCCTTCAGATTAATTGAGACTTAGTAAATATAATCAGTTTCCCAGAACTTATCTGGGTGGTGCCCTCAACAAGACAATTTTGATAATAAAAATATTAGTTGATAATTTACCCAAATTAATAAATTAATATTTCTATAATCCTCTACAGTACGCTACAACGCCATTACTCAAAATGTTTACACCAAAAACCTACTCTGGACCATAGATGCCTAAATAATTTCTGTCCTGTCTCCAATTAACCTATGCAAAGTCCTTTAAAATGTTGTGTTAAAACAACTTACTCTAGATATCTATCAGAAAATGATTTCCTACAGCCGTTTCTGACATGTCCCACCCTCTTGGGCTGTTGTAGTTTGTCTGTCCAAACATTCCCTGTGTTTTACTGTGAAGTCTCTAACCCCTGTCTTTGTTTCCAGATTGACTTCCTGTTCTTGTGTCTTTCCCTCCACTGTGATTACCTGCTCCGCCTCTAATGTGTTTCACCTGTGCCTTGTTGTCTTCCCCCTATAGTCTGTGTGTTTTTCCCTGTCCTGGGCCAAATTGTCTCGACCCTTGTGTGAGCTTGCTGGCATTTTCTTGTGTGTTTATTGTACCGGTCTAGTGCGTTCTGTCCTCAGATTTGTTTCGGCTTCGTCTTCTGGATTGTGATTTTGTACTTCTGCCTCGGAATCAACCCTGTTAAACATCTTTCTTGTGGGGTCTGCATCGTGAATCATTTTCCTGTTACCTGATAGTTTTGTCTGCATTTAGGACTCTCTCAAGCTTTAGTCAAAGTGACTAATGATCCTCTCCTTTTTAGATGGACGAGGACTCATCGACTCACTGTTATTGCTAGATCTCAGCGCTGCATTTGATACAATAGATCATGCAGTGCTAAGATATTTTTGACATCTCTGGCACTGCTCTTGCCTGGTTAGAATTTGTCCTATATATATATATATATATATATATATATATATATATATATATATATATATATATATATATATATATATATATATATATATATATATATATATATATATATTTTTTTTTCTCCTCCACGGCACTAATGAAATTCGGTGTGCCACAAGGCTCTGCGCTTGGTCCTGTACTATTTTCTCTGTACGTTACATTATTGGGACAAATCATCAGAAGCTATGGTGTAAACTTTCACTGTTATGCCGATAATACACAGCTGTATCTACCAATAAAAGCAAACAATATTTCTGACATCATGCGTCTAGAGGCCTGCTTCATTTCAATAATCTATCTAAACTGGGATAAAACAGAGCTTGTAAATTGGCCCTGCCAGTCGGCACAAGTTCAACAATCTTACTGTCTCAATCAACAATTGTGTGTTGGAGCACGGCAACACTGTGAGGAACCTTGGTTTCATTTTTGACACCACACTATCTCTGCAGCAGCACATTAGTGACGTCTCTCACTAATGTTCCCTGTCAAAAGCTACACTCGATGCTGCGTAGCATTACGCTATGGGGAACATTCTTTGTGTGACCGGTTGTGAAGCACGTGTGTCAAACACGCCAAGAATTGGCTTATAATACCTCTGTTGGTGACACAGCTCATCAGCGGCAGCTGTGTGATTGCGCGCACCTGAACAGAGGGTATAATAACACATGACGCGGGAGCGTCTTCAGGTTTCTTTGTCTTCAGATCGCATTGTGTGAAGTGTGAGCAAACCTACTCTCTGTGCCAGTACGAAAATATATAAAATAATAAATACAAAAGTATCATGGCTGGGTTCAGTAAGAAATGTGTTCCTCCGTGCCAGAGGCACATTGCTGACGATGATCAGCATGAATTTTGTTTTGAGTGTTGATCTGGCTGAGGCGCAGGGATCAGATCCTATGTCCTCGCGCTCTCACCAGATGAGGCAGACACCGGCTCTGTGCTCGGGCGGGCGCGCGCGGCGCTTCCCATGAGCACGTTGATGAAGCCTCAACCCTGGCTTCTGGGGCGCCGCAGCCTCGGAGTGCTCTTCCCGCTCTGACGCGCGCTTTGAGGAGCTGCTCAGGGGTGGTTACAGGAGCAGTGGCGAGGCTGGGTGTTGGGTGGCCTCGGGGCAGGGCACTAAATTATTTTGGGTTGCCCTGCTCCTGAGGCCACTCAATATTCAGTTTAGAGTATTTAATACTCTGAACTGGATGACAGGTTTCTGTCAGGTGGCCAGGGGAGGGATCACAGCGGCGGTCTCTCCTTCTTTGGGGACCTCCATGAGGAGCTGGCACGCCATGGAATAAGCCCTATTCGTCCCGTGTTTTTGTGCCTTCGACGTCCGATTTATTCGACTATCGTGGGCGCACAGGTGCGGGTTATGGGTCGATGCCCCAGGTGGAAGAGACACCTGCGGGCTATCTCTCCCCGGGACATCGTCCTCCCTAAGAAAGCCTACACTCCCCAACAAGCCATGCCGGTTCACGTCATCACTGGTGGGAAGGCTTTCCAGGTGGCGGGTCAGGCTGGTGCAGCACTGCACACCATGGCGGTTTTGCAGGCATACCAGGCTGAGCTGCTCAAAGATTTGAGCACAGGGGTTCTGTGGACGAGGACGCGCTTTTCTGAGCTACGCCGTGCCACAGACCTCTCTCAGTGCAACTAAGCAGACGGCCCGCGCTATTGGGCGCTCCATGTCTGCTTTGTCGACGGAAAGACATCTGTGGCTTAACCTCACGGGCATCAAAGAGAAGGACCGCGCCTTCCTCCTGGATGCACCCATCTCGCCTTCCGGTCTTTTTGGCAACGTGGTGGACTCCGTCGCCACTAAGTTCCGCGAGGCTAAACGCTACGAGGAGGTGTTTGTGAGGTTCCATCCTCGCCGTGCTCAGCAGCCGGGGCCGTCGGCCACCCTGTCCCGGCCAGGTCCAGCCCCTTCCAGAGAAAAGCGGGCTGCCCAGAAGGAGAGTGTGGCGAATCGTGCCCCCCCCTCGTAAGGACTGGGGAGCGGATTCTCCCGCTGCTCAAAAGAGAACGGACCTGCAGAATGTTATCCGCCAAGAAGCAGAGGCCCTGAAATTGGCACGCCCATGGCCGCGGGGGCGTGCTCCCACCGGGTGGGGCGCAACAAAATCCAAGAGAGTCTATAGACTCCATGTCGACACCCTCAGGAGTCTGCTGTTTTTTTTCTCCGCCGCCACTGGCGTTTCGGGGAGCAGCAGTCTCCAGCGCAATTGTAAGTGTCCAGCCGTCTCCTGCCTTGGTTCAAGACGGCGGATGTCTTACATCCCCCCCAAAAACCGACGTGCCAAAACTACTGCCCCTTTCGGAGAAACTGGCAGCATGGATGCTCCTGCCAAATATCTCCCCGTGGGTAATAAGGACTGCGGCCAAAGGCTACAGACTTCAGTTCGCCAATCGTCCTCCGCGTTTCAACGGCGTGGTCTCCACTTCCGTGAAACCGGAACGAGCCCATGTATTGACACAGGAACTGCAGGTTCTGCTGGACAAAGGGGCCATAGAACGTGTTCCCCACCAGACAGACAATCCGGGTTTTACAGCGGTATTTTCTAGTTCGAAAAAGATGGGGGCTGCGCCCGATTTTAGACCTTCGCGGGTTAAACCGCTACCTCAAAGCATTAAAATTCAAAATGCTCACAATAAAAATGATTGTGTCCCAGATCCGATTAGCGACTGGTTTGTCACCATCGATCTAAAGGACGCGTATTTTCACATAGAAATCCTGCCACAGCACAGAAAGTTCCTGAGGTTCGCCGGGAGCGAAGTGTACCAGTATCGGGTTCTTCCGCTCGCCTGGCCTTGTCACCCGATACATATACAAAATGCATGAATGCATCCTTGGCTCCTTTGCGACTCCAGGGCATCCGCATTTTGAATTACATAGACGACTGGCTGATATTAGCTCAGTCTCAGGAGCTAGTGCTTCGACATCGGACGTCGTCCTAGCTCATCTCGACTCTCTAGGCTTGCGACTCAACGCCGAGAAGAGCGTTCTCTCGGCCGCTCAGAGGACAACATATCTAGGGGTTGTTTGGGACTCAACCGAGATGCAGGCACATCTGTCTCCTGCACGTGTCGGGTCCATTCTAACTACCCTGAAAGCTATCAGGCTAGGCCAGGAAGTGACTGTGCACTTCTTTCAAAGAATATTGGGTCTCATGGCATCTGCATCCACGGTAATTCCTTTGGGCCTTCTGCACATGAGACCGTTTCAGCTGTGGCTCAGAGCCAGGGGGTTTCATCCAAGGGCCAACCCCTGAAGCAAGGGTTACGCGCCAGGGCTTCGTACCTATCTATGTGGTTTAGACCCCAGTTTCTCACTTTGGGTCCCACCCTAGGTCCATGTTGTCGCCGCATGATGCTAACGACAGATGCATCCCTCACGGGCTGGGGCGCGGTCTTAGATGGCCGTCCAGCCCAAGGGATATGGAGAGGCCATCTTCTCGCATGGCACATCAATTGCCTCAAGATGAAGGCTGTATTTCTGGCCCTGAAATACTTCCTCCAGCAGCTAAGGGGCTACCATGTCCTAGTACAAGTAGACAGCACAGGTGGTCTCTACATAAATCGTCAGGGCGGACTGCGTTCGTGCCGCTTGAACAAGCTAGCGCAGCAGGTGCTGCTTTGGGCTCAGGACAAGTTCCTGTCCTCAGGGCGATTTATATCCCCGGCGCATGAATGTGGGAGCAGATTTATTGTCCAGACAGGCTGTGACACATGGGGAGTGGAAACTCCCGAGGTAGTGAGCCAAATCTGGGAAAGATTTTACGAAGCAGAGGTGGACCTCTTTGCTTCACAGCAGACAGCACAATGTCCCTCTACTTCTCTCTGACTCCTCCAGCTCCCCTGGGTCTGGACGCAATGGCCCATGTGTGGCCCAGACTGCGCCTTTATGCATTTTGGCTCTGCTCCCGGGAGTCCTGGCGAAGGTCCGTCAATGCGGGTTGCGCCTCTTACTAGTAGCGCCTGTTGGCCAACCAGAGTGTGGTTCTCAGACCTAATATCTCTCTCGACGGCTCGCCATGGGCGATTCCGACCAGGAGGGATCTCCTTTCTCAGGCACAGGGGACAGTGTTTCATCCCCGGCCCGAGCTCTGGAACCTTTACGTCTGGCCCCTGAGGGGACCACTTAAGAGATGTCGGGCTCCAGCCCCTGTTGTAGAGACTATTCTGAGCGCTAGGTCTCCTCTACTAGGAGAGCCTATGCCTGCAGATGGCGTGTCTTTGATGCCTGGTGTGCTACACATCATGCAGACCCAGTCCACTGCCAGATTGTTTCAGTGCTGGAGTTTCTGCAGGACAAACTGTCCTCGGCACTAATCCTAGCACACTCAGGGTTTTCGTGGCCGCCATTTCGGCTTGCCACGCCCTGATTGCGGGTTGAGACCCCAAACTAGAGCTAGAGTTCCTTCCTGGGACCTAGCAATAGTGCTGGAGGGCTTAGTAAGCACTCCTTTTGAACCACTGAGTCAGCCTGTCAAGTTTCTGACTCTAAAGATGGTTCTTCTGGCGGCCATTACCACTCTCAAGAGGGTTGGAGATTTGCAGGCTCTGGTCAGTTTCGCCCTCCTGCTCAGACTTTGCTCCTGAGCTGGTCAAAGCCATTTTGCATCCTCACCCTAACTATCTTCCAAAAGTTCCATTCTCGACCTTAAATCCGGTCATTCTTGAAGCCTTCTGTCCTCCGCCATTTATAACACCGAGCAGGAGAGACTTCACTTACTGTGTCCAGTAAGTGCCCTCCAGACATATGTCCACCGCACTAGCCAGTGGCGTAAGTCCGAACAGCTGTTTATATGCTATGGGGCTGCAAGCTGGGGTTGCAGCTACCAGACAAACTATATCACGTTGGGTGAAGGATGCCATTGCCCTGGCCAATGACGTGCGCGCGGTCAAACTTCGCCCATTGGTGTGAGGGCTCATTCTACTAGAGGGGTTGCAGCTTCAACAGCTCTAGCAAAAGGTGCCCTCTGCAGCAAGTTTGTGATGCGGCAGGCTGGTCCTCCGCACACATTCATCAGATTCTATAGCTTGGATGTTCATGCTACTCAGGGCTTGCATGTCCTTGAGGCATCATCCCAAAATTGTGTTTGAGACCTCTTTTGTGTTTGTGCACACTTCACAACCCGAGGTCCAGACACTTACAGTCTTGGCGGCGTTGGTATTCTCGTTCCCCATAGCGTAATGCTACGCAGCATCGAGTGTAGCTTTTGACAGGGAACGTCTCGGGTTACTTGACTGTAACCCTGTTCCCTTAAAAAGCGGGAACGAGATGCTGCGCCTGCAATGCCGCACTGGGCGTGTCCGGCGCTCTTCAGACAAAGTTGACCTGAAGCGCTCCGCGTCATGTGTTATTATACCCTCTGTTCAGGTGCGCGCAATCACACAGCTGCCGCTGATGAGCTGTGTCACCAACAGAGGTATTATAAGCCAATTCTTGGCGTGTTTGACACACGTGCTTCACAACCGGTCACACAAAGAATGTTCCCCATAGCGTAATGCTACGCAGCATCTCGTTCCCGCTTTTTAAGGGAACAGGGTTACAGTCAAGTAACCCGAGACACTCTCACTCATCCAGGCTGGACTATTGCAATGCGTTATTCTCTGGACTGCCAGGAAAAGTACTCACAGACTACAAATGGTCCAAAATACAGCCGCCAGACTTAACAAAGACTAGGAAGTTTGATCACATTACTCCGGTCCTGGATTCATTACACTGGCTTCCTATTCATGTTAGAGCTGATTTCAAAGTTCTCCTGTTTACATATAAAATACTTTTGTGGACGCGCGCCCTCTTACCTATCTGACCTCATCACCCGGTATACTCCAGCTCATACCCTTCGCTCTCAGGATGTTGGTCTTGTTCAACTTCATCGAATCAAGAAGAAGTCTGCTGGCTACAGAGTTTTTTCTTATAGAGCCCCCTTTTTATGGAATGAGCTCCAGGCGGAAGTGCGGCGAGCTGACTCTGTTGAGGCTTTCAAAAGCAAACTCAAAACATACTTATTTCACCAAACGAATGGAGACTGATTGATCTTGTAAACGCAAACTTTTGATCCCCACTGTAAATATATAGACACAAAATGATGGCAAAGCAACACATAAAATTGATCTGCTGAGACTCAGCTAAGTACAAGCACATATAAGCCATTTATATTTATAGACTAAATCCAAGATGGCGCCGTTGTACGTGGCTTGTCTGTCACTGTCATTGCTGTGTGTGTTTTTGCTGTTTGTTTTATTTTCTGCCTCGGATGTCGACTCTTTACTGGTGTACGATCGTCAAACACTGCTGGATCTGCGACTTTTGGAAACATAATGAAATTGGATGATGGTGGACGTGAAGCTTTGCCCCCCCTCCTGGCGAGGCTCCCGGCTCACCTTTGGTGTGTCCCGACTCCACCTTCACGAGGTAAGCGCCGAAGAAAGCGTGCCTGCCGCCTGGGAAAACGCGGTGGGCGGCTGGTGAGATGGAAGGCCTGTCTTGCATGCTGTTCTGCGCATTTTTGGGGTGGGTTTGGAGTCGTGCCTGGCCTCGTTGTGCCTCGGCGCTCGCTGGACTTGGTCGACGCCTGGCTGGTACCTGTCATCGACCCGGAAGAGGTGTTCCAGCCCCGCGGCCCCTGCTCTCCTCGTCCATGCTGGCGCGGAGTGAATCACGGCAATTTGCACTCTCTTGTGTCGTGTTTCACGAACATCCAGTGCCGCGGACCCGCCGGATCCTGCCAGGTTTGGTCTGGTAAATGCTAGATCTCTAGCAAATAAGACTTTTGTGTTAAAGGATTTTTTTCACGTCCTGAGGATTAGATTTCCTCTGTGTAACTGAGACATGGCTGAGCGATGGTGAGTCTAGCGCTTTCACTGAATTTGTACACCAAGATTGCCGCTACATTAACTCCCCGCGAACATCTGGCCGTGGAGGAGGAATAGCGACTGTATATAAGAGTGATTATAAATGTAAACAGATGTCGCTGTCATCCGCTTTCAGCAGCTTTGAACTGAGTTTATTTGAGATGGGTCGCCCCCACACAGTGCTGTGTGCTGTGGTCTATCGGCCCCCCAAGTACAATAAGGACTTATTAAATGACTTTTCAGATTTTCTGGCTGAAATCATGCCTAAATATGATCGTGTTCTTATTGTTGGGGATTTTAATGTTCATGTGTGTTGTCCTGATAAGCCAATGGCAAAGGGGTTTTTAAACCTAATTGATTCTTTTAATCTTGTGCAATCTGTGTCTGGACCCACACAAGAACATGGACACACACTTGATCTTGTTTTATCATATGGTTTGCCTGTTCCTAATCTAGAGATATGTGACGCAGTGTTTTCTGACCATATGCCTATTATTTGAGAATGTTCTTGCCTGTTCTACAGTTAAACCTCGCGCTACTACACGACGCTGTCGCATGATTAACCCTTCCACTGCTGTTCAGTTCTCGGTTGCGTTCAGTCAGAACTCCAGCATTCCCAAGTCTGTATTGCATACAGATGACCTTTGCTCTTGGTTCCACTCCACCTGCCAAACTGTTTTAGACACTGTGGCTCCATTTAAATCCAGGCAGCCTAAAACTAAATCTGAGCCCTGGTTAAATGACATGACTCATGCTGCCAGACGCGAGTGCCGTAGAGCTGAGCGCAAGTGGAAGAAGGACAAACTGCAGGTGTCTCTCCAAATGTTAAGGGATTGCTGGCGTCATTACCAGGAAACTGTGAAAGATGACAAAAGAAAACATTTCTTTAAGATATTATTTTAGCAAATTGTCACAAGCCTCGTGTTTTGTTTAACACCATTGACTCACTTTTAAATGCCCAGCAGAATGCTTGTATGGAAGCATCCTCTGTTATGTGAAAAGTTCCTTTGCTTTTTATTGATAAGGTCACGTCGATTAGGTCCCAAATTGTACCTTCAGCTTCAGACCCCTCAATTTTTGTCCCCTGCTCGGTTGTCTTTGATCATTTTGAGCCAGTGACTTTTTCCTCTTTAGAGGAGGTTGTTGGTCATTTGAAGCCCTCGGGTTCTCCAAATGATGCTGTCTACCCTTGACTATTTAAGGAGGTTTTCCCTACTGTAGGACCATATGTTGTTGCAGTTATAAATAGTAGTTTGACCTCGGGTGTGGTTCCTAGAATTTTAAAACATGCAGTAGTTCAACCTCTGATTAAAAAACCTGCTCTAGATCCGTCAGTTCTTGCTAATTTCAGGCCTTTTTCCAAATTGCCTTTCCTTTCAAAAATTTTGGCGAAGATTGTGTACAGTCAATTATTGTTCTTTTTGGAAGAACATAATATTCGTGAGGTTTTTGTAGTGACCATTTGGCGTCACAGTGAGCACCCCACAGTTCAACGAAAGTTTACAGCATAAATGTCAAAGACCTGACGATTTATGCCGTAAAATCCTCTCCAGACGCATCTAAGTGTTTACTTTGTCAACAAACCAAGGTTTAACAGCCATGTGCTAATTAACCGCATATGGTTTCTGTGTTTTCTAAGGAAAGAAACTCAGAGATAACTCTCATTCAATGACAATAACTCTCTCCATCCCAGAGCAGGATCAAAGCCGTTAGCAGACTGGCCGGTGCCAGAAATGACGCCTCCTCAGCTCTGAATTACGACTTGTGTATTGGGTCAGAGCAAAGGGCTGAGACAGTATGAACGTTACAACACTGCCCCCTAGCGACAGCAGAGAGGAACTCTGCTGAATTCTTTTTAATCAAAACTGACTGTTCTAACTTCTTTGTAAACGAAAAGTTTACACAGACTCGGACATTTCAGGAGTAAAACATTTGTGTAATAAAAAGGAAATGCTTAAATGATGAACTAATGTTTCTTTCACAGGATTTCGAGTCACGACGGAGAATCCTTTCTTTCTCAGCTTTACAAGTTTACAGTCAAATAAATGGTTGAATGAATTTATATGTGTTAACAACATGGGTACAAGACATTCTATCGTTATAACCTGCATTATCAAATATATGTGTGCGCTTATATTTGTGTTTAAAATCTTAAATGTCTTTTGTGGAACGATGATAGTTTGTTTGAATTACGACTTAGGCGTTTCCCCAAACAAACGGAACGCCCCAGAGACACACCTCCTCTCTAGCAGAACAAAACTTCCGAGCACGCAGGAAGTTCCCTCTCTTGTTTCGTGGCCTCATCTTTTTCGCCCTTCTCTGCAATCCGCTCGAGCTCCTTTTTCCAAATCTGTTGAAGCCTAGTCCGCTTCGTAAGATTTTTCTTCTTTGAGGCCTAAAGCCTCATTTTGCCTCCGTCCCAAGTAATTTGGCTACTTGTGGACTTCTCTTCTAGACGCCTTTCGTCTTCAAGTTTGGACCGTTTTAACCGGCCGGTTAAAACGTGATTTTATTTTTAAAGCTACACATTGCCTTTGTTTGACGTCATCTCCGGAGACGCACGTGAAGTTGTAGTTTATAGAGAACTACAGATCTACGCCAGCCCTCACAGTCGTTTTAAGCCAGAAAAACAACTCCTGAGAGAATATTTTTCAGTGACTCAGTTATTATTTTTCAAAGACTCTGAGCTGATTCTTGCCTGATGCCAACGGCAAGTAAAAAGACTTTCAGTTGATTGATGCAGTTGACGCCTCAACAACTCAAGTCACCGGTAGGCCGTGAAACCAGCCAGCGGCCCCGGTCAGTCTCTGACGGCGACTTGGACCGGCGACTTTCCCCTGTTTCGACGGCCCGCTTCAGGACTGAAGCAAACCTTTGGACCTGCTACGGCCCCTCCGGAACCGTTGCCGCAACCCTCAGTAAGCCGCACCGACATACAAGAGTTTGGCGTTAAACTGTATTTTATAAGCTCAAATCAATTCACCAATCCCTTTTAAAGCCCTTTATTAATAACTCAACAAGTTTTAATCAAACAAATATCATCCTCTACAAGTTAGATTCAGTAACTTTGTTGGTTTCATTTTGTTTCAATCATTATTTCAATTATATGTCAATAATTTCTCCTTTGTGTCCGTCCTTCCATCATTTAATTTTGTATAATTTTAATAAAACCCCATAAAATGTTAAAGATTTGATGTGGTTTTCTTTTGATTATTTTCAGAATTATATTCGAAGACAGGTTAGAATTCTCTTCCTTCAGATTAATTGAGACTTAATCAATATAATCAGTTTTCCAGAATCATCTGGTGGTGCCCCTTTTAACGAGACAAATTTGATAATAAAATATTAATTGATAATTTACCCAAATTAATAAATTAATATTTCTTATCACATTATATTATAGCTCATACGCTACATTTTCCAGTCCGGTTTTAAGACCTTGCACAGCACCAAAACTGCTCTTTTAAGAGTTTTTAATGATATCTTTTTAGCTACTGACTCTGGTGACTGTGTTATTCTTGTGCTTTTAGATCTAACTGCTGCATTTGACACAGTGGATCATGAAATATTGATTTCACGTTTAAGGCAGTGGGTAGGCATCAGTGGCATAGCACTGGAGTGGTTTAGGTCATACTTAGCGGATCGAACTTTTTGTGTTAGCTTAGGTGACTCTGTATCCTCCTCTAGTCCTCTCTTGTGTGGTGTTCCACAGGGCTCAGTCCTCGG
Source organism: Perccottus glenii (assembly GCA_024416835.2). Lineage (NCBI taxonomy): Eukaryota > Metazoa > Chordata > Actinopteri > Gobiiformes > Odontobutidae > Perccottus > Perccottus glenii. The sequence goes on along the minus strand of CM044565.2, from coordinate 9,063,099 downwards.
CCCTCTACTTTTCGCTCTGTATTTGCTTCCACTTGGTTCCATACTTAGAAAGTATGGCATTTTATTCCACTGTTATGCTGATGACAGTCAGATGTATGTACCTTTTGAAAAGAAAGAAAGAAAGAATAATAACTCTGTCGGACAACTACTCAATTGTCTCAACGACATAAAGGCCTGGATGTCTCTGAACTTTTTAAATTTTAATGATAAAAAAACAGAAGTGATGGTTTTCGGAGGCACCACTGGGACCCCACCTGTAGATTTGGACTCCTTACCTCCCTATATTAAACCTATTATTTCAAACTTAGGAGTTAAAGTGGACCCTGAGCTTAAATTTGACAGTCAGATCAAAGCTGTTGTCAAATCATGCTTTTTTCATTTAAGGCAGCTGGCCAAAATAAAGCCAATTCTGTCAAGACAACACTTTGAAACTGTAATCCACGCCTTTGTAACTAGACGGCTGGATTACTGTAATTCACTATATGTGGGGGTCAGTGGGTCCTCTATCACCCGTCTCCAGATGATACAAAATGCAGCAGCACGTCTTTTAACGGGCTCACGTAAACAAGAGCACATTTACCCTATTTTAGCTTCATTACACTGGCTGGCTATTCAATTTAGGATCCATTTTAAAATTCTGTTATTTGTTTTTAAATCTCTTAATGATCTTGCTCCGCCATACCTCTCTGAGCTTCTACACTCTTATAAACCCGTCCGTTCTCTCAGATCAGATGATCAGCTGCTCCTGACGTGCCAAAAACTAATCGTAAGCTCAGAGGGGACCGTGCCTTTGCTGTGTCTGCCCCTAAACTGTGGAAGGATCTGCCTTTGCATGTTAAGCAGGCCTCTGCTTCTTCTTTAGCTTATTTTAAAACCACTCTTAAAACCCATCTTTTTTCTTTGGCTTTTGATACCCAGTAAGATGTTGACCTTATTTATTTACTTTATTTACCTGATTCAATTTGTTACTTTATTGTCTTTCTTTCTCTGTGGTTATAAATGGGACATATGTATGTATCTATTTTTATGTTATTTTATTACTCTGTACAGCACTTTGGTCAACTCTGGTTGTTGTAAAGTGTTAAACAAATAAAGTTGTTATGGTATGGTATTTACATTTTTCATCAAACACAGACCAAACAGCAAGCAAACAAAAACAGGTGGTACCATAATATGTCAAATTCTGCCCTATTCTTTATAATGGAGTCTTCGCCTGACCATTTTATTAAAAAAAATCTTAATAGTTTTGGTTTGTTTCACATTAGAACAATTATTTTTGGTTGCAGGTAAATGTTTATGTGTGGCTGTAACAGTGTTTTTTGCTGCAACTGCCTTCATCTAAAGGGGTTATTAATCCAAATATTGTTTTTTTTATGTTTTTATTTTGACACCAGAATTATTGAAATACACCTTGTAGTTGCAGAGATATAGTCAATTTACTGTGAACATGTCCTTTTCGAGCAGACACACCAAAAATTTGAGGGTTAACTGGACTCTGTTGGTGAGAAAGGAGGAATACCAGTCAATTGGGTATGGATTCACAACCACATGTGACATTTTAGACATTAGAATTTACGTTTGGATTGTATTGAAGGCAGATGAAAAGTCTACAAAGAGGGCTCTTGCATTTTGTGATGATATGGACTAGAGCAGCAACAGAATCCTCTGTTCCACAGCCCTGTTTATATGCAAACTCTTATGGACCTAGTTTGTCCTTATTGGTATACTTTTTAGATTTAACAAAAAAAAATTCTTCTTATAATTACTGGGATCAGAGCTATATTTCTTTTAGACATTGCATTTTTATTAGTGGTTTTATGTTTGAGCTTTACCATTTAACTGGGATTGTGCACAACTTGACTGAAGACTTAAAAACTGGTTGCCAGTCTCTAAGAGAAAACACAGTTTAAAAAACATCTAAACATGGTTAATGACAAACCAGACATGACATCATTCATTTTTTGTCTGTAGCCTGCCCCTGACCTGAATATGCTACTTCTGCCTGTTGTCTTCTGAATTTATCTGTGATAATGTTTAAATACAATGTAATTGTATCTGTACTGTCTCTATGCTGTATTTACAGGCTTTAATGTATAGTTGTGTTTTTTACTGCTTATTTATATTTGCTTGGTTCTTAACCTCTTTAACCTTAATGTTGTTTTTTAGGGATGCTATTTTAAAATCTGTCCAAGGACAAGAAATGAAAATAGTCTTTTGGCAAATTCTTGCATTACCAGCAATGTCTCTGTCAAATGAACAACCGTAAATAAATAAAATAAAATAAAAAAGGTCGTGAGTTCAAAACCCGGCCGACCCAGGTCTTTCTGTGAGGAGTCTGCATGTCCTTCACGTGTTACTGTAGGTTCTCTCCGGGTACTCCGGCGTCCTCCCACCGTTCAAAGACAGGCATGTATTGGTTAATCGGCAACTCTAAAGTGTCCCTAGTGAATAAATGTGAGTGAATGGTTGTCTGTCACTGTCTGTCTCTAAATGTTAGCCATGCAACTAACTGGCCACTGTCCAGGGTGTACCCTGCCTCAGGCCAAAGCTGTTGGGATAGGTCCAAGTCACCCGCAACCCCTAACGGGACTAAGGGGTCATGACCATCTGATTGAATACTGGAATGCGCTTTGAACCTTGAGACTTCTGTGATGGTCACATACTGCCATCTAGTCACAGTATGGTTGAACGACGCTAAGTCTTTCATCAAACGAATGACTTGGACACTCTTATTAAAAGAAAGGTTTTACAAAGGACATTGTGCTAATGTGTTCATGTCATTTCAGTTTGTTGCTCCCTTGACCGGGATTAAAAGACAGTTTACTTTCATCACTCTTACAGCTTACAGTTAATAAAAATGTGGAATGAATTTATGTGTGTTTCAGCATGCGTAAATATGCATTTTATCGGTATAAATCTGTACCAATGTATTTGTATGCTTATAAGTTGTGAGTTTTAAAAGACTAAAATGCAATGTTACTTTGTGGAAGATGAAGGAACATTTTTAATAAGACTAAGGCTATGTCCACACAAAGCCAGTGCATCCCCTATCCGATCTTGAGACGGCGTCGTCTCAAGAAAATATCTGCGTACACACGACCGGCTGAAAACGATGTAGTATATATGCCCGACCAGTATGGGGCGCTGTAATTCTGCCACAGATATACACTATACACGGAGAAGAAGACTTTGAGCATGCGCATAACCTTGCGCGCTGCAGAAGAAGACGAAGACCTAAATATTTATTTTCTAATAAAAACAAGTTCTTAAATTGTTGCAGTCATATATTTAGAGTGTAGTAATTGGTGCCTCATGTTTGTTGTTTGCTCTTCAATATACGGACTGAGTTCTGAGTGCTTTGGACATGCGGAAATTCTCTCCATTCATTTTCTCCTGGTTGCTCTCCTGGTTCTCTTTCATGTGGATCTAAGAGCATGTGGCGATGGTGTTGTCCATTATCGCTTGTTGCTCACCACAACTGCATAGAAGCAATAGATTTTGCTGTAATAAAGCTAGTAGGCTTAGTAGCTTCTGCAGCACGAACTCAATCATGTAGTCCGCCATTATTGTTGTTGCTGTTACGTGTGACGAGGCCGACACGTGATGCGATGACATCATCGTTTTCACAAAATATACGGATTGGCTGTACACACGACACCGCAAGGGTGTCGCAAAGGTGTTGTCGAAAGATTTATCCACTTTAGAACCCTGTTTCAAAAAATAGCGGATTCAGTCTCCCAAAACACCGGATCCGTGTGGACGAAAGGCCAATACGATACAAAATGTATATGGATATAGTGATTTGTGTCTCTGTGTGGACAGCCCCTAAACCAAGCCGTTTTAAGACAAGAGCGCTTTGGGGATACACCCCCCAGCAACGTAACCCCTCTTGATGCCGTGTCGAAAACCCGCCTCTTTTCAAGGAGCACAAAAACCTTGTGCGCGCCGGAAATTGTTCTCTTCTGCCCCTCTCTTCTCTCGTCTCTCGTCTCTTGTTTTTTCCTTGTCCCGAGCAACCCTGTTTGAGTGTGGACTCTCCTCTATCATCTTAAACTTACTTAGTAACTTTCAAGTTCTAAACGTGAATTTTCCCTTTTTAAGCCTACACATATTGATTATTTTTGCAAACACTCTTTTGACGTCATCTCCAGGAGATGGAAGGTATTTGTAGTTCTGTACTACGACGGGATACCGGACTGAACCAAATCCCGCAAAGCCGTCTTGAGCCAGAGAAAACGACTCCTGAGACCCTTTTTCAGTGGTCTAGCGACAGTTTTCAAAGACTCTAATCTGTTTCTGCCTAATGCCAACGGCAGAGATAGAGAGTTTTATACAGTAACGCCTTCACATCACCTTCAGCGTCGCCTTTGGCAAACCAGCTGGCCGCATCGTCTCGTGACGGACTTCTTCTGCCTCGGACCCTGCTCAGACCCAGACAACCAGCGCCAGAGTTTTGAAGCGACCCTTTGGACCTCTGACGAAAATTGAACTGGTACAGTACCAGCAAACAACAAGTAAGCCGCACGGTCAACACCGCAGAGTTTGGCGTTCTAAACTGTATCTTATAAGCTCAAGTCACTATACCTTCATCTACTTCCCTCTAAAATCCCGTAACCATCCCTCAGTTAAACAACATATTTTAATTGGTCAAAACTTTCCTTTTCCTTCACAAAGTTCTAATCAGTAAATGTTATTGCTTATTATTATGTGTTAATCATTACCTTCATCCGTTAATAACTGTCCCTTTGTGTCTTTTCCCATCATGATAATTCATGTTAACTTTGTGTAATCTTTAATAAACCCCATAAAACGTTATAGATTTTGATTTGGTGTTTTACTGTTTATATAAGACATAATCGAAAACAGAGAATTGTTAAATATAACGGTTTCCCAGAACTTAGCTCTGGGTGGTGCCCTCAACGAGACAATAATTTTGATAATAAAAATATTAATCGATAATTTACATAAATTAATAAATTAATATCTCTATTACATTACATACACTACACAATTCATACTTGAGTTTTTAACTCTTTTGATGTCCTTTTATAACATTCAATTTATTGTTTGGATAGATTTTGATTTCTTTTGTTGGGACTACCAGTTACCACAAAAGTGAATGTAGTCATTGATTACTGTTGCTCTTTTATCAAGTGAGCCTTCATGAAAAATGTCCCAGTCACTCCAGTCAGAACATGCTTTGCGTTGTTATTTACTTTTATTTGACGATGTCCTGACCTACTCTCCCCCTACCGCCCTGTCCGGTCCCTTAGATCAGCCGAACTCGGTCTGTTATCCACCCCACGTTTCCGTCTGTCTACTGTTGGTGGAAGGTCCTTTAGTTTAAATGCTCCTAAACTATGGAACGCGTTGCCTCTTAATCTACGAAACATCTCATCTGTGGATGCATTTAAGTCTCAGTTAAAAACATATCTATTTAACAAGCATTTTGGGTAATTACAACAATATGTTTCATGTGATGTGTATATATAGATGTATATGTAAGTGTTTGTCTGTACTGTATTTGTGAAATGTAAAGCGACCTTGAGCTATAGGCGCTATACAAATAAAACTTCTTCTTCTTCTTCCTTATAACTTTTGTTTCTGGTTTGTTTTTCCTGAATTTGGTCTTATAAACTGGTATCAAATGAATAACATTATGATTTGAGTTTAGTGTTTTGTGATCTGCACTTAAGCACCCTTAATATTTACAAAGCACTTGTGTTTTTGTACATACTGTTGAAACCCAGTCAAAACAGTTTATAAATGACACTGGTTCATATCTGCAACCACTATTGTTGGTGCATCAGAGTATTGTATTTGTAGTTCATAAATACAATTGTCAATAATAATGTTTGCTTTTGAAATTTTACAACGCGGAGGTGCATATATCACAAAAAATACATCCAAATTCTCTGGGTAAGTAAAAGGGTCTCAGGCATAACATGTCATGTTAACTTGCTAAAATGGATTGACTGAGTGCTGACCTTTCTGCTATGAAGCAAGGAATAAATGTACAATTTAAAGTTTCTGCCGATCTTTGTGCTATGACAGAGGACCTAAATTGGCGCCCTTGTCCGGCTGAAAAACATGGTCTCCGCTTTATGCAGGCCTCAAATCAAAATAAAGTGAATGGAGACAATGACATAGAGGATGCACCTAACGCACTCGTCCATCGGGGGGCCTAACAGGAGCGGACCGACCAGTGATGACCTCCCCGGGGAGAGCATGGCGAAGAAGAGTGATATTGCTACAAACAGCAGCTACGAAGTACGAAAGATCCAAGCAGAATCATGTGCCACGTTACATGCTGTTATCAGAAACTTTGTGTATTGATTTATGAAGTGATTTGAGGTTTCTGAAAATAAAATTGTGGTTTTAGAGAAGAGTCAGGTACACTTCTGCACTCCGGATGCACTGGAGAAAGTGCTTATGTGGCGCACCCAAATATGGGCGACCACATTTGGAATAGATTAATGCTCAAGCTTTATTTTAGTAAAACTTTTAGAGTGTGATGCCTCCTTAAATATCAAGAGAATTATTGATTGACATTTATTGTATGTATTCCTGTATAAATAATGGGTTTATAGTATTGTAGCAGCAAGCGGAACCTTTGGCACTGGAGTAGTCTGTTCCGGGTTGCCAAATGCGGACCAACTTCCTGTTTCCGGTTAGAAGCAATTTGGAGAAAGAAAAGAGTGCTCCTGTCGTCATTGCTCTAACAATATACCTTTTATTTAACAGGTCAGTACTTGGTTAAAACTACCACAAACAAAGACATTTAAGTTTCGTTTTACTTGTTTCACTAGCTAACAATGTTTTGTGTGATAATTTGTTCACTTTAAGGCTAAGACTTGTGAAAGTCTGTGAGCATGTAATGGCGGGAAAACCGAGCCGCGCTGTGCTCCAAATCTCGCGTTGTTTCGCGCTAGTATCGCGAGAGTTCGTAAACTCGCGCCAAAATGGGGTAATCCCCTGAGACATCATAGAATAGACTGTATACTCTGTGTATATTGCTCCCATTGATGGTACATGACTCCTGATGTGACTTTTTGTGACTGTTTAGGAAATAGAGTGAAGTATTTGTTCAGTAAATGTTAAGACAGAGAAGTGTAATGTGTAAATGTGAATAATATTAAGTTTGCTGATTAAATATGTTTAAATATGTTTATAATTTGCAAGTTACAGACAAGTATTGTACATTTTGTGGTGCTTAGTCCAGTTTTGAGTGAGTTTTAATATACTTATGTAATTGCTCAGTGGAGTAATCTTGAGTTTTGCACTGAATGCCATTGAAGCCTTAAGCTTATTAAAGTTGTACTGTGTATTTTACATTGCTGTTTAAGAAAGGTTAAAGTGTGAAAAACAGTAGGAATTAGCAGTAATTAGAAGTAATGACGTTAAACTACTGATTGTATTAGACATTGATGCACCTGATTGTACATTGGTTATGGCTTGCATATGATTTAAAGTAGAAGCAATTTGGAGAAAGAAAAGAGTGCTCCTGTCGTCATTGCTCTAACAATATACCTTTTATTTAACAGATCATTCTTTTTGTTTTCGTGGTCGCCACACCTGGGACCCGTAACACTTACTGTTACTATGGATTCTAGATGAAAAACTAATGTTGGTTGTTAATGATGTCTTTGTTGTATGTTTGTTTGCTTTATTTTTTTTTGTGAGTCTGGAATAAATAAAGAATGATATCATATAACATAACCTACCCTACCAGTCAAAAGTTAGGACAAACCTTCTCATTTAACGTTTTATTTTTTTTTTATTATTACTTTATTGTAGATTCATACTGAAGACATCAGAACTACAGTATGAAGGAACACATATTCAATTATTTATTGAACAAAAAAGTGTTCAACAAACAAGAATGTGTTTTATATTATAGAGTCTTCGAAGTAGTCACCTTTTGCTTTGATGACAGCTTTGCACACTTCTAGCGTTCTCATTTAGCTTCATGAGGTCGTCACCTAGAATGGTTTCCAGTTAACAGGTGCACCTTGTCAAGAATTAACTGGTGGAACTTTTTGCCTTTTTAATGTGTTTGAGACCATCAGTTGTGTTGTGTCGATGTAGGGTTGGTACACACACGACTAATGTTATAATAAATATTATAACAAAAAAAAAAAAAAAACACTCAACTAAGTAAGAGAAACAACAGCCCATTGTGTCTCCAAACTTTTGAATTGTAGTGTATATACAGTACAAGTCTTTATAAACTAAGCTATAAATAATCTCATATAGCCTAGTTTATAATATATTTTGATGCATAACATATTAAAATATTGTCTAATAATACATTCGTCATATATATACAGCATATGAACAGTTTATTGTGAGTATTTTGACTTGAGTCTTGCTCTGAACAGTATCAGCTGCTGTTTCCTCAGTCCCTGTCACAGACATAAGACGCTGAAGTTAATACAACCACGAAAACGAACATAACAATTTATATCAAAACAGATAGTGGTGGCATTAGCTAATAAAAAGTTTTAAAAGTGCTACAATAACTAGACTTTAACCTGAAGCAGCAATTTGTACGAAACTTTCTAAAGAGAAAACAGAGTGCACAAACGTTTAAAATAAGGAACATATTTTGCACGTCTCTCTCAGCTGCGGAGCAGGTGAACGAGAAAACAGAAAACAGGGAAAACAGGGAAATTATCTTACGCTTTTCTTTCAACTGTAGTCCTCCAAAATCTCAGTTTGGGTGACCCCATGATCCAAATGAGTATTGGGACACCGCTTTGTTTCTTGTGAACGTGCAAAACGAGGGCTAAGGGGTAGAATTGGGATTGGGCCTTAGAGCCTAGCCTGGCCAGCCACAACTAACTCTTTTCCTCTTCGATACAAAGAAGTAAGTCTGATACCCTGTTGCTTGCTTTCAATTTCAAGGGCGGGGTTTACAAGAGGAATGTTAACCAATCAGAGAAACACTGGACGCCAGCAGTAGAGCGGACACCAAAGCGGTTTTACCGTTTTTTTACTTTGCTGAGGCGAGAGCAGAAATAAATGGCCTCGCGGTAGCAGTGACCACCATGTTGAATGTTTTGGACTAGAGCCGAGTTACTTGTGTATGACATAGCCAGCAAACCACACCCTGCTACAGACAAAGGCTTGTGATGCTCCGTCCGAAAAATCACAGAGGAAGGGATTTGCTTTGCAAAGGGACTCCTTTTGAAAAAGAAAAAATATCGGACTACTTAGAGTCATGCTCAATAAAGATGCTTCACGAAAATCACCCACTGTGCCTCACGTGGATTGTAGACAGGAGCAGGCAGATGCAGCGGTGGCCAGGGAAAAAGCAGCTGCGTTTCATTCGGACAGTTCCTGTGACGACTACAGTGTGCAGCCTCTCGTTCAAAGTACAGCTCTTCTGTGTTGAGTGTATTTGCTGAAAAAAATGTCTGCTTCAAAACCAGGGTCCAACACACCACTGAATTATTCAACACTTTATTATTTATGAGATTTTATCTGTACGTATATAGACAATTATACATTAATCCATTTAATCAATGTCCAAAAATCTACTGCTAACATTTTAGGTGTCCATTGCATCAAACTTTCAAAAGAAAAAGAAAAAAACCCTTTACCTTTTCTCACTTTTTGTATAACAGAAATATAATATGCAGGAAACACTGTAAATGCCTTGCTATTCAAAATGAACAGGCAGCATGGCTTGTCTAAATAAGCAGTGTCTCTCACAATATTAATGTAACCATTAAATCTAAACTGTCTTTAGACATTTCCAAGTCAAAGTTGTGGAGATCTTTGATAATTTCAATGCATGTAAATCTCCAGGACTAATAAATGTGTTATTCTGAATCAAAAAAATCACATGACCACATTAGCATTGACCTTTGTTTTCTGTGTTGAAGATAAGCTTGTGCGTGTTGTCTTGGGCAGCTGTGAGCTCGACCTTCTCTCTGATCTGTAGCACGTGAAGACCTCCCACATTTTCTGACGGAAGTTCTTCCCGACCATGACATAAAGGACTGGGTTGAGATCACTGTTGAAGAAGCCAAAGTAAACTACAAGACTTCTGCCAACATCAGTGAAATTCTGAAGTGAACAACTGTTTTCAATGATTTCATGTTTCAATAATAGCTCTACCATCTTAACTACATGAAATGGCAACCAGCAGATCAGAAAAGCAAACAGCACCACCAAGATCAAAATGGTGGCTTTGTGCTCCTTTTTCTGAGTGCTGGCACCTTCCATGGGCCGCTGCTTCAGAGCACACAAAATCTTGACAGTGCAAAAGAAAATAATAAAAATTGGGATTATGAATGGGAAAATTGTCTGGATTACTTCATTTGCTGTATCTACCTCAACAGAGCAACCATCTTTTCTGCAAGAATATTCTGTGTCATATTTAAAGGTCTCATTGTGCTGGATTGTATAAACATGCTCTTTAACTTGTCTACACATAAGAGTAGGAATACCCAGAAGCAAACCAAAACACCACACGAGCACACAGTTTAACTTGGCATATTTGCGTCTGCGCATTTTACATTGGAACAGAGGGTGCACCAAGGCCAAATAGCGATCTATGCAAACCAGAACGAGAAAGTAGAGGCTGCAGTTGTAATTGATTACGATGCAAAGAGGGACAATTTTACACATGTGGGCACCAAAGATCCAGTTATAGTCTTTGGATACATAGACACCCCAGAAAGGCAGGAACAACACCAGGAGAAAGTCAGCAGCGGCCATGTTGCTCAGGTAGATCTCTGCCACAGTGCAGGCCTTCTTGTGGAGCCAGAAGACCAACAGGACGACTAGGTTAAACAGAATTCCCAGCGCTGAGGTGATGTAGATGTACACGGGCATCGAGGAGTCGACCACGTGAAAGTTAAAGTCACATGTGTAATCCTGAAGGTCTAGTGGAGTGGTGGAGATACTGGAGTTGGCTGCAAAACTGAAAAAAGAATACGGTATAAATAACATGATGCAATTTTTTATGTTTATATAGATGACATTTGGTGTTCATTGTGCTAAGATAAACTATAGCCTTCACATACTTATTTTTTAGAGCTTGAGAACACCAGTGGTTACTCTGCAGGGACATACTTTGAGTTTACTCAAGCCCACTGAGCTGGGTTTCACAACACACATTCCCCTCTCTGTCTCCCCAGAGAGAAATAAGATGATCATTTCAAAGTCTAAGTTTAAAAAAAATATATCTCTTCTTGTTCTGAACGAGAATGGAATTGCTCTAGAGCCTAAGTGTTTGTGTCGGTGTATTTGTTTAATGTTTTTTTTTTTTAAGTACCAAAGTGTCTGCCGTGTGTCCCCCATTACCATGTACGACTCACAGGAAACCATCACCATCATCACCATCATTATCCCCCACCACAGAATGTAGGGTCTTACAACACCACTGCCATGTGAGTGTCCTCCTCTAATAAGACCTACTGACGGAATACAACAGGTAGAAAGTAGGGGCATAGAGGACTGTATTAGGGAATTTAGAGATTTTATCCAGAAGCACATTCTACGTCAGGGAAGAAATCGATTAAAGGGAGTATTTCTATCTTTGGGTATAATCTAAATAAGGTGTACATAGAAATAACTCTGAGGAAGAAGTTGGCACGCAAGCGGAAAAATTGTGAGGCTATTCTATCTGCAGATTATACGCGTTAGAACATATATCCCGGAGAAGAAATTGTTAAGAGACGGTCTAAATTCTTCGCGCAAAAGAATATAGAGACGACTAAAGTAAGCAGAACCTGGCAAAGCGCGCAGGGGTCTGAAGGGAACGAGGCCTGAGAGGAGACAGAGGTCTCCAGAAGAGTAAGCACCTAAATTCATGCAATTTTCCAGCTGAGTTTAAGTATATTTGAAGAAAATTCAAAAAAAGGAGTAACAGACGAAATACCCAATATAAAAAGGAGAAAAATTTAGTTTAAAGGCCTGCTTTAATAAGGGATAACACGCTGGCCAAGTCGACTGGACTAAATATAGCGCTGTTGACCGCTACTAAGTGAACTAATTGAAACAAAACCAGTGCAGTCAGCTGTTGTGGGTCCAGAAATAATTGTAAGGACTTGTATAGCAGGTTGTGGATTGTAATATTGCTGTATTAAGTCTCCATTAAGAAATCTGATAAAAACTGCAGACCAAAAGTGATAATAGACTTAATTAAAATGAATAAAGAGTCAGACAGAGCATTGTCTGTATTAAAAGAAAGCATGTGAATAAACTAGCTTTTGAAAATTCTGATTAAAATAAAAATGTTCCATCTATACACAGCAGAGAGATGGTTACTCATCAGAAGAACTGATGCACAAGACATTTAGACAAGACAAGACATTTATTTTTGTATAGCCCAATATCACAACAACAGTCGCCTCAAAGGGCTTAACAGACTGCACTAGACAACATCCCCTGTCCTTAGACCCTCCATCAGGGTAAGGAAAAACTCCAAAAAAACCCAGCCGGGAAAAAAGAGAAACCTCAGGGAGAACCACAGAAGGAGGGATCCATTCTGTGTCCACTATGGGTGTGCAATAGTGGATGGGGCCGCAGCCACATCAAGGTAGATGACAGATGGGTGGGGGCCCTCACACTAGAGCACAGGCGCGGGGGGCACACATCACCCAGCAGGTAAGAGGTTCGTGTCCACCCTAGGAGAAGGGAGAAAAGAGGAAATAAACAAACTGTAATAGGTAGATGTGATAATATGAGCGGATTTAGTGTGTACCTACAGCTACAACCACTGTAAACGTGTACCTACAGCTACAACCAGTGTAAACGTGTACCTACAGCTACAACCAGTGTAAACGCGCAGCTACAACCAGTGTAAACGTATACCTATGATCAATCAGTCTCCATATCGTTTGGTGAAATAAGTATGTTTTGAGTTTGCTTTTGAAAACTTCAACAGAGTCAGCTCGCACTTCCATGGGAGCCCATTCCATAAAAATGGGGCTCTATAAGAAAAGGCTCTGTATCCAGCAGACTTCTTCTTTACTCGAGGAAGTTGAAGGAGAACAGCGTCCTGAGAGCGAAGGGTATGAGCTGGAGTATACCGGGTGATGAGGTCAGATAGGTAAGAGGGCGTGCGTCCACAAAGGATTTTATATGTTAACAGGAGAACTTTGAAATCTGCTCTAACATGAATAGGAAGCCAATGTAATGAAGCCAGGACCGGAGTAATGTGATCAAACTTCCTGGTCCTTGTTAAAAGTCTGGCGGCTGTATTTTGGACCATTTGTAGTCTGTGAGTACATTTCCTCGGCAGTCAAGAGAATAACACATTGCAGTAGTCCAGCCAGGATGTGACAAAGGCATGAATGAGAATTTCAGCATCAGCTAAAGAGAGGCAGGAGCTAATTTTTGAGATATTCCTCAAGTGAAAAAAGCCTAGTTTAGTGACCTCACTGATGTGCTGCTGCAGTGATAGTGTGGAGTCAAAAATGACACCAAGGTTCCTCACAGTGTTGCCGTGCTCCAACACACAATTGTTGATCGAGACAGTAAGATTGTTGAACTTGTGCCGATGACTGGCAGGACCAATTAACAAGAGTTCTTTTTAACCGAGTTCAAATGGAGGAAGTTTTGAGACATCCATGTTTTAATTGAAACGAGGCAGGCCTCTAGACGCTTGATGTCAGTAGTATTATTTGCTTTTATTGGTAGATACAGCTGTGTGTCATCGGCATAACAGTGGAAGTTTACTCCATAACTTCTGATCATTTGTTCCAATAGTGTAACATATAGTGAAAAAAGTATGGGACCAAGCACAGACCCTTGTGGCACACCGGATTTCACTGGTCCCGTGGAGGAGAAGGATTTATTAAAAGAGACAAAAAGAGACCTATCACACAGATAGGATTCTAACCAAGCAAGAGCAGAGCCAGAGATGCCAAACACATTCTTTAGTCTGTTGATTAGCACTGCATGATCAATCGTATCAAATGCAGCGCTGAGATCTAGCAATAACAGTAGAGCCGATGAGTCCTCGTCAATCTGAAGGAGGAGATCGTTAGTCACTTTAACTAAAGCTGTTTCAGTGGAATAAGAGGCCCTAAATGTAGATTGAAACAGCTCGAGGAGGTCATTTTCCGATAGATATAGAGTAAGCTGTTTTAACACAACTTTTTCCAGGACTTTAGATAGAAAAGGTAAATTGGAGACAGGACGGTAATTATTTAGGCATCCAGGATCCAGAGTAGGTTTTTTTAATTGGGGTTTGACCACAGCCTGTTTGAAGAGGGAATGAACGGTGCAAGTAGACAGGGACAAGTTTATAATGTTTATCATAATTTGCCCTACATAGGGCCACAGTTCTTAAAGCTGTTTTGCTGGCAGGATATCCAGAGGGCACATTATCCAGTTCCACACCCGCACTATCGTGACTAGCAGGTTCTCTAATTCCTGCGACCTGCTGAGATTCCTTGTGTCAAAATGCATTGAATGCACCTGTCTATATTACTAGACAAAATGGCAGCACCTTGTCCAGTAGGATGCAGGCCGTCTGCCCTCAGCAGGCCTGGGCGGCCCCAGAAAGAAGGCCAGTTATCCATAAAACCATAACCTTTCTGACTACAATGCCGGGCCAGCCACCGGTTCATGGAAACTAATCTGCTATACTGTTCATCACTACCCCTTACGTGTAGGGGGCCAGAGACAATTAATCGATACCGACTCATCTTGTTCCCTAGTTCAAAAGTCCTAGCTAGGCTATCTTTGGTTACCTCAGACTGCCTCATTCTCACATTATTGGTGCCGACATGAATAACTATCTGTCAGAGGGGGTGACCGCGGACAGGTGCGGACAACCGGAGGCTTGCGCCTGCCTGAACCACTTTGCCGACAGACCGAGAGGAAAGCAGGACTCTTTGCAACAGCTGCCGAAACAACTGAGCCGCAACTGGAGCTATCGCTAGCAGGACTGCAATCAGACCTGCATCTGATACTATCCGGAAACCCTGACACATCTAAAGTAACCAAACCCTGTCTATGCTGATCTAGCTGCTCTAACTCACAAACACGTCTCTCTAATAGAGACAATCTGTCTAATAATACCGAACAAAAATGGCAATCCATTGCCCCAAACAGATGAAAACCAGAAAAAGCTTAGCTAAGCTAGTATAGGTACAGCTAAGTCAAGCCAATTGTTCACAACTCACAATGCTAAATTCTAACACACACACACAGCAGTACAACCACAAGTTACAGGAAAACTCAGAACACACAACAAGACTAACCACCAGTAGAAAACAGTAACAAACACAACAATCGAGGTATGCTAAGCGCTAACTCAATTGCTAAAAACCCACTAGCATGTTAGCTAGCGGGCTAGCTAGCGCAAACAAAATGCCCTGTTCGCAAAACGACAGCAACTCTAGTACTAACCTCTAGCAGAAATATAATCAGTATAACAATGAATGAGGTGTGGTGCACAGTTAATGTGTTGACAATGTTTAAGAAATAATAAATACGTAACTTTTGTGACAATGCCAGGAGAGATTCGTCACCGGGATGCGTCCTTTGTCCACCGGCAGACAAAATACCTCAGTATACCTCAGAACCCTCCGGGTGCCACGGAGGAATCGTACGACCAATGGGTGCCTCCCCAGAGGCCCCTAACTTACAGGAGCGTGGAACGCCACAATGGCAGCCATGTACACCCTAAGGGTGGACGGGGAAAGCCCCGCAGTGAAGCGCTCTTGGAGGAACTCTAGGACCGAAGCCACTGGGCAGTTAACTGGGTCCACCTCACGCCCCCTGCACCAAGTGGAAAAGACATTCCACTTTAAGCCGTACAACCTCCTCGTGGAAGGAGCCCTGTAACTGAGTACGGTTTCCACTACCCCTGCCGACAGGCCAGCCTCTAGGTACTGATCCCCCTCAGAGGCCAGACCCAGAGTTTCCACAGCCTGGGCTGGGGATGTAGTATTGTGCCTCCTGCCTGGGACAGCAGGTCCCTCCTCAAAGGGATCTGCCATAGAAGACCTGCCAGCAGTGCTACGATGTCTGAGAACCATACTCGGGCCGGCCAGTACGGGGCTACTAGAAGTAGACTGATCCCTTCCTGCCGGACCCTCCTCTGGGTGAAGTCTCCATTCCCCGGGCCTCAGCCCCTGCCTCGACAGCGTGTCTGCTCCCTGATTCTGGTCCCCGGGGATGTACATCGCTCTGATAGACGATAACTTCCCTTGGGACCATAGGAGGATCTGATGCGCCAATCTGCACAGAGGGCGAGACCTCAGACCAACCCTGACGGTTCAGGTACGCTACCACCGACATATTGTTGGAGCGCACCAGAAGGTGATAACCCCTCAGGTCCGCCAGGAAGCTCCTCAGAGCCCTGAACACAGCCAACATCTCCAGGCAATTTATATGTCTGTAGCGATGATGGTCCTGCCACAGACCCTGGGCAAAGTGGCCGTCCATGACCGCGCCCCAGTCAGTGAGGGAGGCATCTGTCGAAACGGATTTCCGGCAACATGTTGCTCCCAGTACTGGTCCATGGGACAGAAACCAGGGTTTCCCCATATTGACAGGGAACGACAGCACCTGCTCATAACCCTGATACTCCGGAATGGATTCCCCCTCAGGGAGAACCCCCTGGTTTTCAGCCACCACTGCAGGGGTCTCATGTACAGCAGGCCAAAAGTTATTACGTTGGCCGCAGCTGCCATTAGACCCAACAGTCTCTGAAACCGTTTTACAGTGACGTTGCGGCCTAGTCTTATGCTGGAGACAATCGCCTGTATGGACTCGATGCGTGTGGGGGACATATGTGCCCGCATCGTCATCGAGTCCCATACTGCTCCCAGGAACGTAATTTTTTGGGAGGGCGTCAACACGCTCTTTTTCGCGTTGAGTCTCAACCCCAAGAATGAGGCCAAGGACGACATCTCGATGCCAAACTGCCCACTCTCGAGACTGAGCCAAAATGAGCCTGTCGTCGATATAATTTAGTACCCGGATGCCCTGGAGTCTCAGTGGAGCCAGAACCGCATCCATGCACTTGGTGAATGTGCAAGGGGAAAGTGCTAGGCCGAATGGAAGCACCCGATATTGGAACGCTTCGCCCCCAAAAGCGAACCTCAGGAACTTCCTGTGAGAAGGATTTATAGGAATATGGAAGTATGCGTCCTTCAGATCTATCGTGACAAACCAGTCCTCGGACCGAATTTGATTCACGATAATAGGTATTGTTAGCATCTTGAACCTGAGACCGGTTCAAATACCTTAGATCTAAAATTGGATGCAGACCTCCATCCTTTTTGGGAACTATAAAGTACCGGCGGAGTAACCCGTTCTATGGCCTCCTTTACCAGCAAGGACATTTACATTTACATTTATTCATTTAGCAGACGCTTTTATCCAAAGCGACTTACATTACATTACATTACATTACCAGTGTTACAGTCACTGGAGGCAAGGTGGGTTAAGTGTCTTGCCCAAGGACACAACAGTATGAACTGTGGGGCGAGTGGGAATCGATCCTACTACCTTCCGGTTGGAGGACGGCCGCTCTACCCACTGAGCTACTGCCGCCCCTATTTTTAGTCACCGTCGCTTCCTGCCGTTCTGGTGGCCAGCTAATATCTAACCTGGCCAACGCACGAGTCACACGTCCACATCCTCAGATGTGGACAGCTCAAGCATCGGACCCTCTCCTCGTGCCGGAGAAGCTGCCCCGCGGGCTCCTGCACGGGGAGGAAGGGCATCAGAGCTGTCTGACGATGATTGGGAAATGGCCTCAGCCGTCCCAATCTCATCAAGTAGCTTCAGCTGCGATCCCCACAATCTCAGCCGCCTCGGCGGCCACTTGACCTGGACCGCGGGAAACGCAAGCCTGGCCAGCCTGGTCAAACACGGCCAGGCGGGAGCGCAGCACTCTGCAGGGGAGTGCCTCACAGTGCTCGCAGTCAGCTCCCTCAAGAGCTGACCGAGCATGCTGTGCTCCCAGGCAGATCACACACAGCGAGTGCGTGTCCCTACCGGTGATATAGCGAGGGCAGAGGTACACACACTTCTTAAAATGTTCCGCCATACTTTTCATTCAAAAGTTTCTCAAACAAGTCTCTCTTTCACACACAGGGCATTTGCTGAAGAGCGAAAAGCTGGCGTGGTTGTGATGAGGCGTCCCTTTATACTTCCGGGTAGGCCGGCACTTACTACGTCAAGATCGGTCTAAGTTTCATTCATGCTTCAGAGCCGTCACGCTGAGGGCGTTCCCGAAAGTGTCGTTTCATGACGCAGTGTTGAGTTCCCTCGATAAGGGAACAGGGGTTTTCCAGTAACAATGTAGACCACACATCAGTTACACGCATTTCTGAAAAGTCCTAAATTCATCTTAACACAGACTCGGAGAACAATATATGAAGTAATACTTTCAGTTCTGAATTAATAAAACAACAAGGTAAACAGTTAACTTGTTAATAACAGAATGATCAGCACAGAGCAGAAAAGCGGACTGTTTAAAATCGAAAGATACATTTCTGTGAAAACAGATACAAGTACAATTAACCTAATGAAGCAGAGTTAATGTTATTAGTAGATGTTATTAGGTTTTTGAGGCATGTAGCCACTTACAGCATTGTTTGCTGTAAGTGGCTGGGATTAAAGCATTGACTGAGGAGTGAGAAATGTTAAAGGTTTAAAAATGAACATCTCACAAAATGGTCTGGAGTATGTTAGGCTTTAGTTTTAATGAGAGAAGATGACAAGACAAAAATCAATGTTGACAAGTTAAGCCTTGTCCAGAGAAAAAGGCCTGAACTAAAATTAGAATAAACACAGAGAGGTCATAAAAGGTCACTTAGAAAGAATCTGAGATAAGAGTTATGGGGAACACTGAGTCTTCAAAGAGGTGCAGATTCTCAAGAGAAGCCATAAAACAGATTTATGGAACAAATAATGTTTGAGACAACATCTAACAGAAATACAAAGTTAATTCCCAACAGATTAAAAAGGTGCTGAGAAGAATTCTACAGAAACAACACTTACTGCTGCAGATCAAGAGAATGGAGTCTTCATCAAAAGTTTTCAAACATCAGGTTTGCAGGAGAACAGTGAAGGTCTCATGAGAAGGTCTGATGTCATCTTTCACACTGTCGACCTGTACACAAATCAGGTAAAAAAGATTAATTATTAAAATTTTCAAGGAAGCAAATACGATGCCAAGTAATTAAAGGGTGTTAGGAAAATGAGTTAGAACTGTGAGTGGAATAGAGTCCAGCTGAGACAGAATAATTAAACAGATTAATAATATTGGTGATTTGTCAATGATTCTTAAGAAAAAGAATCAAAGAGGGGATGTATGTGAAGTTAGATTTTATTAAGCTTAAAGGTTTAGAGGACTTTAAAACATTAACAGAACAGAGGAATAATGATTTAGATTATGATTTATTTGTGATGATACCTTCAAAGATTTACATTAAATTTTGGGATAGTCTGCTATAGGTTTATTTTACTGAATAAAACACTACAGTAGTAATACAACAGCATTTTATTACAAAACTCATCTGATATAGATCACAGTGGTGAGTAAAGACTTGTCTGAATCTCCATGGTAACGCTCAGAGGGAGGAGTTAGTGAAACTCAGATAAACTGAATAAATTAGTTTGTCTCATTATTAACAACAGGCGGCTTATAGAATAAATGTAAACAGGGCAAACAAAAGTTTATTGTGTTAAGATCTTTGACAGTCAGAGTCTGTGAGAGCAGCTCAGAGACATGCTGTTGTCGTCATTAGAGAACTCTAGTTAGTTTACGTTTGGATTGGATCTTTGGATTGTTTAAGGGACAAACTGCTCATGACTTAAGAAATAATTTTGACAATAATTGGACTAATAATTAATCAGTGTAGGAGATATATGGAAGATTATACTGGTTTTGAACAAAGTAGTAGTTTAAGTTTTAATCATACATGCAGCTGTAGCAGAAGATTTAACATTAGGAAACAATTTAAAAGTAACTTACGTATGAATAAATAGTTGAATTGAAGTTGAATTATTGGAGCAAATAAGAGAATAATGCATAAACAAAGAGGTCATCTACTTAAAAAAATTGGATTTAATCAGATAGATGTAATGATGGGAAATTACAATTACAAATAAGAAACAAAATAATTAGTGAAGATTAAAAATAGAAAAATAGATAGAAAAGAGGTTATGTTGATACTTTAGGGAAGAAACTGAAAAAGAGTTGGTCCATATGATAATTTATTTTATTAGTGGAGGAAATTTAAGTTAGACGAGTCACACGTGAAGATTGTATTAAAGGATTAAAAGGACTTAATGATAAAGTTAAATAAGTTGATATAGAGAAATTATTTGGTAATGCCAAGGTTTATAGTAATGGTTAAAGAATTAGTTAGTTGTGTGACGAAGGTGTTAAATAGTTTAACGAGGAACTGTGAGAAGTTTTTAGAATAAATTACTTTATAGCCCTATCTTAAATTAGTCAGATATAAAATTTATTAATTAGAGGTTATACTTTTTTGCACTTCAGTAAAGTTCAGTTTAATATAGAGTTAGTAGAACATATAAGAGGTAAAAACATGTTTATACATTATTAAGAAAGGTTAGTCATTGAACATTTTCTTTATGAACAGATATGATAAGGTTAATTCTGCTGCAGGGATATTTACATTTACATTTATTCATTTAGCAGATAATATGTATTCTTTGTTCACCAGAACCAAAGGGAAATAGTGACAGTAACTAGGAATTGACATGTTATTATTAAATATCACACTGAGAAAAGTATAGTAAACTTTAAATTGAAAAGACATCAAAAGAATTAGAGACTAAAATAGACATTTTACGGAATAACTTAGAGCAGTAATAAGAGGACATTTAAGGGAAATTAATAAAAGTTTAGTCCGCATTAAAATTGTTTTGATTTGATCTGCGTAATCTGTGATTTTTTTTCTCAGTTAACGTGAATAACATCTTGAAAAACTGATCTGAGACTGATCTGAGAGGGGACTAGCGCCACACTGGAAACTTTCCATGGAATATGGGGTCTTACCTGAGGTGTTCTGGAGAGAATAAAGAGGAGATGCATTGCTCCCGACATGGAGTTGGAAGAAGGACGACGCGCTCGGTGGTGGAGATGGCCATTTGCGTAGGCGAGGCCAACAGAAAACGAAGAGCGGTGTTGGATGTGACCTGTGGACGACGACCTGAACAGCAAAGACTGAGCTGTTTCCAGGTCAGCTGCAGAGCGGACGAAGGAGAGGAAGTGAAGTGCAGCTGATAGTTAAGGAAGTTCAAAGAGCTAAGGGTGCGAGAAGAAGAGCCCAAAGAAAATGTCGTAGTGTCATCTCTTGGACTGTTTCCATGGCGACAGGAGGAGTTCCTGTTTGTGAGCAGTTCATGTGATTTGGAAATGTAGTAGATTTAGAAAATGTTGTTTAGATTTGACATAAGAGGGGACTTGGATGAATAAAGAAATGATACTAGTTCTACTATACAAGAACTGAGAGAAAATGCATTTTTATAATTACAATTTTGTACTCATATAAGTATTATATTTTCATATGAGTAATTATATATTCTTATATTTTATGCTGTAACAGTGTTAAGTGAAGGTACGACAAGTTAACCATATGTTGTTATGGTAAAGACGAAGGGGGATCTACTTGGAATTGTTTGAGCTAAATAAGTATAATTTGGATCTTGTGATGATTGTAATGCACATGTATTATGAACCAGTTGTAATGTTTAGCAAAGACGAGACCTAGAGGTTTCGAAGAGGGGATATGTGGTGTAATATTTTATATGTTATGTGTTTTAAACTATGTAGACCCAGTTAGTTATTCATTTAAACATATTAATATAAAAGACAAAACCTAATGTCAGACACACACACAGCAAGAACCAGATAAAGACGCAGGTGTCTGTTATCGGAGGATACAGAGCCTGAGGAAGTAGCCTTCAAGGCCAGACAGAAATGACATCAGGGAGTTAATGAGGAGAATCTGTTTCTGTTCCGGATCTTATTATTATTCCGCATGGAAGTCTATGGCAGCCCATAGAACCGTTTGATAAAAAGTTGTGAAATTTGGTACACTCATTAAGGACAGTCCAGTCATTGATCTTAGCAAATTTGAAGTGTCTAAGTCAATATCTCTAGTGCCACCAACTGTCCAAAGTTGGACTTATGTTTATGCTAATAACTTTTGAACCCTAAGGCCTAGAATGAAAATTCATTTTTCCAAAGATTTCCTGGGTTAAGCCGATTCGATTGCCCTATGACGTTATTTCCGCCTAGAACATTTTCCCGCCATTTTAAATTTTACAAAAAACCTACTTTTGCGAACTCGTCCTAGGCCCTAGCCCCGATTTTCATGAAAATTGAACCAGATCATCTCCAGACTATGGTGACAAAAAGTTATCAAAAGAAAGTTGATTTGTCAAACCGTTGTCGAATACCGCACAAATTAAATCGACTTAATGCTCAAAAAGTTTTGGGGCAGCGCCACCTTGTGGTCAAGACTGAAGTCTTATTGAAATGTCTTTAGATGCTTACTGCCGTTGGTCTGCTGCTGCCGGCCATGTCGTTGTGACATTTAATGGCCTCCTTGGTGCTTGGCCCCGTCATGGCTGCTTGCAGCTATATTTGCAATTTGTTTTTATTCATTAATTTGTACAGTGTTCCAACTTTTTTGGAATCGGGTTGTAAAACCCAGCCCAAGACGATGTGGTTGCTTTTAGACTATTATACAATGCATGTCCCAAGACATTTTAGACAAAAAGACGGTTAGACGGTTCTCTGCTTATTAGAGCTAATCAGAAACAGCAAAATTAACTTGTTTTTAACTTAGACTTTGAAAAGATTATATTATTTTTCTCTTGCCTTTCAGGAAAAAAACAAACTTAGAAATTAATACTCAGATTTTTTTTTTTTTTGCCTGCCAATCAGGAGGTGTTAAAAGGAGGTAAACTATTTTGCACTTAGAAAATGGAGCACAAATGATGTGAAATGATGAAAAAACAAGAGATAAACTCAAGTGTGCTTTTTCTCCAGCAGTGCTCAGTTTGTCCACTCTAAATACCTAGATGAACAGGTACAGGAGATAAACACATTTTTCTCCAGGAAAGGCAGATGCAAAGAGTGTTTTATTAAATTTGTATTAATGCTCTTCTCCCTTTAGTGCACAAGACTTTTTAGTTTTCTTTAAACATAAAATTGAAGATATCAGGGATAATATTTTGGTTTTGTCTTCCTCAGCTCCGGGTCCCATTCACTTGGAACCACTGACCTCTCGTCTCTCAGTCCTAGATCCTGTATCCCT
This sequence comes from Perccottus glenii, assembly GCA_024416835.2. Classification (NCBI taxonomy): domain Eukaryota; kingdom Metazoa; phylum Chordata; class Actinopteri; order Gobiiformes; family Odontobutidae; genus Perccottus; species Perccottus glenii. Next base: position 9,039,817 of record CM044565.2, on the reverse strand, counting down.
TGATGAGCTGACAAAGGTGGTTTCTTCATGTAAAGCAACTACGTGCCTTCTGGATATCCTGCCAGAAAAACAGCTTAAAGAACTGTGGCCCTATGTAGGGCAAATTATGTTAAACTTATAAACTATTCTGGATCCTGGATGCCTAAATAATTACCGCCCTGTCTCCAATTTACCTTTTCTATCTAAAGTCCTCGAAAAAGTTGTGTTAAAACAACTTATTCTATATCTATCAGAAAATGACCTCCTCGAGCCGTTTCAGTCTGCAATTAGGGCCTCTTATTCCACTGAAACAGCTTTAGTTAAAGTGACTAACAATCTCCTCCTTCAGATTGACGAGGACTCATCGGCTCTACTGTTATTGCTAGATCTCAGCGCTGCATTTGACACGATTGATCATGCAGTGCTAATCAACAGACTAAAGAATGTGTTTGGCATCTCTGGCTCTGCTCTTGCTTGGTTAGAATCCTATCTGTGTGATAGGTCTCATTTTGTCTCTTTTAATAAATCCTTCTCCTCCACGGCACCAGTGAAATTCGGTGTGCCACAAGGGTCTGTGCTTGGTCCCATACTTTTTTCACTATATGTTACACCATTGGGATAAATTATCAGAAGTTATGGAGTAAACTTCCACTGTTATGCCGATGATACACAGCTGTATCTACCAATGAAAGCGAATAATACTGACATCAAGCGTCCAGAGGCCTGCCTCGTTTCAATTAAAACATGGATGTCTCAAAACTTCCTCCATTTGAACTCGGATAAAACAGAGCTCTTGTTAATTGGTCCTGCCAGTCATCGGCACAAGTTCAACAATCTTACTGTCTCGATCAACAATTGTGTGTTGGAGCACGGCAACACTGTGAGGAACCTTGGTGTCATTTTTGACTCCACACTATCACTGCAGCAGCACATTAGTGAGGTCACTAAACTAGGCTTTTTCACTTGAGGAATATCTCAAAAATTCGCTCCTGCCTCTCTTTAGCTGATGCTGAAATTCTCATTCATGCATTTGTCACATCCAGGCTGGACTGCCAAGGAAAAGTACTCACAGACTACAAATGGTCCAAAATACAGCAGCCAGACTTTTAACAAAGACCAGGAAGTTTGATCACATTACTCCGGTCCTGGCTTCATTACACAGGCTTCCTATTCATGTTAGAGCTGATTTCAAAGTTCTCCTGTTAACATATAAAATCCTTTGTGGACGCGCGCCCTCTTACCTATCTGACCTCATCACCCGGTATACTCCAGCTCGTACCCTTCGCTCTCAGGACGCTGGCCTCCTTCAACTTCCTCGAGTAAAGAAGAAGTCTGCTGGCTACAGAGCCTTTTCTTATAGAGCCCCATTTTTATGGAATTGGCTCCCGGCGGAAGTGCGGCGAGCTGACTCTGTTGAGGTTTTCAAAAGCAAACTCAAAACATACTTATTTCACCAAACCGATGGAGACTGATTGATAATAGGTATACGTTTACACTGGTTGTAGCTGTAGGTACACGTTTACACTGGTTGTAGCTGTAGGTACACGTTTACACTGGTTGTAGCTGTAGGTACACACTAAATCCGTCCGCTCATATTATCACATCTACCTATTACAGTTTATTTTATTTATTTTTTTTTCTCTTTTCTCCCTTCTCCTAGGGTGGACACAAACCTCTTACCTGCTGGGTGATGTTTGCCCCCCCCCGCGCCTGTGCTCCAGTGTGAGGGCTCCCACCCATCTGTCATCTACCTTGATGTTGGCTGCGGCCCATCCACTATTGCACACTCAGAGTGGACACTGGACACTGCCAATAAAAATGTTTTTATTTGTGAAAATGTTTGTGTATTTCTATGTATTTTTCAACTGTCCTGGACACATTCCTGCACGGCCTGTCCGTCCCGGGAGTGGATCCCTCCTTCTGTGGTTCTCCCTGAGGTTTCTCTTTTTTTCCCGGCTGGGTTTTTTGGAGTTTTTCCTTACCCTGATGGAGGGTCTAAGGACAGGGATGTTGTCTAGTGCAGTCTGTTAAGCCCTTTGAGGCGACTGTTGTTGTGATATTGGGCTATACAAAAATAAATGTCTTGTCTTGTCTTGTCATGCTTATACAAATTCAATTTTGTAAACTGTAGTTTTTAATTATTTTCACCAGTCTTTGCATGGTCATGCTCAGGAAATCTAAATTGTGTAGTTTTAAAAAACATGCTTGCCAAGAGAGTTTGTTAAATGGTAAATGGCATGCATTTATAGAGATTTTGTGTACCCTTTTTGGGCACCTAAAGCACGTTACATTAATGCTTCAATTCACCCATTCATACACACAAACACACAAGCACACACACATTCACACTGTGGCCCTGGTACAGACTGCCCTACAGTCGCACCAACATCTTTTCCGACCACCACCAGTGCCATACACCAGTGCTGTGGCACAGGAGGCAAGGTGATTGTGCCCAATGACAGTATGAATTTGGGGGAGCAAGGATTAAACCACCAACCTTTGGTTATTGGGCGATGTGATAGAGCAGCCCATCTCATAGTGCAGGTGAAGCATAAGCACCAACATAAGCATAACTTTTACAAACTTTCACACACTTTTCATCTCCCAATCTGTAGTCCTGTCTAACCCTAACCCTAACCCGTTTGAAGAGAGTGGCACAGACTGACTGGGGCAAGTGTTTATGTGTGTAGTGTCGTTAAGCAACTCGTTTCTCATGAGACCCTAAACTCCCGCGAGACTTTTTGAATCCAAGGAACAGCAAGGGTTTTGGGACAGACCCCATTCACCACGAAATGAGCCATTAACCCGTTACACTGACTCCAAAGATGGTATGTTAAGGTAAAAATCCTGCAGAGTGCCTCTTTAATGTATTTATATATCTCCTGTTTAAAATGAAAAGCACTTTGGTCTCTATTTTGTTTGTTGTAAAGGGCTATACAAATAAAGATTGATTGATTGATTAAAAGAAGGGCCTTTCAGGCACAGTGGCAGTTTGTGTGTTTCAGAGCAGGTAACAGCTTGGAAACAAATAGAGGCTAGGTTTTCCTGTGCTATTATACGTATATTTGTAGATGTATTCTACTGTTTTGCACTGTTTTTTTTGGAGCACTATTTTTCACTTGTGGGAAGGCAAGCACAATTAACCACTGAACAAGTCTTGAAGAGAGAATGTCCCTGTTTTTATCTTTTTTTTTTTTTTTTTTTTTTTTAGTGTCTTTGTAATATGAAATCCTGATTTCAGAAATCTGGATGAGCCAGTTTTCTACTTTTGAGAAAGTTGGATATGCTAGCTGGAAAATTCCAAAGGATTCCATAATTGTGTGAATAATAACAGTACACTGTCACAGGGTAATAACATGAATAACTGGCATCCTCTGCATGCACATAAACTTATGTCCCAAATCTTGTATACATTCAAGTGCATGAAAACACACTAATTAAAAGCCAATAGAGAGGGTGCCATTAATCTGAATATGCTACATCTGTTCTTACCACTCCATCCTCACTGCTCCTCTGGATGGTTGTAATGGAAATGTAAGTTATCAGCTGCAAATTTACCTGGCTTTTTGCTAAATTGTACCTCTTGCAAATTTGAGCAGAATATGTTCAATAACTGTGGCTTTTATTTGGCAACCTAGTGCTTACACAAAAATAATCTAATACAAACTTTATTGTCCTTACCCACAGAGAAGCTATTATAAAAATATTTCAAGTACTTGTAAATTCTCTCCAGATTATTATTATTTATTTATATATATATATATATATATATATATATATATATATATATATATATATATATATATATTGCCTAATGTTTAGGAATCTTAATAGCTAACACTTTTTTGACATGTCTGTGTCTTTTACTTTTAAAATGAGCAGCACTTTATGTACTGATCATAATTCTGCACATATTAATTGATACATACCATACACATACAATCATCATCTTTAAAAAAAAAAAGTAGGTCAAATCAAGGAAAAACACTGACACAATACAAATTGTTTTTACCTAGCACCTTCTCTGCCTTGTAACTTTATACCTGCTGTCTATAGAGAGACAAAAAGGGAACTTCACGTACCTCGTGGGTAAAGCCATTGTTGTTTTGTCTGTGTGAGTCCAGAAATGAAGAGTGGAGATGCTGTGTTAAACTGTTGAAGTCTGCTCCGTCTGTCTGAACTCACTCTCTTATAGGAGCCGCTGGTACTGATGTCACAGTTTCCTGGAACGACTCCACTCTCCACCCCTCATGTATTGGAATGCATTGAAGGAGCGCACTATTTAAGATTCATGAATAAAAGCAGTGCCCTGCCAACACTGTTTACAGGGGAGATGGGAATCTGCTATATTCAACTGGGGACATTGTTGGACGGTGGAAGGAATACTTCAAGGATCTCCCCAACCCAACCGATACGTCTTCCACTGAGGAAGCAGAGGCCGAGGGCTTAGAGGTGGACTTGTCCATCACCCAAGCCGAAGTCACTGAGGTAGTTGGGAAGCTCCTCGGTGGCAAGGCACGGGGGGTGGATGAGATATGCCTTGAGTACCTCAAGTCTCTGGATGTTGTGGGGCTGACAACCAAAAAAAAAACACTTTTATTAAAATTCCAACATTTTAATTTAAAAACTGTTCTGTCCATTCTTCTGTCTCTTCTTTACACATATACTATATGTGTGTATCATATCATATGTATCATAATTGTTCCTGGCTGTGTAGTTCTTATAAGACATCCATGTTTGTGTATTATCCACACTACCTCTGCTGACAGTGTACACTGAAAAAAAAAACAAATTGAAAAAAAGGGAGTAAAATTTTTTATTTGTTTTGGACTGTGATTTAAAGTCATATATAGTCTTACTGTATATGTATCTTTGTGAGAAGTATTTTTAGATGACATTTTGACTTTGTTGTCTTGTAAATCAAGTGCAGCAATCACCATCCAAAGGTTCCAGTTGGTCAGGAGAGGAATCTTATGTTCCAAAAACATATTGACATTGGAGTCCTGCACGAAAACAGAACGATCCTAATATTTTCCCTTGGGGCATGTTTAGCCGTAAAAGTCTGAAGACAATGTTTCTTCATCACGTCCCAAGAATGTGTTACTGACAATGAGCTCAGACTAAATGTAGAAAACAAGCAGTATTTTTTTTTTTTTTAAATGTTTTTAAAATGAAACCCCAGGGTCAGATTCAATTTGTGGGATTTAATGTATGTTGCTGCTCACGTTATTTCCTGTCTGCCTGGTTTTCTCCAAAATAAAAAGTTAAGTGCTTCCTGAGATTAAATCCTTAAAAAAAAAATTGCAAAACACATATGCAAACCCAAAGATACATTTCTTTTGAAACACAGGACCAGAGCACTTCCCAAACTTCACACTAGCAGCTTTTGGTAACTACAGCCTGTTTCTTCTGTTTCTTAAAGCAACTTTGCCTAACTTTCCAGGAAATGCAGTTTTTGTTGTCTCAAACTCAGAGGTGTTACATCGTGGACACCGCAGATAATTGGCATGAGTTTTTCCACAAATGAAATATTCAAATATTTAAGCTAAAATTTGAATAATATTCAAATATTTCTATATTTAAATGAAGATTAATGAGAGAGTCATTACTTTATGAAATGTAATTTCCGAACAAGAGTATTGGGGTATACTTTATATTCAGAAAAAAAATTACAGGCACCATACTGTGTTTTGTAATTGAAAATTAAACCGTGTTTGCGATTGTGATAACTTAGCACAGTTATACATTGTACAATGCACAGTAAAATGTATGTTGTCCCTGCAGCCAGTATTAAAAAATAAAAAAAATTAAATAACGATGTATATAAATATAAAAAAACAGCACTAAAAATATAAAATGTAAAATATAAATATGTAAAATATTGGTCTATAAGATATAAATGAAAAATGTGCTTAAACAGTACAGTAAGTTAAATTGTTTATTGGAGTCTAGTTTAAGGCTAGGGGTTCCGCAGACAGAAGGCTTGTGAATAAAAACTCTTCTTCAGCCTCTCTGTTCTAGTCCTAAGGCAGCAGAAATGCCACCTGATTGCACCAGTGTGGTCGGGGTAGGTGGGCTGTTTGAGGATCTTCTTGGCCCTAAACCTGCAACGCTGTGTGTAGATGTCCTGCAGGTTAGGGAGGGTGGTTCTGATGGTCTGCTCAGCTGAACGGACCACCCTTTTTATGGCCAAGAAGTCCTGCCTGGTGCAGTTTCCCATCCAGGTAGTGATGCTCCCACCCAAGATGGTGCAGGTGTAAAAGTTCCTGAGCACCTTGAAGGAGGGAGCTTAAAGTCTCTGAGGCGTTTGAGGAGGTAGAGACGCTGTCTGGCCTTCTTCACAATAGTGTATGTGACGAGTCCAGGACAGGTCCTGTGAGATGGTCATTTCCAGGTATTTGGTATTTGAAAGTTTCCACTCTTTCCACCTCAGAGCCACAGTTGTGTAGTGCTCTGCTGTTTCCTGCTAAAGTCCACTATCAGTTCTTTAGTTTTGCTGACTTTTAGCTGGAGATGGTTCTCCTGACACCATGGAAAATAGTCTGGATCACTTCATTTGCTGTATCTACCTTTTTAGAGCACTCTTTTCTCCAAGAATATTTTTTTATATTATATTTAAAGGTCTCATCGTGCTGGATTGTATAAACATGCTCTTTAACTTGTCTACACATAAGAGTGGGAATACCCAGAAGCAAACCAAAACACCACACGAGCAAACAGTTTAACTTGGCATATTTGCGTCTGCGCATTTTACTTTGGAACAGAGGGTGCACCAAGGCCAAATAGCGATCTATGCAAACCAGAACGAGAAAGTAGACACTGCAGTTGTAATTGATTACGATGCAAAGAGGGACAATTTTACACATGTGGGCACCAAAGGTCCAGTTATAGTCTTTGGATACGTAGACACCCCAGAAAGGCAGGAACAACATCAGGAGGAAGTCGGCAGCGGCCATGTTGCTCAGGTAGATCTCCGCCACAGTGCAGGCTTTCTTGTGGAGCCAGAAGACTAACAAGATGACTAGGTAGGGAACAGAATTCCCAGCGCCGAGATGATGTAGATGTACACGGGAATCCAAGAGTCAACCTTGTGAAAGTTAAATTTACATGTGTCATTCTGAAGGTCTGGTGGAGTGGTGGAGTTGGCTGCAAAACTGAAAAAATAAAGTTTTTAATACTGTATAAATAACATGATGCATTTTTTATGTTGATATAGATGACATTTTGTGCTCATTGTGCTAAGATAAACTCTAGCCACTACTTCTTTTTAGAGCATGAGAACACCAATGGTTATACTGCAGCAGTGGCGGCTACTGGTCTGTCAGAGAGGGGAAGCTCATTTTCGGCCTACATCATAATCATGCCCATGCAACTTAATCTTGCACATGCACTCACATGTTCATTGCTCTTTTCATGTCTTTTATATGCCCTGTCAAAGTTAGACAGATCTCCAAACCCCACCTTTGACCAAACAACACATCCGTGAGATGGTTTCATCAAGAGGCATGGCCAGCAGTACATTTTATTTGTCACAGCACTTCCAGTCAGCCAGCTAACTTTGTCATACCAGGAGAGCTGAAAAGACCTGTTATTTTTCACTATCTTTTGCACTAAATCAATCTTAGGTGTTGATCTGCCCTGCTGTTTAATTCTAAGTTTTTCCTCGTAAGGAACCCTTTCAAATGGCTTCGCCAAAATCAGGTCGACAATATTAGCCTACTAACGTTATATGAATGAATGAATGAATGAAGGAATGAATGAATGAACGATCTAAAAAAAATAACTCTGTAAAACTGAAACAAGGAATGTGGTGCATAATTGTGTGAAATGTATGATGAAAATCAAGCAATTTCGCCAAGCAAATATCAAAGAAATAGGTTGCAGCAGTTTTTATTTCGACTGAACTTTAGAAATCCTAGATGGGACTGAGCGCGAATAGCTTCAGTGATTCCTTATAGTACAGAATCGCTGTCAGTCAAAAGGAGATGCAGTCTTTCGACAGGACCCTCCAATCATCACGCAGAAGCTTGGAGTCCGGGCCAGCCCACTCCCCATTCACCCCCAGAGACGCTGAGCGTCCGTGGGCGGGACATAATCGTAGCGTTTATCCAATGACCGTCTAGTTTCGAAGCGCTGAAAAAAAATGTTCAAAGCAGCCCCATTGAAGTCAATGGACGCAGGGCTTCAATAGGGAAATGCACTGTGACGCTGCAGGAATGTATGAGAAGGAAATCGATTTAGCCGACCTGCTAAATGTAACTGATTCTGAACAAACTCGTCTTTGAGATGAACGTTTTCTAACGCATTTTTAGTCAATAAACTGTTAATACAATAGTACATATTTGACCATTAATTTTGTGACATTATAAGGGAAGCCGAGCTCCCCTTGCAGTCTTAAAGAAATCGCCACTGTACTGCAGGGACATACTTTGAGTTTACTCTGACTATAATCATAGCTCAACTCTGCTGAAATCTTCTAAAAAAGATTTTACACCTTGAACATGAACACTTACACACATCATAAGCTAAGGCAGACTAGCATATTTTTCTAAACTTTTTCAACATGACAGAGCAAAATAACACACAGAGGTCAGTGTTTCTGCTGGTCTAAAAATAAGTGAGTATATAGAAAAAAAATTTATTATCTGCCACTGTCCAAGTGTGGAGCATGCTCAGTGAACTGTGTCCAATCATTTTTGGAGTAAGCCGTATACATTGTAATATCACTGGAACTGCCCTTAAATGGTTTCAGTCCTATCTTGAAGACAGGAAATACTTTGTTTCGGTTGGTAACTGTGTGTCAGACCAAATGGCCCTGACATGTGGGGTTCCACAGGGGTCTATCTTGGGACCTCTATTATTCAATCTCTACGTGCTTCCTTTAGGCCAGTTAATACGCAGCTGTGACGTATCATACCATAATTATGCAGATGACACTCAGATTTACATTTCACTCACAGCAGGTGAAAATGGACCAATCCATTCAGTGTGTCACCTCATCGAACAGATTGACACGTGGATGCAAAATAATTTTCTCCAACTGAACAAAAACAAGACTGAACTAATCATCTTTGGGCCACAGAAACAAAGAGAAATTGTCAGCAGTCACCTCGCGTCTTTTTCTCTAAAATGTAAAAATCAGGTTAGAAATCTAGGGGTCATCATGGACTCAGACTTGAATTTTCACAGTCACATTAAGTCAATTACGTCATCTGCATTTTATCACCTTAAAAACATTTCCAGAGTTAAAGGGATGATGTCTCAACCAGACTTAGGGAAACTTATCCATGCTTTTATCTCCAGCAGGTTAGATTACTGTAACGGCCTGCTCACTGGTCTCTCAAAATGAGGGTTAAGACAGCTGCCGCTTATTCAAAACGCGGCTGCTTGGGTTCTAACCAAAACCAGGAAGTACAACCACATTACGCCAGTTTTAAAATCTCTGCACTGGCTTCCTGTTGCACAGAGAATAAACTTTAAAATAGCACTTCTGGTTTACAAGTCTCTAAATGGTTTAGCACCAGAATATATCTCTGACATGCTAGTTACATATGAACCTCCTTGGACTCTGAGAACATCTGGGACAGGCCTTCTGCTCGTGCCCAGAGTTAGAACTAAACAAGGTGAAGCAGCGTTTAAGTTTCATGCAGCAAAAACCTGGAACAGCCTCCCAGATGAAGTAAAACAAGCCTCAACTTTAACAATGTTCAAGGGGAGGTTAAAAACCTTCCTCTTTAGTTCCGCCTACACCACAACCTAAAGTGTTTGTTTTTTCTTTTATTTGCACTCTTGTTTTTAAAATGTTTTAAATTCTTAATATAAATCTTGTAAATTGTCTTTTATTCCTGTAAAGCACTTTGAGTTACCCAGTGTAGGAATTGTGCTATATAAATAAAATTGCTTTGCCTTGCCTATTATTACCTGTAATTTTTTATTTTCATACTTTAATAATACTTATGATGGCTTTTCTTTTCACTCACATTTTCAGAAATTTCAAGACGAGCATAGAAGACAGATTATTTGTTTTATTTATGAACAACAGATACACAAAAAGTATAAGGATATTATGTGCTTGAAGTCTAGAGAAGGCAGTATATTACACAATATGATTCCGACAAATAGACATAACAAAAATTAGCTGCCTCTCCTTGAACCGCAACCTTATCGTGGTGGAGGGGTTTGAGTGCCCGAATGATCCTAGGAGCTATGTTGTCAGGGGCTATATGCCCCTGGTAGGGTCTCCCAAGGCAAACAGGTCCTAGGTGACGGGCCAGACAAAGAGTGGTTCAGAACCCTTTATGAAGACAAAAAAATCAAGGACCGTGACGTCGCCGGTATGGCGCAAACCGGGCCCCACCCTGGAGCCAGGCCCGGGTTGGGGCTCGCATGCGAGCGCCTGGTGGCCGGGTCTTTCCCACGGGCCCGCCGGGCTCAGCCCGAAGGAGCAACGTGGGGCCGACCTCCCGTGGGCCCACCACCTGCGGGAGGAACCGTAAGGGGTCGGTGCAAAGTGGATTGGGTGGCAGCCGAAGGCGGAGGCCTCGACGACCCAATCCCCGGACACGGAATCTGGCGCTAGGGACATGGAATGTCACCGCTGGCGGGAAGGAGCCTGAGCTTGTGCGGAGGTTGAGAGATACCGACTAGAGATAGTCGGGCTCACCTCCACGCACAGCTCGGGCTCTGGAACCCAAATCCTCGAGAGAGGCTGGACTCTCCACTACTCTGGAGTTGCCTGCGGTGAGAGGCGGCGGGCTGGTGTGGGCTTGCTCATAGCCCCCCAGCTTAGCCGCCATGTGTTGGAGTTCACCCCGGTGAACGAGACCTGCGCCTTCGGGTCGGGGATAGGTCTCTCACTGTTGTTTGTGTTTACGGGCCAAATGGCAGTGCAGAGTACCCGGCCTTCTGGAGTCTCTGGGAGGGGTGCTGGAAAGTGCTCTGACCGGGGACTCCGTCTCTACTGGGGGACTTCAACGCTCACGTGGGCAGCGACAGTGACACCTGAGGGGCGTGATTGGGAGGAACGGCCCTGATCTGAACCCGAGTGGTGTTCTGTTATTGGACTTCTGTGCTAGCAACAGTTTGTCCATAACGAACACCATGTTCAAGCATAAGGGTGTCCATCAGTGCACGTGGCACCAGGACACCCTAGGTCGGAGATCGATGATCGACTTTGTAGTTGTTTCATCTGACCTCCGCCGTATGTCTTGGACACTCGGGTGAAGAGAGGGGCGGAGCTGTCAACTGATCACCACCTGGTGGTGAGTTGGATCCGATGGCGGGGAGAAAGCTGGACAGACTCGGCAGGCCCAAACGCACTGTGAGGGTCTGTTGGAACGTTGGCAGAGCCCCCTGTCAGAAAGACCTTTAACTCCCACCTCCGGCAGAGCTTCAACCAGATCCCGAGGGAGGTTGGAGACATTGAGTCCGAGTGGACCATGTTCTCCACCTCCATTGTCGATGCGGCCACCGAAGCTGTGGCCGTAAAGTCTCCGGTGCCTGTCGTGGCGGCAACCCCAACCCGTGGTGGACACCGGAAGTAAGGGATGCCGCTGTTGAAGAAGGAGACCTACCGAGCCTGGTTGGCCCGTGGGACTCCTGAGGCAGCTGATAGGTACCGGCAGGCCAAGCGACTGCAGCCCGGTGGTCGAGGCTAAAACTCGGTCTGGGAGGAGTTTGGTGAGGCCATGGAGAAAGACTATCGGTCGGCCTCGAAGAAATTCTGGCAAACCGTCCGGCGCCTCAGGAGGGGGAAGCAGTGCCCTGCCAACACTGTTTACAGTAGAGGTGGGAACCTGCTGACTTCAACTGGGGATATTGTTGGGACGGTGGAAGGAATACTTCAAGGATCTCCTCAACCCCACCGACACGTCTTCCACTGAGGAAGCAGAGGCCGAGGGCTTGGAGGTGGACTCGTCCATCACCCGGGCTGAAGTCACTGAGGTAGTTGGGAAGCTCCTCGGTGGCAAGGCACCGGGGGTGGATGAGATACGCCCTGAGTACCTCAAGTCTCTGGATGTTGTAGGGCTGTCTTGGTTGACACGCCTCTGCAACATCGCGTGGCGGTCGGGGACAGTACCTCTGGACTGGCAGACCGGGGTGGTGGTCCTCTTTTCAAGAAGGGGACCGGAGGGTGTGTTCCAACTACAGAGGATCACACTCCTCAGCCTCCCGGAAAGTCTATGCCAGGGTACTGGAGAGGAGAATGCGACCGATAGTTGAACCTCAGATTCAGGAGGAACAATGCGGTTTTTGTCCCGGTCGTGGAACACTGGACCAGCTCTATACCCTCTCCAGGGTGCTGGAGGGTTTATGGGAGTTTGCCCAACCAGTCCACATGTGTTTTGTGGATCTGGAGAAGGCATTCGACTGTGTCCTCGTGGCGCCCTGTGGGGTGCTCTGGGAGTATGGGGTCCGGGGCCCTTTACTAAGGGCTGTCCGGTCCCTGTACGACGAGCAGGAGCTTGGTTCGCATTGCCGGCAGTAAGTCAGACCTGTTCCCAGTGCATGTTGGACTCCGGCAGGGCTGCCCTTTGTCACCGGTCCTGTTCATTATCTTTATGGACAGGATCTCTAGGCGCAGGCAGGGGCCTGAGGGAGTCTGGTTTGGGGACCACAGGATCTCGTCTATGCTTTTTGCAGATGATGTTGTCCTGTTGGCTCCATCAAGCCAGGACCTTCAGCGTGCACTGGGACAGTTTGCAGCCGAGTGTGAAGCGGCTGGGATGAGGATCAGCACCTCCAAGTCTGAGACCATGGTTCTCAGTCGGAAAAGGGTGGCTTGTCCCCTTCAGGTTGGTGGAGAGATCCTGCCTCAAGTGGAGGAGTTCAAGTATCTTGGGGTCTTGTTCACGAGTGAGGGAAGGAGGGAGCGTGAGATTGACAGACGGATCGGTGCAGCTTCTGCAGTGATGCAGTTGATGTACCGGTCTGTCGTGGTGAAGAAGGAGCTGAGCTGTAAGGCAAAGCTCTCCATTTACCGGTCAATCTACGTTCCTACTCTCACCTATGGTCATGAGCTTTGGGTCATGACCGAAAGAACAAGATCCCGGATACAAGCGGCCGAAATGGGCTTTCTCCGCAGGGTGGCGGGGCGCTCCCTTAGAGATAAGGTGAGGAGCTCGGTCACTCGGGAGGAGCTCAAAGTAGAACCGCTGCTCCTCCACATCGAGAGGAGCCAGCTGAGGTGGCTCGGGCATCTGTTTCGGATGCCTCCTGGACGCTTCCCTAGGGAGGTGTTTGGGCATGTCCCACCGAGGAGACCCGGGAAGACCTAGGACACGCTGGAGGGACTATGTCTCTCGGCTGGCCTGGGAACGCCTCGGTATCCCCCCGGAAGAGCTAGAGGAAGTGTCTGGGGAGAGGGAAGTCTGGGCGTCTCTGCTTAGACTGCTGCCCCCGCGACCCGGCCCCGGATAAGCGGTAGAAGATGGATGGATGGAAAAATTAACTGAACTTCATTCAATCGCTGTTGTTGTGCACCCCCTGAAAAGTCCATTACTTGTGTTAGCTTTTCTGCAGATGTCGCAGAACATTTTTCCTCCTTCCCACCTCAGCCACGTAAACTCCTGTTCCCTTCTTCACCTCCTTTTTGCTGCTTAATTGTCCCGTAACATCTGTTGGTGACGGCCGTTTGTTCTCTTTCATCCTCCACTGCATCATGTCTTCTTTTTTCACCTTTTATTTACAGTATCAGAACTATTTGGCGATTTAAAAAAAACGACTTGCACTCAGCTGCCGTGACCATTTTTGCAAATAAATGCAGCGTGACAAAGACAACACGAGTCAAGATAATTGCTAATTATTGTGTACATTCACCACCAACTGGTCAGGAGTAGGAATTACAATAGATCAGACTCAGAATAATCTGTCAAAATGATGGAAAGCATTCAGATTTTTCTGTCCCTGCTAAAAAAAATGTCAATGAAGGAAAATATTTGGTTCATGCAACCTCTGCTCTGCTCATACATGTAAATATAAAAACAGTATGCTCTGCGTTCACAGAAAAACAGACTGATGCTGCTTCCTGGAGTCAGAACAGAGCTGGTAAGGCAGCATTTCAGTAGCTGACACCTGTGCATGGAAGGGCCTGCAAAATAACTTAAATCTATCTGAACTTGTCACTTTAGAAGAATTTAAATCTATACTAAAGAACTGGGAAATCAATGAGCTTAATAAATGTAATTGTTTTAGTAACAATTGAGTGTAAATATTGTTATTTGTCTTGTTTTGTCAGAAACCTTGTGTAATGCTGTCATCTTGGCCAGGTCTCTCTTGAAAAAGATTTTTTTTATCTCAGTGAGGATATCACCTGGTTAAATAAAGAATGTATAAAAGTGATAAAGGCCCCAAATAAATTCCTGTTCACTGAAGTTCCTCAGATTTATTTTTGTGATAATATTGGCCTTAGCTCTTGGCCTTTTTGTATTCTTAACAGCGGCCACCACACAGTGATCAGTCAGGTCATTAGCAAAGAACCCTGTGGCAGTTTATTGGTGTGGCATATTGGTGATTGAAGAGGAAGAGATCTGTCCAGATATTTAGGGTTTGGGCGGGTGGGAGGCAGGTTAAAGAACAAAAATTGTGCTTTAAAGTCATCTGACACAAATAAAAGCCAATTCCTATTCAAATCACTTAATAAAATGTTCTTAAAATGCACTCAATATAGTGAGTCCAGGGTGTCTGTTGGCAGATAGGAGCCAACTACAGTTAAAAACTGAGCCCCAGACAGATTTATTTTGTGCTAAGATCTCAAACTGTCCAGGCAATAATCTGGTAACCAACTTGGCTGACTTGTGTCACAAGGTTAGATTTGACATACTGTATATTGCCACTCCTTTCTTTGGACGGTCTGTGTAAAATGTCACATCTTTATTAATTGTGTTTTTGTCAGCCAGGTCTCAGAGAGTTAAATTTAAACCATATCCAGTTTTGGAAGCAAGCTGCGGGCGTTTATATGCATAATATGCAACCCTGACATATTCTTGAACTCAGCTGGTCTGTTACAAGTCACAGGACCAGGATACCAGACAACAGTAAAAGCATAACAACCAAAGGCTTCCTTGTTATCTTAGTTACAGACAAATGTCTACAGTTAGTACAGCACAATACTTGAGTTGTTGTTATTACCAACGTTGACACGTTGTAGGAATAACAAAACTCCAGAACCAAAAGACAGTATAAATAACTTTTACAGCTAGTAAAGAAAATATTTGCATGCAGTACCAAACTATCATACTGTCATGGCCAATGGCCCAGGAACCGGAAGACTCCAAAGCATAAACCCTCAGACACAGGCAAAGAGTTAACATAAAGCTTTAATGTTCCAATAGGTACAAATGAAAGTCCAAGGTACAAGGAAACAGAACCAAGGCTGGGGTCCGAGCAGAATAATCCAGTAAAGTAATACAAACAAAAACCAGACTAATGAAAACAATAAACTTCCACAGAAACATATACTACAAAAGATGAGACACTGGGAAACACAACACAGACTCACGGTAAGGGAGAAGACGACCTGGCACAGAGCAGAGGAACACACAGGTATAAATAGGCAAAGACAACAAGGGACAGGTGAAACATATCAGGGCGGAGCATGCAATCACAAAGGAGGGAAATACACAAGGCAGGAAGTCAAAGTACAAACACAGACAGGGTCAAGACAATTCACAATAAAACCAAACTCTAATACAAGCTAAACAAAATCAGATACACAACTAAACTGAAAATCAGACAATAAAAAAACCACTAAGATACTTAAAAGAACCATAACATCAACAAAACAGATAGACTACTAAAACATGAATCCTGACACATACTCATATTTTGGTGAGAAGGTTGCACAGACACAGCTTATTATCAATGCTAACAGCATAACTAATGAAGCACCAAGCCAAAATGAGGCAAAAAGACAAGGCATAAGTCAAAGGTGAGACAGTAAAAAAAAGCCACTTGGCCAGCATGTTTCTCCTCGTGTTGTGGTTGTCTGTCACTGTCTGTCCCTAAATGTCTGGCCAAGTGGCCATTGTCCAGGGTGTACCCTGCCTAAGGCCCAAAGCTGCTGGGATAGGCTCCAATTAAATTAAATCACCCGTGACCCCTAACGGGACTAAGCGGTAGAAAATTAATGAATGTTACCACAGTATCTAATAACTTTCTTGCACATTTTACAGTTTGCAACATTTTCCACTCCACTCTCCATTTTCTATCTGTCGCCATGCTTCTTGTTTGTTGTTGCTGCTTCAGCTCCGAAATTAACCTGTACATGCATGTCTTTGGACGGTGGGAGGAAGCCGGAGTACCCGGAGAGAATAATAATAATAATAATAATAATCTTTATTTTTATATAGCGCTTTTCCACCTACTGTAGTAGGCACTCAAAGCGCTTTACACAGATTAAGCTATTTACCAGTGTTACAGAACACTCACTGGAGGCAATGTAGGTTAAGTGTCTTGCCAAAGGGCACAACGACAGTATGTGGGGGAGAGCGGGATGTTATGATGTTTTGGGATGTTTCGAGCTGGTCGCGAACCACTTACGCTCTACCCACTGTGCTACTGCCGCCCCGAGAACCCAAAGTAACACGTGGAGGACATGCAGTTTTGAACTCACACTCGTGCACCCCTGTTTTTTTTATTTTATTTTTTATTTTGTAATTTATTTAATTCATGTTTTGAGAAATGTACAATCTGTCTTTTGTCAAATAAATTCAATGTTGCAAGTTGAACAGCTCTTCATTTCAGAAAACAAGAACAAGTTATCTGTTGCTTCAGTAGTCGTTCAACATTTTTCAAAGTCACTTTATATACAAGTAATACAATCTGCATTAGAAATCATGTTGATGATCTGAATTGAATCATACAGTATATACACACAACACAAACTCTGTACTATACACTACACTGTACTGTCTAGTAAAAATAATCTCTCAGAAGTTGGTTAACCAAATATTTTCAGTCAATGAGGGTTTTTTTTTTTTTTTCAGTGATGTAAAAATCTGAATGCCATCTGCCATTTTGAAGGATTATTTGTAATTCCTGCTCCTGTTCAGATGGTGACAAATGTACATATTAATTAGTAATTATCTTGAATTGTCTCGTCTTTGTCACGCTGCATTCAGCTGCAAAAAAGTCACGGCAGCTGAGTGTGAGTAGTTTCTTCAAATCCCCAAAGTTCTGATATTGTTAATAAAGATTAAAAAAGAGGACATGAAGCAGTGGAGGATGAAGGAGGACAAACAGACAATACTGAACTGGGCAGACAGAGCTACAGAACAGCCACTGAATTATATTTTGTAATATACTGCGTTCCTTACCAAAGCACAAAATATACTTCCACTGTCAAGAAAAAAACATCCAGCTTTGTGTTGAACATGAAGTGCTGTTTTTGTTCATCTGTTGTTCATAAAAAAACAATCTGTTGTGTAGCCAACGTTCTTAAAATGTGAGTAAAACAAAAAGCTATTTTAAGTATTTTTAAAGTATGAAAATTAAAAATGACAGGTAATAATAGATTATAACAGAACTTTTACGAGTGCACTTAAGAACAAAGAGAAATAGAAACAAGATAAATGTCTTATTGGCTTTCTTCCATGGAATTAAATTTTAAAATAAATATTTACAGTGGACAAATAACACAGGTAAAGCAGGTTTTTATGTCACAAAATAACTTGCAAGAAATAATCATGTAACAGCATTAAACATTCAGAGACTGCTGTGGTTATGTTTAGAAAAGAGCTACACATGGGCCCTGGACTACGAACCCAGTTAAACCTACCCCGGATATGTCTCACCTACACCATTAGACAAAACCTCATCTAACACACCACTGACTGAATTATTTATGACACTTATTTAAGAGATTTTACTCTAAAAATCTACTGCTAACCTTTCAGGTGTCCATTGCATAAAACTTTCAAAAAGTACAGGCATAAGGATGGCCATTATCTATAAGATTTACATTGAACAACATTTTTGAGTCATAAATGTGACATTAATAAAACTACTTTTTGAACAGAGTAAGCTTTAAATGTCAAAAGAAAAAAAAAAGAAAAAAAAACAACTGTTTTTTTACATACATTTTCTCACTTTTTGTACAACAGAAAAATGATATGCAGAAAACATTGTAAATGCCTCGTCATTCAAAATGAACAGGCAGCATGCCATGTCTAAATAAGTACTGTATATTAATGTAACCATTAAATCTAAACTGTCTTAAAAAAAATCCCAAGTCAAAGTCGAAGAGAGATATTTAGACATATAAATGTATGTAAGTCTCCAGGACTAATAAATGTGTTATTCTGAAACAAAAATGTCATATGACTCCATTATCATTGACTTTTGTTTTCTGTGTTGAAGATAAGCTCGAGCGCGTCGTCATGGTTTGCAGTGAGCTCGACCTTCTCTCTGACCTCCCACATTTTCTGATCGAAGTTCTTCCCGACCATGACATAAAGGACTGGGTTGAGATCACTGTTGAAGTAGCCAAAGTAGAGGACAAGACTTCTGCCGACAATAGGTAAATTCTCAAGTGAACAACTGTTTTCAATGAATTAATGTTTCAATAATAGTTCTACCATCTTAACTACATGAAATGGCAACCAGCAGATCAGAAAAGCCAACTGCACCACCAAGATCAAAATGGTGGCTTTGTGCTCCATTTTCTGAGTGCTGGTACCTCCCATGGGCCGCTGCTTCAGAGCACATAAAATCTTGACAGTGCAAAAGAAAATTATAAAGATTGGGATTATGAATGGTAAAATAGACTGGATCACTTCATTTGCTGTATTTACCTCATCAGAGCAAATATCTTTTCTGCAAGAATATTCTGTTATGTTATATTTAAAGGTCTCATTGTGCTGGATTGTATAAGAATGATCTTTAACTTGTCTACACATAAGAGTAGGAATACCCAGAAGCAAACCAAAACACCACACGAGCACACAGTTTAACTTGGCATATTTGCGTCTGCGGAACAGAGGGTGCACCAAGGCCAAATAGCGATCTATGCAAACCAGAACGAGAAAGTAGACGCTGCAGTTGTAATTGATTACGATGCAAAGAGGGACAATTTTACACATGTGGGCACCAAAGATCAAGTTATAGTGTTTGGATACGTAGACACCCCAGAAAGGCAGGAACAGTACCAGGAGAAAGTCAGCAGCGGCCATGTTGCTCAGGTAGATCTCTGCCACAGTGCAGGCCTTCTTGTGGAGCCAGAAGACTAACAGGACGACTAGGTTAAACAGAATTCCCAGCGCTGAGATGATGTAGATGTACACGGGCATCGAGAGAGTCGACCACGTGAAAATTAAAGTCACATGTGTCATCCTGAAGGTCTGGTGGAGTGGTGGAGATACTGGAGTTGGCTGCAAAACTGGAAAAAGAAAGGTGTGTTTTCAATACTGTAAAAATTACAATGCATGTTTTACATTGATAACATTTGGTGCTCCACGTGCAAGGGACACACTAGCCTTCACACACTTATTTTTTAAGAGCATAAGAACTTACTCTGACAATTTTCCAAATTCACTACGTACACACTCAAACGTTCACGTTGCTGGTAAGTGACACGCTCAGAGGTATCAGCTTCTCAGTGAACAGCCTAGCAATAAGAATTAGGTAGTGTGTTTCTTGTATGATCACATATAACCATTATGTGCCTTATATAATCACCATGTTTATTCTCATCTCTAAAATGCATGCAAAACCCCTCCAAATTATGACCCACTAATGTGCTTCACTTTATGGTAAATGACTTAATAAATTTCAGATAATCAACTTGAGACCTCTCTCTTGTTTATTTATCCCCATTAAGTCCTCCTTTAAGTGTTGAACTATCTCCCTTTAGCCATGGATATAGTACAGACCAATTGAAGACCACTTTATCTTTATACACACATGTGTTTCTTCTAATCATGTTTACATCAGTAGATGTATTATAGCTTCAAACTCTTTCTGTGTCTTAACATGTGGTTTGCTCCCTGGTCACTAAGGATGGTCGACACAAAGTGTGGAACCCTGCTTCGTGTCGAAAGAGGGGACTGTAGTGAAATCCTCGGCCTGCCACAGTGAGCACCCCCACAGGAGATGGCCTTGGGGTGAACCTCATCTCTGGGATTCTTTCCAGATGTCTCAATGTTTTGTTAAGACCTGGTGACCAGTCACACATGATGAACAGTTGTTTTACAGATACTCCAGAGCCATAAAAGGCTCACTAACCCTGTCTTATTTTTCCTAAAGGAGATTGAACGTGCCTTTTTAAATAAGCCCAGATGGCCAAGTGCTGTTATTAAGTCTTGGAGTGACCCAGTTTATGATCCTAGGTGGCGTGGCACCCAGCACCCTGTCAGGACAATCGTAAATCCTTGAAGATAAGACTGTTTATCCAGCTCTTCGAGAACATTTTATGACCGTCTGTTTGAACTCTGGAATGCCACTTTTAAGTGTAAAAGACTTGAGACTTCTGGGATGATACCATACTGCCCTCTAGTGATGGTATGGATGAACGCCGCTAAGTCTCTCATCAAACCAATGACTTAAACTTTTAAGACTTCCTTTTAGACGGAAGGGTTTTCAAAGGACATTGTGTTATTGTGTTTACGCTGTTAAAAGTTTATATATAAGTATATGGTAATGCTCCCCACAGGATCCAGAGTCATAATGAGAAGAATCGACCCTCCCTTCATCAGTCTCACAAGTTTAGAGTTAATAAAATTGTTGAATGAATTTATGTGTGTTGCGGCATGCGTAAAGATGCATTCTATCGGTGTGAATCTGCAGTACCAATGTATGTGTATGCTTATGATTGTGCAAAGCTAAAAATTCAATGTTACTTTGTGGAAGGTAAAAGGATTATTTGAATTAAAATTTAGTTGGGATAAACACGCCCCAGGCCGTGCCTCAAAACACGCCTCTTCAAGCCGCAGACAAAACGGGTGCGCACACCTGAAACCTCCTCTTACGTTCTTATGTTCTTATTCTCTTAAGCTTTCGCTCTTGTCCGCCTCGGACCCTCTTTAACTTAACTTACTTTAAAATTTTTCTAGACCCGTTGCATTCGCAATGCAAACGTGATTTCTCTTTTTAAAGCTACACATTGCCTATTTTTGTAAGACACTCTTGTGACGTCACTTGCACGAGAAGGAAGACATTTTGGTAGTTCTTGTGAAAGACCAAGAACTCCGCTTGAACCAACAGACACTTTAAGCCAGAGGAACGACTCCCGAGACCCTTTTTCCAGTGGTCTAGTGACAGTTTTCAAAGACTCTAATCTGTGTCTGCCTAATGCCAACGGCAGGGATAGCTTTATACAGTTGACGCATTTCATCAACTCCGCTTCCATTGCCGCCTCGCTGACCAGCCAGCGGCATTGTCACGTGACGAACGCCTTGTGAGAGCAGTCTCCTACAAACCCAGACGCCCCGCTTCAGAGCTCCGAAGCAAAACGTTGGACCTGGGACGGAAATCGAATTGGGCCAGAACAAAACAAGTAAACAACAACAAGTAAGCCGCACATGACACAGCAGGAGTTTTGGCATTCTAAACTGTATTTTATAAGCTCAAGTCACTATACCTTCATCTACCTCCCTCTAAAATCCCGTGAACGCCCCTTAGGTAAACGGCATATTCTGTTTTATCATTCTCATTATCTGTCAATAATCTTTTCCTTTGTATCCTATCCCATCATTCCCCATTAATATGTTAACTTTGTATAATCTTTAATAAAACCCCACAAAACGTTAAAGATCTTGATTTGGTGTTTTAATGTTTATAAAGACATATTCAAAACAGATAGAATAGATAGAATTCTATTCCTTCAGATTAATTGAGACTTAGTAAATATTATCAGTTTCCCAGAACTTATCTGGGTGGTGCCCTCAACGAGACAATAATTTTCATAATAAAAATATTAGTTGATAATTTACCCAAATTAATAAATTAATATTTCTATTAAATTCATAATCACTACACATGTTATCCTGATTTTGATCCAAAGACTATGAATAATGTGTGTGTGTGTGTGTGCATGTGCGTGCGTCTTTCATTATCCATCCATCCATCTTCTACCGCTTTTCCGGGGCCGGGTCGCGGGGGCAGCAGTCTAAGCAGAGACGCCCAGACTTCCCCCTCCCCAGACACTTCCTCCAGCTCTTCCGGGGGGATACCGAGGCGTTCCCAGGCCAGCTGAGAGACATAGTCCCTACAGCGTGTCCTAGGTCTTCCCTGGGGTCTCCTCCTGGTGGGACATGCCCGAAACACCTCCCTAGGGAGGCGTCCATCCGAAACAGATGCCCGAGCCACCTCAGCTGGCTCCTCTTGATGTGGAGGAGCAGCGGCTCTACTTTGAGATCCTCCCGACTGACCAAGCTCCTCACCTTATCTCTAAGGGAGCGCCCCGCCACCCTGCGGAGAAAGCTCATTTCGGGATCTTGTTCTTTCGGTCATGACCCAAAGCTCATGACAATAGGTGAGAGTAGGAACGTAGATTGACCGGTAAATCGAGAGCTTTGCCTTACAGCTCAGCTCCTTCTTCACCACAGAAGCTGCACCGATCCGTCTGTCAATCTCACGTTCCCTCCTTCCCTCACTCGTGAACAAGACCCCAAGATACTTGAACTCCTCCACTTGAGGCAGGAGCTCTCCAGCAACCTGAAGGGGACAAGCCACCCTTTTCCGACTGAGAACCATGGTCTCAGACTTGGAGGTGCTGATCCTCATCCCAGCCGCTTCACACTCGGCTGCAAACCGTCCCAGTGCACACTGAAGGTCCTGGCTTGAAGGAGCCAACAGGACAACATCATCTGCAAAAAGCAGAGATGAGATCCTGTGGCCCCTGGCTGCGCCTAGAAATCCTGTCCATAAAGATAATGAACAGGACCGGTGACAAAGGGCAGCCCTGCCGGAGTCCAACATGCACTGGGAACAGGTCTGACTTACTGCCGGCAATGCGAACCAAGCTCCTGCTCCGGTCGTACAGGGACCGGACAGCCCTTAGCAAAAGGCCCCGGACCCCATACTCCCAGAGCACCCCCCACAGGGCGCCAAGAGGGACACAGTCGAATCCCTTCTCCAGATCCACAAAACACATGTGAACTGGTTGGGCAAACTCCCATAAACCCTCCAGCACCCTGGAGAGGGTATAGAGCTGGTCCAGTGTTCCACGACCGGGACGAAAACCACATTGTTCCTCCTGAATCTGAGGTTCAACTATCGGCCGCATTCTCCTCTCCACTACCCTGGCATAGACTTTCCCGGGGAGGCTGAGGAGTGTGATCCCTCTGTAGTTGGAACACACCCTCCGGTCCCCCTTCTTGAAAAGAGGGACCACCACCCCGGTCTGCCAGTCCAGAGGTACTGTCCCCGACCGCCACGCGATGTTGTAGAGGCGTGTCAACCAAGACAGCCCAACAACATCCAGAGACTTGAGACACTCAGGGCGTATCTCATCCACCCCCGGTGCCTTGCCACCGAGGAGCTTCCCAACTACCTCAGTGACTTCGGCCTGGGTGATGGACGAATCCACCTCCGAGCCCTCGGCCCCTGCTTTCTCAGCGGAAGACGTGTTGGTGGGGTTAAGGAGATCCTTAAAGTATTCCTTCCACCGTCCAACAATATCCCCAGTTGAAGTCAGCAGGTTCCCACCTCCACTGTAAACAGTGTTGGCAGGGCACTGCTTCCCCCTCCTGTGGCGCCGGACGGTTTGCCAGAATTTCTTCGAGGCCGACCGATAGTCATTTTCCATAGCCTCACCGAACACTTCCCAGACCCGAGTTTTAGCCTCCACGACCACCCGGGCTACAGTCCGCTTGTCCTGCCCGTATCTATCAGCTGCCTCAGGAGTCCCACGGGCCAACCAGGCTTGGTAGGTCTCCTTCTTCAGCTTGACGACATCCCTTACTTCCGGTGTCCACCACCAGGTTCGGGGGTTGCCGCCACGACAGGCACCGGAGACTTTACGGCCACAGCTTCAAGTGGCCGCATCGACAATGGAGGTGGAAAACATAGTCCACTCGGACTCAATGTTTCCAAACTCCCTCGGGATCTGGTTGAAGCTCTGCCGGAGGTGGGAGTTAAAGGTCTTTCTGACAGGGGGCTCTGCCAAACGTCCCAACAGACCCTCACAGTACGTTTGGGCCTGCCGAGTCTGTACAGCTTTCTTCCCCGCCATCGAATCCAACTCACCACCAGGTGGTGATCAGTTGACAGCTCCGCCCCTCTCTTCACCCGAGTGTCCAAGACATACGGCCGGAGGTCAGATGAAACAACTACAAAGTCGATCATCGATCTCCAACCTAGGGTGTCCTGGTGCCACGTGCACTGATGGACACCCTTATGCTTGAACATGGTGTTCGTTATGGGCAGACTGTTGCTAGCACAGAAGTCCAATAAGAGAACACCACTCGGGTTCACGCCCCTCCAGGTGTCACTGTCGCTGCCCACGTGAGCGTTGAAGTCCCCCAGCAGAACGACGGAGTCCCCGGTCGGAGCACTTTCCAGCACCCCTCCCAGAGACTCCAAGAAGGCCGGGTACTCTACGCTGCCATTTGGCCCGTAAACACAAACAACAGTGAGAGACCTATCCCCGACCCGAAGGTGCAGGGAAGCGACCCTCTCGTTCACCGGGGTGAACTCCAACACATAGTGGCTAAGCTGGGGGGCTATGAGCAAGCCCACACCAGCCCGCCGCCTCTCACCGCAGGCAACGCCAGAGTAGTGGAGAGTCCAGCCTCTCTCTCAAGGATTTGGGTTCCAGAGCCCAAGCTGTGCGTGGAGGTGAGCCCGACTATCTCTAGTCGGTATCTCTTAACTTCCCGCACAAGCTCAGGCTCCTTCCCCGGCAGCGAGGTGTCCGTGTCCGGGGATTGGGTTGTCGAGGCCTCCACTTTCGTCTGCCACCCAATCCACTTTGCACCGGCCCCTTACGGTTCCTCCCGCAGGTGGTGGGCCCACGGGAGGTTGGCCCCACGTCGCTCCTTCGGGCTGAGCCCGGCCGGGCCCCAAGGGGAAAGACCCGGCCACCAGACGCCCGCATGCGAGCCCCAACCCCGGGCCTGGCTCCAGGGTGGGGCCCCGGTTGCGCTATACCTGGTGACGTCACGGTCCTTGATTTTTTCATCACCATAAAGGGTTCTGAACCACTCTTTGTCTGGCCCGTCACCTAGGACCTGTTTGCCTTGGGAGACCCTACCAGGGGCATATAGCCCCTGACAACATAGCTCCTAGGATCATTCGGGCACTCAAACCCCTCCACCACGATAAGGTTGCGGTTCAAGGAGGGGTCTTTCAGTATCGAATTTGTTTATTCGGTGATGGACAGACATCTGTTGTACCAATCAGTTGGATTTTTGATGACAATGGAACATTGAAGTGTTGATGGACATCATCACTCTCAAACATTAAAAACAATTCTCCACCAAACCCTAACTGGAAGGTTTATGACATTGTGAAGATCGTTGGACCATCAATTGGTAAGAAATTGCAATAATGGTGCATTTGAATTGAAAATGAATGTGATGCTGAAATGTGGGTATAAGAACACAAATTCAAGATGTTGTGCCTAATATAAGACAATCACAATTTTAGTTTTACATTAGTATTTAACATTTCTGGAAGATTTTTTTCTCAATATTATGATAGGTGGTCTTATATATTTACTAATCATAATATATTTATGTATTCTATGATGAATAAATAGTGAATATCCATTATACACATAGTATACATAAATTTACCACTTACAGGAGACTATGATCAAGCAAATCAATACATCTCAGATTACACAACGGGGGTCTCAGCAGCAGAGGACTCAATTACTTATTCAATGACAGACCCTGCAGTTGTGGAATTACCTGAGAAGAGAAAAAGGAAAAATAAGCTCTGTAATGAAAGTGACATCTTCCTGTGAAGGTCTGTATATATTGATTGGTATGCAGAAAACAATTTAGCCATAACTCTGTGATCATTCTTTATTTGTATGTACTAAACAGATGATATGAACTTGAAGCAGTCAGGAAATGAAGTAAAGCAATCTGGTCTGAAGTCAAGAAATGTCCCACAGCCCAAACCTCCTATATACCATGGTTAGCCTGTTTTAACTTTGATATAGAACTTTGAACTTGCTAATGCACTTTTATGTTTTTTCAGTCCATTTTTATTAGTTTATTTTTTTCTTCTTTTGAACATTAGTCAATATTCAGCTCATTCAGAAAGTTCAGTGAGACAGTGTTTTAACTTTTTAACTAAACTTTTATTTAATAAAAAATATTTTCTTCAGCATGATCTATCTTTAAAGATACTCTTCAGAGAAGTAGGAAAAAAAGATGAGGATGATCCCAAGACCACAACCTCTATGTCTCATGGGATTTAAACATATACACACATATACAAAAGATAAATTCATGTATTAATGGTGTGTATAATGTGTTACTATGCAGAAGTTTTTACACTTTATATTGCCAAAACCCACCATATATAATGAACCTTTAGCTAAGGAGTAATGTTGGACATGTAAACCTGAATATAAACATTTTTAGTTCAAATTTATTAGTTTTATAGAAGATTTACAAAGAATTCTGTTTTACAAAGAAATACAAATCCCATACTACAGATAAAAAACAAATATAAACACTTAAAAATGTGACTGTAACAATGTTTGAATATATTAATATTTATGTTTTTTATGAATTTTATGAAGACCCTTACAGCCCTCAACACATGCATTCATGTATTGACATTACATTAAGCCACTTACTTCTAAATCTTCCTCTCAGAATTTCATGATCTTCAACAACATCACATGACTTATAAAGAAATTTCAGTGCAAACCAGGATACCAGGTGTGTTTACATTGTTTATTCATTGTGTATACAAGGTTTGTTATGGCAAAAGATTAGGCGATCATACTAATTTTAATGTGATAAACAGATGATGTGCATTTAAAAAAGTCAAGAAATGCAATGAAGCATGTTGGTCTAAAGACAAAGAATGTTCACCTGGCCAAAACTCCCAGATACCATGTAAGCTTGTGTTTTAACTTATCTAAGGAACTTAGCAGAATCAGCTTTATAATTTTATTTGCAGATTTCGAATGTCTTATGTCTTTTTTTGAAAGTAGTCAAGAGTCCACTTATTCAGAAAGCTCTGTGTGTCAAAACATCTGGTGAGTATGAAACACTTTTTCTCTTAAATTGAATCTGGTTAAGCTAATTTGATCATTCTAATTCACTTTGTTCAGGTGACTGTCTGGATGATAACAATGAAAGCCCTGATGACAGTTATTTAAACTCAAGCCAGCCCAACCCAGTATTCTTAGGTAAGACAACAGATATTCCCTTTAACACATGCAAACACATCACAAGGTACCTTATAATATCATTTTGTGTCATGACTCTCACAGATACTCTTCAGGGAAATGTGGCAATCCATGAGGATGATCATCCCAAAAGCTCTGCTTCTTCAGGTGAGTTATAATTTAATATCATTTATTGTGTGTGTGTGTGTGTGTGTGTGTGTGTGTGTGTGTGTGTGTGTGTGTGTGTGTGTGTGTGTGTGTGTTTTTACATTGTATCAAATGTCCCCACAATTAAAGTGAATCACCTACATGTGCATTGTGGATAAAACGATCTGGGAAAAAACGGTTTAATTGATGTAGAAAAATAAATATAGAAACAATATAACTGATTTAGATAAATGCAATTTCACTGACTGTATGTATGTAATTTTGATAACAGGAAAGGAACCAAAGGAAACAAAAATGCAAAGTCACCATGGAGAAATTGTTTGGTATGTGATATATCATTTAGACATTATTTATTTATACTGACATAAAACATCCTTTGCTATATAACAATCTAACTTTACAATTCTTCAAATCTGAATACTAAGATACTCCAACAAATTCAAATAATGGAACAGAGACAAGCTGTCTTCATTAATGACTTGGCAAAAGTTAAGTCTGTTCTCATGAAGCGGGCAAAAGAAGATGCCCATGAGGAAATTTTTAAACAACAACAGTGCTCCAGCTTTGAAACGTTTGAAGCCTTCTGTCAGAGGCTTGAAGAAGACAAAAATTATTGAGAGCTTTATGTTAGTACTACTATGTAAAATGTGTGTTTATTTTTACAACAAAGCCACAGTTTTATTTTTTTTATTTTTGCAGCAGATACCATGTAAAAGAAATGTTGAATCCTGGTATATTTTAATCATGACAATATTATGTATGTTTTTGTCAGGTTCACGGCAGCTCCAATATAGGTGAGATGGTGAGAAAGGCTTTACAAAGCATAGCGTCAGACAACGTTCTCTGTCTGTATAACAGAACGGGGAAAGATGGGAAGAAGGTGTTGCCACCTGTGCTCCTGACATGTTTGAAAAGTAAGTGTTTGAGTTTTAGTTTGTGCATCTGGATGCTGCTATAGAAATTGTAATGTTAACACCTTGCTCTTTGTGTTTTTAGAATGTGTCAGGTCTTTTCACAAACAAAATGAAATAGAGGTGAAGAAGCTAAAAGTAACCACCAGAACAACACCAGACGCGGAATGTATTCGCCAAGTAGAAATGTTTTTGTTTAACGCCAACACCAGGCTGAAAAGGAAACCAAATAAAAGAAAAAGCTGACTGTTTGTTTGATTGTTTTTATTGATGGAAATAACGAATGTGGGTGTAAAAGTTTGAGTTAACTGAATCATTTTAGATAACAGTGAACTAGTGTTGTCACAATACTGGAATTTCTAACTTCGGTACGATACCTTAAAAAATATCGATATTCGATACCATTTTCGATACCAAAGGGAAAACAACTGTCACAATATTATTATTTTAATTTTTTTTATTTAAAGATAAATATAAAATCAGCCAAGGTCCGCTTAGACCTTAGTTAACTTTCCTCACCGTGAGGTAAAAGGAAATGTGTTTGAATATAATTATTTAAAGTTTAGTAAAGTTTCTTGTAAAGTAAAGTAAAGTAAAGTAAAGTTTCTTTCTCATTTATTCCACACCTACAGCCTCTTAAACAATATGGAGATAAATGTTGATAACCCACTGTTTTCTGTATTTTATTCTTTGGTTACATGAGGAGGATGTTTGAGTGTTTAGCTTTTGCAAAACACAGCTCACAGACAAAAGGAAAATATTACAAAATCAAAAGAAGCTAAAGCTAAAGCTCAGGACCTGGTGGTTTAATGACAACAGCCTGGAATTCTGCATATAATGCCTAGTACTCCTTCATGTGTGAGAACATTTTAAATACAAAATCATCAATTCAAGCCAAATTATTTTCTGATTAAAATAAACGTTCCCTCCCGTCCATAACGTCAGTGAATCTTTATTATGTTTTGCCAAGGCTTTTAAATTTTAGGTTTTTCTAACTCATTATCAGGCTACGCTAAACATGTTGAAATTTCCCGCTGCTCTGTCCGTAACCATAGTAACCTGAGGACACGCGCGTGTAGACGTAGCCGTCCTAGAAGTGCAGGTTCAAAAATATGTTTTACACAATGCACTTGTAATTACGAATACTGTCTTGCGGTCCAGATCGCGGTCCGCTTTTTGAAGACCCCTGAGGTAGTGCACTTGTTCAAAGGCCTCTCAGATTGTCATACTTTTAGAAACCAATAGTGCAAGTAAAAAAAAAAAATAACTCGATATCGATACTCGGTATCGAAACATCGGGAAATGAGTGTCGTATTGTTTGAGATATTTCAGTATCGATATTTATCGAAATATCGATATTTTTGACAACACTACAGTGAACTAACACAATTATTGCATAGTGGTGTTATATGGTGATCTCACAGTATGAGCACACAGTGACCACAGTATGAGCACACAGTGACCACAGTATGAGCACACAGTGACCACAGTATGAGCACAGAGTGAATGCGCAGTGACATCTCAGTTTTCACAGTATGAGCACACAGTGACCACAGTATGAGCACACAGTGATCACAGTATGAGCACAGAGTGACTGCGCAGTGACATCTCAGTGATCACAGTATGAGCACACAGTGACCACAGTATGAGCACACAGTGAGTGCGCAGTGACATCACAGTGACCAGAGTATGAGCACACAGTGATCACAGTATGAGCACACAGTGATCACAGTATGAGCACACAGTGAGTGCGCAGTGACATCACAGTGACCAGAGTATGAGCACACAGTGATCACAGTATGAGCACACAGTGATCACAATATGAGCACACAGTGATCACAGTATGAGCACACAGTGAGTGCGCAGTGACATCACAGTGACCACAGTATGAGCACACAGTGATCACAATATGAGCACACAGTGATCACAGTATGAGCACACAGTGATCACAGTATGAGCACACAGTGACCACAGTATGAGCACACAGTGAGTGCGCAGTGACATCACAGTGACCACAGTATGAGCACACAGTGATCACAATATGAGCACACAGTGATCACAGTATGAGCACACAGTGATCACAATATGAGCACACAGTGATCACAGTATGAGCACACAGTGATCACAGTATGAGCACACAGTGACCACAGTATGAGCACACAGTGATCACAGTATGAGCACAGAGTGAGTGCGCAGTGACATCACAGTGATCACAGTATGAGCACATAGTGATCACAGTATGAGCACACAGTGATCACAGTATGAGCACAGAGTGAGTGCGCAGTGACATCACAGTGATCACAGTATGAGCACACAGTGAGTGCGCAGTGACATCACAGTGACCACAGTATGAGCACACAGTGATCACAATATGAGCACACAGTGATCACAGTATGAGCACACAGTGATCACAGTATGAGCACACAGTGATCACAGTATGAGCACACAGTGATCACAGTATGAGCACACAGTGATCACAGTATGAGCACAGAGTGAGTGCGCAGTGACATCACAGTGATCACAGTATGAGCACATAGTGACCACAGTATGAGCACACAGCGATCCCAGTATGAGCACACAGTGACCACAGTATGAGCACACAGTGATCACAGTATGAGCACACAGTGAGTGTGATGTGACCTCATATTTCCACCACAGTATGAGTGCACTGTGATTGTGCAGTGACCTCATGTTGTGAACAAAGTATGAAACAGTGAGAGCTCTGTGTGGTTACACTTTTAGTTCACTGTGACACTCACATTATGACCGCACCATGAGAATATTGTGTGCTCATAGTGACATCATTGTGAGATCAAATTGTTGACTGGGATTGGTACACACCTTTTATTGCTGTGACATAAAGATCCACTCGTCAGGTCCTGTCCTTCAGCTGTTATTCAAACACATTCAGGACATCATTTCCTTAATTTTATAACTTTGATAAACCAAGGAAGTAAGACAGTTGGTGGGAATATAAACAAGTTTACAACAAGCAGTCAAAATGTAATGTAATTGCATAAAGCAAGCCTTAACTTAAAACCAGAGATTATTTCTAAAATTCTACAATGTGAAATTATCACTAGCCAGGAAGCAGGCAATACGTGTGTATTGAGTAAAAGTAAAACATTGGCTACACTCTTGTGTGTAGTTCAAGATCAACAACAACCACAACAACACACTGGCATTCCAAACTCATAGTCTACACAGTGATTCATATTAGGCTAATACACGTTTATTAACCCATATCTTTTCCTTTTGTTTAACAAGTGACCATAACACACTGGACTCCTTGACTTCTACCTAAATCCATGCACAACATCTGACATTAACACACATCTATTCATTCTTATTATCTTTTCTCTTTTGAGCCTAATTAACTGTCCTTGACTTTAATATAGGCCTACATTCATATCACAACTATCAACCCTTATTATCTTCCCTAAGACACTAGCCTTCTTCTTAAAATGTGTAAACTCAAAACATTTAATGGTATCAAAGATTCATTCTTAATTTCTTACAGCAGATTATACAATGGCCTTCCTTCTAGACTTTAAATATGCAAACTGGTGCACAATATTATTAAAATCAAAACCACATTCAACAACTTCATATTCTATGGGCAGCAAACAAGTGCAGAAAGTCTTATCTGTGACATTGTGGTCCTTAACACATTTTTAACTTGTTTTAGAACAGAAAATGACCTCTTACCCTCACAAGTACAGACAGGCAGTGTTAAGAACATTTTTAAGTGCAAATTATACATTTGGAAATGTTAAGGCCATTTGTTTTCTGAATTAATGAGCAAAAACTGAGCAAGGGTAGTGTCACTTGACACAAAGTGATTGAACTGCAAGAGTTCATCTGCTAGGGACGCATCTAGATCTGTCGGATAAGTGAACTCAACCTCGCAGCTTGTTTGATGACATCATACTCATCATAGTCCCTGTCAAATAAAATACCAAAGAGCTCGCACACATCTGTGTAAGCACCGATTCGTTTTTAAGGCAAGAAGTGAGTTTGTCAATAATTACATAATAATACATAATTTCAACTTTATATCTTAGACTGCCATTAGTGACAACGACCTCCTCATCGTCGCCACTCTTGTCAGGCAAATATGAGTCATTCTACGAAATGGGTGCATTTGGGTCCGCAGTGTTTGATGAGATGTATATGGTACAAAAAATGTCCCAAAGTATGTTTCTAGTTATTAATGAATTAATTAAATTAATTAAGTTATTAATTCAAGTGTTTTTGTTAATATGATATATAATAAAATACTGTTCTTGAAGAGTAACATACAATTTCAAATCATTCTTCATTTGTACGTAGCCAATTTCACATGTCCGTGTTGACCATGTATATATGTTTTTAAACCATTATTATTTTTAACATAACATGTGTGTCCCAGTGGCGGATACAGAACGTCATTAATGGGTGGGCCTGGTGAATATACGGTGGGGCCGTATATCAGGTATACCGTATACTACCTGTACACATAGCAATTGGATAGCTCAGTTGGTAAGCAGTTGGCTTTACATTTTGCGTACCCAGGTTCGAATCTACCTTAGGACAGTATGTATATTAGTTGTTTTCCACGTTTTTGTAATTTATTGATCATGGCATGCTGTCTTATATTTTCCAGTTTACAGCTCAGTAACCTCAGTTTTGCAAATATATATATACATATATATAAAGCTAGCCTTAATTTAAACCCCATTTGGCTGCTACATTCCCAGTGTTAGCAAACGCTACGGCTAAGTCTGGTAACATGAATATTGCAAGCCTCCAAGCACAGACGTCTCACTTTAAGTCCTACCTGTTGCTTTTCACTATCCACTTGTTTATCAGCTGTCCCATAGATTGACACCATCTCCTGCCATCTCATTTTCCCTCTTTCTTTATTTTTTTTGTTTTATCCATCTTTTAAAGACAACTGTGTGCAGACTGTGACAACTAACACATAACGTTACCTGCTCGCTCAGCGGCTCACGGCGCCCCCGCCGGCCACGCCCACTCGTGATATTATATTAATTCTACTTATGAAATCTAATGAGGGTCTATTGAAGCCTGTTAGTCCTATAAAATGTTATAGTATTGAGGAAATACTGATACTGCTGCATAACCCCTTTTTGCGCCACTGGGTGCAGTGCAGAGATCGTTTCTGCACGGAGTCTATTTCTGATGTGCTGCACGCGCTGAATTAAGATGTTTTTATTAATCTGATTGGGTGGGCCACCAGTCAATCTGGGTGGGCACGTGCCCACCCAGGCCCACCCGTAAATCCGCGCCTGGTGTGTCCTTGCTTACTTAAGATATACTTATTTAAAATAATTCTTATTTTTTGTGTAGTGACCAGGACACCACCGAGCAGGTCATTGACTGTATCACACTCAGGTCAAACCAGGGTTTACAACATAAACGTCACGCCCTGACAATTAATGCCGTAAAACCCTTCTCCAGACCCAGAAAGTGTTTTCTTTACCAACAAGAAAGGACTTTTTAAACAAATCCAGATGGCCCAATGTTGTCATTAAGTCAGGAGTGAACCAGGTTTACGATTCGAGGTGGCGTGGTGCATGGCACCCTGTCAGGACAATTGTAAATCCTTTGAGATAAAACTGTTTATCCAGCTCTCCGAGAAACTTTTATGACCGTTCTTTGAACACTGGAATGCGCTTTGAAGTGTAAAAAGACTTGGGACTTTCTGGATGATACCATACTGCCCTCTAGCGACAGTATGGGTGAACGACGCTAAGGACTAAAACTTTTACTTTCAGGAGAAAAGACTTTCCAACTACATTGATATTGTGTTTATGCCATTAAAAGTGTGTCTCTAAATATGGTAATGCTTTCCCCCACAGGATTTAGAGTCACAACGGAAAACAACGTGATTTTTATTTTTAAACAGCCATGCATTGATTATTTTGTAAAACTCTCGTGACGTCAGCGCACGAGAAGAAAGACAGTTTTGTAGTTCTTGAGAAAGACCAAGAACTCTGTTGGAACTACAGACTCTCTAAGCCAGAGGAACGACTCCAGAGAGCCCCCTTCTTCCAGTTGTCCAGCGATATTTTTCAAAGACTCTAATCAGTTCTTGCCTAATGCCAACGGCAAGGAAAGAGACTTTTACGGCTTTATACAGTTAACGCCTTCCACAACTCCATATTCCGGCAGCCGCGTAACCAGCCAGCGGCATCCAGTCAGTGACAGACATCTTGTGCACGCGGCCCCTTTGAATTCCGGGACGCCCGCTTCAGAACCCGAAGTAAAACTTTGGACCTGAGACGGAAGTCCGCGCAACCGGAGCCAGCGAACAAAGTAAGCCGCACTTGACACAGCAGGAGTTTGGCGTTTAAACTGTATCTCATAAGCTCAAATCAATTCACCTATCTTTTTCCCAAAACCCCTTTTTAATAATCCGGTAATTAAACTCCCCTGCCAAGTTGTAATCAGTCAAAGTAGTTCATTATCCTCCACAAAGTTCCAGTCAGTAAAGTTTATTGTTTATTGTATTAATCATTATTCCATTATATGCCAATAATTTACCCTTTGTGTCATTTCCCATCAAATATGTTAACTTTGTATAATCTTTAATAAAACCCCATAAAACGTTAAAGATTTGGATTTGGTGTTTTTATGTTATATCAGACGTAATTTCGAAAACAGTTAGAATTCTCTTCCTTCAGATTAATTGAGACTTGGTCAATATAATCAGTTTCCCAGAAATTATCTGGGTGGTGCCCCCTCAATGAGACAATTTTCATAATAAAAATATTAGTTGATAATTTACCCAAATTAATAAATTAATATTTCTTATTACATTATATTATAGTACATACACTGCATTTGTAAATATATTATGATATGTGATTGACTTACCACCCCGTCACACTAACTTGTTTGATCTTTAAATAATGTACTGTTGCTTTGGGATGTGACGGGGTGGTTCTGCTTCCTATTTGAATGTGAGGATGTTTAAAATCAAGGATTCTAATGCAGGCTAATCAATTTATTTTCTGTTAACTTAACCTTGTTTGGTTCACTCACTATATGTGTTTAATGAATAATGTTACATTTACAGATACATTTCCATCATGGCTCCTTTAAGTGCTGCTGAAAGACAACGGCAATGCCGTGCACGTCGAGATGCTGATCCTGAGTAGAGGCAAAAGCATCTAGAGAGTGAGCGTCAGAGATGGAGACGAGATGTAGAGCAAGAAAAAAAGAAGAAAATTAGTGATCTAAGTGAGTGAGGGAAGTGTCAGCTGCGTAATAAGTGGAGGAATCAAAACAAGGAGAGAAAAGAGCAGGCATTGGCTAGGAAAGACAGTCTGGACACCTTTCATGTGAGTTCAGATTCTGTCCATCAGTCAAAGCAGCAGTTAGGAACTTCAAGGTCAGGGTAGTACACAGTTAGGATCAGTGTTGCCAACTTAGCGAGTGACTAGCAACAAATCTAACAACTTTTTCTGGAGTTATTGGAGACTTTTGGAGACTCTCTGAAGTGAAAGCACACATCGTTCTTAGTCTAATCAATGAGCAGCGGGTGCTACCGCGGGCCCCAGCCCCATCCCAAAGCACTCATAGTCGGCGCAGTACTTGCGCAGCAGCCCCTCCCAGCTGCAGTCAGAGCAGGAGTTGTTCACTCCTCCACGTCCAGACCACAAATGAATCGCGCATGTGTGGAAACTTGGCAAGCCGCCGCTGGTGGATCCCGTGTGTTTTTAATCACCTTTTGTCTCATGGTCAATATGCAAGTGAGGCGATGTTGTCATTTAGCGGCTTATAGGACAGCCAATTGCTACTTTCCTTACTGATTTGATTTGATTTCCATTCTTCTTGTGTGCTTATCACTTAATTACATTTACATTTAGTCATTTAGCAGACGCTTTTATCCAAAGCGACTTACAAGTGAGGAAACACAATGGAAGCAATTTTAACAACACAAGGTACAAAAAGCATAAGTGCACAAAAAACTAGTCAGTTAAAACCCAGCACAGTATACAAAGCTAAGGATAAGAGAATGTTTTTTTTTTTGAAGAAAGGAATCGATAGAAAGGAAGTAGAACTGAGTGTTTGTCAGTCAGGTGTTGATGGAAGAGATGTGTTTTCAGGCGTTTTTTAAAGATGGCTACAGAATCTGCTGATGTTGTGGCAGCAGGTAGATCATTCCACCAATGTGGAACAGAGCCAGAGAAGGTATGTGAGAGTGATTTTTTACCTTTTTGGGATGGTACTACCAGCCGTTGTTCATTTGCAGAGC
The DNA here is from genome assembly GCA_024416835.2 of Perccottus glenii. Lineage (NCBI taxonomy): Eukaryota > Metazoa > Chordata > Actinopteri > Gobiiformes > Odontobutidae > Perccottus > Perccottus glenii. Next base: position 9,003,201 of record CM044565.2, on the reverse strand, counting down.
GCAGGGATCTGGTAGGAACGTAGGTCTGTACTAGTGAGTGAAGATGAGGGTGCAGAACCAGTTGTGGTCTTGTAGGCCAAGAGCATAGCTTTGAACTTGATGCCGGCGTCAACCGGGAGCCAGTGTAACCTAATGAATAGAGGAGTTACGTGCGCTCTCTTTGGTTCATTAAAGACCACTCTTGCCGCTGCATTCTGGATCAGATGCATAGGTTTGGTTGTGCAGGCAGGGAGTCCAGCCAGTAGAGCATTGCAATAATCCAGTTTGGACAAGACAAGAGCCTGGACTAGAATTTGCGTAGAGTGCTCCGATAGGAAAGGTCTAATTTTCCTAATGTTGTAGAGGATGAATCTACAGGACCGGGTGGTGCTGGCGACATGACTTGTGAATTTTAGCTGATCATCAATTACCACTCCCAGATTTCTGGCAGTGCTGGACGGTGTAATGGTTGATGGGCCTAGTTGAATGGAGAGGTTATGGCAGGTCCCTGGTTTGGCCGGAATCACAAGCAGTTCTGTTTTTGCAAGGTTCAGCTGCAGGTAATGATCCTTCATCCAAAGTGAGATGTCACTCAGACATGCCGAGACGCGAGCAGAGACCGTCGGATCGTCAGGTTGAAATGACAGGTGGAGTTGAGTGTCATCTGCATAGCAGTGATAGGAAAAGCCATGCTTCTGGATGACAGAGCCAAGGGATGTCATGTATATGGTAAAAGAGTAGCGGTCCAAGCACTGAGCCCTGTGGCACCCCTGTATTGAGATGTTGGGACTCAGAGACCTCATTTCTCCAGGATACTCTGAATGACCTCCGAGAGGTAAGACTTGAACCATTGCAACGCCATTCCAGAGACACCCATCGCCCTGAGAGAGGACAGGAGTATGTGATGATTAACAGTGTCAAAAGCAGCAGACAGATCCAGTAAGAGGAGTACAGATGACTTGGATGTTGCCTTTGCCAGTCTCAGGGCTTCGATGACTGAGAGCAGTGCAGTTTCGGTGGAATGTCCGCTCTTGAACCCAGACTGGTTCTGGTCCAGGAGGTTGTGCCGTGTGAGAAAGGCTGAGAGCAGAGTAAACACAACTCGCTCCAGAGCTTTGGCAATGAAGGGAAGGAGGGAAACCGGTCTGTAGTTTTCTAGCAGTGTAGGGTTAAGAGTGGGTTTTCTTCAATAGTGGTGTGATGTGGGCCTCTTTGAAAGCTGTGGGAAATGACCCAGTGGAAAGAGAGGAGTTAATGATGTGGGTGAGAGCAGGCACGACAGATGGAGAGATGGCCTAAGGGAGATGTGTGGGGATGGGATCCAGCGGGCAGGTAGTAGGGTGGTTAGAACTAATGACCTTGGAAACCTCTGCTTCAGTTAGAGGAGAGAAAGAAGGGAGCAAACACATATCAGGGGTCTGAATGAGCTTGACAGGAGGTGGCGCAGAGAACTGACTGCTGATGGTGGTGGTCGTTTTCTTTACAATGAAAGCCTCAAAAACATCAGCTGTTAAATCCGATGAAGGTGGGGGAGCAGGTGAACAAAGGAGGGCAGAAAAGGTTTTAAAGAGAGTGCGCGAGTCAGGTGAGTTGATTAATTTAAAATGGTAGTAGACAGTTTTTTGCAGAGGTGACATCAGCGGAGAAAGTAGAGAGGAGAGACTGGTAGATACAGAGGTTAGTAGGATCTTTTGACTTGCGCCATTTTCTCTCAGCTGACCGGAGGCTGGCACGATGCTCGCATAGAACATCTGATAACCAGGGGGCAGACGAGGATGTACGAGCTGGTCTAGATGTAAGAGGGCATAAGTTGTCCAAGCGGGATGTAAGCGTGGAGCACAGAGTGTCGGTGGCGTTGCTTGTGTTTAAAAGAGAGAGCTCCTCAGAAGGAAGTGCAGAAGAGACAGCAGAGGAAAAACGTGAGGGACTGAGTGTACGCAGGTTGCGTCAGAAAGTGACCAGCGGTAAAACAATTGCACTGTCTGGAGAAGTTAGGTCAAGGTCGAAAGTAATGAATAAATGATCAGTAGTGTGCAGTGGCGTGACATGAGTGTGCTGAGTGGAGCAGTATCTTATGTAGATAAGATCAAGTTGATTACCAGACTTGTGGGTTGCCGATGTGGAAACCTGCTTGAGGTCAAATGATGCAGTCAGGTTATTGAAATTAGCAGCCTGTGGCTTTTCAAGGTGGATGTTGAAGTCTCCTAATACCACCAGAGGAGTACCATCCTCAGGGAAGGATGAAAGAAGCGCATCCAACTCCTCCAAGAAATTTCCAAGCTGACCTGGGGGCCGATAGATAACTACAAAAGGACTTGGGTGGGTGATGGTAACAGCATGAAACTCGAGGGAGCTGTTGTCACACAAGGGTGATAGCTGTTTAAACTTCAGGTAGGTAGGGATAAGTAGTATGGTCCCTCTGCCCCTTCCAGTGAGACGAGGACTGTGGGAGAAAGTGTGACTATGGGAGAGGGCGGCGGGAGTGGCAGAGTCCTCTGGTTTGATCCATGTTTCTGTAAGTGCTACAACTGAAAGACCAGAATGTTGAACAAAAGCTGTAATGAAATCAGCTTTGTTCACAGCAGACTGGCAGTTCCACAAGCCTATTGGGAGAGTAGAAGGGGCAGTTATTGACAGTGATACAACATGCAGATTATTATGGTTGTGTCGCCTTTTGCGTGAAACAGATGATAATGTCCGTGTTGAAATGACAGTAGTAATTTGAAAACACATTCAAGAGCCAAAGAGGAAAATATGCAAGAAGAAAGTAAAAGTAGAAATAATAAATTATGAGTGCAAACAATTAGTACTAAAAAAAGAAGTGCAATACTCAGGTCCTCTGTCGGTGTGTCCCTGTTAGGTGGAGTCGCGTGCAGGTAGTGTCAATGGTCTTTACTCTCTTTGTGTCTTCACGCGATGACAGCTGCCGCGGTGGTTACTCCCACTTAAATACCCGTCTTATCAAGTAATTGAATTCAGCAGGTCACGCATCTAGACGGCCACAAACAACTCAAACGAAACCACCCCGCTAGCAAGTGAGAGTAGACGCCGGTGCACCACGTGACAGGGTCGTAGTAAAGCACTGCGCGGTTTCTCAGCAATAACACGGCACTATAAGCTCAGAGAGACAAGAATTACATACACTCACACAGTTCTGTAGGCTTCTGCTGCTAAGTTGCTAATTGAGATGAGAAATGAGAAGAGCTCTATTGGAACAGTCGGCTATATCATAATAAAACACAGTAGAAAAGACTATGTGAGCACAAATTTGTCAAGAAAGCACATTAGGCAGGCAGAACGCAAGAAAGTATGCAATTTAGTATGATGACGTGATGACGTAATAACGTTACGAATATGCTAAATTACGCATGACGTCATCTAGCAACATTTAGCGACTTTTTGGCCAGGCTTTAGCTACTTTCCTTTGAAAATAGTTGGCAACACTGGTTAGGATTTAATAAATGTACACGTGTAGAGAATAAGAAGCGGGCCTGTAATTGAATTGTTTTTACATATGGTACATAACGTAACGCCCCTAAGTTACCAGTGGATTTTTGTTTTGTTTCAGGCAACATAAAGAAGGAAAGCAAATTTCCAGGAAGAACAGAGATACACTACGTAAAGAAATTGAAAAACTAAAGAAATCGCTAGAGAAGGAAAGAAAACTGACAAATACAGAAAAAGATACAAGCGCTTAAATGAGAATGTCTCAGACAGGCAGAGTAAGTTCCAAAATCAGAAAAACATTACTCTATCATGAAGCCTTGATTGAAGACATAAAAAATAAGTACTGTAAAGCAAGAAAAGAAAAGGAAAAACAACTAATAGCAAAGGTAACAGCAGGGTGGATTGTGAAGAAGTACAGGCTACAAGGGTTTGGTGAAAATGCCCTTGGATTTTTAAAAAAGCATTGCAGTGTTGAGAGTGAAGACCTCTATTCCACCAACAGAAATCCCACAAACAGGTTCACTGCAGCTTTCAAGTCTACCGTCAAAATCTTCTTTACTCGAGATGACAACAGTCGGATAACGACTGGGCGAAAGCAAACTCTTACCAGGAACAAGGTGAAGAAGCAGAAAAGGTTTCTGATTGACACAATGAAAAATCTTCATAAAAGCTTTCTCACCGAATACTCCAACATTTCATACTCCCTTTTCTTTAAGCTTCGCTCATTTTGGGTTGTACATCCCACTCTCTGAATGGAAAACATGTCTGTGCAAGATCCATTAAAATCTCAGATTTGTCGTTGAGAAACTGCACCATTTGAGACTCATAGATATTTCAGATCTCGAGAGTTTGACTGAAATGATAACCTGCGACACCTCCAGGAAAATGTACATGAATGATGAGTGTGAGGAATGCAAAGACAAGATCGTTCAGCTCTCCAGATTTGATGGCTCAGCAGTGGGCCACAGCAGAGAAAGCAAGGGAAGATGCAAGGGAGGGTCCTGCCACTGTCAAGATCCCAGTGAAGAAAACAATCTTGAGTTATTCCACACTCTTCTTCATAAATTAAAAAGACACACATTCAACATAAATCAACAGTACTCTTACTCTTATGTAGCATCGGATGCTGTGGAGCAGGCAATTGAAAGGATGCCGGGCCAGATACTACCAGTGCCATCCACAATGAAAACCCACCAAGTGGTCAGATTCAATCCAGGAGAAATCTTTTACCGTGAAGTTAGCTACATGTGTTCTACAAAATAAATCAGCTGAAATGTTAGTGCTTCACCACACAGCACTTCACTTTTAACAAGGAAGCCCAAAAGGTGCCAACAGTAAAAATTGCTTGGGAAAATGGAGGTGTTATTGGAAAGTGGTGTGTCGTTACATATGACAATGACCCTTATCCTGGGATCATCATGGATACAGATGAAACACATGCCATTGTAAAATGTATGCAGAAGAACCTGCAGGTTCTTCTGCCCTTCTTCTGGCCTCAAAAAGATGACCTCCTGTGGTATCTCATTGATGATGTGCTTGAAATCATTCAAGCACCACAGCCTGTGACATCCCAGCACATGGAAATTCAGAGGGATGTGTGGATGCGACTCTCCCAGTCATGATGCTCTTTTTTAGTTTCAGTTGTTCATAGTAGCAGGACCATGAAGTGTCCCATTACATCACCAATGTTTATGTCTCTCCTCCTCATTTTTTATGTTTAAAACCAGCAGATCAGAGAAATGTTCATACTACCTTGTCACTCTGAACTACCCCGTCACAACAGTTCCCACCCCGTCACAGGGTTATTTTGTTAAAGTTTTATGGAATTTTTTTTTTTTTTTAATGCTATGATACATAAAATTATGTCGAATGATGTTCTTGTTGTGTGGACTAATCAAATAAATGTGTAAAATGTGTATTTTTCTAAGTGAATTCATTTTTTTAGTACAAACAATGTGGTCATTGTGAATGTCAAATTCATAGTTCAAGTTTAAAAACTTTTCTTTTGAGTTTCTGATAGTTTTCAAAAAAGGGACATTTTCCTATTAGGAAAACATTATAATTAAAAAATGTATTTCTTGTTTTACTCTCTCTAATTGTGTACATATTGTCCGTAACGGGGTAGTAAAATAAAGGCTCCTTTGCCTGTATAAAATAGGTAATATTAATAAGGATTTTGTGCTTGAGGTGGGGAAAATATGTTTTCTGGGAGGATTGACATATCTTTCAAGTTGTAAGTAAAAAAAAAAACTTTGCCCTTAATGAAGATTTTGATAATTGCCAAGTGGAAATGGCACCTGTTTCGTAGAATGACTCATCTTTCTTTTTTCTTCTTTCAGTATGACATGTGAAATGTCATACTGAAAATCCTGTGAAGCACTGACAGATTGTGCTTATTCTTCGTTTAATATACAAACTGGTATCGTAACGTGCCAACAGTAACTGTAAAAGCCGCACATCTATGTTACTTGTTTAAAGTTTGTCACTGGTTTCAAAATCTTCCCAATATTATGTCCCACAAAATAGTCAACATTGCACTTTCAAGTGTATCATATTTATCAACCAGCGCAGAGGCCTCGCCTTTTTGTTGTTTTTTTTTTTTTTTATCACAGTCTGAAGCTATTTTGGCCAATTAATCTTAATTGCTCTATAATTGCTGCATAGAGCTTTCGTTGAGTCTGCTCTACAGCTCCACCTGGTACCTCAGAGGGCTTTTAACATGTGGTTAAGATTATAGTTGCTTTTTAAAAAAATATATATTCTAGCGATAGGCTGAAGCACTGCTAAATCTATACAGAGAATATAGAAGTTCAAAAAAAGAGATGACATCTGCAGAACAGTCTTCTATAGTATTAATACTCACACAATTTAAAGAGTGGGCGGCACACGGTATATAGTGGATCAGTGGGGTTTCCTTTTTTTAACTGAGCTTGGAGTCTGTTGTATTTTCCAGACATGTTGCTAGCATTATCATAACTTTGCCTACGACTCCAAGGCTTTGCACCATGCTAATCACAGATTCAGCTAAACTAAGACCTGTGTGGCTGTGAATGGGCTCAAATCCTATTAACCTTTCAACAACTTTTCCACTTGCATTAACGAATCGGAATACAAATTTTTGCTGATCAACATGCGGGTAGAAGCAACAATAACAAAGAAATATTTCTCTGTTATCAAGCAGGGATCAAAAAGGCCACCCTCCGGTCAAAGGACAGCCACTGTACCACTGAGCTACTGCCGTCCCTCTTAATTGTTTCTCCATGTTCTCACCGATTTCAAAATTCAGAGCGTCAAATCATGTTAACAGCTCGCCCTCGCAGCAGCAGCTCAGGAAGGGACAGACACTTTGACGTGATTTTACATAATATTTGACAGTGCTCAGGCCCCCTGGGCAAGTGACCAGTTGCCCTACTGGATAATCCGGCCCTGCTCCTGCCAACTCCCCCCTCTCCTCCTCCTCCCTACAGCTCACAGTCCGTCCATCTTGTCTAGTCACCAAGGGGAGGAGAGCCTTCAGCCGCTCTGCTCCTCAGCTCTGGAACTCTGTCCCCCCTGACATCCGCAACACAGACTCACTGCCACATTTCATATTCAAGCTCAAAACACATCTGTTCAGACTGGCCTACTCACTCCCACCATAATTGCACTGTCCTGTTGATTTAAATAATTGTTGATTTTGAGTATTTCTAACTATTATATGTGCTAAAAAGGTTAAAGCAAAAGCATCAGGACTAAGTTTTTTGCGCCATGGGATCACCTGTCTCCCTGCCTGTACATGGAGAAAGTGGAGAACAGTGCTCTGGTCTCTTTCCTAGGTGCAGTGCACAGTCACTGGTTCAAATATGTTGATGACACTTTTACTTTCACAGAGCACATCAACGTAGTGGACAAGAACATCAAGTTCACCCGTGAAGATTCCATAGACAACCGCCTGGCTTTCTTAGACTGTTCAGTGGTTATTTGTGAGGACAGGACACTCCAAGTAGAAGTTTATAGGAAGCCAACACACACAATATGTTTGCTTCCAATGAGCCATAATGCATCAGCCCAAAACCAGAGCCTGCAGTAATATTGAGACATACATCAAAAAAGAGCCTCAGACAACAGCTCTGACATTAGGAAAAAAAAGTGTAAACCACAGTCTGTGTCTGCTCCAGGGGAGGCAGGGTGTATCAAATGTACACGACTGTCCCAATCGTGTACATTTGAGATTTTGTGCAGGTTGAGATAAATCATTCGAGCTGTTTCTCAGGACCAGCCAAACTTTTTCAAACTAAATTACTGCTCAGTGCTTAGTGTTATTGGCTGATTAAAGCAACTAATTCTCTGACCGTACATATATCAGCTACATTTATTATTGATTATATTGATTATTAATTAATAGTAGCAGTGAATATATTTTTTTTAAACAGAGCCAAAGGAAAGCAGCATTCCTATTTTTAGTCATGTTAGTCATGTAGTTCAATTTATCTTTTTTTTTTTTTAATGGTATTTTTAAATGACAATTTGACTTTGTTGAGTTTTATACCAAGTTCGGCAAATAGCCTGCAGGAGAACCTGATGTGCCAAAAACACATCAACAAAACATCCCTAATATACTCCCTTGGGGCTTGTGTAGCTGTAACAGTCTGAAGAGAATGTAACCTCCTGACAAATTCCAAAATACCACTACAGTAAGTGAATGTCCCCAAGCGATGCAGATTTGAAAGGACATTATAGCACACCACATTATAGCACAGCTGCAGTCTCAAACACAGAGATTTTACACTGTAGATACCGCCCACAAATGTCATGCTTTTGTTTAGTACATCACTACAGAAGTGTAGTGTCTCAAGGTCACTCAAAACCTCCAGAGATGTGGAGCAAGTTTTGAGCAACCAATCCATAAAAAAGAGTTACTTTGGGATAATTTCTTTCATGAGGCTGATTAACAACTTTGTCTCTCAATCCAGCGACAAGGGTCAAATTAGGGAAATGATCTTTATTAAACTTCATTATGTCAAAAATATGTTCTGGTGCTAAACCATTAAGAGACTTGTAAACCAGCAGTGCTATTTTAAAGTCTATTCTCTGATTAACAAGAAACCAGTGCAGAGATTTTAAAACTGGCGTGATGTGGTTGTACTTCCTGGTTTTGGTTAGAACCAATGGGGTACAATGCTACAAAAAGTGTTATTATGATATGTCGTACCAAAAGAGGATTGATCGCTTGTATTCCCTCTTTTTAAGTGTCTGACAATATTTAAACTGTATGTAATGAAATAGTATTTCATTAAGTATTTGGGTCACATCATACATGATTCTCTGAATGATGATGAGGACATGTATCGGCAGTGCCGTATGCTGTATGCACAAGCAAATGTATTGGCACAAAAATTTGTCTCATGCACGGATGAAGTAAAACCGACTTTGTTTAGAGCCAACTGTACTTCGTAATTAGACCACATCTGTGGGTTAGAAGTCTATTGTTTGTTGTAATTTGTACTTTATGTTACTGTGTTTGTTTGTCTTTTTATATTGGACCTCGAGTCTGTAATGAGGTCTATCTATCTATTTAATCCCTGTGTGTTTGGAAATGACTTGGGGAAAGAGTGCTGTTATATCAGTGACTGTAGCACTTGGAAAGCGGCATGTAATAAATCAACTGTTGTTTATGTCTGTGATAACTCCGTCTCCAAGCAGCAGGATCTCTGTCATTCACTTTTGGCATAGATTCTCTGTTTCTGTTTGCCTGGGGCTTTTCCACAGATTTATGTCTCCAGTTTTCCAGAGAATAAGTATCATTTACTCCCTGTTTTTCAGTCACAGCAGAGTTTTCTGGTTCATTCACATGTTTGGTGATGCTACATATGCATCTGTGATCCCAGCATTATTTTATCTAATCCAGTGCATCTTTGACTGGGCACCAGGTTTATGCAAGGTGGCATAATTTTGTTTAAATCCCATCGCTTTGCTCAGTTCAGTCAGGACCACTTGAGTCAAAAATACCATAGACAATTCTTTAGTCAATTTTTATAACTTTTATTTGCATGATTGTTAAAGTTACATTTGGCGGTATGGCTCTGTTCTAAGTTACCCATACTTTTCATGAGCTCCATGAAAGCAAGTCAGGTAACAGCAGCAGCTTCTAGGGACAATCTCCCATTTAAAACTGGGAGAGCAGCAAATAAAATTCCCCCCAAACAGACCATACCAGGCCAAATCGAAGACCCAGCAGAGATCAAAATGAGCGTTTTAAAGAAGCCAAATCTTATTTAGTAAAGATAAAGCCAAGAGATTAACGTGAAGCAAGCAGATGAAGGAAGATGACCTAACAAAGCCGTAATTAAATAAGCCCATTAGTTAGTGAAGCAATATTTATTTCACTATAGATAATAAGCGTCACTCATAGCTTTTTGAGCATCAAGGATGGCTTGTGTATCTGGCCAGAGGTACCGTTCATAAGCTGCCATAGACCATCTTTAAGGGTAGAATATAAGGGTAGAAACAGGAGTAGAAGAAGCTGCAGTTGTAGCAGCCCCTAAGCAGCCCGTCGTATTGACAAAACAAGCGGAGACAGGATGCAAACCAGGCTCTGGACATAGGATTTCCCTGCTCCGTTATAAATAATGGGTGCTCCCGACGAGCTTGTGGACGGCTCCTCAGATAAGCCAACATAGACGACAGAGGACAAAAAGCAGAGTTAGTTTCAGAAATGTATACAACAGAACATTCCCTGTCAGCGTCTGTATACAAATTAAGGCTGCAGAAGACTCCATATCATCATAGTGAAAAAAGGAAATGCCATTCCAATTTTTCAAGGAGCAAAGACCAGAACTTGAGATCTGATCTGCAGCCTGGATCTAAGGTAACTATGTCCTTCAGATCTTTAACTGATTTGGATAGATCGAGGAGTTTAGCAATAAAAGACCTGCCTTGGGGAATTATACGCATCGCGAAATAAAGATGGCCTGGTAGAGAGCAAATCTCGTTTTGAAAAAGATATGGACATTTGAGCATCTTATGATTTCTCTTATGCGATTTAATTTCTCAAGGGGCAACAAAACTTGCATTAGATTGCAATCTAATGTAATGCCTAAAACTCAATAACTTTAAGGAGGACCTAAAGTTTTTTTTTTTTTTTTTTCCCGTCCTCAGAAAGGGGAACACCTAAATCAACGAAGTGTGTTTTAAAACCGAAATGCATCTTTCTGGCTTTGCATTTTTTTATAATCCACTAGCAGAAAATCGTCTAAAAGATGAAGCACGTATGGTAATTTGTGGTTGTTAAGGAGAATCCCACATAGCGCCTCTGATAGTGTATTAAATATTTTTGAACTACTGCGATGAACTTTTTTGAACTACTTTCCTGACTGAAAAGTATAATTTGATGCCAAATAAATGCCACTGCGATGGATGTAAAGGCATAACTTTAAAGGCGTTTGAAATATCTGCCTTTGCAAGCCACGCACCCCTACCTGCAATTTTTATGAACTTAATTGCATCGTCAATGGTTGCGTAAAACAGAGAAAACGGAGCTAGTGGAATAAGACTGTTGATACTTTGAGCGGCTTCATTATGAGGGGCAGACAAGTCAAAAATGAAGCGTTTCTTCCTTGAATATTTCCGAGTAGCAATCCCTATAGGGTTAATACGAAAAATTGAGAAGGGAGATTTATCAAAAGGCCCGATCAGGAATCCTTTCTTAACTTCCTTTCCCAACAATGTATCGACAATTTCAGGTTCTTTTACAGCAGAAAGCAAATATTACAGGAAAAAGAAAGATTAGGCAACCATATCAGTCCTGCAAGAAAACCTTGAATAAGTCTAGTTATTAAATAATTGACGAAGCAGCGGTTAGGATGATTTCTAAATGCCTGTCCCAGTTTGGAACATTGACTGGGGTTGATGGCTTTATTTCTTTTTCTCCTTTTTCATAAAGTGAGTTCGTCTTGGGCACACAGATTTTGGGTGGCCATCCCCACAGTAACTACAAGCATGAACATATTTACAATTATAGAATTTGCAAACATTTTCATTAAAATTATAGCACAACGGAGTAGCAAACGGTGTTACCTTAGAATCAACAGTTTGAAAGTCAGACTTAGAGGTTTGAGGAGACACAGATTTTTTGGGCATGGATTGAGAGTGTGAGAATGAGAGCCACAGATTGAGCAGGAGAGAGCTTGATGACCAGTGAAATGTCTGCTTATGAGGGTCAAGTCAACAACTGACCAGTCCAATCTCTGATTGAAACGTTGAATAAACATAGCAGCTTTTGCAGAGAATGACTTATGATAGTCATAAAAGAGAGTTCCTCCATAAGTCAAAGCCAAGTCAGAAATGATTGCTAAATAGGTGTCCAGCTCGGCTCTACGAGACGGAAAGATTTCGCATATAACATCTCTGAAAACACCAAATGCCACGTTAAACTCAGCTAGTGTTAACATTTTTTGGACAGCCGGGGATCGCTGTCTTTAAGCATAACAGATACATCGCCGCATTCAACGACAAATTTCTCACTCATTTCGGAGCACAGCAATATTTTTACAAGATTAGCATCATTACCTGCAACGATTTGGCTTCTCAACTGATGAGAAATCGCAGCAGCCGCTTTCTATAGCAGCAGCAGAAATAGCAGCATTAGCACCAGCAGTAGCAGTAGTAGCAGCAGTAGCAGTAGTAGCAGCAGCAGAAGCTGTAGCAGCAGTAGTAGCAGGCAGCAGCAGCATTAGCATTAGCATTAGCAGCAGCAGCAGCAGATATTTCCAACAATTTTGGCAGAAGGAATTTGCAGTTGTTGTTTTTTAGACAGGTTCAACAAAATAGATAACAAAGCTCCAGTTGCCCAGATGTTCCAGGAAATGTAATAGCTACCGATAAAGTGTATTTTCAGCTCTGAAAATGTCTTAAAAGAGAAACAGCTTAAAAAAGAAAGACAGCAGAGAAAAGGGAGGCAATGTAAAAACATGGCTAGATACTGTTAATTCAGTTTCAATATTTATTTTTTAATTATTTTTTTGCAAACAGTGTTTAACACAGTGTGGAAGACGTACATACATGTAGTACAAAACAAGAGATAGTATAATAAATGTTAGAAAGGCAGAGAAAAAAGGGGGATTTTTTTAAGTTAAAGAGTGTGAATGATGTGTGTTAAGAGTTATAATGAAAGAACAAGGATATCGGTTAAGTTTTACAGGTGGACTCCTAATGCAGGGTTAGAGCCAGGAATCAAGTTGAAAACTATTTATTATAACAAAATCTCGAGCAGGCAGAGAAGGCAGGGAGGATGACAGGAGAACACAAGAAGAATCTGGAACGATGGAGAAAACAGCGGGTTAGTTCAGGCGAATCCAAAACATAAAAAATAAACTGTTTCAGAGGTAAGTCTTAGGAGAAGCCAATCAACCAAAAAAAAAAAAAAAGAGGAAACGACAGAAAAGAGAGAGGGGAGAAAACAAACCAAAACACAATCCTAACAGAATCTTCACTCCAACGCTCCAAAAACAGGGAAAGGGCAATAGTTCAAATGTTACAGTACATGTTTGTGCACAATGCAATGACTTGAGACAACACCAAGCTCATTAAATGTCATTTGGAGCAAAAACAAAATAAAAAATGACTTCCACTTCTACTCAATTATTTCAGCACAGTGCAGAATGAAATGTGGTGTTGAAGTGAACAGCAGGATCATTACAGCAAAATGTCATGTAAAAGTTGGAATATTACATTAGGCACACCTCTCAGAGAGTCATAATTAGAGGCTGGTTTCCTGTGTCGAATTAGATTCACATTTACAACACAAACATGAAGCTAAGACTTTGGAGCTAACAAGTTAATTGAAAATAAAGGTATTGATTGTTCAAATGTATTAAGAGCAATGTTTTCACTGTGTTCTACAATTTTGTTCAATAGTATACTGCAACATTTTACACAATGAACCTTTTAATATAGTGATCCCTGTACAACGCATTACACATTATATAAGTATAAGAATTGATTGTACTGTAATATTTCCAGCAGTATGTACAGTTTGTGCAGCTCATGTTATAGAACAAAAAAATCTAAAGACTATTGTGTTTTAAATTGTACTGGTTTTGTGTGAAATTACAGGACAACTTGTCCAATCACTGCATCTTTGAAAAAGAGCTCACGTCTGCACGTAAACTACAGATGACTGCACATTGATTACTGATAAAGTTTTGTCTTATCTTCCTCAGGTCCAACGTTTTTCTCACAAGACACTTCCAAAAGGCTTAGATACACCTGTCACCTGCTTAATGGTGACAGGTGTATCTAACACATCCACACTTAAACATAATTTAGGCTCAATCCCAATTCTACTCCTTAGCCCCTGTTTTGTGGTGTCCCAGTACTCATTTGGATTAAGGGTAAGGGTAAGGAGTAGAGCGGTACACCCCTCCAGAGAGTTGAGGACCACACTTGAAATGAAGGGCTAAGATAAATTTCCAGCATCTAGTGTGTTCACCGGATAGCTGTAAAAGAATGCAGTTTTATGTTCCTTTAATCATGAACTCGTTTATGCACTGATCCGTTTTCTGGTCGGTTTGATTAATGTTAGCAACACATCAACAGGTCACAGTCTCATATTTGCAGAACTTATTTACTTTTATTCACTAATTCTGTTTTTTTGACCAATATAAATTTATATAACGTTAAACTAACAGTATTTTTGTTTTTACTTCAAGCATCATCATCCTCATGTTTTATGTATGTGACCAGGTATTCAGGGAAAAAAGCAGCTGATACTGTTCAGTGGTTTACTTGAGGAGAAGTAAAGATACTCAAAAATTTTCAGTCATAGTTGGAGGTTGTGTGAAGCCATTTATTGTCAAACAATTGGGTTTACTCATTTTAATAATTAATAATTAATTCTGTTATCATTTCATAATGACAACAGAAACTACCCAAATGACAAGTTTACATGCCCCAGTTCTTAATACTGTGTATTGCCACCTTTAACATCAATGACTGTTTGAATTTTTTTTTTGGTAGTTGTGGATGAGGCTCTTTATTTTCTCAGATGGTAAAGCTACACATTCTTCTTGGCAAAAGGACTCCAGTTTCTGTAAATTCTTGGGCTGTCTTGCATGAACTGCACATTTGAGATCTCCTCAGAGTTGCTCAATGATATTGAGGTCAGGAGACTGAGGCCAGTCCAGAACCTTCACTTTATGCTGCTGTAGCCAATGTCAGGTTGACTTGGCCTTGTGCTTTGGATCATTGTTATTTTGGAACGTCCAAGTTTGTCCAATGTGCTGCTTACGGGCTGATGACTGCAAATTTTCTTCCAATATTTTCTGATAACAATTATCAGAGATCCACCTCCATGTTTCACAGGAGGAATGATTTACTTTTCATCATAAGCCTTGTTGATTCCTCTCCAAATGTAACGTTTATGGTTGTGGCCAAAAAGTTCAATTTTGGTCTCATCAATTTGTGTGCATGTTATCAGACCTAAACTTTTGATCTGGGTCATTTGGGTAGTTTCTGTGTCATTATGACATCATTATGACACAAAAAAAAAAAGTAAACACATTTGTCTGACAAATGTCTTCACCCAACCACAATAGTACAATTTTTTTTTTTTTTGTTACAGTATCATTTATATTCTCTGACAACTTCTGCCAGGGTAACTTATAAAAAATAAAAAAAAGTATGTTTTGATGTGGCTCTAAGCTGTCAAGTTTTTGGTAAAATGCTTTTATGACAAGGTCAAAAACCTTATACAGACTTGTCTATTTGAATCCCCTAACAGCCCTAAAGCAGTGAAAAGCCAATCAGAGCTTATCTTGTTCTCATGTCTGCTTGCTTGGAGATTAATGTTATTAAACTGGAAACAGGTACATCTTTGAGAAAATCAAATATACTTTGCATGGACGAGAAAACAAATTTATGATCCCCTTTCTTTTAACTTAAAGGATACAAAACACAATATTCGATTATTTTACTCAAAGTTAAGTCACAAGTGCTCCTTTGCAAACAGAACCACAGGCTTGATTTGCTCCGTCCTGTTTATGTAGATGTCTTCTCCTCCTGGATATAGCGCTAACTTTCCTCCTGAAATATTGACGGCATAGAGTACTGTTATTTATTTTATTTTTTTTATCTGATCTTTTTGACTTTTATTTTATAGTAGATAGGATAGGAGCCAGGAGTTAGAGTAGTGACATTGGGCAAAAGACCCAAAGAAGAATGGAACTCCAGTTTTCCACGTGAGTGTTACCTTAAAGTTGTACTGGCACTTCTGTTGTGGACTTAGAGCCAGGTCCATACAAAATCTACTTCAAGTACCAAACTATCTCATTGTACATTACTACACCAGGGCACAGTCCATAAACATGCTCCTTTTTGGAAAAAAAATAAAATAAAAGTAAATATATAATATATCCATATAATATTGACAGTAAAAAATAAAACTGTAGCAGTTTATTTAAGTTTTGTATTAACATCTGTCACCGCTCTAATGACGCTGTCGCTGCTGATGCACGCCACTGTCAGAGAGGAAAATAAATAACAATGGATACATCTTTAAAATAAATCTGCTAAGATACGACTTCATGCTTATGCTGTTGATCGTAAAAAATAACAACGTACAGATGTATAGCCATATAAATCTTACGCAGTAATGTCATGTAGTCATAGAAAATCAGAACAACGAGTCAGGCACAGCAGATCAGTCTCGTTAGATATATTGGATATTTTAACAGATTTAGCAATCTATCCAATAGATAAATGAATATTGAAAATAAGTGTCAATAATTTTCCCATGCAGGTTAGGTTAATGTTTATTTAAACAACCAAACAATAAAAACTAACTAACTCCATCTCTCTGTCCTGTGTCTGCTCCATCTCTCTGTCCTGTGTCTGTCACTGCTCCATCTCTCTGCCCTGTGTCTGTCACTGCTCCATCTCTCTGACCTGTGTCAGTGTCTGCTCCATCTCTCTGTCCTGTGTCTGTCACTGCTCCATCTCTCTGTCCTGTGTCTGTGTCTGCTCCATCTCTCTGCCCTGTGTCTGTCACTGCTCCATCTCTCTGCCCTGTGTCTGTCACTGCTCCATCTCTCTGCCCTGTGTCTGTCACTGCTCCATCTCTCTGTCCTGTGTCTGTGTCTGCTCCATCTCTCTGTCCTGTGTCTGTGTCTGCTCCATCTCTCTGCCCTGTGTCTGTCACTGCTCCATCTCTCTGCCCTGTGTCTGTCACTGCTCCATCTCTCTGCCCTGTGTCTGTCACTGCTCCATCTCTCTGCCCTGTGTCTGTCACTGCTCCATCTCTCTGCCCTGTGTCTGTCACTGCTCCATCTCTCTGTTCAGTGTCTGTCACTGCTCCATCTCTCTGTCCTGTGTCTGTGTCTGCTCCATCTCTTTGCCTGTGTATGGAGCTGATTTCAGTCAGATCTGGCAATTATTGATTATGACAGATAAAGACAGACTTACTGTGGGGCTTCCTTAGTTTGGTCAGTAGACTGCATGCCAGATATACAGGGAGCCCATGCGATCTCTGTCTGCACAAGATATTACAACAAGACACAGGAGACAATAAGAGTAATACAGAGAAAGCTAAACAAGCTGAAGAAATGATCAAAGTCTGCTTTTAGAGTGCTGAAAGTCCAAGATATACTGTTAACAGTGTAGTTTAACCTTCAAAATCTTTATTATTCTTGTTTTACTCCTCAGAACCTGGTAACTCAGCTTAGCATTTACTACCTTGAACTAATACATAGTTGTCTGCCGTAAACCATAAAACAGCGAAAACACAGAGTCATACGTCATTCAACAGGTTTTCATATAATTTTCCCAACGAGTGAAAATTCAATACTTTTTGTTTTTGCATTGTATTTTTAATTCAAAATTGTTTTCAGCCGCTACAACTCACCGCCAGATTATAAGTGTGTTAGTGGTTCATTTTGACCTCTTAAAAAGAACTGTGCAATTAACTAATATCATATCTTGATAGGAATCATCACATACTTGCTTCAGGAAAAAGGAGCGCTCCTATTGATCTACTGAGGTCAACAAAGAAGTAACTGCAAAAAAGAAAATCATATGTAGACGGTAGGAAAGGAACGTGGATAATTATGGGACTGTTAAAGTTCAGAGAAAAAGACTATTATGCATCATGTCTGTACTAAATTTTTGCTCCCAAAAATGCTTTAATACTGCAACAACCACAACAAGAAAGTTGTGAAAATCAGAAGGTTTTACAAACAAACCTGTTTCTGGACATAAGATTAATTTGTTCATTCATTGTTAGATTAACCATTACAAAACTTCATAGGACCTGCATTTTCTTAATTTCTTCTTTTTTCTAAGTTTGTTTGTGCTGCAAATTTTGTTTAATTTCTTAGAAAATGTTCTCTACAAATACATTTTCTTCATCATTACATTGTTGCAGTAGATCAGCAAATTGCTGATCAAATTGAAATGTCTTCATAACTTTCCCTACATCTTTCAAAAGTGAGGTTAAAGTCAGGGTCTCTTCAGCACATTTCTTAACTACACAAAGAACACAAGCATTGTTTTGATAGGATAAATACATTATTTAAAAAACTTATCAAAAAAATTTATTTTTCTTTAGACATGAGAAATAATGACATATATTTATAATAATGACATATTTACAAAGTGTTTTTACATTGTAGTTCATAATGAATGTTGTTCATGTGGGCAGCACAGATAATTGGTTAACATAAATCCAATTTCCTTCAGTTGGACATGCTCTAAGTTCCCTTGAAGTGATGCTAAACAAAGACGTCCCAAAATGTAATATGCTTTTCTCAAATAAATTCCGCAGTTACCACTGTGGGTAAAGTTTTACAGCTTTGTTTTTTTTTATTAAACAAATTTAGCTATTGACTTTCAAATCAGAACATGTAAAAAGATTTGTTTAATAGAAAAGGAAAACCAGCATCAACAAGACATTATTAGTTTATTAGTGTGAGAGCCTCTGTTTTGTCTCTGCTCTCTCTGGCTACTGGTTTAAGAGAGGAACAAGATAAAGTTGTTAATGGCTACACCCACTGATGGCCACACCCACTCTATTTTTAAAAGAAAAAGGTAAATAATTGTTCTTGCTTAATATAGTAAACTTCCAACAAGTCCAACTCTACAGCTGTCTTTTTTTAGGTATCTATAGATTTAAACCTTGTCAAGAAACAAAAAAACTAAAGTCAAACTAAGGATGGCAGTTAAGATTTACAGTGAACGACTATAATTGTCATTAAAGGAGACTTTAATAGAGACACTTTTAACAGAGTTAGCTAAAAGGCAGTGTTTATTGTTCATCTCTGTTTATTGTCTTCAATGTGATTTAAAGCTGAGTCAGGTCTACAACAGGCTTGTTAGCATTAGAACGTGCTATCACTGAGGATTGTGTTTCTTTGTTTCAAGCAGGTAAAAAGATAAAAATAAAAAAAGATCTGGTTTCACTTTTTGTATGAGAGACAAATGTCTATATTTTAATGTAACCATTTTAGAATCAACTCTAAACTCTGTCTTGGGACTCTCCCAACTAATGTTAGGTGTGTGATGAGATCTTGTGAGATCAAAATAATAAATGGTAAAGAGCTGTCTAGTGGTATCAGCTGATAGAGAGGGAGGTTAGTATTGGTGGGTGGGTTTTTAAACATTTGCCTATAAGTGTTATTTGCAGGGTTTTTACTTTTACTTTGCTACATTTAAACTGATTTAAAAAGTGGCGCACAGCCCCAACTCCCGTCTTTCACACTGTATTAAATACTGCTGCTGTAAACCTGCACAACATTAAAGCTACATAGGCTGTATAATGTAAATTATAATAATTACATAATAATTGCTATACCATATATAGTCAATTATCTTGAGGTAGTCTACATTTCAGCAAATTTCACTTGTGTCTGGTTTGCTTTCTCCACTGAAGCTTAAATTTTTTTTGGCTTGAAGGAAGTACTAAGAACCTATTTTTTATTTATTTATTTCTGTGTCTTAATAAACTGCAAGGGTTCAAAACAAATCAGCTGATGGTGGTGTACATGTAATATTATGATAACTTATATATTTTAGCACAGGTTATAGGTAATTACGTTTATAGTATTTATGTATAAGAACTGTAAATAGTGTAAAAACCTTGTCTTGTATGATTTTTTTCTCTTCACACCCCAAAATAAAAGTGTAATTCTAAATCAAAAAACTCATATGACCTTGTCATCACTGACTTCATGTGTTGAAGATGTGCTCGAGAGCGTCGTCATGGTCAGCTGTGACCTTGACCTTCTCTCTGAGCTGTTGCACGTGAAGACCTCCCACATTTTCTGACGGAAGTTCTTCCCGACCATGACATAAAGGACTGGGTTGAGATCACTGTTGAAGAAGCCCAAGTAGAGGACAAGACTTCTGCCAACATCAGTGAAATTCTGAAGTGAACAACTGTTTTCAATGATTTCATGTTTCAAAAATAGCTCTACCATCTTAACTAAATGAAATGGCAACCAGCAGATCAGAAAAGCCAACAGCACCACCAAGATCAAAATGGTGGCTTTGTGCTCCATTTTCTGATTTCTGGCACCTTCTGTGGCAGGCTGCTTTAAAGCACACAAAATCTTCACAGTGCAAAAGATAATGATAAAAATGGGTATTATGAATGGGAAAATAGTCTGGATTACTTCATTTGCTGTATCTACCTCAACAGAGCACTCTTTTCTGCAAGAATAGTCTGTGTCATATTTAAAGGTATCATTGTGCTGGATTGTATAAATATGCTCTTTAACTTGTCTACACATAAGAGTAGGAATACCCAGAAGCAAACCAAAACACCACACGAGCACACAGTTTAACTTGGCATATTTGCGTCTGCGCATTTTACTTTGGAACAGAGGGTGCACCAAGGCCAAATAGCGATCTATGCAAACCAGAACGAGAAAGTAGACGCTGCAGTTATAATTGATTACGATGCAAAGAGGGACAATTTTACACATGTGGGCACCAAAGATCCAGTTATAGTCTTTGGATACGTAGACACCCCAGAAAGGCAGGAACAACACCAGGAGGAAGTCGGCAGCGGCCATGTTGCTCAGGTAGATCTCTGCCACAGTGCAGGCCTTCTTGTGGAGCCAGAAGACCAACAGGACGACTAGGTTAAACAGAATTCCCAGCGCCGAGATTGATGTAGATGTACACGGGAATCCAAGAGTCAACCACGTGAAAGTTAAAGTCACATGTGTCATCCTGAAGGTCTGGTGGAGTGGTGGAGATACTGGAGTTGGCTGCAAAACTGGAAAAAGAATTCTGTATAAATAACATGATGATGATACATACAATGATTAACATTTGATGCTCAACGAGCCCCTTCATACACTTCTTTTTCGAGCATGTGAACACCAATGGTTACTCTGCAGAGCTTACTGCTCATAGCTTATTTAAGCAGTTTGCAGCTGGAGTTCACACGAGTTTACAGAACGAGAGAGAATTGAAGTACTGTGTGTGCTCTGCTCAGATTTATGCTGCATTCATCTGGTCTTTGTGTTTAAAAGCATAAAGCCTTTCTTTGTCACATTAAAAGCCAAGATGCCTGGCTGACTGGCTCTTTAATCATTGAGTCATTAATAAATATAAATGGTAACACATTGACTTAAAACAAATAAACAAAACAAAGTAGGAACAATATTTCTCAGCAACTGCACCCACCAATTGCGCATGAACGCATCATAAGGTATGGTAGACTAGCTTGTTTTTCTAAACTTTAACATGACAGAGCAAAATAACAGATGAAGCGACAGCTTGACCCAAAATATGTCTTTGCTGGTTTAAAAATGAGTGACTAAGTCTTTAAACATTGCTTTGCTTCCTTTTGAGAGGGGTGGGAAGGAAGGAATTTTTGTTCAAATGGAAAACAGTGTTTTGAAACCTAAATCAAAACAGTTTGACTCTAGAACTACACAACAACACCTGAATAGAACAGTGACAGTAACGACTCACCTGAGCCTTTAACGACTCTCACATCAGGAGTTACACTGCGCTTTCAACGACTATGAGACCAGAACAGCCTGGTTTTACAAGTTTTATTGTCAAAACAATTTACATTTAGAGTCAAACAACACAAAATATGTGAGGTTTATATAATATTTGTTATGAGTTTTTAAGTAGGTCTATTATCAGACTGAACAAATTAAAATAACTGTCTTAAAAACTATACAATCAACCTTTTTCTCCTTCTGTTTTTGGCTGTGACCATGTTTCTTCCTGTTTCTCAGCAGAAATAACCCCGCCCCCTTTCCCCCCCAGGTTGAATATTATTGGTTGTTCACTGCACAGACACTAATCATTGGTTTAGAGTTTAAACCCGAGTTGATAACCAGTGTCATGCAACAGATGAAAATCATCTCAGAACTTACTCTGCAACTCAGAGTTTGTTCAAACGGCTTCTAGCAACAGCCCTCCGCTCTCTAACCAGTTGATCTCAGAATTGATAAAGTGGAATTCTTGGAATTAGAGACACCTTGAAAACAGAGTCCAGATGCTTTTGCTTTAACCTTTTCTTCAAGATGACCTGGATGACTGAGAACCTTCACAGACTTTGAATAAGTCAAATTTCCTCGCTGAGTTTGTGTGAGCACAACTTCTCTCCCGGTCCTTATGTACAACCAGCGTTCCTCTCTCACTCTGCTCAGGCTCACTTTGCCCCTCCCCCACTCTGCAGGAGCAGACGCCAGACGGAGCAGCTCATTGTTGTTCAACCCAGCTAGCTTCCTCAGGATGGCGTAGAGGAAAAGAAGTGCTGTTTGGAGCTTCACAGCCACAGACTAAGAAACTGCTGCCTGTGATGTGTGCAGGAACGTGATACGCTCCTGTGGCTATGCTAACACAACTCATATGCATAAGCAGCATACCCCAAAGAAAAACAAAAGGAAATATCAATAGGTAGGAAGATATCAATATTGGCAATACTGGCCCTGTATTTACTTTACTAAAATTTTCAGTCTCTCCCACCCCTACTAAATGTGTTAAATGGCAATCTGCACCTGATCCTGCAAAAAAACAAAAAAAAATATGTATGGCTATGCTCAGAAAATCTGAATTGTGTAGCTCTAAAAGAAATGCCACTGCCATTAGGTTTTGCTGCAAATATACTATTTTTAAAGTGAAAATAACCAAACAAGGGAAGAATAACTTTTACAGTCACATTTAAAGATCAAAGTTTTAAGCCTACAGAAATAGCCATGTTTTTGGAGGTACAATGCATTTGTTTTTTTCTCTTAAAATTACGCCACACTTGGCTTTTACATGCACGTCAGTATCCACATTCTCCCTTTACTTGGCTCCTTCTCTGCCTTGTAACTTTAAAACTGCTGTCTGTAGAGAGACAAAAAGGGAAACTTCACGTACCTCGTGGGTAAAGCCATTGTTGTTTTGTCTGTGAGTCCAGATATGAAGAGTGGAGATGCAGTGTTAAACTGTTGAAGTCTCCGTCTGTCTGTCTAAACTTATCGATAGGACTGCAGTACTGATATCACAGAGTTCCTGGAATGACTCCACTCTCCACCCCTTCATTCTTTCTCTTCTGCTTTTGCTTACCTCAACATGTCATTTATGCCAGATGTGAAACTTTACGGATACATTATTTTGCTGACCAGCATTTGTCTTTCTTATGCAACTTTTTGTTGTTTTAGACCTCTGGGTACATAAGTTTTGGTTAAAAATGCTTTTTGTTTTCAGTTGTTAAAAGACACTGGCAACAAAACCGAAGCTTGCAAAATTTTAAAAATAAATTGTAGGCAGGTGTTTATCTTTTTATGACACAAATTATCTGCTGCAGGTTTTAAACTGGGTTTATTTAAATTAGGTTAACTGAAAATGAGCTTAATTTGCAGGCTATTATTAGCTAAGTAATCTTAAAATGACTGCTATATGAAAACCACTAACTGCTGTTATTGTTGCACCACCACTATAAAACAGAACTTTTATAGAAACAGAAGTCAGTACTCTGCATAGAACAGCACATTCAACAAAAGGACAAAACTGAGTTGGTTGTAAATGTAAGCTTTTGCACAGAGAATATATTATCTAAACTAAAGAAGCAGCCGGTGGACTGACAGGCAGGGCCGCCAGGTTCGTGAAAAATCTCCAGCTCAATGACATCTCAATATAGTTCTACACAATCTTTCAAAGATACAACCATTTCTTCACTTTATGTACTTTCTTCTCCTACCTTTACCCCTGTCTTTGTTTAATATACTGTACCTCTCGTCTCTTCTTTCCCCTTCTGTCTCTCCTACTGGCCTCAGACTAAATGAAATTAGAGGATTTTTTTTGTCTATTTAAGCATTTTTATTTTTATAATAATATTTTACCTCTTCACTATTTTAACTTTTGACTATTGCTACAGCAAGTCTTGTGTTTAACTTCAGATAAAGTCTGATCACACACACTGTCACTATAACACATTAAAGGTATTATTGGACTTGTTCTAGGCTCAGTAACTTATGCTAGGAGTGGTAACTTATGTTTTAAGAATCAGAGCTACAAATAATTTTAAATGGAAAGCTGTCAGTTTAAGTTACATAAGACAAACAATAAACACAACTTTGTCTGTTTGCATAGACCACTGGTTCCCAACCTTTTTCTCAAGTGACCCCTTATTTCACCATTGGAACCTTTGGCCACCCTCACCCCGTTTTCTCCCCAACAAGCAGTGTTAGAAAAAAATAATATACAACCTGTATTATTTTTCTCATTAAAACATCTGGACAATTTACCGTCAATGTTCATAGAATTTGAACAGTGAGAATAACACTAATAGGCCTGTGTAAATTGTACACATTTGAACATACTTCATGGTGATTGTATGTTGGGTTTGATTTTGTTAACAGCCAAACAAAAGTAACTGTGCACGTCAAACCTGTTGCATGCCTTTTTTGGCGACAAAGCGCAGTGAAAGCAGTTTCTGGTAATGTAGTATATAGTAGCAAAGGCAAGATGAATCTGGTTATTGCCAACACCCGTGTATACATCGAAGAATCTCTTTCCGAGGGATTTTGACAGAAGGTCCATGAGCTCATCCTTAGCGTGAAGATACTCAACGTCCTCCCCTTTAGCAAGAAATCGGTCCATCATCGATGCGTCTTTTGCTACGTGTTTAGTGACGTCTGAGTGGTGTGGCCATGTGGTGGGTAAACAAACAGATCCACAGTAACCAAGTATTAAAAAGTGAAAGTTTGATTTATGATTGTTAATCTGTCCCATTACTTTTGGTCCTTTAAAAAGTGGGAGGCACATATAGAAACTGTTGTAATTCCTACACCGTTTACCTGATTTGGATGTAGATACCCTCAAATTAAAGCAACAAGTCTGCAGTTAAAGCACATCTTGTTTCATTTCAAATCCATTGTGGTGGTGTATTAAGCCAAAAAGATTAGAATTGTGTTGATGTCCCAATATTTATGGACTTGACTGTAACTGTATGCATGCATTTAATTTAGAAAATTATTTACTTTGTTTATGCTTTTAAGGCTACGGTTACAATTTAATTTTTTCCTTGCTTGTTTCTTTGCTTACATTTCTAAGATCAAGAGTCTGTGAGTAACAGTACAAGCTATTGCGTCCAATACAGGGTCACATTAATAAACAATTTAATTTTAACACACAGCAACAGTGCAAACATTTTTCTAAATTATCCTAATCTCCATTATCATTTTCATTCTTGTTCTGAAGCTCTAGAATAATTTCATTCAGTTCTTCTTCACTCATATAAAGAGTTGTCTGACACCACTCAGCTGCAATGATGCTTCTCTTACCTGAACATTTTCCTGTATTGACAAATCATAAATGGGTTATCTCAACTTGTAAAAGCACTGTACACAATTTAAATTCTTGGTAATTGGGGTTAGAAGTTAACTGGAATTAGATAAAGACAAATTGGCCAACTTGAGCCTGTAAATGATCAAAAATACTGGAACATTTGAGAAGTGTCTCAGTTGACGCATGCTTTTGGCAGTAGAGGGTGCCAGAGGAAAGGAGAAAAATATATCCCTCAGCCGACAGCTGATAGCAAGAACTATAGAGACAGAGAGTAGGGGTCCAGTTATAGTTACATTAATAGAAAAACATACATTTTAAGAACACAGTGACAGTGTTAAAACACATTGTTTTTAAAATTGTGAAATCCTGATAGTCCTGGAACCTCACAATGTTTTCACAGACGGGACACTCCTTCACTGCCAAGGAAAAACCTGTTTACCCAGAATGTTTTAGGTTAATTTGCATATTTAGTTTAGTTTTTAGTTTAGTTTATTGATTTATTATTACGTGGACAGTCCCTTTTTTAAAAAAAGAGCAGCTTTAGCCTCTACGGCTAATTTCCAGCTGTAGTCCCCGGCCCGTTGTTAATAGGCATACATCTGATAAAATAAAAATAAATTACAATTATTTTTACAACAGGGCTAAACAAAAACAGACATTTGAGACAAGCACAAACAAACAAACATCAATTACAAAGACATGAAAACAGTTCATGCATTAAAAAAGTACAAATTTTGAAAAGCAGCAACATGACCATGTCACATCACAAATACGTCCCATCTGTCTGGTTAATGTGTACAGTTATAATTGTCGGACAGCCAGCTTTTAAGGTGTGTAGTAAAGGAGGAATATGTATGTATGTCTTTTAGTTTAATTGGCAGTGAGTTCCAATTTCGTATTGCTATAACAGAAAATGATAATTGACCAAATGTGCTTTTCTTGAATGGGATCAAAAGGTCACCTCTTGTAATGCTTCTGGTACTCTAACTACTATTATTACGTTGAATTATGAATGAATTTAAAGGAGCAGGAGCAGAATTATGCAAGATTTTATAGACCAGACAGATATTTTTATATTTAATTACATCTTCCCAGCTTAGCAGTTTGTAGTTATTAAGGATAATACAATGATGTGAACTGTTAGGCTTCTGGTCCAAGATTTTAAGAGTTTTTTTATAAAGAATCGCCAATGGTTTTAGTGATGATTTATTAATTTGTACCCAGCTTGTCAGACAGTATGTTAGATGTGACATAATCATGGCATCCATAAATAATTTGGCAGCATTAAAAGTAAGTGCATTTCTAATATGTCTAAAATTAGCTAAGTTAAACTTGACCCTGTTACACACTTTCTTAATATGTGCTTTAAAAGAGAGATTAGAGTCAATAATTACGCCCAAATATTTAAATTGTGGCACAATACTAACGTTTTGGCCCAAAATTGTTATATTTGACACAAGGTTACATTGCCGCTTTGTGAAAAACATTCCCACAGTTTTATCTACGTTTAATTGTAGACACGAACGATTTAGCCAATTAGTGATCTGATCCATAGCTATGGTCAGTTTGGCAGCAACCAGATGTTTTGTTTGGCATGCACATAGATGACAGTGTCGATCCGCATACATTAGTGTATTAATATCAGGGCAGACTGATGGCAAATCATTAATATATAGACTAAACAAAGCGGGCCAAGTATAGATCCTTGCGATGCGCCTGTGGATAAATTAAGAGCTGTTGAACGATGGTTATTCACAGAAACGTATTGAGTTCTACCATTTAAATATGAATTGATCCATTTAAGTGCAGAAGGAGAGAAATTAAAAGTAGAGAGTTTAGAAAGAAGGACCCGATGGTTTACTGTGTCAAAGGCTTTACAAAAGTCTAAGAACACAGCGCCAACAACACCTCCCTTGTCAACCATTTCTCGTACAGTCTCTAAAAAGAAACAGTTAGCTGTTTCTGCAGCTAACTATAGCTATGTATTTATGCTGGTGCACTTATGCTTTTTGTTACCTTGTGTTATAATTGTTTCATATGTTTTTCTCATTTGTAAGTCACTTTGGATAAAAGCATCTGCTAAATGACTAAATGTAAATGTAAAAAAAATCACTAATGGTGTTATGTTGATAAAATCAAATATCACCAAAATATCACACTTTGGCCTTATGAACAGTACAGTGTTTTAATTTGAGAAGGCTAAAGAGAATTACAGGAAGGAAATAACAAAAAACAAATTAAATAAAAATCAAATGATGAACAATGATCTACACTTAACAAAAACAAAACACTTGTTTTTGCCCCCATTTTTCATGAGTTGAAGCTCAACGATCTAAGACTTTTTCTATGAACACAAAAGGCCTATTTATTTCAATTAATGTTCACAAATTTGTCCAAATCTGTGTTAGTGAACACTTCTCCTTTGCCGAGATCCATCCAACTCATAGGTGTGGCCTATCAAGAAGCTGATTAGAGAGCATAATTATTGCACAGGTGTACCTTAGGCTGGCCAGTCAGTCTCTGGTGTGACCACCATTGACCTAATGCACGGCAACGCATTTCTTTCGCATAGAGTTGATCAGTTGTTGATTGTGCTGTGAGTGAAAATGTAAATTTGACTGTCATCTGCATAATTATGGTAGGAAACGTCACAGCTGAGTAGTTATCAAATAAAACAAAGTTTTATACATAAACAGGTCCGCCAGAGCATAGCTGTGCAGTACGTTTATAGTAACTAAAAAAATAAAAAAGTGCAATAAAAAAAAATTACATATTTATATAAAAAAATCCTAGCTATATTAATTATGTAATTATGAGTATAAAAAGTACTATAAGTATTAAGTACTTAAGTATTATATCATATATATAATTATGAGTATAAAAAATGTGCAGAAGATTATTTCAAACTCCATAAATTTTATTTGGAGTGTCTACCCAACTTAGTTTTTGAGATAGACATATTTTTATAAACTTAAAAAACAAAAATATAATTGATAATTTTCCACAATTTGTAAAAAAGACAGCATGTACAACAAAATACTATTTACAATACTACAATCAAATTTCAAAACGTAATATAAACAACCAAAAAGATAAATTGTTTCAGCGGATCAGAGAAGTCAACCCTCATGAACAGTCCTTCACAGCTGATGGCACCGGCCCCTCCACTGGTGTCTACTTTCCCCCAACCTCTCCCAAGATGCCCAGATACAGCATGAGCCCAGTGTACTGGTACAGCTCATCTTTTCTGAGCTCTAAATTTTTTTTTTTTTGTTGCAGCAATATTTGTTTGTTGATTTTTACTGGTGTTTTCACACAATGTTTTATCAAAGAGCATCTTGAAGAGTTCTGATGGATATGGCATGTCCACACATTGTGACTGGTGGCTGCACACCAGGCTGTCTTTTAGGGAGGGATTATGGGATGGGGTGTGGCAAGCTATCAGGCTTCTCTCTTTCCAACTGAAACAAAGTACTTCCTGCAGACTCTTTCCTCTGCCTGTCCTCAGTGAAGTGGGTGGGGCAGGGGAGCAGCAGATCCAATCTCCTTCTCAACAACACTACAGAATAAGTCAGACAATATGGAACACAACAGTACTGATTATATACAGTACATACACTAATATTAAACTAGATCTAAACCTAAAACTATCAGTAAAACTAAATCTCAAGAGTATGGTCTGGACCTGCTCCGACTGTGATTTGGCACTAAAAACAAGTACAGTTGAATTGAATATAAAAATTACATTATATATACTTTCAACACAACACACACAAAGTTACATGTATTATTAGACGTATTATGCACAACAACAATAAAACAATGATGCTACTTTTCTCTAACTCAAACTCAAAACATTTCATGAAATAAATACTTATATGTTTTGAGAGGGATCTATTCCTTCAGTGAAGTGGACTTATTCATAACTGTCGGCACTATTCGGGTCAGACGAGGAGATAAAAAAACTGTCTTTTTCATCCGTATGATCACGTAGTTACCAGATTCGGCCAGATTTGCAGATCCATAATTATCCGTGATGGCGTGGGGAGTTAGTGCAACGTGTGTAGTGAGTGTCTAGAGTATGTGTGATGTTTGTTTTTGTAAAAGAGTGAGATAAAGAATGAAAAGCGGCAGAAGTCTGCTGTGTTGTAAGTACTGTGAGCCAAAAGAACCGGAACCGTTAATTTCCTTATTCCTTAGTAGGAAGTGCTGTGAGTGCATATCAGAGCTATAGAACACCTGGAGAAGCCGTGGTCCATATGTTATGATTTTCCTGTGAGCGTTTTTTGCTAGACATTTGCAAACCCCTCAGAGGAACGAAACAGCGATCTGGATTAGAGCTTAATGATATGGACAAAATTTCATATCTCGATTTTCATGCCAGATATCTCGATATCGATACAATACGATATGACTACGTGTTCGGTGAAAAGCAAGCATTTTTCAGAAAAATTAAAAAATCATAATACAAAAATATGTGGAAAGTATAGTTTTTTTTTTAAGAACAAGTCATCAACATCAACATAAATTACCAAAAAATAAATTACAAATCAAAACGTTTACTGCAGCTCTGCTTTAACAATAAATAACAAATGCAGCAGCTGGTGGAACATTGAAAGTGCATTGAAGTGCAACAACATTTATATTCTTCAAAAGATCACATAACTGTATGCAGAAAATGTTGAATTTAGCCAGAGTCAGGCACGCTCAGACCTGTCATATATCACAAATTTTCAGTGTTTTCAACCACATACTGTTTATTTTAGGTTTCAAACATATAAATTCACATAAGTACTAAAAAAACAATACATTTAGAGTTTGTAAAATACACACTGATGTCTATGGAAGAGGTAATAATAATCCTTTCCATTATAATTTGACACGTTTTATTCATATCAGATACACATTGTGTAAGTAACTTCAATGTTTACTCTTTTCTATTCCCAGTTCACCAGCCACTTACTTTTAAGTATTTCGGTAGAAGTGGATGAATTCACGTGTTGTAAACATAGAGGTTGAAAATCCAAAAGATCCGATTCTTTGAACTGCGTCTGCGGCACAAACTAACACAGCGGCGCCCATCACGCATACAGCTCAACTAACGCAACGTTATAAAAGGTGTTTAAACAACAATATACTTCCACTTGCATGTATTCGACAATCGGAATATCAAATATTTCATGCCATAGCTAACACATTTGTGAATATTCTGAATAAAAAAGGAAAAATGACATAAAAGCAGTTCATCATTCATTCAGCGCTGTTGCTGCTGCGGTGTGTCACGTGACAAGGCTAAAGCTAAAGGCTAGATGGCTCAAGGCGGAGTCAGCTGTGTCGTCAGTTGACGGCCATCTTAGGTCAGTGCTGCCATAGTGCTGCTCCCTGCTGCTGTGGACGGAAGGTGAGTGACATACGCCAACTAAAATGCTCGTAACTTGCTGAATTCTTGACGGATTTACAAACGGTTTGGTGTATTACAAACCTTATTAACGTGGCTATGATTTGTGCTGATGCCGATGTTAGACATATATAATTTTCACAAGTATGCAGTTAAATAGCCGCATCCCTGACGTTTATGACACACCAAGCCGTTTGAAAATTGGTTGAAAATTGAGCAAAATATAGTTATTTCAGCACTACATGCACAATAGACTTTAATGTTATAACTGGACGAGCGGTCCTGTCCTAAGATGGCCGCCGTGTGACGTCGTCGGGTCCCATTGGCTCTCAGCGCCGGTAAGCCATCTAGCCTTTATATATGTCTATGGTTCCAACGTCCAGGGTAGTGTGTGCGCGCGCTGGCTTTAGTGGTGCATTCAAGGGCACTCGTAAAACTGATGTTTGTTGTGACTGCCAGAGTTGTATGCAGGGCGAGCGCGGAAAGGGGAAGTCTATATCGTTGCTTTTTTTGATAGCAATATCTTGAAAGTTCATATCTAGATATAGATACGATAACGATATATCGTTCAGCCCTAATCTGGGACATGTTGAAAGCGTGACATCAAAGTATAACTTCTCCACTTTCATATGCAAAAGAATATTTATATTGTTCTATCTTATTTTGTTGCAAATCTACAGGCGTCTAAAAATAGGTATGCAAATGGGATTGGGGTCGCTCCAGCCATTTTTAATGGGCAGTTCCAATGATACCTATCCATTTCTCTAATCTTTGTGACAGGATTTCATGGTCCACTGTATCAAACGTAGCTCTTAAGTCCAACAGAACTAAGACAGAGACTTTGCCCGCGTCAGTGTTCAGACAGATGTCATTTGTGACTTTAATAATAATAATAATAATAATCTGTGATGGGGCCTGAATCCTGACTGAAAAGGATCAAAGCAGTTGTTAGGTAATAGAAAGTCACCCTTAATGGGTGACATGTCCGGTGAGTATGCTGGCCATGCAAGAACTGGGATGTTTTCAGCTTCCAGGAATTGTGTACAGATCCTTACAACATGAGGCTGTGCATTATCCTGCTGCAACATGAGGGGATGGTTGGGGATGAATGGCACAACAATGAGCCTCAGGATATCGTTTCTCTGTGCGTTCAAAATGCCATCAATAAAATGCACCTGTGTTCAATGTCCATAACATACACCTGCCCATACCATGACCCCACCGCCACCATGAGCCACTCTATCCACAATGTTGACATTAGCAACTCCCCCACACTATATCACACACGCTGTCTGCCATCTGCCCTGTACAGTGTAAACCAGGATTCATCTGTGAAGAGAACACCTCTCCAAAGTGCCAGACGCCATTGTAGCAGATCAGTCTCCAGAATTCCACCCACACAGTAACATCTGTTGTAAGTCTTCGGAATTCCCCACGGATTAACCTCCCCATCACTTCCATCATCCTCCAGAGGCCTTCAGAGACAAGCCTGTATCTGAAGCCTGGAAAAGACATGGTTGTTTTCTTTCAGATAAAAGGACGGCCAAAGTGTTTTGAAAAGGACAGGAAATGTTATTAATTACTTTGTTTCTGCTTTCATAAGGAGTGGAACTTGGGTCTGCCAGTTACCAGATCAAAAGTGACTCAGGACCAGAACAGACTCTGGCGCCATGTCTTTTTAACCATAGATTTTTGGGTATAAAGTTGATTCAGCTTTACCCAGAAGGTTTGTTTTTCTAAGTGAAGTACCATCAGAAAATCCTGATTCTGAAGGATCCCACAAAGGGTACAGTCCCATCCAACTATCGGCCAATAACCTGTCTCTCCACAACATGGAAGCTCATGTCAGGCATCATTGCGGCTAAGATAAGTGGGCACATGGATCAATACATGAGCAAAGCACAGAAGGGCATCAGCAAAGAAACCAGAGGAGCTAAACACCAACTCCTGGTTGACAGAACAGTCACCCAAGACTGCACAACCCGACACACCAACCTGTGCACTGCCTGGATTGATTACAAGAAAGCATATGACTCAATGCCACACACATGGATCACTGAATGCTTGGAGATGTACAACATCAACAGGACTCTAAGAGACTTCATTGCAAACTCAATGAGGCTGTGGAAAACCACCCTTGAAGCCAATGGCAAGCCACTTGCACAAGTATCCATCAAATGTGGCATATACCAAGGAGATGCTCTATCCCCACTGCTGTTCTGCATAGGCCTGAACCCCCTCAGCCAAATAATCAACAAGACTGGCTATGGATACCGACTCAGGAATAGGGCCACCATCAGTCACCTCCTCTACATGGATGACATCAAGCTATACGCTAAGAGTGAGCGGGACATCGACTCACTGATCCACACCACCAGGATCTACAGCTCTGACATTGGGATGTCATTCGGGCTTGAGAAGTGTAGTCGAATGGTGACGAAGAGAGGGAAGGTAGTACACACAGAAGGGGTCTCACTCCCAGAAGGAACAATAGCAGACATTGAGGATGGTTACAAGTACCTTGGAATACCACAGGCAAATGGCAACCTCGAAGAGGTAACAAGGAAAACAGCAACTGCCAAATACCTCCAACGTGTAAGGCAAGTCCTAAGAAGTCAGCTCAATGGCAAGAACAAGGCATGGGCAATAAACAGCTACGCCCTGCCAGTGATCAGATACCCTGCGGGAATAATAAGGTGGCCAAAGGAAGAGATACAGATCACAGACGTTAAGACACGAAAGCTCCTCACCATGCATGGAGGGTTCCACCCCAAATCCAGCACCCTGAGACTGTACGCTAGCCGTAAAGAAGGCGGCCGTGGACTAGTGAGTGTGAGAGCCACTATCCAGGATGAAACATCCAAGATCCACAAGTACATCAAAGATAAGGCCCCAACAGATGACGTGCTCAGTGAATGTCTCAGGCAATGGGGAACAGAGGAAGAGGAGCTGGAGGAGGGACCATCATGGGAGGACAAACCACTACATGGGATGTACCACCGGAACATAACTGAAGTGGCTGATATCAAGAAATCCTACCAATGGCTAGAACGGGCCGGACTGAAGGACAGCACAGAGGCACTCATCATGGCTGCACAGGAGCAGGCCTTGAGCACCAGAGCAATAGAGGCCCAAATCTACCACACCAGACAAGACCCAAGGTGTAGGCTGTGCAAACAGGCCCCTGAGACAATCCAACACTTAACTGCAGGGTGTAAGATGCTGGCAGGGAAAGCATACATGGAGCGCCATAACCAAGTGGCTGGCATAGTGTACAGGAACATCTGTACGGAGTATGGACTGGAAACCCGAGGTCAAAGTGGGAAACACCCCCAAAGGTGGTAGAGAATGACCGAGCCAAGATCCTGTGGGACTTCCAGATTCAGACTGACAGAATGGTAATGGCGAACCAACCAGACATTGTGGTGGTGGACAAACAGCAGAGGAAGGCCGTTGTGGTTGACGTTGCAATACCAAGTGATTGCAACATCAGGAAAAAGGAACATGAGAAATTAGAGAAATACCAAGGGCTCAGAGAAGAGCTGGAAAAGGCTTGGAAGGTGAAGGCGACAGTGGTGCCTGTGGTCATCGGAGCACTCGGGGCAGTAACCCCCAAACTGGAAGAGTGGCTACAGCAGATCCCTGGAAGAACACCAGACATCTCGGTCCAGAAAAGTGCAGTACTAGGAACAGCAAAGATACTGCGCAGAACCCTCAAGCTCCCAGGCCTCTGGTAGAGGACCCGAGCTCGAAGGATAAGAGACCACCCGCAGAGGGTGAAGGACAAAGTTTTTTTTTTTTTTAATATATTTATTTATTTATTTTTTTTCTCCTCCACGGCACTAATGAAATTCGGTGTGCCACAAGGCTCTGCGCTTGGTCCTGTACTATTTTCTCTGTATGTTACATTATTGTGACAAATCATCAGAAGCTATGGTGTAAACTTTCACTGTTATGCCGATAATACACAGCTGTATCTACCAATAAAAGCAAACAATATTTCTGACATCATGCGTCTAGAGGCCTGCTTCATTTCAATAATCTATCTAAACTGGGATAAAACAGAGCTCTTGTAAATTGGCCCTGCCAGTCATCGGCACAAGTTCAACAATCTTACTGTCTCAATCAACAATTGTGTGTTGGAGCACGGCAACACTGTGAGGAACCTTGGTTTCATTTTTGACACCACACTATCTCTGCAGCAGCACATTAGTGACGTCTCTCACTAATGCTCTCACTCATCCAGGCTGGACTATTGCAATGCGTTATTCTCTGGACTGCCAGGAAAAGTACTCACAGACTACAAATAGTCCAAATTACAGCCGCCAGACTTTTAACAAAGACTAGGAAGTTTGATCACATTACTCCGGTCCTGGCTTCATTACACTGGCTTCCTATTCATGTTGGAGCTGATTTCAAAGTTCTCCTGTTAACATATAAAATACTTTTGTGGACGCGCGCCCTCTTACCTATCTGACCTCATCACCCGGTATACTCCAGCTCATACCCTTCGCTCTCAGGATGTTGGTCTTGTTCAACTTCATCGAATCAAGAAGAAGTCTGCTAGCTACAGAGCTTTTTCTTATAGAGCCCCCTTTTTATGGAATGAGCTCCAGGTGGAAGTGTGGCGAGCTGACTCTGTTGAGGCTTTCAAAAGCAAACTCAAAACGTACTTATTTCACCAAACGAATGGAGACTGATTGATCTTGTAAATGCAAACTTTTGATCCCCACTGTAAATATATAGACACAAAATGATGGCAAAGCAACACATAAAATTGATCTGCTGAGACTCAGCTAAGTACAAGCACATATAAGCCATTTATATTTATAGACTAAATCCAAGATGGCGCCGTTGTACGTGGCTTGTCTGTCACTGTCATTGCTGTGTGTGTTTTTGCTGTTTGTTTTATTTTCTGCCTCGGATGTCGACTCTTTACTGGTGTACGATCGTCAAACACTGCTGGATCTGCGACTTTTGGAAACATAATGAAATTGGATGATGGTGGACGTGAAGCTTTGCCCCCCCTCCTGGCGAGGCTCCCGGCTCACCTTTGGTGTGTCCCGACTCCACCTTCACGAGGTAAGCGCCAAAGAAAGCGTGCCTGCCGCCTGGGAAAACGCGGTGGGCGTCTGTTGAGATGGAAGGCCTGTCTTGCATGCTGTTCTGCGCATTTTTGGGGTGGGTTTGGAGTCGTGCCTGGCCTCGTTGTGCCTCGGCGCTCGCTGGACTTGGTCGACGCCTGGCTGGTACCTGTCATCGACCCGGAAGAGGTGTTCCAGCCCCGCGGCCCCTGCTCTCCTCGTCCATGCTGGCGCGGAGTGAATCACGGCAATTTGCACTCTCTTGTGTCGTGTTTCACGAACATCCAGTGCCGCGGACCCGCCGGATCCTGCCAGGTTTGGTCTGGTAAATGCTAGATCTCTAGCAAATAAGACTTTTGTGTTAAAGGATTTTTTTCACGTCCTGAGGATTAGATTTCCTCTGTGTAACTGAGACATGGCTGAGCGATGGTGAGTCTAGCGCTTTCACTGAATTTGTACACCAAGATTGCCGCTACATTAACTCCCGCGAACATCTGGCGTGGAGGAGGAATAGCGACTGTATATAAGAGTCATTATAAATGTAAACAGATGTCGCTGTCATCCGCTTTCAGCAGCTTTGAACTGAGTTTATTTGAGATGGGTCGCCCCCACACAGTGCTGTGTGCTGTGGTCTATCGCCCCCAAGTACAATAAGGACTTATTAAATGACTTTTCAGATTTTCTGGCTGAAATCATGCCTAAATATGATCGTGTTCTTATTGTTGGGGATTTTAATGTTCATGTGTGTTGTCCTGATAAGCCAATGGCAAAGGGGTTTTTAAACCTAATTGATTCTTTTAATCTTGTGCAATCTGTGTCTGGACCCACACAAGAACATGGACACACACTTGATCTTGTTTTATCATATGGTTTGCCTGTTCCTAATCTAGAGATATGTGACGCAGTGTTTTCTGACCATATGCCTATTAGAGATATTGAGAATGTTCTTGCCTGTTCTACAGTTAAACCTCGCGCTACTACACGACGCTGTCGCATGATTAACCCTTCCACTGCTGTTCAGTTCTCGGTTGCGTTCAGTCAGAACTCCAGCATTCCCAAGTCTGTATTGCATACAGATGACCTTTGCTCTTGGTTCCACTCCACCTGCCAAACTGTTTTAGACACTGTGGCTCCATTTAAATCCAGGCAGCCTAAAACTAAATCTGAGCCCTGGTTAAATGACATGACTCATGCTGCCAGACGCGAGTGCCGTAGAGCTGAGCGCAAGTGGAAGAAGGACAAACTGCAGGTGTCTCTCCAAATGTTAAGGGATTGCTGGCGTCATTACCAGGAAACTGTGAAAGATGACAAAAGAAAACATTTCTTTAAGATATTATTTTAGCAAATTGTCACAAGCCCCGTGTTTTGTTTAACACCATTGACTCACTTTTAAATGCCCAGCAGAATGCTTGTATGGAAGCATCCTCTGTTATGTGTGAAAAGTTCCTTTGCTTTTTTATTGATAAGGTCACGTCGATTAGGTCCCAAATTGTACCTTCAGCTTCAGACCCCTCAATTTTTGTCCCCTGCTCGGTTGTCTTTGATCATTTTGAGCCAGTGACTTTTCCTCTTTAGAGGAGGTTGTTGGTCATTTGAAGCCCTCGGGTTCTCCAAATGATGCTGTCTACCCTTGACTATTTAAGGAGGTTTTCCCTACTGTAGGACCATATGTTGTTGCAGTTATAAATAGTAGTTTGACCTCGGGTGTGGTTCCTAGAATTTTACAACATGCAGTAGTTCAACCTCTGATTAAAAAACCTGCTCTAGATCCGTCAGTTCTTGCTAATTTCAGGCCTTTTTCCAAATTGCCTTTCCTTTCAAAAATTTTGGCGAAGATTGTGTACAGTCAATTATTGTTCTTTTTGGAAGAACATAATATTCTTGAGGTTTTTGTAGTGACCATTTGGCGTCACAGTGAGCACCCCACAGTTCAACGAAAGTTTACAGCATAAATGTCAAAGACCTGACGATTTATGCCGTAAAATCCTCTCCAGACGCATCTAAGTGTTTACTTTGTCAACAAACCAAGGTTTAACAGCCATGTGCTAATTAACCGCATATGGTTTCTGTGTTTTCTAAGGAAAGAAACTCAGAGATAACTCTCATTCAATGACAATAACTCTCTCCATCCCAGAGCAGGATCAAAGCCGTTAGCAGACTGGCCGGTGCCAGAAATGACGCCTCCTCAGCTCTGAATTACGACTTGTGTATTGGGTCAGAGCAAAGGGCTGAGACAGTATGAACGTTACAACACTGCCCCCTAGCGACAGCAGAGAGGAACTCTGCTGAATTCTTTTTAATCAAAACTGACTGTTCTAACTTCTTTGTAAATGAAAAGTTTACACCGACTCGGACATTTCAGGAGTAAAACATTTGTGTAATAAAAAGGAAATGCTTAAATGATGAACTAATGTTTCTTTCACAGGATTTGAGTCACGACGGAGAATCCTTTCTTTCTCAGCTTTACAAGTTTACAGTCAAATAAATGGTTGAATGAATTTATATGTGTTAACAACATGGGTACAAGACATTCTATCGTTATAACCTGCATTATCAAATATATGTGTGCGCTTATATTTGTGTTTAAAATCTTAAATGTCTTTTGTGGAACGATGATAGTTTGTTTGAATTACGACTTAGGCGTTTCCCCAAACAAACGGAACGCCCCAGAGACACACCTCCTCTCTAGCAGAACAAAACTTCCGAGCACGCAGGAAGTTCCTCTCTTGTTTCGTGGCCTCCTCTTTTCGCCCTTCTCTGCAATCCGCTCGAGCTCCTTTTTCCAAATCTGTTGAAGCCTAGTCCGCTTCGTAAGATTTTTCTTCTTTGAGGCCTAAAGCCTCATTTTGCCTCCGTCCCAAGTAATTTGGCTACTTGTGGACTTCTCTTCTAGGCGCTTCGTCTTCAAGTTTGAACCGTTTAACGGCGGTTAAAACGTGATTTTATTTTTAAAGCTACACATTGCCTTTGTTTGACGTCATCTCCGAGACGCACGTGAAGTTGTAGTTTATAGAGAACTACAGATCTCGCCAGCCCTCACAGTCGTTTTAAGCCAGAAAAACAACTCCTGAGAGAATATTTTTCAGTGACTCAGTTATTATTTTTCAAAGACTCTGAGCTGATTCTTGCCTGATGCCAGCGGCAAGTAAAAGACTTTCATTGATGCAGTTGACGCCTCAACAACTCAAGTCACCGGTAGGCCGTGAAACCAGCCAGCGGTCAGTCTCTGGCGACTTGGACCGGCGACTTTCCTGTTTACGGCCCGCTTCAGGACTGAAGCAAACCTTTGGACCTGCTACGGCCCCTCCGAACCGTTGCGCAACCCTCAGTAAGCCGCACCGACATACAAGAGTTTGGCGTTAAACT
This sequence comes from Perccottus glenii, assembly GCA_024416835.2. Classification (NCBI taxonomy): domain Eukaryota; kingdom Metazoa; phylum Chordata; class Actinopteri; order Gobiiformes; family Odontobutidae; genus Perccottus; species Perccottus glenii. Next base: position 8,964,156 of record CM044565.2, on the reverse strand, counting down.
GTATTTGATAAGCTCAAATCAATTCACCAATCCCTTTTAAAGCCCTTTATTAATAACTCAACAAGTTTTAATCAAACAAATATCATCCTCTACAAGTTAGATTCAGTAACTTTGTTGGTTTCATTTTGTTTCAATCATTATTTCAATTATATGTCAATAATTTCTCCTTTGTGTCCGTCCTTCCATCATTTAATTTTGTATAATTTTAATAAAACCCCATAAAATGTTAAAGATTTGATGTGGTTTTCTTTTGATTATTTTCAGAATTATATTCAGACAGGTTAGAATTCTCTTCCTTCAGATTAATTGAGACTTAATCAATATAATCAGTTTTCCAGAATCATCTGGTGGTGCCCCCTTTTAACGAGACAAATTTGATAATAAAATATTAATTGATAATTTACCCAAATTAATAAATTAATATTTCTTATCACATTATATTATAGCTCATACGCTACATTTTCCAGTCCGGTTTTAAGACCTTGCACAGCACCAAAACTGCTCTTTTAAGAGTTTTTAATGATATCTTTTTAGCTACTGACTCTGGTGACTGTGTTATTCTTGTGCTTTTAGATCTAACTGCTGTATTTGACACAGTGGATCATGAAATATTGATTTCACGTTTAAGGCAGTGGGTAGGCATCAGTGGCATAGCACTGGAGTGGTTTAGGTCATACTTAGCGGATCGAACTTTTTGTGTTAGCTTAGGTGACTCTGTATCCTCCTCTAGTCCTCTCTTGTGGGGTGTTCCACAGGGCTCAGTCCTCGGCCCTCTACTTTTCGCTCTGTATTTGCTTCCACTTGGTTCCATACTTAGAAAGTATGGCACTTTATTCCACTGTTATGCTGATGACAGTGAGATGTATGTACCTCTTAAAAAGAAAGAAAGAAAGAATAATAACTCTGTCGGACAACTACTCAATTGTCTCAACGACATAAAGGCCTGGATGTCTCTGAACTTTTTAAATTTTAATGATAAAAAAACAGAAGTGATGGTTTTCGGAGGCACCACTGGGACCCCACCTGTAGATTTGGACTCCTTACCTCCCTATATTAAACCTATTATTTCAAACTTAGGAGTTAAAGTGGACCCTATGCTTAAATTTGACAGTCAGATCAAAGCTGTTGTCAAATCATGCTTTTTTCATTTAAGGCAGCTGGCCAAAATAAAGCCAATTCTGTCAAGACAACACTTTGAAACTGTAATCCACGCCTTTGTAACTAGACGGCTGGATTACTGTAATTCACTATATGTGGGGGTCAGTGGGTCCTCTATCACCCGTCTCCAGATGATACAAAATGCAGCAGCGCGTCTTTTAACGGGCTCACGTAAACATGAGCACATTTCCCCTATTTTAGCTTCATTACACTGGCTGGCTATTCAATTTAGGATCCATTTTAAAATTCTGTTATTTGTTTTTAAATCTCTTAATGATCTTGCTCCGCCATACCTCTCTGAGCTTCTACACTCTTATAAACCCGTCCGTTCTCTCAGATCAGATGATCTGATTTGATACCCAGTGAGATGTTGACCTTATTTATTTACTTTATTTACCTGATTCAATTTGTTACTTTATTGTCTTTCTTTCTCTGTGGTTATAAATGGGACATATGTATGTATCTATTTTTATGTTATTTTATTACTCTGTACAGCACTTTGGTCAACTCTGGTTGTTGTAAAGTGTTAAACAAATAAAGTTGGTATGGTATGGTATTTACATTTTTCATCAAACACAGACCAAACAGCAAGCAAACAAAAACAGGTGGTACCATAATATGTCAAATTCTGCCCTATTCTTTATAATGGAGTCTTCGCCTGACCATTTTATAAAAAAAATCTTAATAGTTTTGGTTTGTTTCACATTAGAACAATTATTTTTGGTTGCAGGTAAATGTTTATGTGTGGCTGTATTTTAAAACAGTGTTTTTTGCTGCAACTGCCTTCATCTAAAGGGGTTATTAATCCAAATATTGTTTTTTTATGTTTTTATTTTGACACCAGAATTATTGAAATACACCTTGTAGTTGCAGAGATATAGTCAATTTACTGTGAACATGTCCTTTTCGAGCAGACACACCAAAAATTTGAGGGTTAACTGGACTCTGTTGGTGAGAAAGGAGGAATACCAGTCAATTGGGTATGGATTCACAACCACACGTGACATTTTAGACATTAGAATTTACGTTTGGGTTGTATTGAAGGCAGATGAAAAGTCTACAAAAAGGGCTCTTGCATTTTGTGATGATATGGACTAGAGCATCAACAGAATCCTCTGTTCCACAGCCCTGTTTATATGCAAACTCTTATGGACCTAGTTTGTCCTTTTTGTTATACTTTTTAGATGTAACAAAAAAAAAATTCAAGACTTCTTATAATTACTGGGATCAGAGCTATATTTCTTTTAGACATTGCATTTTTGGTAGTGGTTTTATGTTTGAGCTTTACCATTTAACTTGGATTGTGCACAACTTGACTGAAGATTTAAAAACTGGTTGCCAGTCTCTAAGAGAAAACACAGTTTAAAAAACATCTAAACATGGTTAATGACAAACCAGACATGACATCATTCATTTTTAAATATTACCTTGTCTGTAGCCTGCCCCTGACCTGAATATGCTACTTCTGCCTGTTGTCTTCTGAATTTATCTGTGATAATGTTTAAATACAATGTAATTGTATCTGTACTGTCTCTATGCTGTATTTACAGGCTTTAATGAATAGTTGTGTTTTTTACTGCTTATTTATATTTGCTTGGTTCTTAACCTCTTTAACCTTAATGTTGTTTTTTAGGGATGCTATTTTAAAATCTGTCCAAGGACAAGAAATGAAAATAGTCTTTTGGCAAATTCTTGCATTACCAGCAATGTCTCTGTCAAATGAACAAACGTAAATAAATAAAATAAAATAAAAAAGGTCGTGAGTTCAAAACCCGGCCGACCCAGGTCTTTCTGTGAGGAGTCTGCATGTCCTTCACGTGTTACTGTGGGTTCTCTCCGGGTACTCCGGCGTCCTCCCACCGTTCAAAGACAGGCATGTATTGGTTAATCGGCAACTCTAAAGTGTCCCTAGTGAATAAATGTGAGTGAATGGTTGTCTGTCACTGTCTGTCTCTAAATGTTAGCCATGCAACTAACTGGCCACTGTCCAGGGTGTACCCTGCCTCAGGCCAAAGCTGTTGGGATAGGTTCAAGTCACCCGCGACCCCTAACGGGACTAAGGGGTAGAAAATGAATGAATGGATAAAAGGGCTACTTTCATCTGTAGCCCATCTGTTGCTATCCTTAGCTTTGTAAACTGTGCTGGGTTCTAACTAACTAGTTTTTAGTGCACTTATGCATTTTGTTACCTTGTGTTGTTAAAATTGCTTCCATTGTTTTCCTCACTTGTAAGTCGCTTTGGATAAAAGCGTCTGCTAAATGACACAATGTAAATGTAAATCTAGCCCTGCAGCCTTCTTGGCATTTGTAGCTTTAAATGTTTTCCGAACTGTTTTGACTGTAATGACAATCTGATGTTGTTGATTGTACATTCATAAGGATTGTGTTACATTTACTAAGGTTGTCTGTTTCAAACCTATAGAAAAAGATGCTTAGGTCATTGGCATAGTTACAATCATTATCAGTAACAAAAAATTTTTAAGGAGTTGACATTCCTGTCATATTTCATGGTGTCCCACACCTTTTTAGAATTATTAAATTTTCTAGATTTTTTTCTGTTGTTTGGCCTTCCTTAATTTTATTTTCAATTATTTTTCTGTGTGTTTAAGTGCCACATTACCTTGATTAATAAAAAAAAAAACAATTGTAGTGAAATAATCGGTCCTGCCACAGTGAGCACACCCACAGGAAATGGCCATGGGTTGAACCTCATCTCTGGGATTCGTTCCAGATGTCTCATTGTTCTGGTGACCAGTCACACATGATGAACAGTTGTTTTACAGATACTCCAGAGCCATAAAAGGCTCACTAACCCTGTCTTATTTTTCCAAGAGGAGATTTAACCTTTTTTGCCTTTTTAAAAAGGCCAGATGGCCAAGTGTTGTTATTAAGTCTTGGAGTGACTCAGTTTATTACCCCAGGTGGCGTGGTACCCAGCACCCTGACAAGACAATCGTAAATCCTTTGAGATAAGACTGTTTATCCAGCTCCCCGAGATTATTTTATGACCATCTGATTGAATACTGGAATGCGCTTTGAACCTTGAGACTTCTGTGATGGTCACATACTGCCATCTAGTGACAGTATGGTTGAAGAAAGGTTTTACAAAGGACATTGTGCTAATGTGTTCATGTCATTTCAGTTTGTTGCTCCCTTGACCAGGATTAAAAGACAGTTTACTTTCATCACTCTTACAGCTTACAGTTAATAAAAATGTGGAATGAATTTATGTGTGTTTCAGCATGCGTAAATATGCATTTTATTGGTATAAATCTGTACCAATGTATTTGTATGCTTATAAGTTGTGAGTTTTAAAAGACTAAAATGCAATGTTACTTTGTGGAAGATGAAGGAACATTTTTAATAAGACTAAACCAAGCCGTTTTAAGAAAAGAGCGCTTTGGGGATACACCCCCCAGCAACGTAACCCCTCTTGATGCCGTGTCGAAAACCCGCCTCTTTTCAAGGAGCACAAAAACCTTGTGCGCGCCGGAAATTGTTCTCTTCTGCCCCTCTCTTCTCTCGTCTCTCGTCTCTTGTTTTTTCCTTGTCCCGAGCAACCCTGTTTGAGTGTGGACTCTCCTCTATCACCTTAAACTTACTTAGTAACTTTCAAGTTCTAAACGTGAATTTTCCCTTTTTAAGCCTACACATATTGATTATTTTTGCAAACACTCTTTTGACGTCATCTCCAGGAGACGGAAGGTATTTGTAGATCTGTACTACGACGGGATACCGGACTGAACCAAATCCCGCAAAGCCGTCTTGAGCCAGAGAAAACGACTCCTGAGACCCTTTTTCAGTGGTCTAGCGAAAGTTTTCAAAGACTCTAATCTGTTTCTGCCTAATGCCAACGGCATATAGTAACGCCTTCACATCACCTTCGCGTACGCAGCACAGCAAACCAGCTGGCCGCATTGTCTCGTGACGGACTTCTTCTGCCTCGGACCCTGCTCAGACCCAGACAACCAGCGCCAGAGTTTTGAAGCGACCCTTTGGACCTCTGACGAAAATTGAACTGGGACAGTACCAGCCAACAACAAGTAAGCCGCACGGTCAACACCGCAGAGTTTGGCGTTCTAAACTGTATCTTATAAGCTCAAGTCACTATACCTTCATCTACTTCCCTCTAAAATCCCGTAACCATCCCTCAGTTAAACAACATATTTTAATTGGTCAAAACTTTCCTTTTCCTTCACAAAGTTCTAATCAGTAAATGTTATTGCTTATTATTATGTGTTAATCATTACCTCCATCCGTTAATAACTGTCCCTTTGTGTCCTTTCCCATCATGATAATTCATGTTAACTTTGTGTAATCTTTAATAAACCCCATAAAACGTTATAGATTTTGATTTGGTGTTTTACTGTTTATATAAGACATAATCGAAAACAGAGAATTGTTAAATATAACGGTTTCCCAGAACTTAACTCTGGGTGGTGCCCTCAACGAGACAATAATTTTGATAATAAAAATATTAATCGATAATTTACAAAAATTAATAAATTAATATCTCTATTACATTACATACACTACACAATTCATACTTGAGTTTTTAACTCTTTTGATGTCCTTTTATAACATTCAATTTATTGTTTGGATAGATTTTGATTTCTTTTGTTGGGACTACCAGTTACCACAAAAGTGAATGTAGTCATTGATTACTGTTGCTCTTTTATCAAGTGAGCCTTCATAAAAAATGTCCCAGTCACTCCAGTCAGAACATGCTTTGCGTTGTTATTTACTTTTATTTGACGATGTCCTGACCTACTCTCCCCTACCGCCCTGTCCGGTCCCTTAGATCAGCCAAACTCGGTCTGTTATCCACCCCACGTTTCTGTCTGTCTACTGTTGGTGGAAGGTCCTTTAGTTTAAATGCTTCTAAACTATGGATCGCGTTGCCTCTTAATCTACGAAACATCTCATCTGTGGATGCATTTAAGTCTCAGTTAAAAACATATCTATTTAACAAGCATTTTGGGTAATTACAACTATATGTTTCATGTGATGTGTATATATAGATGTATATGTAAGTGTTTGTCTGTACTGTATTTGTGAAATGTAAAGCGACCTTGAGCTATAGGCGCTATATAAATTTCTATAATAATAATAATTCTTCTTCTTCCTTATAACTTTTGTTTCTGGTTTGTTTTCCTGAATTTGGTCTTATAAACTGGTATCAAATGAATAACATTATGATTTGAGTTTAGTGTTTTGTGATCTGCACTTAAGCACCCTTAATATTTACAGCACTTGTGGTACATACTATTGAAACCCAGTCAAAACAGTTTATAAATGACACTGGTTCATATCTGCAACACGCATCATTGGTCTTATAAACTGGTATCAAATGAATAACATTATGATTTGAGTTTAGTGTTTTGTGATCTGCACTCTTAATATTTTGTGAAGCACCCTTAATATTTACAAAGCACTTGTGTTTTTGTACATACTGTTGAAACCCAGTCAATACAGTTTATAAATGACACTGGTTCATATCTGCAACCACTATTGTTGGTGCATCAGAGTATTGTATTTGTAGTTCATAAATACAATTGTCAATAATAATGTTTGCTTTTGAAATTTTGTGAGGTGCATATATCACAAAAAATACATCCAAATTCTCTGGGTAAGTAAAAGGGTCTCAGGCATAACATGTCATGTTAACTTGCTAAAATTGATTGACTGAGTGCTGACCTTTCTGCTATGAAGCAAGGAATAAATGTACAATTTAAAGTTTCTGCCGATCTTTGTGCTATGACAGAGGACCTAAATTGGCGCCCTTGTCCGGCTGAAAAACATGGTCTCCGCTTTATGCAGGCCTCAAATCAAAATAAAGTGAATGGAGACAATGACATAGAGGATGCACCTAACGCACTCGTCCATCGGGGGGCCTAACAGGAGCGGACCGACCAGTGATGACCTCCCCGTGGAGAGCATGGCGGAGAAGAGTGATATTGCTACAAACAGCAGCTACGAAGTACGAAAGATCCAAGCAGAATCATGTGCCACGTTACATGCTGTTATCAGAAACTTTGTGTATTGATTTATAAAGTGATTTGAGGTTTCTGAAAATAAAATTGTGGTTTTAGAGAAGAGTCAGGTACACTTCTGCACTCCGGATGCACTGGAGAAAGTGCTTACTGTTACTATGGATTCTAGATATAAACTAATGTTGGTTGTTAATGATGTCTTTGTTGTATGTTTGTTTGCTTTATTTTTTTTGTGAGTCTGGAATAAATAAAGAAAGATATCATATAACATAACCTACCCTACCAGTCAAAAGTTAGGACAAACCTTCTCATTTAACGTTTATTTTTTTTTAATTATTACTTTATTGTAGATTCATACTGAAGACATAAGAACTACAGTATGAAGGAACACATATTCAATTATTTATTGAACAAAAAAGTGTTCAACAAACTAGAATGTGTTTTATATTATAGAGTCTTTGAAGTAGCCACCTTTTGCTTTGATGACAGCTTTGCACACTTCTAGCGTTCTCATTCAGCTTCATGAGGTCGTCACCTAGAATGGTAATCCCCAGTTAACAGGTGCACCTTGTCAAGAATTAACTGGTGGAATTTTTGCCTTTTAATGTGTTTGAGACCATCAGTTGTGTTGTGTTCGATGTAGGGTTAAGTACACACACGACTAATGTTATAATAAATATTATAACAAAAAAAAAAAAACATGTTTCAACTAAGTAAGAGAAACAACAGCCCATTGTGTGTCCAAACTTTTGAATTGTAATTGCTAGTGTATATACAGTACAAGTCTTTATAAACTGAATGCCATTAAATAATCTCATATAGCCTAGTTTATAATATATTTTGATGCATAACATATTAAAATATTGTCTAATAATACATTAGCATATATATACAGCATATGAACAGTTTATTGTGAGTATTTTGACTTGAGTCTTGCTCTGAACAGTATCAGCTGCTGTTTCCTCAGTCCCTGTCACAGACATAAGAGTGCTGAAGTTAATACAACCACAAAAACAAACATAACAATTTATATCAAAACAGATCATTCTTTATGCATTAGCTAATAAAAAGTTTTAAAGTGCTAGCAAAACTAGACTTTGACCTGAAGCAGCAATTTGTCTAAACTTTCTAAAGAGTCTGGAAAACAGAGTGCACAAAGCGTTTAAAATACCAGTCAAAGGAACATATTTTGCACGTTTCTCAGCTATTACTTTAGCAGGTGAACTACAGTATGAAGGAAATTATCTTACAAAAAGCTTTGTTTCAACTGTAGTCCTCCAAAATCTCAGTTTGGGTGACCCCATGATCCAAATGAGTATTGGGACACCGCTTTGTTTCATGAGGTTGTGAATGGTTTCAGTTAAGCGAGGGCTAAGGGTAGAATTGGGAACTTTTGGGCCTTAGAGCCTAGACCATGGCCAGCCACACTAACTCTTTTCCTCTTCGATACAAAGAAGTAAAAAACACTCTAAGATACCCTGTTGCTTGCTTTCAATTTGAATTGTAGTGTTTACAAGAGGAATGTTAACCAATCAGAGAAACACTGGACGCCAGCAGTAGAGCGGACACCAAAGCGGTTTTACTGTTTTTTTACTTTGCCGAGGCGAGAGCAGAAATAAATGGCCTCCCGGTAGCAGTGACCACCATGTTGAATGTTTTGGACTAGAGCCGAGTTACTTGTGTATGACGTAGCCAGCAAACCACACCCTGCTACAGAATAAGGCTTGTGATGCTCCATCCGAAAAATCACAGAGGAAGGGATTTGCTTTGCAAAAGGGACTAGAGCGTCTTCCTTTTGAAAAAAGAAAAACGGTCTGGTATATCGGACTACTTAGAGTCATGCTCAAAATCTTCAAATTTAACCTGAATCACATATCTTCTTTTTCTAAAGAAAAGTGCAGATTACACCAAAGATTGTTTATGTACACACAGATGCCTCCTCCCAGTGTTTTCCCAGTGTTTTTACCCCCTTCCACTTCAATCAGAGTAAATCCAGAAAGAGTGAGTAGGGCATTTTTTCCTGTAACCAGCTTTCCATAAAGCACAATATATAATAATAAATAATAATAATAATAATAATAATAATAATAATAATAATAATAATAATTGTTATATTTATATAGCGCCTTTCCAGAGCTCAAGGACGCTTTACATATCAATTATTCATTCACTCCACAGTCACACACTGGTGGTAGTAAGCTACATCTGTAGCCACAGCTGCCCTGGGGCAGACTGACAGAGACGTGGCAGCCATTCCGCGCCTACGGACTCTCCGACCAACACCTTCAACATTCTTACACATTCATACGAGGCAAGGTGAGATGCTTCACGAAAATCACCCACTGTGCCTCACGTGGATTGTAGACAGGAGCAGGCGGATGCAGCGGTGGCCAGGGAAAAAGCAGCTGCGTTTCATTCGGACAGTTCCTGTGACGACTACAGTGTGCAGCCTCTCGTTCAAAGTACAGCTCTTCTGTGTTGAGTGTATTTGCTGAAAAAACCTTCTGCTTCAAAACCAGGGTCCAACACCACTGAATTATTCAACACTTTATTAATTATGAGATTTTATCTGTACGTATATAGACAATTATACATCAACCCATTTAATCAATGTCCAAAAATCTACTGCTAACATTTTAGGTGTCCATTGCATCAAACTTTCAAAAGAAAAAGAAAAAAAGCAGACATAAGGATTAACTATAAGATTTACAGTGAACGAAAAATATTTAGTGTCATAAATAGATGTGAGTGTGCTTCAAGTTTAAAAAAAAAACAAATACCTTTTCTCACTTTTTGTATAACAGAAATATAATATGCAGGAAACACTGTAAATGCCTTGCTATTCAAAATGAACAGGCAGCATATCTTGTCTAAATAAGCAGTGTCTCTCACAATATTAATGTAATCATTAAATCTAAACTGTCTTGAGACATTTCCAAGTCAAAGTCATGGAGATCTTTCATAATTTCAATGCATGTAAATCTCCAGGACTAATAAATGTGTTATTCTGAATCAAAAAAATCACATGACCACATTAGCATTGACCTTTGTTTTCTGTGTTGAAGATAAGCTTGTGCGTGTTGTCTTGGGCAGCTGTGAGCTCGACCTTCTCTCTGAGCTGTAGCACGTGAAGACCTCCCACATTTTCTGACGGAAGTTCTTCCCGACCATGACATAAAGGACTGGGTTGAGATCACTGTTGAAGAAGCCAAAGTAAACTACAAGACTTCTGCCAACATCAGTGAAATTCTGACGTGAACAACTGTTTTCAATGATTTCATGTTTCAATAATAGATCTACCATCTTAACTACATGAAATGGCAACCAGCAGATCAGAAAAGCCAACAGCACCACCAAGATCAAAATGGTGGCTTTGTGCTCCTTTTTCTGAGTGCTGGCACCTTCTGTGGGCCGCTGCTTCAAAGCACACAAAATCTTGACAGTGCAAAAGAAAATAATAAAAATTGGGATTATGAATGGGAAAATTGTCTGGATTACTTCATTTGCTGTATCTACCTCAACAGAGCAACCATCTTTTCTGCAAGAATATTCTGTGTCATATTTAAAGGTATCATTGTGCTGGATTGTATAAACATGCTCTTTAACTTGTCTACACATAAGAGTAGGAATACCCAGAAGCAAACCAAAACACCACCGAACACAGTTTAACTTGGCATATTTGCGTCTGCGCATTTTACTTTGGAACAGAGGGTGCACCAAGGCCAAATAGCGATCTATGCAAACCAGAACGAGAAAGTAGATGCTGCAGTTGTAATTGATTACGATGCAAAGAGGGACAATTTTACACATGTGGGCACCAAAGGTCCAGTTATAGTCTTTGGATACATAGACACCCCAGAAAGGCAGGAACAACACCAGGAGAAAGTCAGCAGCGGCCATGTTGCTCAGGTAGATTTCTGCCACAGTGCAGGCCTTCTTGTGGAGCCAGAAGACCAACAGGACGACTAGGTTAAACAGAATTCCCAGCGCTGAGGTGATGTAGATGTACACGGGCATCGAAGAGTCAACCTCGTGAAAGTTAAATTTACATGTGTCATTCTGAAGGTCTGGTGGAGTGGTGGAGATACTGGAGTTGGCTGCAAAACTGAAAAAAGAATACGGTATAAATAACATGATGCAATTTTTTATGTTGATATAGATGACATTTGGTGTTCATTGTGCTAAGATAAACTATAGCCTTCACATACTTATTTTTTAGAGCTTGATAACACCAGTGGTTACTCTGCAGGAACATACTTCGAGCTTACTCTGACTATGCTCATGGCTCAAGGCCACTGAGTTGGATTTCACAACACACATTCCCCTCTCTGTCTCCCCAGGTGTGATTGTGTGTAAATGAATAGAAGCATCAGTTTAAAGTCTTGGGTAAGTACTTAAAAAGTGCCATAAAAATGCACACCATTTACCATTCACAACTTGAACATAACAAACACTTAATATACACTCTCTCAATTTTCATTTTTTTTTAATAGCCACTGACCAGGTGTGCAGCATGCTCAGTGAACTGTGTCCTGCCTTACTAGTCACTAAATCCGACCTACTTATCCAGGTGCGTAAGTCGGATTTAGAGACATTTAATTAATTAAATAAGTAAAACTCTGATTATAAGGCAATGATTAAATTGTCTTTTCTTGAATGTAAACATACTGAAAATTACAGAAGACAATAATTTCTTTTTTTTCTCGGTACATCATTGGCGCTTCATTTTCTAAGTGCAAAATAGTTTTCCTCCTGTTAACAACCCCTGAAAGGCAAGGGAAAAATAAGATGATCATTTCAAAGTCTAAGTTTAAAAAAATATATCTCTTCTTCTTGTTGTTCTGAACAAGAATGGAATTGCTCTAGAGCCTAAGTGTTTGTGTCGGTGTATTTGTTTAATGTTTTTTTTTTTAAGTACCAAAGTGTCTGCCGTGTGTCCCCCATTACCATGTACGACTCACAGGAAACCATCACCATCATCACCATCATTATCCCCCACCACAGAATGTAGGGTCTTATAACACCACTGCCATGTGAGTGTCTTCCTCTAATAAGACTTACTGACGGAATACAACTCACAGATAAAATACAAACCCGATTCCAAAAAATGAATAAAAACTGAATGCAATGATGTGAAAGTTTTATATTTCAATATTCAGAATACAACATAGATGACACATCAAATGTTGAAAGTGAGCAAATTTATAATTTTAAGAGAAAAATGAGTTAATTTTAAATTTCATGGCATCAACACATCTCAAAAAAGTTGTGCGTCCCCTCTTCTTTTTATAATGTGGTGTAATATTTTATATGTTATGTGTTTTAAACTATGTAGACCCAGTTAGTTATTCATTTAAACATATTAATATAAAAGACAAAACCTAATGTCAGACACACACACACACAAGAAAGACCAGATAAAGACGCAGGTGTCTGTCATCGGAGGAGACAGAGCCGGCGAGGAGTAGCCTTCAAGGCCAGACAGAAATGACATCAGGGAGTTAATGAGGAGGATCCCAGAGCCTTGCACAATGATATCAGAAAGAGTTATTACTTTACTGATATCAAAACTGTATAAAAGCTTATGTCTACTGTTCAATCTTTAGTAGAGCTGGGGGAAAGTCTCCTCGGGTCATTATTGTGTTGGTTGTGAACAATAAAGACTCTAATGGCATGGAATCTGGTGTTGCGCTCATAACTTATTCCATACAATAGTGCCAAAGTCTGAGGAGTCAGTTTTGACACTACAATTGGCGAGCCAGTATCCAGGAGAGGACCTGTGGAGAAGTGACTCTCTTTCTGCCTGACCATCTAGAGCAGGGGTCCCCAAAGCTGCAGCCTAAATCACGACCCGCATTTGACCCGGTGAGCACCTATATATTTTCTGTGTTATTTTATTCTGTGAAGAACCCAGAGAGGGTTATTTGATCTCAGAAAGGTTTATTAATATTTGGATATGTATGGTGCGCTGGAGTGTCAGCGTGTTTTCTGGAAAACAATAAATTATTACATTTAGGGACCTCCGTGATTATCACACATTTTCTGTTAGAAACTGACCCTGGCCCCTATCAGAGAAGGGAAAAGTTATGTGGCCCTCACTGGAAAAACTTTGGGGACCCCTGATCTAGAGGAAGCATCCCAGGCGCTGAGACAATCGAGGGTGAGACTTTTTTACTTTTTGAGCAGTTAGGTGTCTGTGGTGCAGCTTGGGGGTAACAGGTAGAAAGAGACCACTCTAAAAACCTCACCTCAAAAGAACCTAGAGTAGGGGCATAGAGGACTGTATTAGGGATTATTTATAAATCATTTCTGTTCATTGAATGCAGGCAAAGAACAACACCGTTTGTGTTTTCGGGGGGAATTTAGAGATTTTATCCAGAAGCACATTCTACGTCAGGGAAGAAATCGATTAAAGGGAGTATTTCTATCTTTGAGTATAATCTAAATAAGGTGAGCGTAGAAATAACTCTGAGGAAGAAGTTGGCACGCAAGCGGAAAAATTGTGAGGCTATTCTATCTGCAGATTATACGCGTTAGAACACCGTTTATATCCCGGAGAAGAAATTGTTAAGAGACGGTCTAAATTCTTCGCGCAAAAGAATATAGAGACGTCTAAAGTAAGCAGAACCTGGCAAAGCGCGCAGGGGTCTGAAGGGAACGAGGCCTGAGAGGAGACAGAGGTCTCCAGAAGAGTAAGCACCTAAATTCATGCGATTTTCCAGCTGAGTTTAAGTATAGTTGAAAAAAATTCAAAAAAGGGAGTAACAGACGAAATACCCAATATAAAAAGGAGAAAAATTTTGTTTAGAGGTCTGCTTTGATAAGGGGTAACACGCTGTCCAAGTCGATTAAATATAGCGCTGTTGACTGCCAGAAACGTAAGTTTAAAGTACCTTAGTGGGAAGGAAAAATAGTTGGCGTCCCTTTTCTATCTTAAAAGTTCAGCTTGGCGCTGGAATTGAGATATAAGACGTACGACTGAGGGACACAAACCCGCTAATGAGTTCAGATCAAGACTCTGGAAAGAGAGGCTGAACTGAGGTGCCGCGGCGTGTGAAAGAGAGGAGACGAAGAGATGGGAGACATCTATTCCCCGAGCCAAAACAAGATCCAGATAGTTTCCACTAATAGGTGTGGGCTCATGAACAAACTGGTTGAAAGACAGGGTTGTAAGCAGTGTGATGTCAGCACCCTAAGGTTAGCCTCTATGTCAGAAGCCCTGGCCCCCGGTAAACAGTGGACAATGGCTGGTGTCTCAAGTCTAACATTGCGGGTAATGGAGTCCCCTATCACCAGAGTACGATGCTCGCTCCGGCTCGCGGACTGGAGCGGACAACCGGAGGCTTGCGCCTGCCTGAACCACTTTGCCGACAGACCGAAAGGAAAGCAGGACTCTTTGCAACAGCTGCCGAAACAACTGAGCCGCAACTGGAGCTATCGCTAGCAGGACTGCTATCAGACCTGCATCTGATATTATCCGGAAACCCTGACACATCTAAAGTAACCAAACCCTGTCTATGCTGATCTAGCTGCTCTAACTCACAAACACGTCTCTCTAATAGAGACAATCTGTCTAATAATACCGAACAAAAATGGCAATCCATTGCCCAAAACAGATGAAAACCAGAAAAAGCTTAGCTAAGCTAGTGTAGGTACAGCTAAATCAAGCCAACTGTTCACAACTCACAATGCTAAATTCTAACACACACACACACAGCCGTACAACCACAAGTTACAGGGAAAACTCAGAACACACAACAAGACTAACCACCAGTAGAAAACAGTAACAAACACAACAATCGAGGTATGCTAAGCGCTAACTCCATTGCTAAAAACCCACTAGCATGTTAGCCAGCGGGCTAGCTAGCACAAACAAAATGCCCTGTTCATAAAACGACAGCAACTCTAGTACTAACCTCTAGCAGAAATATAATCAGTATAACAATGAATGAGGTGTGGTGCACAGTTAATGTGTTGACAGTGTTTAAGAAATAATAAATACGTAACTTTTGAGACAATGCCAGGAGAGATTCGTCACCGGGATGCATCCTTTGTCCACCGGCAGACAAAATACCTCAGTAGTATAAGAAACCAATAGTTTAGTATAGTTTAAAATTAGACAATATTGAAGAAGTTTTAAAACTATGTTACAAATAATTAGCTTCAGCAGTGACTGGATTTGAAAGGCCTTCAGTGAAAACGTCTCGGGTTATGTATATAACCCTTGTTCCCTGAGAGGGAACGAGACACTGCGTCGTGAAACGACACTTTGAGGAACGCCCTCAGCGTGACGGCTCTGAAGCATGAATGAAACTTAGACCAATCTTGATTGGTGCTACGTCACGACGTAGTAAGTGCCGGCCTACCCGGAAGTATAAAGGGACGCCTCATCACAACCACGCTAGCCCTTCGCGAGCAAATCGCCCTCAGGCAGGGTAGGCGTGGCGGAGCGACGCAGTGTCTCGTTCCCTCTCAGGATACAAGGGTTATATACATAACCCGAGATGTTCCCTTCTCGAGGGAACTCAACACTGCGTCGTGAAACGACACTTTGGGGAACGAATACCCACTATGCCACGACGCCCCTGCCTGCCCTAGTGTGAAGCTGGACATTCAGGCACACTTAGGACGAGAGCACCCTAGCGCCAGGCGTCGCAGGGAGGTGTAGACTATAGAACCTAATGAAAGTGTGTGGAGTAGCCCAGCCGGCTGCCTCACAGATCTCCTGAAGCGGGACCCCCATTTGAAGGGCCCGAGAAGAGACCATGCCCCTGGTGGAATGCGCCCTTAAGGCCAAAGATGAAGGCAATCCGCGCACCTGATAAGCCAAGGCAATAGCCTGGACGATCCAATTACTGACCGTCTGCTTGGTCGCTGGCCGACCTCTCCTAAGAGACCCGAAACACACTAACAGTTTTTCTGACTTCCTCCACTGTATATAGATTCGCAGTGCCCTAACGGGGCAGAGCAGATGAAGTCTCCCCTCTTCGGCCGACACATGAGGTGGAGGATGAAATGCCTGCAACCGTCGGCGTGCCACGTTAGATGGCACCTTAGGCACATAGCCTGGCCTCGGACGTAAAATGGCCTTAACCCCACCGGGGACAAACTCCAGGCAAGTTGGTGTTATAGCCAGTGCCTGGAGGTCTCCCACCCTTTTAAGTGAGGTGATAGCCATGAGCAGCGCCACTTTGAACGACAGAACTCGATCTGTCGCCAAGCTCGAAGTGGTTCGAAGGGCCTCAGCCAGTCCTTCAAGCACCACCGCCAGATCCCAAGTTGGAACCCCAGGGCGCGTTGCAGGCCTCAGCCTCCGGGTGCCACGGAGGAATCGTACGACCAATGGGTGCCTCCCCAGAGGGCCCTCACTTACAGGAGCGTGGAATGCCACAATGGCAGCCACGTACACCCTAAGGGTGGACGGGGTAAGCCCCGCAGTGAAGCGCTCTTGGAGGAACTCCAAGACCGAAGCCACTGGGCAGTTAACTGGGTCCACCTCACGCCCCCTGCACCAAGTGGAAAAGACATTCCACTTTAAGCCGTACAACCTCCTCGTGGAAGGAGCCCTAGAACTGAGTACGGTTTCCACTACCCCTGCCGACAGGCCAGCCTCCAGGTACTGATCCCCCTCAGAGGCCAGACCCAGAGTTTCCACAGCCCGGGCTGGGGATGTAGTATTGTGCCCCCTGCCTGGGACAGCAGGTCCCTCCTCAAAGGGATCTGCCATAGAAGACCTGCCAGCAGTGCTACGATGTCTGAGAACCATACTCGGGCCGGCCAGTACGGGGCTACTAGAAGTAGACTGATCCCTTCCTGCCGGACCCTCCTCTGGGTGAAGTCTCCATTCCCCGGGCCTCAGCCCCTGCCTCGACAAGGTGTCTGCTCCCTGATTCTGGTACCCGGGTATGTACATCGCTCTGATAGATGATAACTTCCCTTGGGACCATAGGAGGATCTGATGCGCCAATCTGCACAGAGGCGAGACCTCAGAGGTTCAGTGCGCTACCACCGACATATTGTCAGGGCGTGATAACCCCTCAGGTCTGCCAGGAAGCTCCTCAGAGCCCTGAACACAGCCAACATCTCCAGGCAATTTATATGTCTGGAGCGATGATGGTCCTGCCACAGACCCTGGGCAAAGTGGCCGTCCATGACCGCGCCCGAGTCAGTGAGGGAGGCATCTGTCGAAACGGATTTCCGGCAACATGTTGCTCCCAGTAATGGTCTATGGGACAGAAACCAGGGTTTCCTCCATATTGACAGGGAACACAGCACCTGCTCGTAACCCTGATACTCCGGAATGGATTCCCCCTCAGGGAGAACCCCCTGGTTTTCAGCCACCACTGCAGGGGTCTCATGTACAGCAGGCCAAAAGGTATTACGTTGGCTGCAGCTGCCATTAGAACCAACAGTCTCTGAAACCGTTTTACAGTGACGTTGCGGCCTAGTCTTTTGCTGGAGACCATCCCCTGTATGGACTCGATGCGTGCGGGGGACATATGTGCCCGCATCGTCGTCGAGTCCCATACTGCTCCCAGGAACGTAATTTTTTGGGAGGGCGTCAACACGCTCTTCTTCGCGTTGAGTCTCAACCCCAAGCTCTGAATGTGGCCAAGGACGACATCTCAATGCCAAACTGCCCACTCTCGAGACTGGGCCAAAATGAGCCTGTTGTCGATATAATTTAGTACCCGGATGCCCTGGAGTCTCAGTGGAGCCAGAACCGCATCCATGCACTTGGTGAATGTGCGAGGGGAAAGTGCTAGGCCGAATGGAAGCACCCGATATTGGGCAACTAGCGAACCTCAGGAAGTTCCTGTGAGAAGGATTTATTGGAATATGGAAGTATGCGTCCTTCAGATCTATCGTGACAAACCAGTCCTCCGACCGAATTTGATTCACGATAATAGGTATTGTTAGCATCTTGAACCTGAACCTCCTCAGAGACTGGTTCAAATACCTTAGATCTAAAATTGGACGCAGACCTCCGTCCTTTTTGGGAACTATAAAGTACCGGCTGTAGAAACCCGAATCCACTTCTGGCGGAGGAACCCGTTCTATGGCCTCCTTTACCAGCAGGGAGTGTTCCTGTTCCATAACCTGAGCCCGTTCCGGGACCACTGCAGTCAAGACCACCCCACCGAATCTCGGCGGGCTGCGGCCAACCTGCAGTCTGTACCCCTTTTCTACAGTGCGTAGGACCCATGGCGACACATTCCACAGGTGTTTCCACGCCTGGAAAAAATCTGCCACGGAATCAGCCTCTCGAGGCGATCTCGGGTCTGCTTCAAGACCGTTGTCGCCCCTGAAACAGCTGCGGCAGAGAGAAGTGGTATGCGATCTTCGTCGTTGCTACCCGCCCAAAACCCCTCGGGGTGGGCTGTGAGGCAGCTCTTGTATGCTGGAAACCGATGTGGCCCGAAGCGTCATAGACGGCGTAAAAACTACATCGGAATCTAAAGGGCTCCGCAGAGAAACCGGCCTCAGCCGCCTCTCTCCTTAGGGCCTTAGGCTTAGGGCCTCTAAGGGGGCAGCCCTTAGAGGCCCTAAGCCTGCTAGGACCTCTTCCCCAAGCCTTCTTGGTCTGAATGAGGACCCTCAGGTCCCCCTCCTGCTGCGTCGGCTGTTGCCGCGCTCCCTTGCTAGGGGCTCTGGAGGCGACGCTCTCCTTTTGTATCTGTTGATACGCGGAGCTCGATAATGGCTGGGGCTGGTCGGTCTTAGGCCCAGCCCCTGTGGACCTGGTGTGGCGAGGGAAACATTGCTGGAACACCACCGACTGCCTCCTCCCCTCCTGATACCTTTCTACGACCGTACTGATGGCATCACCGAACAGGCCTGAAGGTGAGAGAGGCGCATCAAGGAGAAAACCCTTCTCCTTCTCTTTTTTCCCCGCCAGGTTCAGCCACAAGTGCCTCTCCGTGGCTACCATTGCCGCCATGGAACGGCCTACCGCACGTGCCGTCTCCTTGGTGACCCTGAGGGACAAATCCGTTGCTCTGCGGAGCTCCGCCACATCCTCAGATGTGGGTCCCCCGCCTTCCTCCAGGTCCGCTAACAGATCGGCCTGGTATGCCTGTAATATGGCCATGGTATGCAGACATGCACTCGCCCGACCTGCGGCCATATACGCTCTGCCCACCATATCGGATGTCTTCCTACAAGGCTTAATGGGCAGCACCGGGGTTTTTAGAGACGCCGCCACACCGTGAGAGAGGTAACTGGCCAGTGCCTCTTCTACCGGTGGCATTCTCCCATAGCCCTCCTCTCCCGCACCCAACACATTACTGTAATCCACGGGTGTTGGTTTGGAGATGCGGGAAGAGTGTGGCTTATTCCAGGACTTACACAACTTGTTGTGCAAGTCTGGAAAAAATGGTAAACCCCACTGTTTGGGCCGTGCTCTGTGCTGCAGGAAGCGCTCATTCAGTCTATTTTTAGTCACCGTCGCTTCCTGCCGTTCTGGTGGCCAGCTGCACGAGTCACAACCTCAATGAGCTCCTCATATGCGGGCACTTGAGGTGACCAGTGAGCCTCTACGTCACCCGCCTCAATGCTGAGCACGTCCACACCCTCAGATGTGGACAGCTCAAGCATTGGACCCTCTCCTTGTGCCGGAGAAGCCGCCTCGCGGGCTCCTGCACGGGGGGGAAGGGCATCAGAGCTGTCTGGCGATGATTGGGAAACGGCCTCAGCTGTCCCAATCTCATCAAGTAGCTCCGGCTGCAATCCCCACGATCTCAGCTGGACCGCGGGGAACGCGAGCCTGGCCGGCCTGGTCAAACACGGCCAGGCGGGAGCGCAGCACTCTGCAGGAGTGCCTCACAGTGCTCAGTCAGCTCCTCGAGAGCTGACCGCATGCTGTGCTCCCAGGCAGATCACACACAGCGAGTGCGTTTCCCTACCCGTGATATAGCGAGGGCAGGGGTACACACACTTCTTAAAATGTTCCGCCATACTTTTCATTCAAAAGTTTCTCAAACAAGTTTCTCTTTCACACACAGGGCATTTGCTGAAGAGTGAAAAGCTGGCGTGGTTGTGATGAGGCGTCCTTTATACTTCGGGTAGGCGGCGCACTACGTCGTGATGTAGCACCAATCAAGATCGGTCTAAGTTTCATTCATGCTTCAGAGCCGTCACGCTGAGGGCGTTCCCCAAAATGTCGTTTTACGACGCAGTGTTGAGTTCCCTCGAGAGGGGAACAGGGGTTTTCCAGTAACAATGTAGACCACACATTAGTTACACGCATTTCTGACAAGTCCTAAATTCATCTTAACACAGACTCGGAGAACAATATATGAAGTAATCTATATAGGTTTATTTTACTGAATAAAACTCTATAGTAGTAATACAACAGCATTTTATTACAAAACTCATCTGATATAGATCACAGTGGTGAGTAAAGACTTGTCTGAATCTCCATGGTAACGCTCAGAGGGAGAAGTTAGTGAAACTCAGATAAACTGAATAAATTAGTTTGTATCATTATTAACAACAGGCGGCTTATAGAATAAATGTAAACAGGGCAATTTATTGTGTTAAGATCTTTGACAGTCAGAGTCTGTGAGAGCAGCTCAGAGACATGCTGCTGTTGTCCTTAGAGAACTCTAGTTAGTTTACGTTTGGATTGGATCTTTGGATTGTTTAAGGGACAAACTGCTCATGACTTAAGAAATAATTTTGACAATAATTGGACTAATAATTAATCAGTGTAGGAGATATATGGAAGAGTTTACTGGTTTTGAACAAAGTAGTAGATTAAGTTTTAATCATACATGCAGCTGTAGCAGAAGATTTAACATTAGGAAACAATTTAAAAGTAACTTGGGAGCAAATAAGAGAATAATGCATAAACAAAGAGGTCATCTACTTAAAAAAATTGGATTTAATCAGATAGATGTAATGATGGGAAATTACAATTACAAGTTAAGAAACTAAATAATTAGTGAAGATTAAAAATAGAAGAATAGAAAGAAAAGAGGTTATGTTGATACTTTATGGAAGAAACTGAAAAAGAGTTGGTCCATATGATAAATTTCCTCCACTAATAAAATAAATTAAGTTAGACGAGTCACACGTGAAGATTGTATTAAAGGATTAAAAGGACTTTATGATAAAGTTAAATAAGTTGATATAGAGAAATTATTTGGTAATGGCAAGGTTTAAAGTAATGGTTATTTTGTTTGTTGATGTTTATTAAAAGAATAGTTAGTTGTGTGACGAAGGTGTTGGATAGTTTAACGAGGAACTGTGAGAAGTTTTTAGAATAAATTACTTTATAGCCCTATCTTAAATTAGTCAGATATAAAATTTATTAATTAGAGGTTATTATTTTTTGCACTTCAGTAAAGTTCAGTTTAATATAGAGTTAGTAAAACATAAAAGAGGTAAAAACATGTTTATACATTATTAGGAAAGGTTAGTCATTGAACATTTTCTTTATGAACAGATATGATAGGGTTAATTCTGCTGCAGGGATATGTATTCTTTGTTCACCAGAACCAAAGGGAAATAGTGACAGTAACTAGGAATTGACTTGTTATTATTAAATAAAACACTGAGGAAAGTAAAGTATAGTAAACTTTAAATTGAAAAGACATCAAAAGAATTAGAGACTAAAATAGACATTTTACGGACTAACTTAGAGAAGTAATAAGAGGACATTTAAGGGAAATTAATAAAAGTTTAGCCCGCATTAAATTGTTTTGATTTGATCTGCGTAATCTGTGATTTTTTTTCTCAGTTAACGTGATTAACATCTTGAAAAACTGATCTGAGAGGGGACTAGCGCCACACTGGAAACTCGCGACCTACGTCATAAGCAAAAGCTTTAAGAAATCAGAGTCTTACCTGAGGTGTTCTGGAGAGAATGAAGAGGAGATGCATTGCTCCCGACATGGAGTTGGAAGAAGGACGACGCGCTCGGTGGTGGAGATGGCCATTTGCGGAGGCGAGGCCAACAGAAAATGAAGAGCGGTGTTGGATGTGACCTGTGGACAACGACCTGAACAGCGAAGATTGAGCTGTTTCCAGGTCAGCGGCAGAGCGGACGAAGGAGAGGAAGTGACGTGCAGCTGATAGTCAAGGAAGTTCAAAGACCTAAGGGTGCAAGAAGAAGAGCCCAAAGAAAATGTCGTAGTGTCATCTCTTGGACTGTTTCCATGGCGACAGGAGGAGTTCCTGTTTGTGAGCAGTTCATGTGATTTGGAAATGTAGTAGATTTAGAAAATGTTGTTTAGATTTGACATAAGAGGGGACTTGGATGAATAAAGAAATGATACTAGTTCTACTATACAAGAACTGAGAGAAAATGCATTTTTATTATTACAATTTTGTATTCATATAAGTATTATATTTTCATATGAGTAATTATATATTCTTATATTTTATGCTGTAACAGTGTTAAGTAAAGGTACGACAAGTTAACCATATGTTCTTATGGTAAAGACGAAGGGTGATCTACTTGGAATTGTTTGAGCTAAATAAGTATAATTTGGATCTTGTGATGATTGTAATGCACATGTATTATGAACCAGTTATAATGTTTAGCAAAGACGAGACCTAGAGGTTTCGAAGAGGGGATATGTGGTGTAATATTTTATAGGTTATGTGTTTTAAACTATGTAGACCCAGTTAGTTATTCATTTAAACATATTAATATAAAAGACAAAACCTAATGTCAGACACACACACACAGGAAGAACCAGATAAAGACGCAGGTGTCTGTTATCGGAGGAGACAGAGCCTGAGGAAGTAGCCCTCAAGGCCAGACAGAAATGACATCAGAGTTAATGAGGAGAATCCCAGAGCCTTGCACAATGATATCAGAAAGAGTTATTACTTTACTGATATCAAAACTCTATAAAAGCTTCTTTCTACTGTTCAATCTTTAGTAGAGCTGGGGAAAGTCTACTCGGGTCGTTTATTGTGTTAGTTGTGAACAATAAAGACTCTAATGGCATGGAATCTGGTGTTGCGTTCATAACTTCTTCCATACAATAGTGCCAAAGACTGAGGGGTCAGTTTTGACACTACAATAACAGTCTGCAAACGTCTGGGCACTGAGTAGACAAGTTGCTCAACTTTAGAAATAGGAATGTTATCCCATTCTTAAGCATAATTGTTGTCCCATTCGTGTAAGCTGCCCATGCCACACGCACTCATGCACCCCCATACCATCAGAGATGCAGGCTTCTGAACTGAGCGCTCATAACAACTTTGGGTTGTTCTTGTCCTCTTAATTCCGGATGACATGGCGTCACATTTTTTCCAAAAAGAGCTTCAAATTTTGATTTGTCTGACCACAGAACAGTTTTCCACTTTGCCACAGTCCATTTTACATGAGCCTTGGCTTCATAGAAAATTCATGCGCTTCTGAATCATGTTTAGATATGGCTTCTTTTTTGACCTATAGAGTTTTAACTGGCAACGGCGAATGGCCCGGTGGATTGTGTTCACCGACAATGTTTTCTGGAGGTATTCCTGAGCCCATGTTGTGATTTCCATTACAGTAGAGTTCCTGTATGTGATGCAGTGCTAAGGGCTATGAATCTTTGGATGATATTATTCACTGTAGATGATGATAACTTTAAACTCTTTGCAATTTTTCTCTGAGAAACCCCTTTCTGATATTACTCCACTATTTCTTGCCGCAGCATTGGGGGAATGCCCGTCTTGACTTATGAGAGACACTGCAACTCAGAGAGGCTCTTTTTATACTCAAGCATGTTGCCAATTGACCTAATAAATTGCAAATTGATCCTCCAGCTGTTCCTTATATGTACATTTAACTTTTCTGTCCTCTTATTGCTACCTGTCCACACTTTTTTGGAATGTGTAGCTCTCATGAAATCCAAAATGAGCCAACTTCCACATAATTAGGGGCCAAGCACCGAAGGTGCGTAGGCAACCTATTGTTTCTGTTCCGGATCTTATTATTATTCTGCATGGAAGTCTATGGCAGCCCATAGAACCGTTTGATAAAAAGTTGTGAAATTTGGTACACTCATTAAGGACAGTCCAGTCATTGATCTTAGCCAATTTGAAGTGTCTAAGTCAATATCTCTAGCGCCACCAACTGTCCAAAGTTGGACTTATGTTTATGCTAATAACTTTTGAACCCTAAGGCCTAAAATGAAAATTTTTTTCCAATGATTCCTTGGATTAAGGCGTTTCGATTGCACCCTATGACGTCATTTCCGCCTAGAACATTTTCCCGCCATTTTGAATTTTACAAAAAAACTACTTTTGCAAACTCGTCCTAGGCCCTAGCCCCGATTTTCATGAAAATTGAACCAGATCATCTCCAAACTATGGTGACAAAAAGTTATCAAAAGAAAGTTGATTCGTCAAACCGTTGTTGAATACCGCGCAAATGAAATTGACTTAGCACGCACAAAAATAAAAGTCAGGCTATATCTCTGCGATGCTTAAACATATTCTAACCAAACTTGGTACGTGTTATGTCAACCATGACTTAAGGATGCCTGCAGAGTTTTGGGCCAGCGCCACCTAGTGGTCAGAGATACAAAATGTGACATTTTTATTATTACTTCAGAATGCTTTAGCCAAAAATTACAAACCTGGTCGATACAATATAATCTAATTCACAAATATGCTAATAACTTTTGATTACGTTAACCTATTGTATAACAAATGGTCTTAATGTGTTCACTGGATCAAGCCGAGCACAGATAACAAATATGTCCTATTAAAAAACTTTCTGTTTGCCATGTTGTTTTACTTTAAAAACCTACTTTTGAACTCCTCCCACACCGATTGTCAATTTTCAGCAAAATTGAATCATAACATCTTCAGACCATGCTGACAAAAGTTATTAAAAGAAAGTTGATTTGTAAAACCGTTTTCAAATACCGCGCAAATGAAATTGACTTAATGCGCACAAAAATAAGTCAGGCTATATCTCTGCGATGCTTTAACATATTCTAACCAAACTTGGTACGTGTTATGTCAACCATGACTTAAGGATGCCTGCAGAGTTTTGGGCCAGCGCCACCTAGTGGTCCAGAGATACAAAAATGTGACATTTTTTTATTATTACTTCAGAATGCTTTAGCCAAAAATTACAAACCTGGTCGATACAATATAATCTAATTCACAAATATGCTAATAACTTTTGATTACGTTAACCTATTGTATAACAAATGGTCTCAATGTGTTCACTGGATCAAGCCGAGAGCACAGATAACAAATATGTCCTATTCGGCCAAACTTTCTGTTTGCCATGTTGTTTTACTTTAAAAACCTACTTTTTCGAACTCCTCCCACACCGATTGTCCAGTTTTCAGCAAAATTGAATCATAACATCTTCAGACCATGCTGACAAAAGTTATTAAAAGAAAGTTGATTTGTAAAACCGTTTTCAAATACCGCGCAAATGAAATTGACTTAATGCGCACAAAAATAAGTCAGGCTATATCTCTGCGATGCTTTAACATATTCTAACCAAACTTGGTACGTGTTATGTCAACCATGACTTGAGGATGCCTGCAGAGTTTTGGGCCAGCGCCACCTAGTGGTCCAGAGATACAAAAATGTGACATTTTTTTAATTATTACTTCAGAATGCTTTAGCCAAAAATCACAAACCCGGTCTCTTTAGATTCGTGGCGTCATGCCGAGTCGTAGCATATCCAATTTTCCCGTATCAACTATTTTGGGAGTCGGCCATTTTGAATTTTGTCAAAAAGTGCTATTTTTTTTTACGCATTGCCGCATCATTACGAAACTTGGTATGCGTCTTCGGCACCAAGCCCTGAAGGTACTCAAAAAGTTTTGGAGCAGTGCCACCTTGTGGTCAAAAGTTATAACTAAATGCACAAATATGCTAATAACTTTTGATTACGTTAACCTATTGTAAAACAAATGGTCTTAATGTGTTCACTGGATCAAGCCGAGCACAGATAACACATATGTCCTATTTTCTGTTTGCTATGTTGTTTTACTTTAAAACCTACTTTTTCTAACTCCTTTTGTCCAATTTTCACCAAAATTGAATCATAACATCTTTAGACCATGCTGACAAAAAGTTATGAAAAGAAAGTTGATTCGTGAAACCGTTTTCAAATACCGCAAATGAAATTGACTTAATAAAATAAGTCAGGCTATATCTCTGCGATGCTTTAACATATTCTAACCAAACTTGGTACGTGTTATGTCAACCATGACTTAAGGATGCCTGCAGAGTTTTGGGCCAGCGCCACCTAGTGGTCCAGAGATACAAAAATGTGACATTTTTTTATTATTAATTCAGAATGCTTTAGCCAAAAATCACAAACCTGGTCTCTTTAGATTTGTGGCATTATGCTGAGCCGTAGCAAAGCCAATTTTGCCATATCGACCATTTTGAATTTTGTCAAAAAGTGCTATATTTTATGAACGCATTACCGTATCATTACAAAACTCGATGATGATTTTTCAACCATTTAGACAGAAGTCTTATTGAAATGTTTTTAGAAGCTTACTGCCATTGGTCTGCTGCTGCCGGCCGTGTCGTTGTGACATTTAATAGCCTCCTTGGTGCTAGAAGTTTGGCCGAGTTGTTTTTCTTTAAAAACCATATCGACCATTTTGAATTTTGTCAAAGTGCTATATTTGATGAACCCATTGCCGTATCATTACAAAACTCGGTGATGATTTTTCAGCCATTTACACCGAAGTCTTATTGAAATGTCTTTAGATGCTTACTGCCGTTGGTCTGCTGATGTCTGGTCTTGTTGCCGGCCGTGTCGTTGTGAGATTTAATGGCCTCCTTGGTGCTTGGCCCCGTCATGGCTGCTTGCAGCTATATTTATTATTATTATTTTTATAATTGCCTAATGTTTAGAAATCCCAATAGCTAACACCTTTTTGACATGTCTGTGTCTTTTACTTTTAAAATGAGCAGCACTTTACTGATCATAATTCTGCACATATTAATTGATACACACCATACACATACAATCATCATCTTTAAAAAAAAAAAAGTAAGTCAAATCAAGGAAAAGCACTGACACAATAGAAATTGTTTTTACTTAGCACCTTCTCTGCCTTATAACTTTATAACTGCTGTCTATAGAGAGACAAAAAGGGAACTTCACGTACCTCGAGGGTAAAGCCATTGTTGTTTTGTCTGTGTGAGTCCAGAAATGAAGAGTGGAGATGCTGTGTTAAACTGTTGAGGTCTGCTCCGTCTGTCTGAACTCACTCTCTTATAGGAGCCGCTGGTACTGATGTCACAGTTTCCTGGAACGACTCCACTCTCCACCCCTCATGTATTGGAATGCATTGAAGGAGCGCACTATTTAAGATTCATGAATAAAAGCAGTGCCCTGCCAACACTGTTTACAGGGGAGATGGGAATCTGCTATATTCAACTGGGGACATTGTTGGACGGTGGAAGGAATACTTCAAGGATCTCCCCAACCCAACCGATACGTCTTCCACTGAGGAAGCAGAGGCCGAGGGCTCAGAGGTGGACCCGTCCATCACCCGGGCCGAAGTCACTGAGGTAGTTGGGAAGCTCCTCGGTGGCATTGCACGGGGGGTGGATAAGATATGCCTTGAGTACCTCAAGTCTCTGGATGTTGTGGGGCTGACAACCAAAAAAAAAACTTTTATTAAAATTCCAACATTTTAATTTAAAAGCTATTCTGTCTATTCTTCTGTCTCTTCTTTACACATATACTATATGTGTGTATCATATCATATGTATCATAATTGTTCCTGGCTGTGTAGTTCTTATAAGACATGTTTGTCTACTATCCACACATCCTCTGCTGACAGTGTGGACTGAAAAGAAAATAAAAAAATTGAGAAATAGGGCGTAAAATTTTTTATTTGTTTTGGACTGTGATTTAAAGTCATATATAGTCTTACTGTATATGTATCTTTGTGAGAAGTATTTTTAGATGACATTTTGACTTTGTCTTGTAAATGTCAAGTGCAGCAATCACCATCCAAAGGCTCCAGTTGGTCAGGAGAGGAATCTTATGTTCCAAAAACATATTGACATTGGAGTCCTGCACGAAAACAGAACGATCCTAATATTTTCCCTTGGGGCATGTTTAGCCGTAAAAGTCTGAAGACAACGTTTCTTCATCACGTCCCAAGAATGTGTTACTGACAGTGAGCTCAGACTAAATGTAGAAAACAAGCAGTAATGTTTTTAAAATGAAACCCCAGGGTCAGATTAAATTTGTGGGATTTAATGTATGTTGCTGCTCACGTTATTTCCTGTCTGCCTGGTTTTCTACAAAATAAAGAGATACGTAAGTGCTTCTTGAGATTTAATCAATGAAAAAAAAGGCAAAACACATATGCAAACACAAAAATGTATTACTTTGGAAACACAGGACCAGAGCACTTCCCAAACTTCAGACTAGCAGCTTTTGGTAACTACAGCCTGTTTCTTAAAGCAACTTTGCCTAACTTTCCAGGAAATGCAGTTTTTGTTATCTCAAACTCAGAGGTGTCACATCGTGGACACCGCAGATAATTGGCATGATTTTTTTCCACAAATAAAATATTCAAATATTTAAGCAAAAATTTGAATAATCTTCAAATATTTCTATATTTAAATGAAGATTAATGAGAGAGTCATTACTTTATGAAATATATTTTTGAATGTTATTTCCGAACAAGAGTATTGGGGTATACTTAATATTCAGAAACAAAATTACAGGCACCATACTGTGTTTTGTAATTGAAAATTAAACCGTGTTTGCGATTGTGATAACTTAGCACAGTTATACATTGTACAATGCACAGTAAAATGTATTTTGTCCCTGCAGACAGTATAAAAAAAAAAAAAAAAAAGAAATAAAGATGTATATAAATATAAAAACACTGCATTTAAAATATAAAATGTAAAATCTAAATATGTAAAATATTGGTCTATAAGATATAAATGAAAAATGTGCTTAAACAGTACAGTAAGTTAAATTGTTTATTGGAGTCTAGTTTAAGGCTAGGGGTTCAGCAGACGGAGGGCTTGTGAATAAAAACTCTTCTTCAGCCTTTCTGTTCTAGTCCTAAGGCAGCAGAAATGCCACCTGATTGCACCAGTGTGGTCGGGGTAGGTGGGCTGTTTGAAGATCTTCTTGGCCCTTAACCTGCAACGCTGTGTGTAGATGTCCTGCAGGTTAAGGAGGGTGGTTCTGATGCTCTACTCAGCTGAACGGACCACCCTTTCTATGGCCAAGAAGTCCTGCCTGGTGCAGTTTCCCATCCAGGTAGTGATGCTCCCACCCAAGATGGTGCAGGTGTAAAAGTTCCTGAGCACCTTGAAGGAGGGAGCTTAAAGTCTCTGAGACGTTTGAGGAGGTAGAGACGCTGTCTGGCCTTCTTCACAATAGTGTGAGATGGTCATTTCCAGGTATTTGTAAGTGTCCACTCTTTCCACCTCAGAGCAG
This sequence comes from Perccottus glenii, assembly GCA_024416835.2. Classification (NCBI taxonomy): domain Eukaryota; kingdom Metazoa; phylum Chordata; class Actinopteri; order Gobiiformes; family Odontobutidae; genus Perccottus; species Perccottus glenii. The sequence goes on along the minus strand of CM044565.2, from coordinate 8,934,594 downwards.
CAGTTGTGTAGTGGTCCGCTGTTTCCTGCTAAAGTCCACTATCAGTTCTTTAGTTTTGCTGACTTTCAGCAGGAGATGGTTCTCCTGACACCAGTCCTCCAAGAAGGAAGAAGTCTTGTCATTGTGGTAGATTAGTCCCTCAACAATGTTGTCGTCAGCAAATTTAATGATGATGTTGTTGTCTGAAGTGGCCTTGCAGTCGTTGGCAGGGCCGGCCCTGGCCAATTTGCTGCCCTAGGCAAGATTTCACCTGGTGCCCCTGGAATTTGTAAACTGATGCTGAATCGCTGGGCGGTGTTGAAGTGGAGGGAAGAGGTGTGCTTGATGCAGAATCGCTGGGCGGTGCTGAGATGGAGATGTCTGCAACAGGTGGCCCAGGATTTGCAGGGACGGGGTTCAGATATTTCAAAAGTGCATCTGAAGAGAGAAGAGGAGGATTATATGTGACCATTGGGTGTTACATTTTATTATTAAAAAGCTGATGATAGTGAAACTATAAACAATATGGCACCTAAACCACATTATAGCTTAAACACACAAACAGCAAGAATAATTACATCTGGTATTCATGCACAAAACTCTATTCATTGAGCACTTCTCTAGCATACAGTAGTTACATTTTCAAAATTAATTTTGAAAGTGTTTGTTTTCCAGTATATCTGGCATGGCAGCAATGTCCTACTAACTACACTTTATGATGTTATAACCATGAAACAGAGGAGAAACGTAAATCTTTATTTAAATTTAATTTTAAAGTTGCTAAATCCATATATATAATACATATATATATAAAAAAACATTTTATGTAGGACTCAGTCATTTTAAATAAAGATTTATATGTCCCTCTGCCTGTGTACTCGTTGTGTTTTCTGGATCATCCTTCATTAAAGCCTGCGTTTGGATCACCACTGTCTGTCTCTACCTGCAGTTCATGACACTATGTCATAAGCTAATTCAAATTAGCGAGCGTTACAGGCATCGTTGAACTAACTTAATGCAACATAGATAAACTGATCATCATTACCTACCTCTGTCTTTTTCGCTTTTTCTTCCTCTTCTCTTCTTTTTTCTTCCTGGGCACCAGATGGCTTGGTCTTTTTGACATAATGACAACTTATCAGTGTCAGTGAATTCGGCCATCTGTCAGTGACAATCACACACAGGTAACGGATGTTTTTTTTTTTTTTCAGCAGGGCGGGGGCGGGGGAGATTGATGCGTAACTCAGTCGGACGGGTGGATCGGGATTCAGGAATTTGGGCGCTCGGGCGCCCCAGTGGCGGAGCCCTTAGCATTTGCCTATTCCGCCTATGCCCAGGGCCGGCCCTGGTCGTTGGTGTAGAGCAAGTACAGCAAAGGGCTCAGCATGCAGCCTTGAGGGAATCCGGTGTTGAGGGTGAGGGTGAAGCTGTAGACCCACCTGCAGAGGCAGGAGGTCATGCAGCTTAGAGACCAGTCTGAAGAGGACTATGGTGTTAATAATTCCCCTTTCTAGTGTCCATGTGGGAGAGAGTCTTGTGGAGCAGGAGGGCTATGACATTGTCCATGGATCTGTCCTGCCAGTATGCAAACTGTAGGGGGTCCAGGGTGGTGGGTAGTGTGGAGGTGATGAATATTTTAATTTCTCAAAATGTTTCATCACCACAGATGTGAGGGCTATGGGCCTGAAGTCGTTGGGACTGCTGGGGTGTGGTTTCTTTGGGACAGGGACTATGAAAGACTTTTTAAAGTAGGCAGGGATCAAAGACTGTTTGATGGAGAGGTTGAAGTGGTCTGTGAACAGAGAAGCCAGCTGGTCAGCACAGGCTTTAAGGACGTGCTGGTCCTGCTGCTTTCCTGATTATCACACTTCTAAACACTCTCCTCACAAGTGTCTCCACCCTTCTGATTGGGAGTGCAGCGGGCTACCGGCTTTCTGACTCAAAGCGTACAAAGAAGTTGTTCAGCTCATCAGCCAGAGAAGCATCGGCACTCACCGTTGGTGTGTGTGTGTTGCTATATGTTGAGTTGTCTGTTCAGTGTAGGCTTTTTCATTTGAACCAAATTGTCTTCCTTTACTCTTCTCTCAAACCATCTGGCCTCTTTGGGATGCTTTTCTCTTTGAGGTGGAGGTGGGCCATAGATTTAGCTCCACCAGGGTTCTCTTACCTGCGTTGAAAACATCCTCTTGTTTTTGTGTCTATAAACAGTTTAAGTCTGACAACATGCACACAAGTTGACACTAACCACCTCAAGATGCACAATAAGGAGGCACTTGAAGAAAAATTGGCTGCATGGTTGAGTAGACAGAAGAAAGCCATTACTATGCAAATTCCACTTAGCATCCCACTTACAATACCAAACGGCACAGAGACAAGCCTCAAAACGTCTGGAACAAAGTCATTTGGACTGATGAAACCAAATTGGAACTTTTTGGCCACAACCATAAACGTTACATTTGGAGAGGAGTCAACAAGGCCTATGATGAAAGGTACACCATTCCTGTGAGACATGGAGGTGGATTGCTGATGTTTTGGGGATGTGTGAGCAACAAAGGCACAAGAAAAGATGAATGCAACATGTTATCAGAAAATACTGGATGAAAATTTGCACTCATAAGTCCAGAAGCTGCACATGGGACGTACTTGGACGTTCCAAAATGACAACAATCCAAAGCACAAGGCCAAGTCGATCTGTCATTGGCTACAGCAGCATAAAGTGAAGGTTCTGGACTGGCCATCTCAGTCTCCTGACCTCAATATTATTGAGCCACTCTGGGGAGATTTCAAACTGCAGTTTGCAAGACAGCCCAAGATTTTACAGGAACTGGAGGCTTTTTGTCAAAAGGAATTAGTAGCTTTACCATCTGAGACAATAAAGAGCCTCAACCACAATTACCACAAAATACTTCAAGCTGTCATTGATGTTAAAGGTGGCAATACACGGTATTAAGAATAGGGTATGTGTAGGGTATGTTGTGGGTGGGGGACCAGTTTTTAAAGCAGAGTCAAGTTGGAGGTGAACTGCAATTTTGTGTTTGTAGAAAATTCTTTTACATTTTTGGTATACACCAGAGAGATATAGGGGATGACTATGCCCTCTCCCTTTAGTCTTTGATTACATAACAGAAGATCCTAATATCTGTACCCCTAATGTTTAATCAGATGTATAAACTTTACTAACCACCAGAGATAAATGTATTTTGGTTCTGTCACTGAGATGAAATGCAGTGCATATCCTTGCTTTGTTCCCTTTCGAGGGAACTCAACACTGCGTCGTGAAACGACACTTTGGGGAACGCCCTCAGCGTGACGGCCCTGAAGCATGAATGAAACTTAGACCAATCTTGATTGGTACCACGTCACAGCGTAGTGTGTGCCGGCCTACCCGGAAGTATAAAGGGACGCCGCATCACGCACACGCCAGCTTTTCGCTCTTCAGCAAATGCCCTGGGTGTGAACGAGAGACTTGTTGAGAAACTTTTGAATGAAAAGTATGGCAGAACAGTTTAAGAAGTGTCTGTACCCCTGCCCTCGTTACACTACGGGTAGGGACACGCACTCGTGGTGTCTGATCTGCTTGGAGCACAGCACGCTTGGTCAGCTCTCGAGGAGCTGGCTGTGTGCACCGAGGAGCAGGGTGCTGCGCTCCCGCCTGGCCGTGTTTGACCGGGCCAGCCAGGCTCGCGTTCCCCGTGGTTGAGGTCCCGTTGCCGCCCAGGCGCGGCGGCTGAGATTGTGGGGATCGCAGCTGGGACTGTTTGATGCGATTGGCACAGCTGAGGCTGTTCTCCGTCCTTCATCAGACAGCTCGATGCATTCCTCCCTGTGCAGGAGCCAGCGAGGCGCTTCTCCGGCAGGGGAGACGGTCTGATGCTTGAGCTGTCCACGCCTGAGGACGTGGACTTGCTCAGCATTAAAAGAGGTGTGCGTGCCCCTGCCCTCGTTACATTACGGGTAGGGACACGCACTCGTGGTGTCTGATCTGCTTGGAAAAAAAAAATAATAAATAAATAAATAAATAAGTGGTCAGCTCTCGAGGGAGCTGGCTGCGTGCACTGAGAGGCAGATCAAAAGCGTTCCCGGGTTCAGGTCCCGTGGCCGAGGCGGCGCGGGGCTGAGATCGTGGGGATCGCAGCTGGAGTTGTTTGATGCGATTGGGCCAGCTGAGGCTGTTTCCCAATCATCGTCAGACAGCTATGATGCTATTCCCACCTGTGCAGGAGCCCGCGAGGCGGCTTCTCCGGCACGGGGAGAGGATCCAAGGCTAGAGCTGTCCACATCTGAGGATGTGGACGTGCTCAACGTTGAGGCGAAAGAGAGCTGGTCACCTAGTGTGCCCGCGTATGAGGAGCTCATAGAGGTTGGGACTCGTGCGGTGGCCAGATTAGATATTAGCTGGCCACCAGAACGGCAGGAAGCGACAGTAGAAAGAAATATACTGGATGAGCGCTTCCTGCAGCACAGAGCCAAATAGCGGGGTTTGCCATCTTGCGGTGCATTCATTAAAACCTCGGCGCTGCCCACCAGGCCGTGTAGAGTTACATCGACCATGGTGGGCGGGGCAGCAGGGCTGCATACTACAAATGCGGGCACGCCAGGCCGACCTGTTAAAGGACTCGGAGGAGACACATCTGTGGATGTGGCTAAGAGAGTCCCCTCCGGGGAGAGGCGGCTGAGGCCGTTTTTCTCTGCAGAGTCCCTTGGACACCGGTGTAGTAAGTCCGCCGTCTATGACGCTTCGGGCCACAACGGTTTTCCAGCATACGGGAGCTGCCTCACAGCCCACCCCGGGGGGTTCTGGGCGGGCAGCAACGCGGTATCGCGCATCGAGGATCGTGTGAGACTTATCCCTGCCGTGCAGCGGTTCAGGGGGGCGACAACGGTCTTCGAAGCAGACCCGAGATAGGCCTCGAGAGGCTGACTCCCGTGGCGCGGGACCGCAGTGGGTCCGGAAAGGGTTATGGAACAGGAAGTACACTCCCTGCGGGAAAGGAGGCCATAGGTCGGTTTTCCTCCGCCAGAAATGGAGTCGGGTTTCTACAGCCGGTACTTTATAGTTCCAAAGAAGGGAGGTCTCAATTTTCGATCTAAGGTATTTGAACCGGTCTCTGAGGAGGCTCAGGTTCGAGATGAAAGTAACTAATGATACCTATTACCGTGAATTAAATTCGGTCCGAGGACTGGTTTGTCACGATGGATCTGAAGGACGCATGCTTCCATAAATCCTTCTCACAGGAAGTTCCTGAGGTTCGCTTTTGGGGCGCAATATCGTGCTTCCATTCGCCTAGGCAGAGCACGGCCTGAGCATCAGAGCCTACACCACGGGTGGTGTGGCCTGTTCCATGACCTGCGCAACGAGTTGTGTGGGTCATGGGGCAGGCCACATTTCGCCAATGAGATTGGGACTGCTGAGGCATTTTCTCAATCATCATGGGAGCTCTGTGGCCCTGCCTCCGAAAGTGGATGCGGTCTGGCTCCACTGAGACTCCAGGGCATCCGGAGGTTTTCCTGAGGGGAATCCATTCCGGAATATCAGGGTTACGTGCAGGTGCTGTCGCTCCCTGTCAATATGGAGGAAACCCTGGTCTCTCTCCCAAGGACCAGTACTGGGAGCAACATGTCACCGAATCCGTTTTGACAGATGTCTCCCTCATTGGCTGGGGCGCGGTCATAGCGCCGCTTTGCCCAGGGTCTGTGGCAGGACCATCATCGCTCAGACATATAAATTGCCTGGAGATGTTGGCTGTGTTCAGGGCTCTGAGGAGCTTCCTGGCGGATCTCAGGGGTTATCACGTTCTGGTGCGCTCCGACAATGTGTCGGTGGTAGCGCATCTGAACCGTCAGGGGTCTGAGGTCTCGCCTCTGTGCAGATGGCGCATCAGATCCTCCTGTGGTCCCAGGGAAGTTATCGTCTATCAGAGCGATGTAAATCCCTGGGGACCAGAATCAGGAGCAGACACCCTGTCGAGGCAGGGGCTGAGGCCCGGGAATGGAGACTTCACCCAGAGGTGGTGAGGTCTATATGCGAGAGGTTCGGCCCAGCGGAAGTGGAGCTGTTGATCGCGTCTCGAGAGACGTCCCAATGTCCACTGTGGTGTTCCCTCACGCCTCCAGCCCCGCTGGTTGGATGCCATGGTACAGACGTGGCGAGGCTGCATCTGTATGCCATTTCCCCGGTGCTCTGCTCCCGGAGCTCTGGAGAGGGTCCGGCAGGAAGGGATCAGTCTACTTCTAGTAGCCCCATACTGGCCGGCCCGAGTATGGTTTCTCAGACATTATAGCACTGCTGGCAGGTCTTCCATGGCAGATCCCTTTGAGGAGGGACCTGCTGTCCCGGGCAGGGGCACAAGACTGCATCCCCGGCCGGGCTGTGGGAACTCTGGGTCTGGCCCCTGAGGGGATCAGTACCTAGAGGTGGGCCTAGCGGCAGGGGTAGTAGAAACCATACGCAGTTCCAGGGCTCTGTCCACGGGGAGGTTATGCGGCTTAAAGTGGAATGTCTTTTCCACTTGGTGCAGGGGCGTGAGGTGGACCCAGCTGACTGCCCAGTGGCCGGTCCTGGAGTTCCTCCAAGAGCGCTTCACTGCGGGGCTTACCCGTCCACTCTTACGGTGTATGCGTGGATGTCATTTTGGCGTTCCACGCTCCCGGTAGGTGAGGGCTTCTGGGAGGCGCCCACTGGTCGTGCGATTCCTCCGTGGCACCCGGAGGATGACGCCTGCAACGCGCCCGGGGTTCCAATTTGGGATCTGTGGTGGGGCTTGAAGGGATTGGCTGAGGCCTCCTTGAACCACTCGAGTTGGCGACAGAACGAGTTCTGTCGCTCAAGGTGGCGCTACTTTTGGCTATCACCTCACTTAAAAGGGTTGGAGATCTCCAGGCACTGGCTATAACGCCATCTTGCCTGGAGTTTGCCTGGTGGGGTTAAGGCCATTTACGGCCGAGGCCAGGCTATGTGCCTAAGGTGCCATCCAGCGTGGCACGGCCGACGGTTTTGCAGGCATTTCATCCTCCACCTCATGTGTCGGCCGAAGAGGAGACTTCATCTACTCTGCCCGTTAGGGCACTGCGAATCTATATACAGAAGTCTTCGCAGTGGAGAAAGTCAGAACGACTGTTGGTGTGTTTGGATCTCCTAGGAAAGGTCGGCCAGCGACCAAGCAGGCGGTCAGCAATTGGATCGTCCAGGCTATTGCCTTGGCCTATCAGGTGCGGATTGCCTTCACCTTTGGCCTTAAGGGCGCATTCTACTAGGGGCATGGCCTCTTCTCGGGCCCTTCAGATGGGGTCCGCTTCAGGAGATCTGCGAGGCAGCCGGCTGGGCTGCACCACACACTTTCATTAGGCTCTACGGTCTATATCTCCCTGCGATGCCTGGAGCTAGGCTGCTCTCGTCCTAAGTGTGCCTGAGCATCCAGTTTCACACTAGGCCAGGCACGGGTCGTCGTGGCATAGTGGGTATTCGTTCCCCAAAGTGTCGTTTCACGACGCAGTGTTGAGTTCCTCGAAGGGGCGTCTCGGGTTATGCATATAACCCTTGTTCCCTGAGAAGGAACGAGACACTGCGTCGATCCGCCACGCCTACCCGCCTGAGGCGATTTGCTTCATCGCGAAGGGCTGGCGTGTGCGTGATGCGGCGTCCCTTTATACTTCCGGGTAGGCCGGCACACACTACGCTGTGACGTGGTACCAATCAAGATTGGTCTAAGTTTCATTCATGCTTCAGGGCCGTCACGCTGAGGGCGTTCCCCAAAGTGTCGTTTCACGACGCAGTGTCTCGTTCCCTTCTCAGGGAACAAGGGTTATATGCATAACCCGAGACGTTTTCTTTGCTTGTTAAAGGGCACCTTCTTGGGACAGAAAACTCAAACTGACCTAATAATCATATGCCACCCATTCTTAAATGATTTCTTAACAACTTAAGTTACGGGAAACAGAAAACACTACAAAAACAGAGAAAGGAAAAGCTTTAGTTTGAATGTTACAGAAAATGTTTGGGCACAATGCACCAAGGCTGATTCACAAATCAATTACATGACTTACACCAAGCTCATTAAGTTTCATTTGGAGCGAAAAGCATAATAGAAAATGACTTCTCCTAATCAGTACATCCATTATCTTTGTCCATTATTTCAGCACAGTGCAGGATGAAATGTGGTGTTGGAGTGCAATGCTACTGAACATCATTACAGCAAAATCTCATGTAAAAGTTGGAATATTACATTAGGCATGTCTCTCAGAGAGCCATAATTCGAGGCTGGTTTCCTGTCTCAAACTACGTAGATACAGTACATATTTACAATATAAACTAATATAACTAACTTTCCATACTAACAGCACCAATAGGAAGCATATTTGTGACTGAGATCATTTTACTCATTGCACAATATTTTTTCTTCTATTTGAGGAAAATGGTTCAAAACCAAAATAGTATATTGTAAAAGCTTTTGCGGAATAAACAAGCTTTATGATACCATCTACTGTTTATTATTGATTTTAATATATAAGAATCTGTACACAGGAACGGAAAAATCACATTTGGGCAATCACATGCTGGCAAAACCCCATGCTCCATCGGTCTACACTGCTTTGTCATGTGACAGAAAGTGTATATTAAGCACTGAAAATGTTCAGGGAAAAAAGAAACAGTTCAAAAAAGGCTAATGTAAAACAAGGAGCTTGTAGGGAAATGTTGAACAGGCTGAAGCCTCTGAAGCATGAATGAAACTTAGATCGATCCTGATTGGTACTACGTCATGACGTAGTGAGTGACGGCCTACCCGGAAGTATAAAGGGACGCCGTATCACAACCGCACTAGCTTTTTCACTCTTCAGCAAATGTCCTGTGTATGAGACGAGAGATGGCGAGTCAACAGTTCAGGAAGTGTGTGTACCCCTGCCCTCGTTATCTCACGGGTGGGGACACACACTCGACGTGTGTGATCTGTTTGGGAGCGCGGCACGCGCGGTGAGCGCACATTCCCCGCGGTTCATGGCCCCAAGGCAGCTAAGGCGGCGCGGCGGCTTAGATCGTAGGGATTGCAGCTGGAGCTAGTTGATGAGATTAGGACTGCTGAGGCTTTTTCCCAATCATCAGACAGCTCTGATGACCTTCCTCCCCGGCAGGAAGCGACAGTAGCTAAAAATAGACTGTATTGTACTGAGGTTCGGCCCAGTGGAAGTGGAGCTGTTCGCGTCACGAGAGACGTTCCACTGCCCACTGTGGTGTTCCCTCACGCCTCCAGCCCTGCTGGGGTTGGATGCCATGGTTGTTCTGGAGAAGGTTCGGCAGGACGGGATCAGCTACTCCTAGTAGCCCCATACTGGCCGGCCCGAGTATGGTTCTCAGACATCATAGCACTGCTGGCAGGTCCTCCATGGTAGATTCCTTTGAGGAGGGACCTGCTGTCTCAGACAGGGGGCACAAGATTCCCCCCCCGCCCGCCAGAGCTGGGAGAAGCTTTGGGTCTGGCCCCTGAGGTGGTCATTCTGCTCCAGTTTGCAAGAGTTTGGTCAGATAGAAAAGCCTGTTCATTGAAATTGAAACTGTTCAACAGTCGTTTGAGAACAATTAAGGAAGGACGTCAATTAAGGAAGGATCCCTTGCAAATACAGGCTATACTTCAGTGGTTGCTGAGAGTATGACAGAACACACCAGATGTTTACATGTCACTCCTGTTGGGGAGTATAATGTCGTTTTAATGCCCCTGATTCCATAGTCTTGTCATTTACGTATCTTGTAGGGGCATTAACAATCAGATACAAGTTGAGTGCATCTAATTGTAACCGCAGAGGATGGAGGGTCCAACATGTCCCGATTCAAGTCCCCCAGAAGGATAAACTAGTTGAGGGGGTATCAACTCACTCATCGCATATAGAACACTGGCAGGGGCTGAGTAAGATAGAAGGTGTTGAATAATTTAATTCTTATAAAGAAACTGTTTAGGAATAGATTTAGAAGAAATAACAAAGCACTGCAGATTATCCTAAAAATAGACCACCCCTCCACTTTTTATTATTATTATTATTAAACAGGGCCAGGATTGGGTTGGACATTCCCAGATTACATCAGTAAGAGAAGTAAAAGGCATTTCTGCTGGAGCATCCTGGCGATATGTTTACTGCAAGCATTTATATGAACCAATATATTATAATATATATTTAGGGTTAACAGGATATCAGAACATGACCACACCATTTTGCTTTCTTCAAATAATAGTTAGAAACAAAAAAAAAACAGAGCGGATACATGGCTTTTAAAGTCAAACAGTTTAACATACTCTCAGACAGAGGGGATGAGCTGAGGGCAAGGCTGAGCGGGGGCTGGCCTGAGAACCATGGGGACAGATAGATTGACAGACGCAACTATCTTTGTGACAAAGCAGTGCCTCTTTCTCCCCATTTTTCACTTGAGCTGAATTTTACTTTCTATTTCTTACTTTAAAAAAATATATATTTAAAATGCTTCTTATCCTTAGCTTTGTATACTATGCTGGGTTTGTACAGACAAAAAATCTTATTTTCTTTAATTATTTACTAGGTTCAGAAGTGAAAGTGAGGAGGCAAGGTGATTGATCAGCTGGAGGTCAGAATGGGGAAAAAAGTATGTGAAGAGTACCAGAGGCGAGTGGGTGGGCAAGCCTCACCTAGAGAAGGGTGCCCAAGCCGGAGCAGAACGTTGTCCCAGGGCAGGGCGGGCCTGGTTGAGTGAGTGCTGGTGGTCATGGAGAAGACTGCCCAGAATGAGGCCCTCTCAGCAGGCTAACAAAATATGTTCTGTGGCTCTGGAGCTCTTCCCCGATCTGAAGTTGCCTTTTTATAACGCTGTGCTGCCAAAACACACACACAGAATGAGTGGGACCTAGTGCAGATTCTAGCCGCAAAAAGAAGCCCTGAGGCTGCCAGCCCAAGCCAAGCCAAACCGTGCTCTCCGCTTGGAGGATTTGATGGGGCACGGGAAGAGCTGTTATCGGCAGCCTGTTGGATGCAATAGAGGGATCTGCATTGAAAAATTTTTCTATTTTTCCCCGCCTGTAATTAGCGGGACGTGGTTCAGATTCTAGCCATACAAAGAGGCCCTGAGACGTTTTTGTCCTCCACGAAAGACAAGCCGCGCTCTCCGCATGGAGGCTTCAATGAGGCAGGGGCTGGAGCTGTTAAAGGCTACTCATTTAAGGGGTGGGAGGCTTTGGGCAGGTAAAGTGCAATAGAGTATTCTACACTTGGTAATTTTTCTATTTTTTGGCATTTTATCACCTTTTATTTCACCTCTGAAAAACATCGAAATCCTCCATCCAACATCCAACATTTGTATTTCATTTTAGTGTGGTTCATTTCATTGCAAGGCACAGCACAAAGGCCCACACCACAATCACAGCACCTGTACTTTGTCTGTACCCTGCCTTTGGGACAAGATCGAGCTGAGCAAACAGCACAACCTGGACTTTTGGTGACGTCCAGTCAATCTTAGAGGCACCCCTCTCCCTCTCTAATACATATAAGTTTTCTGGGAGTATACTGTTTGCTACTGTCATCTCATCTAAGGAAAGCTCCTTGAGAGGGCTGTAAACTGCTGAAAAGTAAGAGATTATTGTTCTATTTATTTCACCCAGAGGTGTAAAGAGTAGCTGAAAGCCATACTTAAGTAAAAGTACAGATACCTTACTGTAAAATTACTCCACTACAAGTTACAAGTCACCAATTTAAATACGATTTGAGTAAAAGTCTTAAAGTATCCCATTTTAAAAGTACTAGAAATATTGTAGGTCGGTGAAAAACAAAGTTTATGAGGTTTTACTTCCTAATATAGAAAAGAAATTGAACACCTCAATATTTTGACATGGCAGAATAAAAACACAGATTAAACAAGTCTGTCCAAATCAAACTCAAGTGCTCAAAAAAGGCATACGTAAAACATTTTCAAAAAAGGTATTTTCAGTAAAATGGACAAACAAAAACAAAACAAAACAAACTGTATGAAGAGCTGGCTTCGGCTTCATCAGTGGCTGCAGCCATCGATCATTTTTGTGAAACACCTGGTGTTCAGCATGCTGCAAATTCACGTTCACAACGGAGTAACTCATTTAGGCAAAAAGCATCCAGTACCTTCAATAGCCTGCAGATGGCGGTATTGCCTCTTACACCCAAGAAACAAGTCACGGCAGACAAAGTTGACTTGACATGCACAAACACAATCTAGCGAGTAATGGTAAGTGTCCGTTCAAATGTAGTGGAGTAAAGAGTAAAAGTATTCAATCAAAAATGTAGTTGAGTAGAGAGTAAAAGTTGCTTATATTTTTGATACTCAGTACAAGTACAAAGTAGCCAAAAAAATACTTAAGTACAGTAACGAAGTACATTTACTCAGTGTTGCCATAGTTACTTTGAAAAAGTAACTTAGTTACTTTACAGATTACTTGATTTAAAAAGTAACTTAGTTACTTTACAGATTACTTGATTTTAAAAGTAACTAAGTTACTTTACAAGTTACTTTATTAGTTATTCAGCAGCAGCCGACAACATAAAAATGACAACTGGTTTTGCCAACAATCACTTTAGTTGAAGTGTATTTTTAACAGTAACATCAACAATCTATCTCCTGACAATTAAAGTTGAATTTAAAAACTATTTCCTGAAAAAATACATGTTTTTACAGAAAATTAAGGCAGTCTCTCTTGTCTTAACCAAGCCTCTCCCATGGTACCTCTCAAATGGTCGTTGCGTAAGGGCGCCGCCATACGGAGATTTACCGCGAAATCCAGCGATATACAGCCGTCCACCAGAGGGCAGGCTCCAAAAGCGGAAATATAAGGAGAAACCCAATGACGACTTTACAGGTGTAAAAATCATGTTTACAGCCTGGTACAAAAGATGGCTCCTGTCTCTAGAGCTAAGTTTTTACTATGTGACAACTCTGGGGGGGGTGAATTTTTGATTATTACGTCCGTTTATGCTATCTGAAAAGTGTAGTTTTGTGAATAAATTTGGGTGTGGCTACGTCGGTGGGCATGTGTCAATCACCGAGCCACACGAGCGTCGTGTGGCTAGCTGGCTAACAAGTGGCTAGTTAGCTATCACGGAGCTGCCCGGAGCTAGGCTTCTGTTCCTGACCCTCGGCTGTTCTCAGAGTATTTGAGAAGAACGTTGTTGAAATGGCTTGCCTTGCTGTTGGCTGTACTAACAGACTCTCCAAGAAGTGTGGTCTTTAGTTTTTGGTGAGTAATACAATTTTTTTGGTTTTATGGATGGTTTTAAGAGCTCTTTAGCGGGTAAATATATAGCATTACTCAGCTACTTAGCCTAGCTACCAACTTTTCCCATCTAACACAGCTCAAAACCCACATAAATTCTAAGTTACCGTACATCAGTACGGTAATTTAGAATTAGATGTTAATCATAATACTGTTCAAATTTATTTTTACTGGCTTTGCTTTAAAAAATAGATCCAGGTATACAATATATCATGTCATTTCTTGCTCAAATCCAAACACTATTTGCATTGCGTACATGGCTATTAAACATAGTTTAACATCAAAACAATAGATTTATTCATGATAGCTGTAATATGTTTCTAAGTGATCGAATTAAGTATGTTATGGCTTTGACATATAACGTGCAAATGATTGAGCGCAACTTGGTAACTACCTAGTGCTGTTAACACTTTTCATTTACATTCAATACATCTAAGGTATAAACTACTTTTTAATATGTATAAATCTGGGCTTAAAAAATTGGTAATGTAAACATATGTACATAGCTTATGTTAAAACATAATCTTTTTAGTCACTTAGTCTAAGAGAAATTATTATAAGCTTATGACCATGATATTTTGTTTATGTGAAGCCCTGTTGTTATCTACCCTAACCTGCAGTTGTTATTGTAACACTATATGTACAGTACAAGTTTGGTAACCTTTTTAAGGTCATACTAACACCTATTGTGTTTTTGTATGTTTGTTTAATCCAGACAGACTGGACCAGTGGGTGTTGAAGATGAGGAGACAGAACTGGACTCCTACCTCTTCCAGTCGGTTGTGCAGTCAACACTTTGAGATGGATTGCTTCTGCACTGATTTGAGGGTACCCAAAGCTTTGTGTCATCTTTATTACAAGGACAGTACATACTGACCAACAGTACAACTGTATAATAACATTAGTCCACATGGGCTATTGTAGAACTGCAGAACTGCTGTGAGTCACAAGCGAGCAGCAGCTTTATCAGAAACATCATTAATTACATGCAGGCCATTAGGAGACAAATAAAATACAAAAAAATAATTCAAAATTAAAAAGGACAAATAGAGAACATGCGTTAGTTACACTACAGACATCTTATTAAGCAAAGAGAAACAGAAGTTGTTAAAACAGCAGGGCACAGAGGGGTTTAATACTGACAAGTCTGATCTAATAAGCCACATTATGGAAAGAGAGTGAAATAATCCAGTTAAATTAATTTTTCTGATGGTAGTTGGAATAATATTCCATTATTTGGAAGCTCGAAAAGAAACGGCAGACTGACTGAAAGCTGTTTTTCTAATCTATTTAGTCTATCAATTTGTTAGTATTTTTCTATTGAGATGCACTCTTTTTACACTTATTTGCTCACTTTGCTACATTGCACCTAGATTAGACACCTACTCACTCACCTGTTGAAACAAGTTACAACCAGTGGACACATAGTGGGAAAGTACTGATACAGACTGCTTCCTGCGAGGGCCGCGGCCATAGATTACTATTACTTTTGTGGTGTCAAGTTGGCCATGGACACAACTCGTTGATACTGGAATGCTCTAAATAAAAAATATGTACAACTGTGATTCTACAAGAAATACATTAAATAAAGTAGCTACAATGCCCTATAATGTCTTTTCTTTATGTCTCTTTCAACAGGGAAGGACTTGACTTGCTCCACAAGCACAGCTGTGCCCACCAATTTCTTTTTTTCAAAAGACAAACATCCAAAGCCTAGACAGTCACGGCAGGTATGTTGGTTGAGAGGTTGAGAATGTTAATAATGTGTCAAATGACATTGTTGAGTGTCAAAGTGTAAATATTATATTATGTATGTCATGTACATTTGTGTCCATGCAAACCTTAAATGGGAAATGAATTGAACTTGATTAGACCATTTTCTATATGTCTTAGAGCCTGCATGAACGGGGTCTAAGTACATTTCAGAGAGCCTGTGTGCGCAATAGTTTACATCATCGGTGGAATATGTCTGATAACAGGATTTGTTTTTAAGAGTTGGCAGAATAATTTCCTCTGTTATGTTCCTCTCACCCTAGTTCATTGTATTTTTACATGTTCTGTATTGTCTTGTGCTATTATTTTTAATCCTTATGTCCTGTTTCTGGATGTGCATTTTATTTAACAGTTATTGTCCCGTCTTTTATGTTCCCACTCAAGGCACACTGCACCTGGTTGTGGTGATTGGGCTTTCAACCAAGACAGGCCAACTTGAATTTGTTTTGTGATTTATTTTTGTCTGACTTTGCACAGGGTCCGTCCTGCAGCAGTAATTTTAAACTCCTCATCACATCCTCGCCACGTCCACCTTCACCCTTACAACCTGATGGGACAAGGCCGTTTGTTGCTTCTCAAACCTTTTGGAACTGCATCACAAATATGTGACACCTTTTACACACTTGAGCATTAAAAAAAAAAAACTGTTTACAATTCATTTGCACTTTTTTATTTTCAATAAAATGTATTGTATCATGTTTTTACAGTTTTAAACTTTTTTTCTGCTTTAAGTATGGGCATGCCTTGCTTATAATTTAATCTACCATCTAGTGGTATAAAATCAAAAACTACAAAAAACTGCTGCAGATGTTTTAAAAGATGTTTCCAGGTGCAGAAGGCAAAAGCAGAGGGCAGGTCCATCGTGAAAACTACAAGAGTGATGTATAACGTGGCTATAACTAAGTAAAATATAGTATCCAAAGTAATGTGTAACTGCACTTGTCTGGGCAGTGGGCTCTTGGGAGTGAGCAATTTGAACAGTGACCTTTTCCATATTTTAAACAATACAATAGAAAAAGTTAGATTAGCATGCTAAATTATAGCTACATACCACAAGCATTATTAAAGCCTTGTTAACTATATAACATATTATAGAGAGATACATAGTGTGGTCCTAAATCTCGGGTGGGAAGCTACACTTGCGTTAGCCTGGTGTTAGCAACAGGTTAGCAACAAGTTAGCAATTGCCTTAGCCTCGGCTACAGCGAGTGGGCGTAATTACCCACGCGGGCTTACGAGGCAACACTCCCTTTGCCCATTTTAGTAACATCCTCTGTGAAGGAGTCTAAAATGTCCGGATGTAACCGCCATTTTTCGCCGGACTTTGAGGTTATTTGGGAAATAGGGGACCAATGGGCGGATATCATCCATTATATATACTATCTATGGTCTTAACATAAATACTTGTTTTAATAAAAAATAAAGGCAGTCTCTCTTGTCTTAACATAAATAATTGTTTTAATAAAAAATAAAGGCAGTCTTTCTTGTCTTAACATAAATACTTGTTTTAATAAAAAATAAAATAGTCTTTCTTGACAAAAATAGTAACGCACAGTGACTTGGTTAAGTAACTTTAATCTGATTACTGGTCTGGAAATAGTAATGCGTTAGATTACTCGTTACTGAAAAAGTGGTCAGAATAGAGTAACGCGTTACTAAGGCTATGTCCACACGAAGCCAGTGCATCCCCTATCCGATCTTGAGACTCAAGAAAATATCTGCGTACACACGACCGGCTGAAAACGATGTAGTATATATTCCCGACCAGTATGGGGCGCTGTAATTCTGCCACAGATATACACTATACACGAAGAAGAAGACTTTGAGCATGCGCATAACCTTGCGCTGCAGAAGAAGCGAAGACCTAAATATTTATTTTCTAATAAAAACAAGTTCTCAAATTGTTGCAGTCATATATTTAGAGTGTAGTAATTGGTGCCCTCATGTTTGTTGTTTGCTCTTCAATATACGGACTGAGTTCTGAGTGCTTTGGACATGCGGAAATTCTCTCTCCATTCATTTTCTCCTGGTTGCTCTCCTGGTTCTCTTTCGCGGTGGATCTAAGAGCATGTGGCGTATGGTGTTGTCCATTATCGCTTGTTGCTCACCACAACTGCATAGAAGCAATAGATTTTGCTGTAATAAAGCTAGTAGGCTTAGTAGCTTCTGCAGCACGAACTCAATCATGTAGTCCGCCATTATTGTTGTTGCTGTTACGTGTGACGAGGCCGACACGTGATGCGATGACATCATCGTTTTCACAAAATATACGGATTGGCTGTACACACACACCAAGGGTGTCGCAAAGGTGTTGTCGAAAGATTTATCCACTTTAGAACCCTGTTTCAAAAAATAGCGGATTCAGTCTCCCAAAACACCGGATCCGTGTGGACGAAAGGCCAATACGATACAAAATGTATATGGATACAGTGATTTTTGTCTCCGTGTGGACAGCCCCTAAGTAACGCGTTACTAAGTAACGCGTTACTGGCATCACTGCATTTACTCAAGTACTTAATACCTCTGATTTCACCCACTTTGAAGAATCTATCATGCCCTGGCTGATCTTTTTTCACACACTCGTCATTATTGGCAAAATGCAATAAAGACAGGATGCTTTCAAATCTGTTTTTTTCAAATTTTTTCCCTTTCAACCATTCCTGCGTGCTTTTGGAGGTGTGCTTTGGGTCTTTATCTTGCTGGAGGACCCATGATCTTCGCCTCAAACCAAGTCCTTACACTGGGCAAGACATTTCGCTCTAGAATTGCTTGATAATCTTCTGATTTCATGATGCCTTTGATACGGTCAAGGCGTCCAGTACCAGATGCAGCAAAGCAACCCCAAAGCATTATGGATCCTCCACCGTGCTTGACTGTTGGTATGGTGTTCTTTTCCTTTAATTCTCATTGCGCCGTCTGTAAACATACTGTTTGTGTGCAGGACCAAAAAGCTCCACTTTTGTTTCATCTGTCCATAAAACATTGTCCCAGAAGGCTTGAGGTTTGTCCAGGTTCTCTTTCGCGAAGATCAATCGTTCCTTTTTATGCCTTTTCTTTAGCAATGGGGTCTTCCTTGGCCTCCGCCCATAAAGCCCCGCTTTGTTTAGTGTGCGGCGTAAGGTACTTGTTGAAACAGTTACACCAGACTGCTCCAGGTTGGTCTTCAGGTCTTTAGATGTTTGACGGGGTGTTTTTTCCACCATTTGTACCAACCTTTGAAGACTTCTGTCATCAATTTTTCTCTTCCCCCCACGTCCAGGGAGGTTCTTGACAGTTCCATGCCTGGAAAACTTCTTAATAACATTACGCACCTGTAGTGACCATTTGGCGTCACAGTGAGCACCCCACAGTTCAACGAAAGTTTACAGCATAAATGTCAAAGACCTGACGATTTATGCCGTAAAATCCTCTCCAGACGCATCTAAGTGTTTACTTTGTCAACAAACCAAGGTTTAACAGCCATGTGCTAATTAACCGCATATGATTTCTGTGTTTTCTAAAGAAAGAAACTCAGAGATAACTCTCATTCAATGACAATAACTCTCTCCATCCCAGAGCAGGATCAAAGCCGTTAGCAGACTGGCCGGAGCCAGAAATGACGCCTCCTCAGCTCTGAATTACGACTTGTGTATTGGGTCAGAGCAAAGGGCTGAGACAGTATGAACGTTACAACACTGCCCCCTAGCGACAGCAGAGAGGAACTCTGCTGAATTCTTTTTAATCAAAACTGACTGTTCTAACTTCTTTGTAAACGAAAAGTTTACACGGACTCGGACATTTCAGGAGTAAAACATTTGTGTAATAAAAAGGAAATGCTTAAATGATGAACTAATGTTTCTTTCACAGGATTTCGAGTCACGACGGAGAATCCTTTCTTTCTCAGCTTTACAAGTTTACAGTCAAATAAATGGTTGAATGAATTTATATGTGTTAACAACATGGGTACAAGACATTCTATCGTTATAACCTGCATTATCAAATATATGTGTGCGCTTATATTTGTGTTTAAAATCTTAAATGTCTTTTGTGGAACGATGATAGTTTGTTTGAATTACGACTTAGGCGTTTCCCCAAACAAACGGAACGCCCCAGAGACACACCTCCTCTCTAGCAGAACAAAACTGCCGAGCACGCAGGAAGTTCTCTCTCTTGTTTTGTGGCCTCTTGTTCCGCTCTTCTCTACAACGCTCTTGAGCTTCCCCTCTTCGCAACTCAGAAGTAACTTTCCGCTTCTGAAGCTTTTTCTTCGTTGAGGCCTAAAGCCTCAGTTTTGCCTCCGTCCCAAGTAATTTGGCTACTTGTGGACTCCTCTCTCTCTCTAGACGCCTTTCGTCTTCAAGTTTGGACCGTTTTAACCGGCCGGTTAAAACGTGATTTTATTTTTAAAGCCGCACATTGCCTTTGTTTGACGTCATCTCCGGAGACGCACGTGAAGTTGTAGTTCATAGAGTACTACAGACCTACGCCAGCCCTCACAGTCGTTTTAAGCCAAAAAAACGACTCCTGAGAGAATAATTTTTAGTGACTCAGTTATTATTTTTCAAAGACTCTGAGCTGATTCTTGCCTGATGCCAACGGCAAGTAAAAAGACTTTCACGGATTGATGCAGTTGACGCCTCAACAACTCAAGTCACCGGTAGGCCGTGAAACCAGCCAGCGGCCCCAGTCAGTCTCTGACGGCGACTTGGACCGGCGACTTTCCCCTGTTTCGACGGCCCGCTTCAGGACTGAAGCAAACCTTTGGACCTGCTACGGCCCCTCCGGAACCGTTGCCGCAACCCTCAGTAAGCCGCACCGACATACAAGAGTTTGGCGTTAAGCTGTATTTGATAAGCTCAAATCAATTCACCAATCCCTTTTAAAGCCCTTTATTAATAACTCAACAAGTTTTAATCAAACAAATATCATCCTCCACAAGTTAGATTCAGTAACTTTGTTGGTTTCATTTTGTTTCAATCATTATTTCAATTATATGTCAATAATTTCTCCTTTGTGTCCGTCCTTCCATCATTTAATTTTGTATAATTTTAATAAAACCCCATAAAATGTTAAAGATTTGATGTGGTTTTCTTTTGATTATTTTCAGAATTATATTCGAAGACAGGTTAGAATTCTCTTCCTTCAGATTTATTGAGACTTAATCAATATAATCAGTTTTCCAGAATCATCTGGTGGTGCCCCCTTTTAACGAGACAAATTTGATAATAAAATATTAATTGATAATTTACCCAAATTAATAAATTAATATTTCTTATCACATTATATTATAGCACATACGCTACAGGTATTTTACGCCCCGTGCGAGACCTGACAGTTTATGTTCTGAAATTAATCACATACGCTACACACCGTTGAAACAGGGATGCCAAGGTCTTTGGAGATGGCCTTATACCCTTTGGAGGTCTTGTGCTTGCAAATAATAGCATTTCTGGTGTCCTCAGACAGCTCCTTTGTCTTTACCATAGTCACACATGAAGAGGGAATAACAGGTGGCTTTTTATAAAACCAAAATGTTCATTTATTGGCTAATTCGGGTCACATGGGTGGAGGCAATTCATCACAGGTAATCCTCATTTGAGATCTGCAACAGGTGAGCCAAATTGGGGGTCCAAACTGATTTGCAGCAAAGGGTGCCAATACCACTGACAAGGCAAGCATTATGGTTTTCTCTGTTTCCTCATAATGTTTATCTTTTTAAATGTTATTTGTCATTTACTGTTTTTTGTCAAACACAAGCTATCTGTAGTAATATGTTGGTTAGTTTGATACATTTCCTTCAGTAGATATTCCACAATATGTACATAAACTTCACGGGTGCCAATAATGGTGAGCAGGACTGTATGTTGGCCAAAATTATGCCCAATAATCTTCAATCCCTGGCTCCTTGACAAGTCTCATAGACCGATGTAAAGATAGGAAAGCTTTAATTTCAGACACACATTATCAAAACCTGGACTGAGGCTTCAGCTGTTTTGTGGATAAAACCTAATGAGCATAACGATAGTCTCAATTGTAACAAAGTTACAAAAATCGTCAGTCCAAAAGAGGGACAGAAAATTGATGGAATGCACATCAGTCAGATCTCTCTCCCCTGCATAGCCAGTACATTCATCATGCTTTATCCACCCGATACACATCCAGATCTCTTGTGTGTTCCCAGCCCTCATCATCAGTGATAGACCAGCAGCTATTGTCCCTCCCTCAGCTTCCACCTCTCTAGATTCAAGATTCAAGATTCAAGATTTTTATTCGTCACATACAAAATTATATACAGCATATATAACCAGCAGTGAAATGTGAGGTCCATGGACAGTGCAATTACTTAGGAAAACACACAGATGAAAATATACATAAATGTAGCTATGTAAGAATGAGATAAAAGTAAACAATAAAAAATATAAGAATAAAAATCTAAAAAATATAAAAAGTGTGTAATGTGGGAATAAATCTAGATCGCAAAATAATGTACATGAATGTAAACTGTAGACTTAAAATATTAAAAAATGTACAGGGATGTACAGTGTGCATATATGCATTTAGCTGTGGTCTTAAATATTAAGAATCACATGAAGGTGCAGGAAGCAAATGTGCAAAACAGATTGTAGCAAAACAGAGTGACACTGTCAGTGTGTCAGTGTGAGGTGGCTGGTTTAGAGTTCAAGAGCCTGATGGCCTGTGGGAAAAAACTCCTCCTAAGTCTCTCAGTTTTTGCCATCAGGCTGCGGTAGCGCCTACCAGACGGCAGCAGAGTGAAAATATGATTACTGGGGTGGGTGAAGTCTTTGGTGATTTTTGCAGCTCTGCTTCTGCAGCGTTTGTGGTAAATGTCCTGCAGAGAGGGGAGAGCAGACCCTGAAATGCGCTCAGCTAAGCGCACAACTCTCTGCAGGGCTTTGCAGTCTTGACTGGAGCTGTTCCCATACCACACAGAGATACATTGAGTCAATATACTTTCTATAGCTCCAGAATAGAAAGTTTTCAGGATTGCTGATGAGACCCTGAATTTCCTCAGCTGTCGCAGATAGTACAGTCTTTGCCTGGCTTTATTTACCTGAGTTTGAGTGTGAGTAGTCCAAGTCAGGTCCTCAGAGATGTTTACACCAAGGTACTTGAAGCTACTCACCCTCTCCACAGGGGTCCCGCTTATCATAAGAGGAGTGTAGGGCTGCTGCTGCGTCTTCCTGAAGTCTACAATCAGTTCTTTAGTTTTGCTCACATTCAGAGAGAGGCAGTTGTCCTGGCACCATGATGTTAATTTCTCTACTTCATCCAAGTATGCGGTCTCATTGTTGTTGTGAATGAGGCCAGAACCACAGTATCATCAGCGAATTTGATAATGGATGTGGAGCTGTGCGAGGACACACAGTCGTGTGTGTAGAGGGAGTAGAGCAGGGGACTCAGGACACAGCACTGTGGGGCTCCTACGTTCAGTGTGATGGAGCTGGAGGTGTACTGGCCTAGTTTCACCACTTGAGGTCTGCCGGTGAGGAAATCAAGGATCCAGTTGCAGAGTGAAGGATTCAGTCCGAGGTCTATGAGTTTGGAAGCTAGCTTAATGGGGACTATAGTATTAAAAGCTGAGCTATAGTCAATAAATAGCAGTCTTATATAGTTCCTGTTATTGCTGTCAATGTGTGTGAGAGAAGAGTGCAGGATGTGAGAGATGGCATCATCTGTGGATCTGTTAGGGCGATAAGCAAACTGAAGAGGGTCCAAAGTATCCGGGATGGAGGAGCAGATGACGTTTTAACCAGTCCTCAAGACCTTCATGACTATTGATGTGAGGGCAACTGGACGATAGTCATTTAGACAAGAGGGTTTATTGTTTTTTGGCACAGGGATGATGGTTGATTTTTTGAATGGGGTGGGAACCACCGATGTGGCAAGAGACTCATTAAAAATGGATGTAAACAAACCAGCGAGCTGATCAGCACAGGACCGCAGAACACGGCCAGAAATCCCGTCAGGTCCAGCTACTTTCCTTACATTCACTCGCTTTAGTGCCCTTCGAACCTCGTCCTCCGTCACGGTGATGGCATGATGGTCGCTGCTCTGACTGCTGCTCCCTGACGCGCTGAACGGCAGACTCCCACTGCTTTGATTGCTTTCGAAGCGGCCGTAGAAAGTGTTAAGCTCGTCAGCCAGCGACGGATCTGCTCTCACCACTGTAGAGGATTTATTTCCAAAGTCACAGATGGTCCTTAGTCCTTGCCACATGCGTCGGGAGTCATTTAGCTGGAAATGTGACTCAATGCGTTCCCTGTGTCTGTGTTTTGCGGCACTTACTGCGTGTCGGAGAGCATAGCACGATGCTTTGTACTCGCTCATGTTTCCGACAGAAGGCGGCGTTGTAAGCAGCAGTGCGTTTGTTTATTGCTGCACGGATTGATCTGTCCACCCACGGTTTCTGATTAGAGAAAGACCGTATGGTTATTTTGTCCGTAGCTTGTTCAGCTAGCGTGTTTACAAAGCTTAGCGCTACATCCGTGAACTCGCTGACGTCCAATGAGCTTGCGCGAAACATGACCCAGTCTACGTCATCGAGCCGCCTGTAACGTTGCTTCTGATTGGGCGGACCAACGCGGCGTCACCACCCTCTGCACCGGAGGTTCTTGAACGAGCCGTTGTTTATACTTCCGGTGTGAGGAAAATGGCGGCATGGTCCGATTTGCGAAAGCCGGTAGTGAGCGAGCTTTGTAGGCATTCTTAAACTGAGTGTAGCAATGATCCAGTGTATTTGGTCCTCTGGTTGGACAGGATACGTGTTGATAAAAATTAGGCATGACTTTCCTGAGTTTGGCTTTGTTAAAGTCCCCAGCGATGATAGTAGCAGCGTTGGGATGTTTGTTGATGTTGCCGCTGAGCGCATCGTGAAGCTCAGACAAAGCCAAGCCAGTGTCTGCTTGTGGAGGGATGTAAACAGCAGTTATGATGATCGATGAAAACTCCGAGGCAGATAGGATGGGCGGCAAATAATGGATAGGTGTTCCAGCTGAGGCGAGCAGGAGCGCGACAGAGTGGAAATATTCCTGGGGTCACACCATTTCTTGTTAATCATGAAACAAACTCCCCCGCCCTTGGATTTGCCGGCCTCGGCTGTCCTGTCCATCCGTAAAACAGAGAAGTTTTCAGACGGCGTTACAGCAGCGTCCGGGACCCAGGGCGTGAGCCACGTTTCAGACAAACAAAGGATGTTACAGTCCCTAATGTCCCGTTGGAAGTTTATCCTGGCTCTAAGATCATCCATCTTATTCTCCAGAGACTGGACATTGGCGAGCAAAATGCTCGGTAGAGGGGGGCTGTGTGCTCTTTTCCTCAGTCTGTTGCGAATCCCAGCCCGTCTCCCGCGGTGTTTCTTGTTCCGACGCCTCGGGCTATTCAGGTGACCATTGTTTATCCCGGCGCCCCGGAGAATCTCAGGTGGCCACGACGGGTTGGAGGATAAAGTGTCGTGAAACAGGTCAGTGAAGCGGTGTCCAATGTCCAAAAGTATTACCTTTTCGTATGAAATCAGTGCAGAGGTAATGTGTGTAAAAAGAGAAAGCAAAAGTAGGTAAAAAAGTAAATAAGAACACAATCTAAGCGGAGCGACCTGAACGGCGGCCGGACACAGCGGCGCCATCTTGGTCTCATCTACCTGCATTAACAAGTCTCTGCTGCTCCGATCAATATCTCACCAGGGACAAGTACATTCTGGTTGAACCAATCAGAAAAAACAACCTGTATTAAGCAACGTCAACAATGTGATGTCATTCAAAAGTACACACACCAGTGAAGACCTAGGTTTTGCAATAAAAAACGGAAAATATACGGTGTTATTAGCATTTCTGCACTTATTTTTGGGTAAGCAGCAAAACCCAGGTGTAGGCATGGGTTTCATTTTAAGGATCAATATTAAGGAAGTTGGTGCATGTTTGCAGGGTTTGTTTAAGCTTAGTTGTGTGTCTTTAATGTTTATAAAATGGCAAAAAGACAAAGAAGGAATTCACAAAGAGGAATTGTGCATCTTCAGAAACAACAATTGTAAAAAGAGAGTGTTCACCACCATCTGAAACACTGAAGCTTTAGCCCTCCCTCTCAGGCTCCAGTAACGGCGAGCAGGTTACAGGTAAAGAGTTTTCTTGTGTTTGTTTGTGGGGCAGCTTAACATTTAGTCGAAGCACACTACGCCTACCTATATGTGAGCTAATTATGAAAAACTAATTTAGTATTCTCTTGTCTCAGTTACATTTCATTATTTTTTTTCAATTAGTTCTTTTAGGTCATCCTAAAGCCACCAACAAGTGTCTACACCTAACAGTTTCTGAGGCTTTGCAAGAGAACCTTCCCTTTTTACCTCACCAACATCCTGTTTAAGGGCTGCACTTAAGAGCAAACATAATTATAATTATTGTCTTCCTTCCATGCAATTAAAACCTAAAATAAATATTAACAGTGGATTCATAACATAGGGCAGGTACAGACATTTTTTCTGTCATCTTATGTCAAACAAAATAAAAAGCAAGAAATAATTGTGTAACAGCATTAAACATTCAAAGTTATGTTTAGGAAAGAGCTAAACCTGCTTAAGAGTCTTGGGAAGCAGCAGTTTGTAAAAATCCTCAAAATACAAAAATAAATAAAAAGGAGGAAGGGAATAAACAAATGTAGCTATTAGTTTTTCTGGTTTAAGATTAAAACAAGATAAAGATGTTATTGGCCACTGGAGGTGTCTTTAGGTACGTCTGAGATGAGTTGTGCCTCGGTTGGATTGTAGCCAGTAGCAGCTGTAGCTGTGGGCAGACGTTTCATTTGGGCAGTTTATGTGTCGACTACAGTGTGGTTTAGCTCAGATCAGATGCAGCCCATTGTTCAAAGTACAGATCTTGCTTGTGTTGAGTGTATTTGCTGAAAAAAACGTCTGCTTCTTAACCAGGGTCCAACACACCACTGAATAATTTATGACACTTTATTATTTATGAGTTTTGACTCTTTTAATTGTTGAGTTGGCTATAGATGATTATACATTAATCCATTTAATCCAAGTCCAAAAAATCTACTGCTAACATTTTTGGTGTGCATTGCTATAAGATTTACGACAAAAAGAAATTTGGGTCATGAATGTGACATTAATAGAGCTACTTTTTAAAAAGAGAAAGCTTGTGAGTAAGTGTCAAAAGACAAAAGAAACCATAAAAGAAAACATCTTAACTGTCTTGAGACACTCCCAAGTCAAGGTCCTGGAGATCTTTTAACATTTAAATGCATGTAAATCTCCAGGACTAATAAATGTGTTATTCTGAATCAAAAAGTCACTTGACCCCATTAGCATTGACTTTTGTTTTCTGTGATGAAGATAAACTTAACCGCGTCGTCATGGTTCGCAGTGAGCTCCACCTTCTCTCTGAGCTGTTGCACGTGAAGACCTCCCACATTTTCTGACGGAAGTTCTGCCCGACCATGACATAAAGGACTGGGTTGAGATCACTGTTGAAGAAGCCAAAGTAGAGGACGAGACTTCTGCCAACATCAGTGAAATTCTGACGTGAACAACTGCTTTCAATGATTTTATGATTCAATAATAGCTCTACCATCTTAACTACATGAAATGGCAACCAGCAGATCAGAAAAGCCAACAGCACCACCAAGATCAAAATGGTGGCTTTGTGCTCCTTTTTCTGAGTGCTGGTACCTTCCATGGGCTGCTGCTTCAGAGCACACAAAATCTTGATGCATCTTGAGTGCAAAAGAAAATGATAAAAATTGGTATTATGAATGGGAAAATTGTCTGGATTACTTCATTTGCTGTATCTACCTCATCAGAGCACTCTTTTCTGCAAGAATATTCTGTGTCATATTTAAAGGTATCATTGTGCTGGATTGTATAAACATGCTCTTTAACTTTTCTACACATAAGAGTAGGAATACCCAGAAGCAAACCAAAACACCACACGAGCACACAGTTTAACTTGGCATATTTGCGTCTGCGCATTTTACATTGGAACAGAGGGTGCACCAAGGCCAAATAGCGATCTATGCAAACCAGAACGAGAAAGTAGACGCTGCAGTTGTAATTGATTACAATGCAAAGAGTAACGATTTTACACATGTGGGCACCAAAGATCCAGTTATAGTTTTGGATACGTAGACACCCCAGAAAGGCAGGAATAACACCAGGAGGAAGTCGGCAGCGGCCATGTTGCTCAGGTAGATCTCCGTCACAGTGCAGGCCTTCTTGTGGAGCCAGAAGACCAACAGGACGACTAGGTTAAACAGAATTCCCAGCGCAGAGATGATGTAGATTTGAGAGGAAAAATGTAATGGCCATACAATAAAAAAAAACTTGAACATTAAACATTTCCTTTGTAATCGCTTTTATTTTAAATAAAAAACTATAATTTATTAGTTTTTGATTTGAAGAAGACAGCTGCTGTCTTCTTCTACGGCGTAGAAGAAGTTTCCCTGCCCATCCCGCAGCTGTCATTTCACGAGCAGGAGCAGCTGATAGAGCTGTCATCTGATGGAGCACTGCAATTACAGTTCAAACGAAAGCCACTTGTGGATTTTTGGACCGAGTCACTGACATCATACACAGTCTTGGCAAAGCGAGCCTTGAGAGTTTTGATGCCCTTCGCCACAACTTATCTCTGCGAGGCTGGTTTCTCTGCTATGGCCGCAGTTAAAACTAAACATCGATTCGGCAAAGACTGGATGTTGTTGAGAAGGAATTGAGGCTTAAACTGTCTTCCATTGCACCAAACTTCGAAGAGCTTTGTGCCAAGATGCTAGCCCACCCGTCGCATTAATATGGGTAAGTATTTGATATTATTGCTACACATATAGGCTTACTGGGAATACTAACACATTCTCCTCCCGTCTCTCCCCACCCCCTCTCTCTCGCTGCAGGCTGAGCGACTTTGCGCCGGACTTGAAAAGTAACAGATGGATCCTCTTTTATCCTCTTTTAATTTATTTTATGTTTGAGCCTATACTCTTTGTTACTTAATTATGTTGTGGTTCGTGTGTAGGCTAATTTTATTCTCGCACTTGAAAAGTTTCAGATTGATCCTCGTTTTTATTTATTTGATCTATTTCGGAGCTTATTGTCTTTAATGTTGTGGATCGTTTGTAACGTCATTGCAATTTAATAAAATGTACTGTCGTTCTAATTTACATAACTGTTGTGTTATGATGATAATGATGCTAGCTCCACGGTCATTTAATAGGTCTTTGCTGCAATGTTTCTTTACGCGGCTGGAAATAAACGTGCTTTCTGATATTGAGCCTGTGTCTGTCATTCGTCCTCTTAAAGTGGAAGCTCGTGCGTAGCTTTGTTGCATTATATTGAAACTTTGTTGATGTTGTTATTGTCATGCGTGTTCTGGTTATTTGCGCATGATTAAACATAAAACAAAGCTCTGTAGCGCTTTTTTTTTTTTTTTTTTTTTTTTTTTTTTTTAAGTGGGGATTGGGGGTGCGCCAACCCGGTTGGGACATAGAAGGGGGTGCGCAGGAAAAAAAGTTTGGGAACCGCTGATGTAGATGTACATGGGAATCCAAGAGTCGACCACGTGAAAGTTAAAGTCACATGTGTCATCCTGAAGGTCTGGTGGAGTGGTGGAGTTGGCTGCAAAACTGGAAAAAGAAAGTTTTTAATACTGTATGAATAACATGATGCATTTTTTATGTTGATATAGATGACATTTGGTGCTCATTGTGCTAAGATAAACTCTAGCCACTATTTCTTTTTAGAGCATGAGAACACCAATGGTTACTCTGCAGGGACATACTTTGAGTTTACTCTGACTATGATCATGGCTCAACTCTGCTGAAATCCTCTTAAATGGATTTTACACCTTACACCAAGCTAAGGCAGACTAGCATATTTTTCTAAACTTTTTCAACAAACACACAGAGGTCAGTGTTTCTGCTGGTCTAAAAATAAGTGAGTATATAGGGGAAAAAAATAATTATCTGCCACTGTCCGAGTCTGGAGCATGCTCAGTGAACTGTGTCCAATCATTTTTGGATTAAGCCGTATACATTGTAATATCTAGGTGTGTTAGTCTGATCGAGAGAAATTTGTACAACTGCTCCCCTGATCAGAGTAAGACATTTACAGCAGGTTAAATCTCAAAAATTCAAATGTCTTTACTTGCATGTAAACATACTGACTGTTATGAAAAACAATATTAAAATGTAGTTTTTATATATTTTCACTAGTCTTTGCATTTTTATTTATTTAGTTTTTTGCCTAATGTGTAAGAATCTCAATAGCTAAAACTTTTTTGACATGTCTGTGTCTTTAACTTTTAAATTAAGTAGCACTTTATGTATTGGTTTTGCACATATTGATACATAACATACACATAACAATCATCCTAAAAGAAAAAGTAGGTCAAATCAAGGAAAAACACTGACACAATAGAAATTATTTTTACTAAGTACTTTCTCTGCCTTGTAACTTATACCTGCTGTCTATAAAGAGACAAAAAAGGGAACTTCACGTACCTCGAGGGTAGAGCCATTGTTGTATTGTCTGTGTGAGTCCAGATATGAAGAGTGGAGATGCTGTGTTAAACTGTTGAAGTCTGCTACGTCTGTCTGAACTCACTCTCTTATAGGAGCCACTCGTACACAGTTTCCTGGAATGACTCCACCCTTCACCCCTTCATTCTTTCTCTTCTGCTTTTGCTTTGCCTCAACATGTCTTTTTATTCCAGATGTAAAACTTAACAGACTCAATGGGCCCAATCTTACGGCTCGCAAAAGGCTCATAGCTAGTTGCACATGGCTGATTTGCATCTTCCACCTGACGCAGGTGTGGATGAGCCACCATGTGTCATTCGATATAGTATATTGAATTTAGTCTAAGTGCTATTGTATGTTGTACTTTAAAGCACAACTGAGACAAACGGATGTGATTTTTGTGAGAGACTTATCGTTAGATAAACTGTGATAACAATTGATAACAATGTCACGTCGGTCACACTCTTTTTTTTTTTTTTTTTTTTTCAAGTAGTCAGCTATGCTTGTTTTTTGTTGCTTGCAGAGTCCAACTTGATACAAATGCTCGCTAATTTCACTCGCTGTCATGGCGGCTAAACTGGGGAGTTAGAGCTGTACACGGGAGTGTGCACTACGTCATATCCGGGTTGATATGAATTCTGCACATTGAAATGAGCCTACAGGCTCAGAGAGAGTCTGCGTCTAATGGAGTTTTTCTGTTAACAGCGTGCCTTGGGAAATGTGAGTAAGACACTTGTTTATGTTGTATAAAGTTGAAAATGAGAGTTTTGTTAGAGTTAAGTCGTGTTTACAGTTTAGAACAGTGAAGGTCTGTTATAATAATTGTTGTGCACGTCATACCAAGACGTCTCAGAATAACCAAGTTCCTGTTAAGGGGAATCTACAAAAGAATTTCCTCCAAAGTAACACAGGACTAGTTACATCAGAACTAAAGCCTTTGAGAAAGGACTTCAAACTCTAACACAAGAATTGGCAGAGTACTCTGGTATAGAGAAATTAATTTCGACCTTGTTTTACAACATATTCAAAAAATTTACTGGGATTCTAGAATCTGTATTGAGATACAGTACGTGTACTTGTTGTTGCACTTCCATGTCTGATAACTTTTGTTTGTGTTGCTTTACATGTACCGGAGCTTGTTGATGAGATTGATGAATGTGGCCATTGCTGGGTCAACATTCCTGGACATGCACCTGCCAAACGACTAAGGTCAAGGCTTTGACCTCAGATGAACACTTTGATATCGGAGGGACGTTATTGTTTGCATGTACATCAACGGGACAACAGCTCCAGGACGGATCATACTACAGTCCTAAGGGCTGTATTGTTCATTGAATTTATTGTGCTGAAGAGAATTGATTTTAATCATTATGAATGTGCATAAGTCTCACTCCATGTGTTTTTCTTTTCGTTACAGGGACAGAAATGGACAGGCAGGGACAGGCCAGAGATCTTGAGTCCAATGGGTTGACCAGCTCAACCTCTGGCATATTTTTCTACTTTATTTTGGAGTGACACTGTGTTTTGATTAATGATTTATGGACATTCATTTGTCTCATCTCATTAGGGTCGGCTCATAAATGGGCAAATAAAAATTGTATTTGAAGTTAAAAATTACATATAGTTCCTTTTTAAGTACAATAATTGCACTGTTCTGTTCAAAAAGTCAGACTTTTGTGTTTGTTCATAGCAACCTCCTCATAGTATCTACTATTAAATAACTTTTGAACAACCCTGTGTTTTCATTAACTAGATAGGAAAAGTGACATTACAGTTAGTTATTCAAAATAAGATATGAAGTAGTCAGGTATTGCACCTTTACATTTAGTTGACGCTTTCATTCAAAGCGACTTACATTAGGTTTCATTCAGCAGTGTTACAGCTGGAACACCACTGGAGGCAAGGTGGGTTAAGTGTCTTGCCCAAGGACACAACAACAGTATGAACTGTGGGGAAAGCGGTAATCGAACCGCCAACCTTCCGGTTTAAGAAAACCGCTCTACCACTGAGCCACTGCGCCCCTACCTTTTATAAAATTTATTATTATTATTATGATTTTCTATCAAATATTTTTTTAATTTTCCATAGAATCAATTAACCCCAAATGTTGACTATATTTCTATCAACACACTTGACGGAAGGTCGGACCATTTTCCTAATTAGGTATCATAAGCTGTTTAAGATATCAGTTTAAGCAATAAACTCATCACACACAGTGGAGCAGAGCTGACCTTTCCCCTTATTGCCCTGCTTCACAAGGTGGTCCTTTAGAAATGGGTCAAAATGTGCAATAAGCTTCAATATTCCCAGATAATTCAGACAGATCGTTTTCTCCTCTAAGCTGCACACCAAGCACCCAAAAACCTGATGACAGCAACCACATTCCTGAGTACCTCTGTCCAGTACCGTTGTTCTGCCTCACACTGTCAGACAAGAGCAGTATCCACTCTGCACTTGGGATCTCTGCATTAAAGACAACATGTTCTGTCTATGTTCCAAATTTGTTTCATGATCCCCAATCCTCTCAGAGTGTTTAAATTGTTTGTCTCAGATAAATAATGCACGCATTTTGCTTTTTTTTTATAAGAAGCAGTGTTATGTTGTATCTGACGGAAATGTAGTCAGTAGTGATGTAACGATTAACCATGAGCTGATTAAAAATCAATTCACATATGTGGCGTTTACAGTTGGTTGAGATGATAATTCAATCACAATTCATGTTTTGAACAACAGACATGCTCATCTTACAAGTATTTAGGCTTTGTTATTGATAAAATCTGTCCTTCAAGTAACATATTGAGCATCATAAAGCTAAAGCTCAGTTTACTTTTCAGAAACAAATCCTGTTTTTACCAGGAAACATTTAATTTCTGCAACATTTTTTTTTTTTTTTTTACGGTGGTCTCTTTTTTATAAAAGCATCTGATCATCTTTTAAAAAAGCTGGACACTGTTTATCACTGTGCTTTATGTTTTATGACTGGTTGTGGATATCGTGTTCACCATTGTACATTGTGTGCTGCAGCTGAGTTTCCGTCCCTGTATGTTCGTCTCATTTGCTGACTTTCATCTATAAATGTATTCTTGGGCTCCTCCCATCTTACCTCTGCACCAGAGGTCGCGCTAGACTTTCTCACTCTCTCACTCTCTCACACACTAGACTCTCTCACTCCCACCAGAGTCATTTTGACGGACAGAGTCATAAAATTTCCATCCTTGTCTATTATTACCTGTCATTTTTAATTTTCATACTTTAATAATACTTATGATGGCTTTTTGTTTTACTCACATTTTCAGAAATTTCAAGACGAGCATAGAAGACAGATTATTCGTTTTATTTATGAACAACAGATACGCAAAAAGTGTAAGGATAATATGTGCTTGAAGTCTAGAGAACGCAGTATATTACACAATATGATTCCGACAAATAGAAATAACAAAAATGAACTGAACTTCCTTTTAATCGCTATTGTTGTGCACCCCTGACAAGTCCGTTACTTGTGTTAGCTTTTTTACAGATGTCGCAGAACATTTTTCCTCCTTCCCACCTCAGCCACGTAAACTCCTGTTCCCTTCTTCATCTCCTTTTTGCTGCTTAATTGTCCCGTAACATCTGTTGGTGACGGCCGTTTGTTCTCTTTCATCCTCCACTGCATCATGTCTTCTTTTTTCACCTTTTATTTACAATACCTGAACTATTTGGCGATTTGAAAAAAACGACTTGCACCATTTTTGCAAATAAATGCAGCGTGACAAAGACAACACGAGTCAAGATAATTGCTAATTATTGTGTACATTCACCACCAACTGGTCAGGAGTAGAAATTACAATAGATCAGCCTCAGAATAATCTGTCAAAATGATGGATGGCATTCAGATTTTTCTTTCCCTGCTAAAAAAATGTCAATGACGGAAAATATTCGGTTCATGCAACCTCTGCTCTGCTCATACATGTAAATATAAAAACAGTATGCTCTGCGTTCACAGAAAAACAGACTGATGCTGCTTCCTGGAGTCAGAACAGAGCTGGTAAGGCAGCATTTCAGTAGCTGACACATGTGCATGGAAGGACCTGCAAAATAACTTAAATCTATCTGAACTTGTCACTTTAGAAGAATTTAAATCTATACTAAAGAACCGGGAAATCAATGAGCTTAGTTAATGTAATTGTTTTAAAACTTGCACAAACTATTTAGTAACTATTGAGTGTAAATATTGTTATTTGTGTGTTTGATAATGTCTTGTTCTGTCAGAAACCTTGTGTAATGCTGTCGTCTTGGCCTGGATATCACCTGGTTAAATGAAGGATGTATAAAAAAGTGATAAAGGTCCCAAAAAAATTCCTGTTCACTGAAGTTACTCAGAATTATTTTTGTGATAATATTGACCTTAGCTCTTGGTATTTTTGTATTCTTAACAGCGGTCACCACACAGTGATCAGTCAGGTCATTAGCAAAGAACCCTGTGGCAGTTTATTGGTGTGGCATATTGGTGATTGAAGAGGAAGAGATCTGTCCAGATATTTAGGGTTTGGGCGGGTGGGAGGCAGGTTAAAGAACAAAAATTGTGCCTTAAAGTCATCTGACACAAATGAAAGCCAATTCCAATTTAAATCACTTATTAATAAAAAAATATTTAAAATGCACTCAATATAGTGAGTCTGGGGTGACTGTTGGCAGATAGCAGCCAACTACAGTTAAAAACTGAGCCCCAGACAGATTTATTTTGCATAAGATCTCAATAATCTGGTAACCAACTTGGCTGACAAGGTTAGATTTGACATACTCTATATTGCCACTCCTTTCTTTGGACGGTCTGTGTGAAAGGCAGTAAACCCATTAAATGTCACATCTTTATTAATTATGTTTTTTGACAGCCAAGTCTCAGAGAGTTAAATATTCCCAGATTTAAACCATATCCAGTTTTGGAAGCAAGCTGCGGGCGTTTATATGCATAATATGCAACCCTGACATATTCTTGAACTCAGCTGGTCTGTTACAAGTCACAGGACCAGGATACCAGACAACAGTAAAAGCATAACAACCAAAGGCTTCCTTGTTATCTTAGTTACAGACAAATGTCTACAGTTAGTACAGCACAATACTTGAGTTGTTGTTATTACCAACGTTGAAAGAAAAGCACACCGAGCCACACTTCTAACACATCATCCCTAGAATCTTTCACGTTTAAAAATGTAAAAAAAAGAAACAAGACAGCAAATTTAACACACTTTGGTATTATTTGGTATCAATAATATCAATATTTAGATCGATCTGCACACCTCTACCCCACAGCCACAAACCATTCCAGCCTTCAGTGCAACCACATATGACAATCTTAAACATCTAGTTGTCTTTTATTTTTCTTTATTTAATTCATGTTTTGAGAAATGTACAATCTGTATCTGTTGCTTCAGTAGTCGTTCAACATTTTTCAAAGTCACTTTATATACAAGTAATACCATCTGCATTAGAGATCATGTTACATTTACATATAATCTCTCAGAAGTTGGTTAACCAAATATTTTCTGTCAATGAGGTTTTTTTTTTTTTTTAACAGTGATGTAAAAATCTGAATGCCATCTGCCATTTTGAAGGATAACTCTGAGAGGGATTTATTGTAATTCCTGCTCCTGTTCAGATGGTGACAAATGTACATATTAATTAGTAATTATCTTGAATCGTCTCGTCTTTGTCACGCTGCATTCAGCTGCAAAAAAGTCACGGCAGCTGAGTGTGAGTAGTTTCTTCAAATCCCCAAAGTTCTGATATTGTTAATAAAGATTAAAAAAGAGGACATGAAGCAGTGGAGGATGAAGGAGGACAAACAGACAACACTGAACTGGGCAGACAGAGCTACAGAACAGCCACTGAATTATATTTTGTAATATACTGCGTTCCTTACCAAAGCACAAAATACACTTCCACTGTCGAGAAAAAAA
Organism: Perccottus glenii; assembly: GCA_024416835.2. Classification (NCBI taxonomy): domain Eukaryota; kingdom Metazoa; phylum Chordata; class Actinopteri; order Gobiiformes; family Odontobutidae; genus Perccottus; species Perccottus glenii. The sequence continues at coordinate 8,899,145 of CM044565.2, read as the reverse complement.
CATTCAGCTTTGTGTTGAACATGAAGTGCTGTTTTTGTTCATCTGTTGTTCATAAAACAAATAATCTGTTGTGTAGACAAAGTTCTTAAAATGTGAGTAAAACAAAAAGTTATTGTAAGTATTTTTAAAGTTAGAAAATTAAAAATGACAGGTAATATTAGATTATAACAGAACTTTTACGAGTGCACTTAAGAACAAACAAATAGAAACAAGATAAAAGTCTTATTGGCTTCCTTCCATGGAATTAAATCTTAAAATAAATATTTACAGTGGACAAATAACATAAAGCAGGTACAGCAGGTTTTTATGTCACAAAATAACCTGCAAGAAATAATCATGTAACAGCATTAAACATTCAGAGACTGCTATGGTTATGTTTAGAAAAGAGCTACACATGGGCCCTGGACTACGAACCCAGTTAAACCTACCCCGGATATGTCTCACCTACACCATTAGACAAAACCTCATCTAACACACCACTGACTGAATTATTTATGACACTTATTTATGAGATTTTACTCTTTTAATCTGTTGAGTTTGCTATGTTAAAGAACAATTATACATCAATCCATTTAATCCAAGTCCAAAAAATCTACTGCTAACCTTTCAGGTGTCCATTGCATCAAACTTTTAAATAGTGCAGGCATAAGGATGGCCATTATCTATAACAGGGATTCCCAAAGTGTGGTACGCGCACCCCCAGGGGTGCGCAAGCTGCCACCAGGGGGTGCGCGAGAGGAAAAATGTAATGGCCATACAATAAAAAAAAACTTGAACATTAAACATTTCCTTTGTAATCGCTTTTATTTTAAATAAAAAACTATAATTTATTAGTTTTTGATTTGAAGAAGACAGCTGCTGTCTTCTTCTACGGCGTAGAAGAAGTTTCCCTGCCCATCCCGCAGCTGTCATTTCACGAGCAGGAGCAGCTGATAGAGCTGTCATCTGATGGAGCACTGCAATTACAGTTCAAACGAAAGCCACTTGTGGATTTTTGGACCGAGTCACTGACATCATACACAGTCTTGGCAAAGCGAGCCTTGAGAGTTTTGATGCCCTTCGCCACAACTTATCTCTGCGAGGCTGGTTTCTCTGCTATGGCCGCAGTTAAAACTAAACATCGATTCGGCAAAGACTGGATGTTGTTGAGAAGGAATTGAGGCTTAAACTGTCTTCCATTGCACCAAACAAGAGCTTTGTGCCAAGATGCTAGCCCACCCGTCGCATTAATATGGGTAAGTATTTGATATTATTGCTACACATATAGGCTTACTGGGAATACTAACACATTCTCCTCCCCGTCTCCCCACCCCTCTCTCTCGCTGCAGGCTGAGCGACTTTGCGCGGACTTGAAAAGTAACAGATGGATCCTCTTTATCCTCTTTAATTTATTTTATGTTTGAGCCTATACTCTTTGTTACTTAATTATGTTGTGGTTCGTGTGTAGGCTAATTTTATTCTCGCACTTGAAAAGTTTCAGATTGATCCTCGTTTTTATTTATTTGATCTATTTGGAGCTTATTGTCTTTAATGTTGTGGATCGTTGTAACGTCATTGCAATTTAATAAAATGTACTGTCGTTCTAATTTACATAACTGTTGTGTTATGATGATAATGATGCTAGCTCCACGGTCATTTAATAGGTCTTTGCTGCAATGTTTCTTTACGCGGCTGGAAATAAACGTGCTTTCTGATATTGAGCCTGTGTCTGTCATTCGTCCTCTTAAAGTGGAAGCTCGTGCGTAGCTTTGTTGCATTATATTGAAACTTTGTTGATGTTGTTATTGTCATGCGTGTTCTGGTTATTTGCGCATGATTAAACATAAAACAAAGCTCTGTAGCGCTTTTTTTTTTTTTTTTTTTTTTTTTTTAAGTGGGGATTGGGGGTGCGCCAACCCGGTTGGGACATAGAAGGGGGTGCGCAGGAAAAAAAGTTTGGGAACCGCTGATCTATAAGATTTACAGTGAACAACATTTTTGAGTCATAAATAAATGTGACATTAATAAAAACTACTTTTTGAACAGAGTAAGCTTTAAATGTCAAAAGAAAAAAAAAAGAAAAAAAAACAACTCTTTTTTTACATATTTTCTCACTTTTTGTACAACAGAAAAATTATATGCAGAAAACATTGTAAATGCCTCGTCATTCAAAATGAACAGGCAGCATGCCATGTCTAAATAAGTACTGTATATTAATGTAACCATTAAATCTAAACTGTCTTAAAAAATCCCAAGTCAAAGTCGAAGAGAGATATTTAGACATATAAATGTATGTAAGTCTCCAGGACTAATAAATGTGTTATTCTGAAACAAAAATGTCATATGACTCCATTATCATTGACTTTTGTTTTCTGTGTTGAAGATAAGCTCGAGCGCGTCGTCATGGTTTGCTGTGAGCTCGACCTTCTCTCTGAGCTGTAGCACGTGAAGACCTCCCACATTTTCTTACGGAAGTTCTTCCCGACCATGACATAAAGGACTGGGTTGAGATCACTGTTGAAGTAGCCAAAGTAGAGGACAAGACTTCTGCCAACATCAGTGAATTTCTGAAGTGAACAACTGTTTTCAATGATTTCATGTTTCAATAATAGCTCTACCATCTTAACTACATGAAATGGCAACCAGCAGATCAGAAAAGCCAACAGCACCACCAAGATCAAAATGGTGGCTTTGTGCTCCATTTTCTGAGTGCTGGCACCTTCTGTGGGCCGCTGCTTCAGAGCACACAAGATCTTGACAGTGCAAAAGAAAATGATAAAAATTGGGATTATGAATGGTAAAATTGTCTGGATCACTTCATTTGCTGTATCTACCTTAACAGAGCAACCATCTTTTCTGCAAGAATATTCTGTGTCATATTTAAAGGTCTCATTGTGCTGGTTTGTATAAACATGCTCTTTAACTTGTCTACACATAAGAGTAGGAATACCCAGAAGCAAACCAAAACACCACACGAGCACACAGTTTAACTTGGCATATTTGGCTCCGATTTTACATTGGAACAGAGGGTGCACCAAGGCCAAATAGCGATCTATGCAAACCAGAACGAGAAAGTAGATGCTGCAGTTGTAATTGATTACGATGCAAAGAGGGACGATTTTACACATGTGGGCACCAAAGATCCAGTTATAGTTGTTGGATACGTAGACACCCCAGAAAGGCAGGAACAACACCAGGAGGAAGTCGGCAGCGGCCATGTTGCTCAGGTAGATCTCTGCCACAGTGCAGGTCTTCTTGTGGAGCCAGAAGACCAACAGGACGACTAGGTTAAACAGAATTCCCAGCGCTGAGATGATGTAGATGTACACGGGAATCCAAGAGTCGACAACGTGAAAGTTAAAGTCACATGTGTCATCCTGAAGGTCTGGTGGAGTGGTGGAGATACTGGAGTTGGCTGCAAAACTGGGAAAAGAAAGGTGTGTTTTCAATACTGTAAAAATGACGATGCATTTTTTACAATGATGACATTTGGTGCTCATTGTGCAAGGGATACACTAGCCTTCACACACTTTTTTTTAGAGCATAAGAACTTACTCTGCAGGGACATACAGTACTTCAAGCTAACAACAACTGTGCTCACACCTTGTCTGAGTTTACAGGACAAAAGAAGTACTGTGTCTGCAGCGCTCTGCTTAGACTAATGCTGCATTCATGTGCATTTTTTGTGCATTGTCATGAATAAAGTCATTAGAAGTAGGTCTGTGATTTCACTAAGGAAATTCAAATAAATAAAAAATAATAAACTCAAGTGTGCTTTTCCTCCAGCAGTGCTCAGTTTGTCCCCTTTAGATAAATGAACAGGTACAGGAGATAATCAAACACATTTTCCTACAGGATAGGCAAATGTAAAGAGTGTTATTTTGATAAATAATGCTACTGAACATTCAATATGGACTGATATTGTTCAACATTGAACATTTAATACAAATGTTTCAAGTGCATCTTATTTGGCAAAACATTCTTGGTTTAAATTTTTGAACCTTCGAAAAATATCAAACTTAAGTCTTCAACTTCAAAGATGTCAAATTGTAACCAATCTTTGCACGGCAATGCTCTAGTTTTGAGAAACCTAGATACAGTACCTAGAAACTGGAATACTGTGCATAATACTGGGACACTGTAGTGTGTCATGTCATAACCCAGATATTGTCTGTGCATGTAACACACTGTAAACCCATAAAGAGCCTGCTACTGATGTTGATGCTGCATCTGTTCTTACCACTCCCTCATTACTGCTCTTCTGGGATGGTTTTAATAGAAAGTGAGTTGTTGCAGCTCCAAACACTAGACAATCCTAAAAGGACCGGCTGCAAAATTAGAAACCCATTTGGTAAATGTTGCCTCATGCTAATTGCACGTTTTAAGCTCAATGGTCTATAACAGCTCATCAGGGCAGAACTTGTTTTTTGTCAACGAGGACTGCTTCCATTTTTGCATCTGGAACTTAGTGCTTACTCCAAAATAATCGAGTACAAACTGTATTGGTATATTCTCATCTTGTCCACAAATAAGATACATTATTTAATGTAATTGTTTCCTCTTGGTAAAAAAAAAAAAGCCACTTTTTATAAACATCCAGAAAAACATTGCAGAGGTGTCATTAAGGAACTTTCACTTTTTTGCCTCGAACATTTGACTGCCGTGTCTTTTATTTGTAACTACATAAACTCTACATCTAAAATCAGCAGCACTTCATGTACAGATCTGTATATTGCACATATTATTTTAAGAATTGTTACACACCGGTTTCAAAATTAGCTTAAGTTATTTTTAGTAGATGTTTTTCTTGTTTTATTTTAAAGCAAATACTGTAACCTCTGCTGTGCACTTTTCACACTGCAAACTGAGACTGGACAACAGGGTCTATTTAACTATTGTAAGTCCTTGGTATAACACCTCATAGTAAACCTTTAGCCTAAAAGACAAAGTTAGTCTAATCAAGAAAAACACTGACCCAATACAACTTGATTTACTTGGCTCCTTCTTTGCCTTATAACTTTTAACTGCTGTCTGTAGAGAGACAAAAAGGGAACTTTACGTACCTCGAGGGTAGAGCCATTGTTGTTTTGTCTGTGTGAGTTCAGATATGAAGAGTGGAGATGCTGTGTTAAACTGTTGTGTGCTCTGTCTGTCTAAACTCACTCTCTTATAGGAGCCACTCGTGCTGATGTCACACAGTTCAAATGCATGACTCCACTCTCCACTCCTTCATTCTTTCCTCGTTAGCTTTGCTTAGCCTCAACACTCTTTTTATTGTTCTTCTGCAACTTCTTCATTTTGTTGTAGGTACACCTCAAAGTTTTAGTTTTTTACTGTTGTTTTTTATGTTAACACTTTTTTGTTTTCCATTCAGCTATTTGAAGAAACTGGCAACAAATGAGAAGCTGGCAAAGAATTTAATATTACACTGTAGGCAACCTTTACTTTTTTCCAAATTATGTGCTGCAGTTAATCTGTAAATGGTAACAAAAAAGAGTACTGAGTAATGAGACTTAGTTTTTTTTCTTGAATAGGACTTTGAATTGTTTAACCTACATATATTTCAATATATTCAGTTACTTCCACAGTATATAAAAACATAAGAACATAAGCATAAGAACTTACTCTGAAGGGACAGGACTACTGTGCTCACACCTTGTCTGAGTTTACAGGACAAAAGAAGTACTGTGTCTGCAGCGCTCTGCTCAGACTAATGCTGCATTCATGTGGTCTTTGTTTATAAAGCCTTTGTTAAGAAGAGAAATGAAAAAAAAGATAAAGTTAAACCTGATTTGTTCGTTATCATTTAGTCATTACTAATTATCAACAGTAACACGCTAACTTTACGAGTGAAAAACACATGAACACAACAAACTAAGAACAACACTTTCTTTATAGCATTTTTCCACACCCATAACAGAGACGTCCATTAATCTAAACTTGTTTATAATGAGTCAAAATCTGGACTCTGCAATAGGTTTTACGTGCAGTTCACTAAATAACGTAACAAAAAGTAGCAAAGACCAGACGGGATTAGAAAAAATACTCTTTATGCCATCAAAAGGGTAAAAGATATGTGATATAACAGTATTACATTGTACTCATAACAGAATTCCTTCTGGGGTAAAAGGTTAATCTAGTGTGCACCTTTCATTCAGGTGTAATAACAGAAATACTAGGACTTCATTTTCAAAAGTCTTGACCATTAGGGCAAAGGTAATCATTAGAAAAACAATATTTTTCTACTCTTTTGATGACTCTTGGTACTTTTGAAGTCCGTTCACTTAAAAGCAGTGGCTGTAACTCAAGAGTAAAACCTGTCTTAAAAACAATGAGATTTCCAGAATAAATAAATAAAATGACTACAGTTTACAAATGATGAGAAAGGGCTGTTTTCCTTTTGAAACATGGGTACCTAGAAATAAAATTAGGAAAACACTGATGTAGACTGACTCTTGTTTAACCACGGAGGAAGTTCAACAACATTTTAGGTCATGTGTTCCAATGTGTTCCAACCCTGGCCCTCAAACATCTCTGGCCTACTCCAGCCTTTCTGTGAGAAGTCTGTGAAACCCTCTCCCATTGCCATAGATTCCTCCCACCACCCAAAAACATGCATGTAAAGGTCAATTGGCAACTCTAATGGCACAATAGTGAATGAATGTGAGAGTGAATGTTTGTCTGTCAGTGTCTTTCTAAGTGTCAGCCCTGCGACACTGGTTACCAGAGTGTACCCTGGACAATGGGTACACTCCAAGAAGTCCGGGTACTATGCCCTGCCATTTGGCTTTAAGCGCAAGAAACCCCTCGTTCTCCGGGGTGAACTCCAACACATGTCGGTTATGAACAAGCCCACACCAGCCCGCCGCCTCTCACCACGGGCAACTCCAGAGTGGTGGAGAGACCAAGGTAAGTAGTGTTATATTTTGGATGATATTTGTTTTTTTTCTTTGTACTTATTTAGCTATTCAATATACAGTTGTTTATATTATGTTTTTTAATGGTTTATACTTTTTAATGGTTTATAATCAGTTATGGGATGTTATATTAATACATCTAGAAGAATATTAATAGAAAAGAGAAAAACAATGTCAGAGTGTATGGTTTTAAAACATGAATAGTTTATTGCACACACATACAGGGAAGATCTGGTCAAGATAAGGACATGGCTGCTTGGTAAAAGGGGTTACTGGGGAACAAGGACAAAGGTTAGGAGGATGGTCAAGTCTCCACTAGGAGGGGGTCTTCGGTCCCCCTGAGATACAATCGTAAATGTGTTAACTGTCATGTAAAATATGTATAAAAACTCAAGTTTGATGTGCAGACCTTCAGTAGAGCTGGGGATAGTCTACTCGGGTCATTTGTTGTCGCTACAATAAAGACTCTATGGCATTAAACTTATTGCCTGCTCATGAGTTTCTGGCTTAGGGTGTTCTGATGGCTGAGGGTTCAGTGTCAGACATGACACTGACTCAGTGTGAGCAACACGAGGCAGCATGAATGAGAACGCTACGAACAAGAGAGATACAATCCTGTTGTACGCAGATAAGCACCGGTATGAAATATTTCAGCTTTTTTACCCTCTTACCATTTCATGTTCCAAAATTAGCTATTTTCCTCGACTCTCGCTCCACACATGCATCTTTTTTGGGGTTGTTTAACCCCAGTATGTAGCGCCTTGCTCCTCTTCCTGCCTTTGGTTTGCTGTTTGGTCCACTTTGCGTTGCTTGGAAGCAAACCAAGACCTGTGTTTTTAGTTTGTTACGCTTGTTCGGTTCAAAATAAAGTTTTACTTTAATTTGGACTTTCCAAGCAAACTAACTAGAGTTTGATTATAGCGGAACAAACAGGCCTGGTGTGAATGCATCCTAAGACTTTTTTAAACACATCCTGACTATTTGCTCTGTGACTGGTTTTCTTTGTTGAGCACACATTTGATTGGCTTGCTGTGTGAAGGTGGGAGGGTACGGGCTTCTCGGCATCAGGTTAGATGTGCTGTATTGACTACAGCCACAATATTAGGTTCTGGTTCAGGCCTTGTTCAATCAATCAATAATTTATTTATATTATTGCAACAACCACAGATTGACCAAGGTGCTGTTTAAAAACACATTACCAAAATAAAAGCAGTGCCAAAAGACATTCTTAATAAGTGGGTCTTAAGTTTGTCTTTAAACAGAGGCAGGTCAGTGATGAACATAACTCAAGAGTTCCAGAGTTTAGGACCGACCACTGCAAAAGAACAATCAACCACTGTTTGGACCAGGCCGGGTCTGCCCAACAGAACGTGAGCTCTGCTGGGTTGGTGAGGGGTTAAAATCTCACACAAATAAGAAGGTGCAAGGCCACTGAGTGCATTAAAAACAAACATTAAGATTTTGAAATAGATTGGACAGGGCCAGTGCAGGGAGAACAGGACAGGTGTGCTCATGTTTACGACTGTTAGTTAGCAGACAGGGAGCAGCGTTTTGCACAAGCTGCAAACGGTAAAGACCAGTTTGGTTAACTCCCACATAGAGCATATTGCAGTAATCTATGGGAGCTAACAAAGCATGGATAGCTTTCTCCAGGTCAGCGTGAATTAAGAAGGGTTTGACCTTTGAAAGGAGGCAAAGCTGAAAAAAGTTTGCCCTAACCCCAGAATCTGTGTTTGTCAAATTTTAGACTGCTGTCTTGTTTCACCCTTAAATTTTTTACCACATGTTTAAAGTAGGGGGCCAAAGCAACAGGACCAGGAGCTGAAACACTGGACAGGTTGGACGTGCCAAACACAATACATTCACTTTAATCTTCATTCATATAAAACGGAATGTATTGTGTTTGGCACATTCAATTCAGGACGTGTCAAACACAAGCTGCTGGGTTTCTAAGGGTATGCCAGATGAAAGAAAAATAACAAAAACAAAAAATTGCATCCATGCATGGGGTACTTGGATGTAAAAATGATTTCATAGGTAGTATGTCACTGAAAAGAGAGAACCACTGGTTTAAGGTATTCATTTGACTTCTTTTACAGGCTACAACGATTATGTTAGAGGATTAGATCAGTGTTTTGCAACCAGTGTTCCGCGGAACACTAGTGTGCCGTAAAAGATTGTCAGGTTTGCCGTGGAAAATTATTCAGTTTCACCTGATTGGTCCTCTAAGCGAACAGCGTGTAGTAAACATTGACACGGTGAGTCTCACATGGCTTCATACTTCCAAAAGTTTGGAAGATAGTATTTAAATTCAGCGGTAAGTCTTGTTAATGTGTTCTGTTGAAGGTCCTTTTGCTAAGTGCTGCGTCTTTTTTATTTAAAATGGCCTTAATTATGATGTATTTGATGACCGTTTTCGGACGAAACCTCATTACGAAAACGGGTAATTCTTAGTTATACTCTCAAAATACAAAGCTTTGATTCAAAGAATGTTATATTTGTTTACAATATATGATTGTGCTACATCGTACTTTAAATTCGGCTCTTCTAATGCCGCTATTTCTGTTCTTTTTGGCATGTTTTGAGAAATTGTTTTTGCTATTTGCTTGTTAGTTCAAGGGATAAGGTAACGTGTTGCTAATGCTAAATTGTCCACATTATAACTATGGCTTTTGGAGGTAAGGGGAAATTATTCTGAACTGATGAAGTGAACTTTATGTTTTTTTTTTTTCAATTGTGAATGAATGTAACTTAAAGACTGAAATGATTTGTTTTAAAACCCTGAATATTGATTTATTCTTGACCTTGTTTTCAGGTCAGGTTTTTATTTGGGGATTGGATTCACCGCGGTGAAGTTAGATTGACGTTGGACATTGGATATTCGGCTCCGCACTTTCACCGGGAGCTTCAGTTGTCTGTGTCCGACTAGTGGGTCATTATTGCGGGGAACTCACTCTCGAAGCACCGCCCTTAGAAAGGAGCAATGAGACTTAGGGACCCTCAATAAATGACGATCACGGGAACAAAGTAAATAAATAAATTCAATAGCTTCAAGATAAACAAATTTTTTTTCACCAAACTACTTATAAACAATAGATCTAATCTAGTGGCACCATGCACGCCTCTTTTTTTTCCACTTTTATGTTTTTTTGGATTTTATATGAATTTTATATATACAAATATAGATTTTTTTCAATTGCTTTCAGGTCATGTGACCTAGTTTCTTTAATCCACTTCATATTCATAGTACTAGCCTAGTATTATCATGCACACCACGTATTTTCCAATTTTCTCTTTTTTTGAATTTTATATTAATTTTTTATGTACAAAATCAAGGATTTTTTTCAATAGCTTTCAGATCATGTGACCTACCGTATTTTTCGCATCATAAGACGCACCCGACCATAAGACGCACCTGGTTTTTAGAGGAGAAAAATAGGGAAAAAAAATTCTGAACCAAATAGTGTAATATTTAATAAAGTATAACAGAATAATATTTGAATTATATGACTGGAGTGAAGGGCATGCGCACTGCTGTGTACTGTAAAACCGCCTACTACATGCTAGCCTCCAATAGCATACGGCGGTGACACAGTAGGCCTACAGCAGCATCGCGCCTTCCTGCACACATCGGCTTCCGTAAGGAAGGTGAGTGTTAAGTGTCTCTTAACTGTGAGGTGCCCTACACTTGAAAAGGACCAGACTTGGGATTTCACTCAGAAAAATATTTATTTGATCAGTTGATGTAGTAGGAGGATCACATGTAACAGGTGAAAAACCTTTAAATAAATAAGAAAAAGAAAACATTTTAAATAATCAGGTATTTTTCCAACACAGGAAATGTCAAATGCATCTTACAGGCAACACAGCTTGGTCTTTTATTTTACTTTTTACAAGCAACAATCAACACTATATCAACCTTTTTAGCATTTAGTCTTGGTTACTAGTTTCTCTTGTTTAAACTATACAGTATTAAATGCTTTCAAACTTCACTTGTACCATTAACCCCATTAAATACCAAACAAATGAACAGAAAAAGGATTCAAACGAGAATCTATGAAACAAAAGTCAATGTAAGCTTACCAATAGTCCGTCAGAATCAAAAAAAAAAGTCCCAGTTCCTCACAGTGAATGAATTTGCGCCTCTGCCGACCGCTCTTCCCGTTGTACCCCTCTCAAATGACTAATGCGTGTCTTTTAAACAATGAACCAGGTGCGCTTCCAATTTTCCCAATTAAAATCACCTGGTTGAGCCTGAATCAGAGCGCGCACAGTCACGTGCGCGCCGGCATACAGAGCGCGCACAGTGAAGGCGGCACGCAGAAGAAAAAACCCGAAGCTCCGTGAAGTTGGCCCCCCACCAAAATGGATTGACTCCAAAACTATCTAGATCGTTTGTGCTTCGTTTGTGCTGGTTTGTGCAGCAAAAATTTTCGTTTGTGCTGTTATAGTTTTTGAGATATTAATGATTCTTTTATAGGTCATATGAGGTCACCCAGCCCCCGAAAATGCTTTAAAGTGCTTTAAAATGCCCCAAAAAGGTGTCATTCGTTTGTGCTTCGTTTGTGCGGTTTTGTGCTGTAAAGATTTTCGTTTGTGCTGTTATAGTTTTTGAGATATTACAAGATTAATTTTCGGTCGATGACGTCATCCAGCCCCCCATTTGTCGTAAAAATGGACAAAAAGGGTGTCATTCTTTTGTGCTTCGTTTGTGCTGGTTTGTGCAGCAAAAATTTTCGTTTGTGCTGTTATAGTATTTGAGATATTAATAATAAATGATTTCGGGATTAACGGCTTCATTTCCGGCCAGCTGATGCGCACTTCCGGACAGGTTAGAGGCGTGTTTTTTTTTTTTTTGGCATGAACGGTTGCGAAACAAAATCATCTGCACAGTGGTCCTCTGCAAGGTAAGCAAATTAATCTTTCTTCTGAATATTTCTTGTATCATATATATATATATATATATATATATATATATATATATATATATATATATATATATATATATATATATATATATATATATATATATATATATATATATATAGTAGTATGACAATGAATCAGCTACTATGAGCTGATAATGTAGCTGAACTTTCAGTTACGTAACTTTAGCAATTCAAAAATTTACTGGATTTAAATGCCATTATTAATTAGCCCCCTATAGATATCTCAGCATAAGGTTTGATTGTGAAAAAATTTGAGAAAATAAGTTATAATTCTTGTTTTTCACGTCGCGTTCATTGCCACGTGCAGAAGTCGTGATATCAATTATGCAAATTGTCCAATTAAGTAACGTGGAAACTTACTTGTGTGCACTATAATTCATCCATCGATTTATTCAACTTTGCACAAGCCTAAATTAAGGATATAAATGATTTAGCTTTACAAATTTTTGCACACAAAATTAAAAATGTTGTCTTTCCACCATTTCGAAGATATTAATCTTTTTCAAAATCTGTGCTTTTTTTTTTTTTATATATAATCACACGTTTCTGTTTATGCTGAGGCTGGTGATGGAATGTGGTTTGGGCAATGGTTCTTTAAGAACCGAGTTGGTGTTCAAACTAATACAATTACAATAACAGTAACAGTACATGGCCTACTTGAATAATAATATTATTTACATTAATACAAATTAATACAATTAATTAATTGGTAATTTTCTTGACTGCAGGCTCCATCATACGGGACAACACAAGCAGAAAATGGGGGAGACGCCCAGCAAATAGCTGGGGTCAGGAACCAAAGTCAATGCAAAAAACTACCACACCAGTGGGCAGCACTAATTTGAACATTTTTAATAATGAACATAAAAAAAAGTGCTCAAGTAAGTAAACAAGCAAACCAACAAACTCTCAACACACATTTTTTTTTAACAGATTAGCAAATACTGTATAGCACAGCATGGGGGCATATTTGTGTTTTTTCTGCCACTGTCTTCACTTCTTTCCCAAGGTCATTATATAGCTCCCACAGGTCAGGGGCCCTCCTGCAGTAGCTGACATAATGACCCAGAGCATCATGTGATGGTCCTGCTTGAAAAGCAATCACTGCCATAAGCTTGAAGCTTTTCCCTTGGAGCATCACACTGGTAGGGAATTCACCCAAAGGGAATTCTCTTTGGGAAGCCCTCTGTGGTGAGGAGGCTAAAAGGTCAGTGTCTATCCACAAAAGTTCTCCAATCCTGTAACTGTGTGCAACCGTTCCTGCACACAGTACATTTCCTGACCCTGCCTGTTGTGTCTGGTATGCAGGAGGCACAGCAGTGGACACTGGACTGGCCTGAGACAGGGAGAATTTGGAAGATTTAGGCCTTTTTCCACAGCGGTCTCAAGCTGAGCCATGCCAGAAGCCTCAAGCACATCAAATGATGGAAGTACAAGTGGAACTTCCCTCATGGTCTTCCTGCTCAGACTGCAGTATGGTGATGAGCACTGTTTCATTAAATACACACTTGCAGTATTTCTCATTGTCTTTTTTATCACATTAGATATGTGGCACTGAGCATCTATCTGGAGGGCACCAGACTTCAACTGGACTTGTGTGTAGAGCGTGGAGAGTATCTCTGCCCTCTTCAAGTATATTTTTGGGCTTACACACTCTGTGGCAAGCGTTTTCACCAGCTGGAGCAAGTTATTAGTACATTGCTCATTGTTGACTACGCACTGAAATGAAAGGCTGTCACAGTAAGCACAGCTTAAACTCTGGCAAAAGAATCAAATGGACAAGTGTTTGTGACAGAAACAGTTTGTTTTCCTACTTTAACTGGCTGCAGATGTTTTCCATTTTTTAAAAGTCCAATTCTCACAGTTTTTTTCACAGATTGGTCTGCATTTAGCCATTCAGGACATGGGGCAAGATAAGAATGGAGCTTTCTTTTTTTGGGTGGAACACCGAGGCCTCTCCAGTTTTCCACAGCTTCATCTGTTGACTCAGCAGAAGGGTGAGCATTGTTTTTATTAGTGCTTTCTTGCTGATCTCCTGTGTTAATCTCTGTCAATCCTCTTTCCTCCTCTTCAGCGTGTTTTGCTGAGCAAATCCGCATGTTTCCCTCAATAAAGGAAAGGTGGCGGGCAATAAAACGATCAACACGAATGGGTAAGCGCTCATGTTTAAAAAGCCCATGCTTTAGGTTTTTAAATTCAGCTTCAACTGTTGCAGAACTTGCAGTGAGGCTGGGGCTTCTGAAGAAGGGGACCATTACTCCACTCCAAAGTGGCAAACTACTTGCAAGCCTTTTATGTTTGAATTATCTCTGGCAGGAAGTGTATGTTATCACGATCACCTTCTGTTGTTGCAAGCACACTGGCCTCCTCGCAGATGTCTTCTACCCACTTCCTTAAATCAGTCTCAAAAAAACTTGGATCCTCTTGCTCTGTTCCAGCACTTTCATCCTCAGCAACCACTGAAGTGTCTCCAGCTATTTGGGCCTTCAGGTATTCTTTAAATGGTTGTGATGAGACTGGGACATTGGCACTGTCGTTACCCTCTCCTTCACTGAGTGCCACAACCATGATGGCACGTAAGAGACCTTTGGCATGCTCCAGACTCTGTGATTTTATTACCTGTGTTAAAGATCTGATAAAAAAATCTTTAACACGGTGTGTTTTCTTTTTCAGGCACTCCCACTGGCAGATCATTTTTACACAGTGAGCAACATCAACTCTGATGTAACACGGTGGCAGTTTTGCAGAATGGTTTCCAAGCATAACATGGAAGCATTCATTCAGGTAAGTCTTAATATCAGGGTGGGGTGTGAAAGCCTTTACCATTGCTCCCAGAATGGCCAAAGAGAAGTCACTGACCACTTCTTTGGTACAGGTGCACCTGCCCGGATCCATTCTGTCAACCAGTTAGATATTGCATTTGTATCATGCCTTTCAGACAACATCTGTGTTACTGGGAGACTACCGTGCTTTTGGCCTGTCATAACACCTTGATAGAGGAATATATGACCAGACTTGTCAATCGGTCTCATCAGTTTTCTCACCACTGACCCAGTTGCATCAAAACACACTGTTGGGTGAGTTTTCTTGGACAGTGTTTTGTACATGTGCATTTGTGTTTGGGTCCAGTAGTGACAAAAAAATTTGTCAAAGCCAATGTCTTTGATGCTGCCACTGTAAGGTGCACTATACTTAAGAAACTGCAGTGACAGGATGGGGTCTTTGTCGTGTAACTCCTGTGAATTTCGCTCTTGTTTTGCTTTTCGCAGGGTTTCTAAATTGGGCATATGACCTGGCTCAGGATCTCCAAAATCCATCATTTTTGTTGCCTGTAATGCCCGCCATGCATGTGCCTCTAACTTGCCCTCACACAGCTCTTTGGATATCTCCTTTCGCAACTGTCCAGATAAGGAGCGCTTGGAAGAGCCAGTGTGGAGTGCGCTATTACTGTTTTTTAGAAGACACTGAAACACCATTGGGCAGTAAATTGCAGGCTCTTTGTTGCAATAAATGTGTAGCTGACCATGACATTCTTTACAGAAGCCTTTGATGTCAATGTAAGTACTGGTGCCAGTCGGGTAAACCTTTGCACGTTTAAATACAAACGTACAAGAACTTTTAATCTTCTTCCAAATCATTGCAGTTAGTTCATGGGACCAAGTGCCTGGTTTTAGTATGGTATAGTCCCTTTTTTGATTTGGAGATTTTTTGTCACTGTAGGTCACAGTTTGTGGTATAAATCCCATCCATTTTTCAAATGGCACCTCAAGCTCAAAAGCTAAAGGGACTAAGTCTTGAACGTCATTGTCACTTTGTGAATTACTTATGGCTCCATCATCACTATTTTCTGAGTCACTTATTACTATGATGTTGGTGTTGTTGTTGTTATTAAACCCTAAAGCTGACCAGATGTTGTGACGGTTTTGTTTCACAAAGGTATACAGGCCCTTTGCAGACATCTTCATTTCCAGTTGCTCACTGAGTTGTGTCCAGATTTCTGCTGCAGGTGTGGCAATTTGCCCTTCTACAAGTATACCGTCCTTTTGATGCACAAAGAATGGCAAGAACAGTGCCAGTGTCCACTCCAGGCTTTTTTGGCATCTAATGTAATAAATAAAATACAAATTTTGATTGTAGTTTTAATTAAAATAATTTTTAAATGACATGACATTTTTGTTTTTTATATTTTAATATTACAAATTACATTTGGCATGAGCACTTGGCTAAGTTAACTAAGTTAGCTTACCATTCTAGCAAAGTGCTATAGGTCTATATTACATTGATTTAAAAACTTAGTCACTTACATTTACCAGTCTTACGAGCAGTCTTCCAAGTAAAAAAAAAATCCAGTGATGCGTGGTGTAGAAAAATAGAAGCTGCTGTATAGTTATTTTATATTTGTTTTATCTCCGTTAAGCTAAATTTAAAAGTTTAAACATTTAAATTCAGCAAATGTGGGGTGAAAACAAATCTATGTTCAGCGCCACCTGGTGGTATAAAGGAAGTAAGGTAGACCATACTTATCACTTTCATTAGACCCATGCTTTTGGAATTCATCCTTTAATCTCTTATAGAGATTCACCTGCTCCAATTTTTTTCTTTTATTTGTATGTAATTGTAATTACATACAATTTTATGTAATTGTCTTTATTTTTAACGTGTACTTAAGTTGTTTTCATTTTATTATTTAACCATTATTTATCCAGGATTTTTTTTCCCATGCATTATAAAAATAAAACACAATCCAGTTCAGTTCGTTCTTTATTGTAAATACACAGAAACATTGTTAGGACAGTTTACAGTTATTTATTTTTGGTATATTTGGGCCTTCAGGATCAGTAACAGGTCAGGAACAAGTATCCAAGACAACTCGAGAAAAAAAGTAACAGTTCATCTATAGCATCTTTTAAAAGTTTATAACTTTGTAGATGTACTTTGATCCAATGATTGTCTCTCAAAATAATTATTGATAAAAAATATGGGCACAGAAAACGTGATTTTATGTAACGCATACAATGCATTTCCACCATTTCAATGGTTAAAACAGTCTTTAACCTGTCCGGAAGTGCGCATCAGCTGGCCTGAAATGAAGCCGTTAATCCCGAAATCATTTATTATTAATATCTCAAATACTATAACAGCACAAACGAAAATTTTTGCTGCACAAACCAGCACAAACGAAGCACAAAAGAATGACACCCTTTTTGTCCATTTTTACGACAAATGGGGGGCTGGATGACGTCATCGGCCGAAAATTAATCTTGTAATATCTCAAAAACTATAACAGCACAAACGAAAATCTTTACAGCACAAAACAGCACAAACGAAGCACAAACGAATGACACCTTTTTGGGGCATTTTAAAGCACTTTAAAGCATTTTCGGGGGCTGGGTGACCTCATATGACCTATAAAAGAATCATTAATATCTCAAAAACTATAACAGCACAAACGAAAATTTTTGCTGCACAAACCAGCACAAACGAAGCACAAACGATCTAGATAGTTTTGGAGTCAATCCATTTTGGATTGACTCCAAAACTTCACGGAGCTAAAACCCGACACGCTGAACCACAACACAGAAATACACAGGGAAGCCAGCCACACCTCCACCGGGTCAGCGCGACAGTGAGGGAGGACCCGCTGCCGCTCTGCAACTCGGAGCGGCAGTCTTATGGTGCCTGCGTCTTTTCCTCCCATTATTTGGTGAAGAAAAAGTGCGTCTTATGGTCTCTTTTTTTTAATTTTATATGAATTTTTATATACAAAATCAAGGATTTTTTTCAATAGCTTTCAGGTAATGTGAGCTAGTCACTTCAATCCACCTTATATTCATAGTACTAGCCTAGTAGTACCATGCACACCTCTTTTTTTCCACTTTATTCTATTTTATGAATTTTTGATATAAAAACTATTTTTTTTTTTTTTCAATAGCTTCCATGGCACTCACCTCAAATAACTTGATTACTTCAATATATTAGTCTGGCATAATTATTTTAACATGTCATCTTACATAAATGAAATACAATATGCAAACTGTGTAAATACATATCCAGGGAATACCTACAGGCGCAAAAAAAGCAAGATGGAAATATAGACTGGATGGACATGAAGTGGAAAGGAGGAGTAATGACTCATCCTTTTCAACAGGATCAAAACAGCTGCGGGGTCATAGTCGTAAAGGTTGTGTCCTCAAATATTTGATAATATTTTGACAAAACACCTTTTATTAAAGATATTTTTGTTTAGATGGCCAGAGCAATAATGGAGAACTTTTCATTGAACTCCCAAATCCTGTTTAACAAAAAAAAAAAGGTGCATGGCAAGAGAGCGCATAGAAATGGCTCTTAAAATCCTTCAAGGATCAGGTAAGCAGACTTTATGTACGTGTGGTTCCCTGTCAAAAGCTACACTCGATGCTGCGTAGCATTACGCTATGGGGAACATTCTTTGTGTGACCGGTTGTGAAGCACGTGTGTCAAACACGCCAAGAATTGGCTTATAATACCTCTGTTGGTGACGCAGCTCATCAGTGGCAGCTGTGTGATTGCGCGCACCTGAACAGAGGGTATAATAACACATGACAGCGCCTTCAGGTTTTTTTTTGTCTTCAGATCGCATTGTGTGAAGTGTGAGCAAACCTTTCTCTGTGCCAGTACGAAAATATATAAAATAATAAATACAAAAGTATCATGGCTGGGTTCAGAAAGAAATGTGTTCCTCCTTGCCAGAGGCACATTGCTGACGATGATCAGCATGAATTTTGTTTTGAGTGTTTGGGGAAGAACACGCGGCCTCGGACTTTCTGGGAGTGTGAGCACTGTGATCTTTGCCTGCCAAGATCCTACGTGCCCGGCTCGCTTTCTTTGCAGAGGAGCGAGCCGCCTCCCACTCCGGTCGTGGGGTTCGCGTGTTGATCTGGCTGAGGCGCAGGGATCAGATAGTCTTATGCCCCTCGCGCCTCACCAGATGAGGCAGACACCGGCTCTGTGCTCGGGCGGGCGCGCTACGGGCGCTCCCGTGAGCACGCGTCGATGAAGCCTCATCCCTGGCTTCTGGGGCGCCGCAGCCTCGAGCGCTCTTCCCGCTCTGACACGGCGCTTGAGGAGCTGCTCGAGGTGGTTACAAGAGCAGTGGCGAGGCTGAATATTGAGTGGCCTCAGGAGCAGGGCCCCTAAATACTCTAAACTGGATGACAGGTTTCTGTCAGGTGGCCAGGGGAGGGATCACAGCGGCGGTCTCTCCTTCTTTGGGGACCTCCATGAGGAGCTGGCACGCTCATGGAATAAGCCCTATTCGTCCCGTGTTTTTGTGCCTTCGACGCCGATTTATTCGACTATCGTGGCACACAGGTGAGGGCTATGGGTCGATGCCCCAGGTGGAAGAGACGCTTGCGGGCTATCTCTCCCCCGGGACATCGTCCTCCTTAAGAAAACCTACACTCCCCAACAAGCCATGCCGGTTCACGCCATCACTGGTGGGGAAGGCTTTCAGGCGGCGGGTCAGGCTGGTGCAGCACTGCACACCATGGCGGTTTTGCAGGCATACCAGGCTGAGCTGCTCAAAGATTTGAGCACAGGGGTTCTGTGGACGAGGACGCGTTTTCTGAGCTACGCCGTGCCACAGACCTCTCTCTCGTGCAACTAAGCAGACGCGGCCCGCGCTATTGGTCGCTCCATGTCTGCTTTGGTTGCGACGGAAAGACATCTGTGGCTTAACCTCACGGGCATCAAAGAGAAGGACCGCGCCTTCCTCCTGGATGCACCCATCTCGCCTTCCGGTCTTTTTGACAACGCGGTGGACTCCGTCGCCACTAAGTTCCGCGAGGCTAAACGCCACGAGGAGGCGTTTGTGAGGTTCCTTCCTCGCCGTGCTCAACAGCCGGGACCGTCGGCCACCCTGTCCCGGCCAGGTCCAGCCCTTCCAGAGAAAAGCGGGCTGCCCAGAAGGAGAGTGTGGCGAATCGTGCCCCCCCTCGTAAGGACTGGAGGGCGGATTCTCTCGCTGCTCAAAAGAGAACAGACCCGCGGAATGTTATCTCCGCCAGGAAGCAGAGGCCCTGAAATTGGCGCGCCCATGGCCGCGGGGTGTTCTCCCACCGGGTGGGGCGCAACAAAATCCAAGAGAGTCTAAAGACTCCAGGTCGACACCCTCAGGAGTCCGCTGTTTTTCTCCGCCGCCACTGGCGTTCGGGAGCAGCAGTCTCCAGCGCAATTGTAAGTGTCCGGCCGTCTCCTGCCTTGGCTCAGGACGGCGGATGTCTTACATCCCCAAGAACCGAGGTGACAAAACTACTGCCCTTTCAGAGAAATTGGCAGCATGGATGCTCCTGCCAAATATCTCCCCGTGGGTAATAAGGACTGTGGCCAAAGGCTACAGACTCCAGTTTGCCAATCGCCCTCCGCGTTTCAACGGCGTGGTCTCCACTTCCGTGAAACCGAACGAGCCCATGTATTGACACAGGAACTGCAGGTTCTGCTGGACAAAGGGGCCATAGAACGTGTTCCCCACCAGACAGACAATCCGGGTTTTACAGCCGATATTTTCTAGTTCGAAAAGATGGGGCTGCGCCCGATTTTAGACCTTCGCGGGTTAAACCGCTACCTCAAAGCATTAAAATTCAAAATGCTCACAATAAAAATGATTGTGTCCCAGATCCGATTAGGCGACTGGTTTGTCACCATCGATCTAAAGGACGCGTATTTTCACATACAAATCCTGCCACAGCACAGAAAGTTCCTGAGGTTCGCCGGGAGCGGCACCAGCATCGGGTTCTTCCGCTCGCCTGGCCTTGTCACCCCGGACATATACAAAATGCATGGATGCAGCCTTGGCTCCTTTGCGACTCCAGGGCATCCGCATTTTGAATTACATAGACGACTGGCTGATATTAGCTCAGTCTCAGGAGCTAGTGCTTCGACATCGGGACGCCGCCCTAGCTCATCTCGACTCTCTAGGCTTGAGACTCAACGCCGAAAGAGCGTTCTCTCGCCGCCCAAAGGACAACATATCTAGGGGTTGTTTGGGACTCAACCGAGATGCAGGCACATCTGTCTCCTGCACGTGTCGGGTCCATTCTAACTACCCTGAAAGCTATCAGGCTAGGCCAGGAAGTGGCTGTGCACTTCATTCAAAGAATATTGGGTCTCATGGCATCCTAACCCTGCATCCACGGTAATTCCTTTGGGCCTTCTGCACATGAGACCGTTTCAGCTGTGGCTCAGAGCCAGGGGGTTTCATCCAAGGGCCAACCCCCTGAAGCAAATAAAGGTTGCTAACGACAGATGCATCCCTCACGGGCTGGGGCGCGGTCTTAGATGGCCGTCCAGCCCAAGGGATATGGAGAGGCCATCTTCTCGCATGTGTCACGGCCCCTCCTCTGCCTGGCAGGGGCGGTTCCTCCTGTTGGCAGAGGAGGGTCGTGAGTAATTGGAGCCACCTGGGCTCAGGTATTTAAACCACCAGCTACCCTTCTTCTGTCTCTCCCAGCTCTCTCTTAGCTCTCAGCTCTCTCTCAGCTACACCAGGTATGGTATGGTTTGGTTAGTTATGTTGTGTTGTTGTTCTTTTTAGGTTTGCACTCAGTCATGTTACACATACAGATTCACACATCCAGGCACCCTACATACACCACTGATTCAGACATACTCACACCCAATGCCTTTTCTTTGTTAAAGTTATTGATTTGAGTTTAATTAATAAATACTTTTTGATTGGCCTACCCTTGTTGTTTGTGTCCCCTCATTATTTGCCACAGGCTATGAGCCGGCCTGTGACAAGTGGGGGCTCTTAAGTTAAAGTTAATTGTACTTAAATTTACTTTAGTACTTTGGTTGCTTTAACAAGTTGTTATAGTTGAAGTTAGGGTTTTGGTTGAATGTTCTTGTTCTTATGGATAGGTTTGTTTATTTGTAGTTTGGCAATAAGTTGGCTTATTTGATGTTTTGTAGTTAACTTTGGTTAGTAGTTTGTATATTCCAAACTTTTGTTTGAGGATGCTTGGGGTTGACCATTATGGTTTAGCTTGATAGTTAAGATTGTTAGCAATAGTCCTCTCCTGTTCAGGTTTAACAGCGAGTGTCAATAGGAGGCTCGTGGTGTTTTGTTTTGTAAGTGGCAGTGAACGTGGGTAGAGCTTCCTCCCTATTTCCCTACATGGAGCACCTCCGTTGGGGCCGCCAGTTTTCTGGTTGTCTTTTCTACTCCTCTGGTTTTGTGTGCATAAAACCCCACCACATGTGACTGCACGAAGACTAGGGTCCAGTTAGGTAGCTGTTCTGGGAGAATAGAGGAGAGTGGCTCCTGCCATTAACCCAGACTGGCAGCAGGAGTTGTGTTTTTAGGCATTGGTATTGATTGCATTGGCTGAGGAAAATGTCTTCCATTTTGAGTAGTTTTGTTCAGTCTCCTTCGGATTTAGCTTTAGAGTTGTGTACTAAGGAGCAGTTAATTGAAATAGCTGAACATTATCAGATTGAAATTGGGGATAGAAAACTTAAAGACCAGCAGTTAAAGCTGTGTTAAAGCAGGGTCTTTGGGAAGCAGGTGTTCTCGTGGTCAGTCGGATAGTAGTGAGGAGCAAGTTTTAAGACTAGCCCTGCATTGCTTTTGAGCAACAGAGGAGCTGTTGCAAATGCAGTTGGAGATTGAGCGATTGCGACATGCCAGTAGACCAGTTATTGTCCAGACAGGCTGTGACACATGGGGAGTGGAAACTCCACCCCGAGGTAGTGAGCCAAATCTGGGAAAGATTTTACGAAGCAGAGGTGGACCTCTTTGCTTCACAGCAGACAGCACAATGTCCCTCTACTTCTCTCTGACTCCTCCAGCTCCCTGGGTCTGGACGCAATGGCCCATGTGTGGCCCAGACTGCGCCTTTATGCATTTCCCGGTGGCTCTGCTCCCGGGAGTCCTGGCGAAGGTCCGTCAACGCGGGCTGCGCCTCTTACTAGTAGCGCCTGCTGGCCAACCAGAGTGTGGTTCTCAGACCTAATATCTCTCCTCGACGGCTCGCCATGGGCGATTCCGACCAGGAGGGATCTCCTTTCTCAGGCACAGGGGACAGTGTTTCATCCCCGGCCCGAGCTCTGGAACCTTACGCCTGGCCCTGAGGGGGACCACTTAAGAGATGTCGGGCTCCCAGCCCCTGTTGTAGAGACTATTCTGAGCGCTAGGTCTCCTCTACTAGGAGAGCCTATGCCTGCAGATGGCGTGTCTTTGATGCCTGGTGTGCTACACATCATGCAGACCCAGTCCACTGCCAGATTGTTTCAGTGCTGGAGTTTCTGCAGGACAAACTGTCCTCGGGCACTAATCCTAGCACACTCAGGGTTTTCGTGGCCGCCATTTCGGCTTGCCTATTGTCGATAGGGAGACATCCTCTAGTTGCCCGCTTCATTCGAGGTGCCAAGCGGTTGAGACCCCAAACTAGAGCTAGAGTTCCTTCCTGGGACCTAGCTATAGTGCTGGAGGGCTTAGTAAGCACTCCTTTGAACCACTGGAGTCAGCGCCTGTTAAATTTCTGACTCTAAAATGGTTCTTCATGCCATTACCACCTCAAGAGGGTTGAGATTTGCAGGCTCTGTCAGTTTCGCCCTCCTGCCTAGACTTTGCTCCCGGGCTGGTCAAAGCCATTTTGCATCCTCACCCTAACTATCTTCCAAAAGTTCCATTCTCGACCTTAAATCCGGTCATTCTTGAAGCCTTCTGTCCTCCGCCATTTACAACACCGGAGCAGGAGAGACTTCACTTACTGTGTCCAGCACGTGCCCTCCAGACTTATGTCCACCGCACTAGCCAGTGGCGTAAGTCCGAACAGCTGTTTATATGTTACGGGGGCTGCAAGCTGGGGGTTGCAGCTACCAGACAAACTATATCACGTTGGGTGAGGGATGCCATTGCCCTGGCCTATGACGCGTGCGCGGTCAAACTTCGCCCATAGGTGTGAGGGCTCATTCTACTAGAGGGGTTGCAGCTTCAACAGCTCTAGCAAAAGGTGCCCGCTGCAGCAAGTTTGTGATGCGCAGGCTGGTCCTCTCCGCACACATTCATCAGATTCTATAGCTTGGATGTTCATGCTACTGTGGGCTCGCATGTCCTTGAGTCATCATCCCAAAATTGTGTTTGAGACCTCTTTTGTGTTTGTGCACACTTCACAACCCGAGGGTCCAGACACTTACAGTGCGGCGGCGTTGGTATTCGTTCCCCATAGCGTAATGCTACGCAGCATCGAGTGTAGCTTTTGACAGGGAACGCCTCGGGTTACTTGACTGTAACCCTGTTCCCTTAAAAGCGGAACGAGATGCTGCGCTGCAATGCCGCACTGGGCGAGTCCGGGCGCTCTTCAGACAAAGTTGACCTGAAGACGCTCCCGCGTCATGTGTTATTATACCCTCTGTTCAGGTGCGCGCAATCACACAGCTGCCACTGATGAGCTGCGTCACCAACAGAGGTATTATAAGCCAATTCTTGGCGTGTTTGACACACGTGCTTCACAACCGGTCACACAAAGAATGTTCCCCATAGCGTAATGCTACGCAGCATCTCGTTCCCGCTTTTTAAGGGAACAGGGTTACAGTCAAGTAACCCGAGACATTCTAAAGCCAAATAAAATAAAGCAAAATTAGTTTTTACAATTACAGTTTTACAATTTTAGTACACTTTTTACACAAATAATGACTTCCAACCACTCCCACTTTTCTTTGAACTTTTGCTGTGACTTGGCGTTGTGGCACAATGGCAACAATTTAATTTTTGTTTTATTTTACACCTCTGGGAAAGCTAACCAGTTTGTTTATATCTAATCTAGCCTCTGACAATTGATGACCCTCAAAGGAGTTACGCTACCAGTATATTTTCCTCTTGATCAAAAGAAATACATTAATACAAAACTAAATGCTACTTTTTCCAATGGACTCCCGGTGTGCTATGTGTGCATCGAACAGGCCAAAGAAATCTGCAGGTGCAAGTGGGAACAAGAATAACACTGACTGGGTAAGATAAAAAGACTGATAGATAAAGTGATTAAATTTCCAGATTTACAGTGTTTCTTTATCATACAACAGATGGAGTGTGACAACTGTGACAGATGGTTCCATGTAGAGTGTATTGGGATGGATGATGAAGAAGAGACAATGGAATTGTTCTTTGTGCAAATGAATGTTTACTTTATATATACATAGCTATTAGTAGTAGTAGTAGTAGTAGTAGTAGTAGTTAAATTACACTTTCGTGTTTATTTCATAAATGGATATAGCTAAGCAAGAAGAAATCTTTGCAAACTGCTAAAAGACTTATCTTGTAAATACTGTGTTGGTTATAAAAAAGGTTATATAAAAAAGTGTAAATAGTAAAACCCCTCAAATGTGTGTGTGTGATTCTAATACAGTGGCATGAAAAAGTATCTGATGCCTTTGGAATTTCTCACATTTCTGCATAAAATCACCATCAAATGTGATCTGATCTTTGTCAAAATGACACAAATGAAAAAACAGTGTCTAGTTTAACTAAAACCACCCAAACATTTATAGGTTTTCATATTTTTAATGAGGATAACATTAGGGCTGTACTAGAATAATCGAATATTCGAATATTCGTTCGGTGAGGTGGCATTCGATTTTCAGTTTTGAGATTCGAATATTCTTTTTTTTTTTCCCAACACGTGACTTCCGTCGCGGACTCATTCTCACTCATGCTTGAACCGCCTGTTGGCGAACGTAGTGATTTATTTCATCTCATACTGAATAGGTACAAAACGCCCAAGACCTCAGCTGTTTGGGAGCACTTTAAATTAAGTGAGGATGACAAGACAAAGGCAGTGTGTCAAATATGCGATTTGAAACTGGCCTACCACAACAGCACCACAAGTTTGAAAAATCACCTGAGTTCTGTAAGTAGCAGAGTATGTGAGCGGTGCGGAGAGTGGGAGCGGGGCGAGGAGCAGAGTTGTATGATTTTACCAGGTGTGAGGAGCGGATTTTTCAAATGTTGGAGCGTTGAGATTTTCTCCGGCTCCGAAACGCTCCACTACGCTCAAATTCCAATCACGAGCCAGGAGTCCCAGGATCAAACCACTGTCAGGAGACGGAGGGGGACTCAAAATGTTTCTAATCATATTTTGCATTTGTTTGCATTTGTATTGTTTTATTAGTACTTTCACAAACATTTATATAAAGTACTTCGTATTCGTTTTACACTACATGCATCTTCTGATCAGACACTGGTGTTATTAAAAAAATTAATATAAAAAGTAAAAAATACCTTGGAGCGGAAACGGAGCTAGACGTAAATGGACGGAGTGGGGGAGGGAGCGAGCAGCGGAAAACCACACACCCAGAGCGGAGCTTGAGCGGAGTAATTATGAAATACTTTGAGCGTGGAGCGCAAATTCTTCCCGCTCAGCTCCGCTCACATACTCTGGTAAGTAGCACACGGCAAAAAAAAAACTGCTTTTATGCGCTTAATTTGCTATGATAAATAGGCTGATTGCAAATACGTCACTATTATTATATATTTAGCCCCACCCACCGAAGCTTCGAATATTCGATATTGATTGCCACTTAAGCTTCAAAGCTCAAAAAATGGCATTCGAAACAGCCCTAGATAACATGCAAACAATGACAGAAGGGTGAGGAATAAGTAACTGAACCATCACATTTAATATCTGGTTGCCCCCCCTTCGGCAGCAATAACTTCAACCAGACGTTTCATGTAGTTGCAGATCAGCCTGGCGCATTGATCAAGATCAATCTTGGACCATTCCTCTTTACAAAACTGCTGCAGTTCAGTCAGATTCATGGGATCTCTGGCATGAATTACTGTCTTGAGGTCATGCCACAGCATCTCAGTGGGGTTCAAGTCAGGACTTTGACTTGGCCACTCCAGAACGTGTATTTTGTTCTTCTGAAACCATTCTGAAGTTGATTACTTCTGTGTTTTGGGTCATTGTCCTGTTGCAGCATCCATCCTCTTTTTAGCTTGTCTGACAGACGGCCTCAGCTTTTCCTGCAAAACATCCTGATAAACTTTTGACTTTTCCATTAATGATTGCAAGTTGTCCAGGCCCTGAGTATCGAATAGTCGATGTTTGCACAGAGATATTGGACTGTGCCAGTGATTTCTGTAAGTATGAGTATTCTGCGCTGAACTCTTGTTATTTTTGGTGGATGGCCACTCTTTGGGAGAGAAGCAACAGTGCCAAACTCTCTCCACTCTAACTTGTAACCTTTCCCGGCTTTAGACAAATCAACAATTCTTAATCGCAGGTCTTCAGAGTGCTCTTTTGAGCGAGCAATGCTGCACATCAGACAAATGTCCTTGAAAATCCTTAATTTTGTACATAAAAATTGATATAAAATTAAAAAAAAGATGGAAAAAAATGGAGTGCATGGTACTACTAGGCTAGTGCTATGAATATGAAGTGGATTGAAGTGACTAGGTCACATGACCTGAAAGCTATTGAAAAAAATCCATAATTGTCACATAAAAAAATTCATATAAAATTCAAAAAAAGAGAAAATTGGGAAAAAAGTGGTGTGCATTGTACTACTAGGGTAGTACTATTAATTTGAAGTGGATTGAAGTGACTAGGTCACATGACCTGAAAGCTATTGAAAAATATCCTTGATTTTGTTCATAAAATAATTCATATAAAATTAAAAAAAAAAGAAAATTGGAAAAAAAGTTGTGTGCATGATAATACTAGACTAGTACTATGAATATGAAGTGGATTGAAGTGACTAGGTCACATAACCTGAAAGCTATTGAAAAAAATCCATAATTGTTACCTAAAAAAATTCATATAAAATTCAAAAAAAGTGAAAATTGGAAAATAAAAGTGGTGTGCATGGTACTACTAGACTAGTACTATGAATATGAAGTGGATTGAAGTGACTAGGTCACATGACCTGAAAGCTATTGAAAAAAATCCATAATTGTTACATAAAAAAATTCATATAAAATTTAAAAAAAGATGAAAAAAGTGGTGTGCATGGTACTACTAGGCTAGTACTATGAATAGGATTGAAGTGACTAGGTCACATGACCTGAAAGCTATTGAAAAAAATCCATAATTGTTACATAAAAAAAATAATATAAAATTCAAAAAAAGAGAAAATTGGAAAAAAAAGTGGTGTGCATGGTACTACTAGACTAGTACTATGAATATGAAGTGGATTGAAGTGACTAGGTCACATGACCCGAAAGCTATTGAAAAAAATCCATAATTGTTACATAAACAAATTCATATAAAATTCAAAAAAAGAGAAAAATGGAAAAAAAGTGGTGTGCATGGTACCACTAGGCTAGTACTATGAATATGAATTGGATTGAAGTGACTAGGTCACATGACCTAAAAGCTATTGAAAAAAATCCATAATTGTTACACAAACAAATTCATATAAAATTCAAAAAAAGAGAAAAATGGAAAAAAAGTGGTGTGCATTGTACTACTAGGATAGTACTATGAATATGAATTGGATTAAAGAAACTAGGTCACATGACCTGAAAGCTATTGAAAAAAATCCATATTTGTATATATAAAATTCATATAAAATAAAAATAAAAAACATAAAAGTGAAAAAAAAAAAAGAGGTGTGCATCGTGCCACTAGATTAGATCTATTGTTTATAAGTAGTTTGGTGAAAAAAAAATTGTTTATCTTGAAGCTATTGAATTTATTTATTTCCTTTGTTCCCGTGATCGTCATTTATTGACGGTCCATAAGTCTCATTGCTCTGTGCTAAGGGCGGTGCTTCTAGAGTGAGTTCCCCGCAATAATGACACACTAGTCGGACACAGACAACTGAAGCTCCCGGTGAAAGTGCGGAGCCGAATATCCAACGTCCAACGTCAATCTAAATTCACTCATTAGTTGGACTCCAACTAAGAAAATAAGATGGCGAGCTGGTAGGACAACATTTTCTATTCTTCAACTGGATAAATGAGGACTACGTTTTTCCCTCCTCTATTTTTTTTTTTCGCTCCCTTACTCCACAACCTGTTTATGCGAGGTGGGCTTTTCAAGCATGACGGCCATAAAGACAAAAAAAAGAGAGAGACTTATATCTTTGTGTGTCTTTCTTCAATTCCTGTTAGAATATTAAATTTGTGTTTAACTAAACAGGCCCAGCATCAATTCATGTGTAAATATGGTCATTACCTGAGCAATCTGCAGGGGGGTTGGGTGTGTGTGTGTGAATGGTTGCTGGTGGCAATTTCTTTTGTGCTGAGGTGGCTAAAATCTCACAGCACATAGCCTACTACTTCAGTGCCCTCAAGAATTCTGTGGTGTACGAACCTCCTCTCCAAGAAAAGAAAATGCAGAGAAGACTCACCACTCGGCAGGCCTTGGAAATGATCCTGAGTGAAGTAAACCCTTGTGACTCAGGCTATGTCCACACGAAGCCAGTGCATCCCCTATCCGATCTTGAGACGGCGTCGTCTCAAGAAAATATCTGCGTACACACGACCAGCTGAAAACGATGTAGTATATATGCCCGACCAGTATGGGGCGCTGTAATTCTGCCACAGATATACACTATACACGGAGAAGAAGACTTTGAGCATGCGCATAACCGCAGAAGAAGACGAAGACCTAAATATTTATTTTCTAATAAAAACAAGTTCTCAAATTGTTGCAGTCATATATTTAGAGTGTAGTAATTGGTGCCCTCATGTTTGTTGTTTGCTCTTCAATATACGGACTGAGTTCTGAGTGCTTTGGACATGCGGAAATTCTCTCTCCATTCATTTTCTCCTGGTTGCTCTCCTGGTTCTCTTTCGCGGTGGATCTAAGAGCATGTGGCGTATGGTGTTGTCCATTATCGCTTGTTGCTCACCACAACTGCATAGAAGCAATAGATTTTGCTGTAATAAAGCTTGTAGGCTTAGTAGCTTCTGCAGCACGAACTCAATCATGTAGTCCGCCATTATTGTTGTTGCTGTTACGTGTGACGAGGCCGACACGTGATGCGATGACATCATCGTTTTCACAAAATATACGGATTGGCTGTACACACGACACCGCAAGGGTGTCGCAAAGGTGTTGTCGAAAGATTTATCCACTTTAGAACCCTGTTTCAAAAAATAGCGGATTCAGTCTCCCAAAACACCGGATCCGTGTGGACGAAAGGCCAATACGATACAAAATGTATATGGATACAGTGATTTGTGTCTCCGTGTGGACAGCCCCTCAGATGGAGAAGACATAGAACTTCAGCCGGATTCGGACTCAGAGCGTTCTGACCTGTCTTCAGGTTAAGTTTCATGTCATATTATTTCCTACTTCATTTTAAACCAGTAAGTGGAAAACACCAAAAAAGCAGAGTGGAGTGACATAAATATTTACTCTGCCTTTTTTGTATTGTCCACTTTTTTGTTTGTACTAATTAGCAGACATTCACTGCCATCTGAAGTGCAAACATTATTAGTTGTTTCTTTGCTTTAGTTGTATCTTTTTATTTAGGAAGATATTTCAGACATTATTCCGATACAGAGAAGGAGATACTGGAATTATTATTAGTATCTATGCATGCATTTGTGATATCATTTGACTTTTCCATTGCTCACAATTTGAATTTGTTCACACTGCAGATGAGGAGACTGCTCCTCAACCAAAAAAGAGAGCCCTTTTGGGGACTGACCTGAAAGACAGCGAAAGATGGCACAGTGTGGCGTGAAGAACAGTTGGGGACGCGTCTCCCTTTCACCCCAATCAAAGCGTACGCTGCAGATGGAGAGCCAACGGCTAAGGCCAGGAAAAATATCTCGAGTCGCCTTCAGAGCTTCCTGTGTTTCATCACTCTTGACATGCTTCATAGCATTCAAGAATGGACTATTCAACATGCACAGGAAACTGAGCATGTTCATTGGTTCATGGCCCTCCCTGAACTAATGGCATTTATTGCAATTGTCATCTTGCGGGGGCTTACCAAGAATACATCACTACTGACTGCTGGTCAGCAAACCTACGGGAAACCCACATATCATTGGAACAATGCCGCGAAACCGCTTCCAAGACATCATGCGACACCTACGCTTTGATGACAGGTCCACCCAGAGTGATCGAGCAAAGACTGATAAGTTTGAAGCAATTTCCACATTGTACCCATTTGCCTAAAGTCAG
Organism: Perccottus glenii; assembly: GCA_024416835.2. Lineage (NCBI taxonomy): Eukaryota > Metazoa > Chordata > Actinopteri > Gobiiformes > Odontobutidae > Perccottus > Perccottus glenii. The sequence continues at coordinate 8,868,179 of CM044565.2, read as the reverse complement.
CCACTATCATTCCTGTGCCCAAACAGAATAACATCACTTGTCTAAATAAATACAGACTGGTAGCACTCACTTCTGTAATCACAAAATGCTTTGAAAGACTGGTTATAAAGCGCACTAAATCCACCCTACATCTTGACCTTCATCCAATACACCTACAGAACACACAGATCTACAGAAGACGCCATTGCAATTGTGCCATATAAAACTTGCTGTGTACCAAAACTATTGGGAAGGTGGGCCTCAGTCTATTTTCATAGGTACGTTTGATTGTAGAGGCGACTAAATGAACCCAAAACAAATTGTCAGAATATACAATGCAAAAACTTGACTTTATAACTTTCGAGGAGCTAAGAGAACAATGTTGATTGAAGAATAAAAGCCTGGGTACTTTGTTTCAGGCTGCTGGATTTATAATATACTGTATAACACTGTCCTCACAAGTGCAGTGCAGTATTTCTATACGGCATCACATATTTGTGATCGGTTCTGACCAATGGAATCAAAGGCAGAACAGACCTGGGAAGCAATAATAAGTTATTTTGTGTTGTTTAGGTTTTAAATGATGGCATGGATATCTATGAATAAAAGACATGAAAAGAGGAAATAAATCATACAAAATCCAACCAGTGGGAGTTGTAGGTGCCTTGTCCCAAAAATCCTTTCAGGGTCAACCTTAAATGGCCAATGGTGTGATTGGTGACAGAGCAGAGATGGCAGTGTAGTTCTTAGCTATGTATGGGCTATAAACATTGTGAAATCTGGCGTTGCAGACCTTTAACTAAAATAGACTGATTGTTATATTTGTTCTGGACTGTTAAAGCCATATATGTTTGCTCCGATTAATTATGACAGTTAAGGCGTGTTGCCAAGTCTACTTTAACACAGTTGCCGCGGGCTGTTTTTCATGTGGATGGAAGTCGAGAGAGAGAGAGATTTGTTATTTAGTCATTATTTTTATCTTTTAAAGTCCATTTTGGGTTCAAAGCATAGTATAATAAAATCACCAAAACAAGTCTTCATGTTAAGAATGAATAGTACACAAACATTACTAAAACTGTAAAAACTGTTTTGTTTTTTTTAAATAAAACATTCATTAATTATTTTATGATAAACAATAAACATATTAAATAATAATAGATAAATAAATACATTCAAAAATAAATACAATAGGCTAAATAATAATAATAATTTGTATGTAGGCTACATGCATTTAGAAGAAGAAAAGAGGAATAAAGAAATGAAAAGTCAGTCATACCCGAGGGGATGGGGTTGGTGTGGATTGTCAGCAGTCTAATATTGGGGGTCGCGGTCAGAAAAGTTTGGGAACCCCTGCTTTAGATGACTTTACACTTTGACTTGGTGGAGCAAGTGTAGCTAATTACAGACCTTGAGAACAAACATCAAACATCATACTATTATAGTAAATGAATGTCCCACTGTTACTGAGAATTAGCTCAGACTGAATGTAGAAAACAAGCAGTAATGCATTTAAAATGAAATCCCAGGATCAGATTAAATTTGTGGGATTTAATGTATGTTGCTGCTCACGTTATTTGCTGTCTTCCTGATTTCCTCCAAAGTGAAGCATTAAGTGCTGCTTGAGAGTAAATAAAATATGCATTATTTTAAAAACACAGGATCAGATCTAAAAATAAAAAGGTTGAAGTAAAGGCATCTGGACTCTTTTCAAGTTGAAGACGTTTTGTCTCTATTTCCAAGAGACTTTATCAAAAAATCTTTACCTTGAAAACTGAGTCCAGATGCCTTTACTTCAACCTTTTTTTTTAAAGATGTCTTGGATGACTGAGAACCTTCACAGACATTTCCTGGAGATGCAAAATTTGAAATGGAATTATAGTGCAGCTGCAATGTCTCAAAAGACAGAGATGTTACACTGTAGCTACAAATGACATGCTTTTGTTTACTACAACACCACAACATAAGATAAAATCAGCTATTTCCAGTTTTTGTGCATAAGGTAACTCAAAACTAATATTTGTTGCCAAAAAAAGTACAATGGAGAGGCTATTTATTGCATGTTTATGTTAGATAAAGGAATACATCCTGTGCCACTAACAAGAAAGGAAAGGCCATAGTAAGTGTAGTGTTTCAGGGTCAAAAAATAAGTTGTGGAGTAATTTAATTTGTTTTTTTACAACCTAATCCATAAAAAATGGTTAGACCGGAATCATAGTAATGTCTGTAGTAGGGACAAAACCAAGAAGGCAGTCCATAGGGTACACATCACCCAGCAGGTTAGAGATTTGCGTCTACCCTAGGAGGAGATAGAAAAGAAAAAGAAGTGCTAAACAACTACTGCAACAATAGGTGGGTGTAAAAATAATATGAGAGGTTGAGCATGTACCTACAGCCAGTGTGAGTGTGTACCTACAGCTACAACCAGTGTGAGCGTGTACCTACAGCTACAACCAGTGTGAGCGTGTACCTACAGCTACAACCAGTGTGAGCGTGTACCTACAGCTACAACCAGTGTGAGTGTGTACCTACAGCTACAATCAGTGTGAGCGTGTACCTACAGCTACAACCAATGTGAGCGTGTACCTACAGCTACAACCAGTGTGAGCGTGTACCTACAGCTACAACCAGTGTGAGCGTATACCTACAGCTACAACCAGTGTGAGCGTGTACCTACAGCTACAACCAGTGTGAGTGTGTACCTATAGCTACAATCAGTGTGAGCGTGTACCTACAGCTACAACCAATGTGAGTGTGTACCTACAGCTACAACCAGTGTGAGCGTGTACCTACAGCTACAACCAGTGTGAGTGTATACCTACAGCTACAACCAGTGTGAGTGTGTACCTACAGCTACAACCAGTGTGTGTGTACCTACAGCTACAACCAGTGGGAGTGTATACCTACAGCTACAACCAGTGGGAGTGTGTACCTACAGCTACAGCCAGTGTGAGCGTGTACCTACAGGCGCAACCAGTGTGAGCGTGTACCTACAGGCGCAACCAGTGTGAGCGTGTACCTACAGGCGCAACCAGTGGGAGTGTGTACCTACAGCTACAGCCAGTGGGAGTGTGTACCTACAGCTACAACCAGTGTGAGCGTGTACCTACAGGCGCAACCAGTGTGAGCGTGTACCTACAGGCGCAACCAGTGTGAGCGTGTACCTACAGGCGCAACCAGTGGGAGTGTGTACCTACAGCTACAGCCAGTGGGAGTGTATACCTACAGCTACAACCAGTGGGAGTGTATACCTAAAGCTACAACCAGTGTGAGTGTATACCTAAAGCTACAACCAGTGGGAGTGTGTACCTACAGCTACAACCAGTGTGAGTGTATACCTACAGCTACAGCCAGTGGGAGTGTGTACCTACAGCTACAACCTGTCAGATCCACTCCGTGTCTCTCAGGGATCCGCTCCACTTTCCTTCTCTCTCCTTCATCTCATCATTGCCACCTGTCCCAAGCACCTGTAACCTATTACCATCTTCCCTGCCAGATCGTTCAGCATACTTTGTGTGAATGTTTCCAGCGTTTGTTCCAGCTCTTGTCTCAGCCCTCTCTCCAGCCTTCGCCCCAAGTCTCAGGTTTGGACTTCACTCTTAGCCCAGCTTCCCAGCTTGGCCCCAGTCACCGACTCGGCTCCAGGCTTCGGCGCAGCTCCACGGCTCACTCCAACTCTCAGCCCAGCTCCCCAGCTTGGCCCCAGTCACCGACTCGGCTCCAGGCGGCGCAGCTCCACGGCTCACTCCAACTCTCAGCCCAGCTCTCCAGCTTGGTCTCCAGTCACCGGTTCGGCACCAGGTCTCGGTTCAGCTTCACGGTTCAACTCCAACTCTCAGCCCATCTCTCCAGCTTCATATCACTATCTGTACTTTAATAAAGTATCACTTACCTTCACTGTCTTGTGCGCACTTGAGTACTCATTCCCGCATTACACAACCAGTGTGAGTGTGTACCTACAGCTACAACCAGTGTGAGTGTGTACCTACAGCTACAACCAGTGTGAGTGTGTACCTACAGCTACAACCAGTGTGAACATATACCTATGATCAATCAGTCTCCGTCTACATCTAATCAGTCTACGTTTGGTGAAACAAGTATGTTTTGAGTTTGATTTTGAAATCCTCAACAGAGTCAAAAGTGTAGTTTAAATAGTGACTGCTGGATACAATGCAGTTGGGAGTGAAGGTGGAGGAAATCCATTGATGAGGAGGAGTGGCAGAGGCAAAGATCAGTTTTACCATTGTAGTGAATGCAGGAAATTAAGTGGAACTTTGAGGACCAAGGAAGACACAAATCCACAAGGACACTTTGTTAAAAGAGGAGACTTAAAAATAATTTAAAATGACTAATTAATAAAATACTTTACATTTATTAATGTTAAAGTTAAATACACAGCATTAGTTCAGGCTTGTATTATGTCTGTCTCGAGTTAAGATTTGGTGTTCTGTCTGAAGTCTGTCACGAGTACTCTTTACCAGGACCGGAAGAAGGACTCACTTTACAGACCCCACAAAGGCAGGTAGTTCAAAAAGGTTTATTAACAGAAAGGCAGATGTGCAAAATCCAAAACGTGTAATCAAAAACAAGGTTAAGGTCCTACACAAAAACTCTGGATTAGAAAACACCAGCAATGTCACTAGAAACTAAATACTACAAAATTAAGGTAGTCTTTAAAACATAAGCTCCACTCCAGACTTCAAACATACCGGTTCAGACATAAGGCGTCAGACCTGAGGTTACAATTCAGAGACTACAATCCAGTGACTTGACGTGACAAACCGGAGACTACAATCCAGCAAAGGACAGGGAAAACACCCAGAACTTATAGGGAACACAATGAGGCACAGGTAATCACAACGGAGGGAAAAAGACAAGACAGGAAGTAAATCTAACAAACCAACAAAAGTAAGACACTTCACAATAATACACAGGAAATTAAATACATTACAGCAACAGATTAGTTTGGGACATGCCAAAGTCATGAATTAGGGTTGTGTGTTATGTAATTATTTTACTGTACTATCCTTTTTATTCCCCCTGAGTTCATCACAAAGGCTTAAACACGGGAACAGTCTTCTTTTCTCTAAAAAAAACATCTCACTGTTTCTACTCTCAGACCACACCAAGTTTTGTGCTTGAGTTAAGGTTTTGTGTTTAGTCTTGAGTTAAGGTTTTGTGTTATGTAATTATTTTACTGTACTATCACTTTTGTTCTCCCCGGGTTTATCCCAAAGGGTTAAACACGGGAGCTGTCTAATTTTCTCTAAAAAACTATCTGACTTTTGCTACCCTCAGAACAAATCAATTTTGGCTCTTGAGATGAGGTTCTATATATAACTTCTGTCAAGTTTCATTCTGTAAACCTTACTTAACCATTTAATAAACTCCTAGTTCAGGATTAGGATAAAGACGTATTCAATCTCTAGGTCCTTCTTTAAACTCCCACCAGCCTCTCCCATTGGCACAGAGGTCTGATTTAAAGGATCAGACTCACTAGCAGCAGGCAGTCTAAAACTGGACATCAGAATAACAGGTAATTCGACCGCCGGACAGTTCTCTACCAAAATCCTCCCTAAACAGGTGGGACTGTCCTGAGGGATGGCACTCACTGGAGGAGTCACACACTTGGGGCCAATTTTACAGAAGGAGCTGTTTTAGGGTTAGACCAGGCTTTAACAAACAAACTTGCAATCAAGCCTGGCATCCGCCTACAGACTGTCAGCTGCAAAAGTCATTAATGTGTAGAAGCGTGTATTGTTTTAGAGTCTCATGAAAAAAGGAAATAGCTGTGAGGAAGCCCTATATAAGAGGTGACTCCCGCACATTGTAAATGAGCGCTTGACCATTAGTGACCTTCGCAACACCATGGCTATGAAACCTAGCTTAAATCAAACATCTGCTTTGGCCAGAAAAACAAGCCCTGAAAATCATATGGCACTCGTTTAATGTTTTATTATGTTACGGGAAACACAATACACTCCAAAAACAGAGAAAGGAAAAGCATTAGTGCAAATGTTACAGTAAATGTTTGGGTACTGTGCACTAAGGATGATTCACAAATCAATTACATGACTTAAACCAAGATCATTAAATGTCATTTGGAGCAAAAACTAAATAAAAAATGACTTCCACTTCTACTCAACATTACGTCCATTATCTTCGTCCATTATTTCAGCACAGTGCAGGATGAAATGTGGTGTTGGAGTGCAATGCTACCGAAGAGCAGGATCATTACAGCAAAATGTTATGTAAAAATTGGAATATTACATTAGGCACGCCTCTCAGAGAGACATAATTAGAGGCTAGTTTCCTGTGTCGAACTAGATGCACATTTACAACACAAACATGAAGCTAAGACTTTGGAGCTAACAAGTTAATTGAAAATAAAAGGTATTGGTTGTTTAAATGTATGAAGAGCAATGTTTTTACTGTGGTCTTTAATTTTTTTCAACTGCAACATTTTGCACAATGAACCTTTTAATATAGTGAACCCGGTACTACACATTATAAAATAAATACACAAGGAGTATAAGAATTGATTGTACTGTAATATTTCCAGCAGTATGTACAGTTTGTGCAGCTCATGTTATAGAACAAAAAAAATGAAATGACTTGAGTATTGTGTTTTAAATTGCACTGGTTTTGTGTGATATTAAAGGACAACTTGTCCAATCACTGAATCTTTGAAAAAGATCCTCAAAGTCCAGATGTCTTAACCCTTTTTTTTAAGATGTCCTGGATGACTAAGAACCTTCACAGACATACCATCGTTAGGCAAGCAAACAAATATAGTACAGAGTAATTTAACATGTTTAATCAACGCAATTGATACAAAAAACAAAACCAGGATTTGTAAAAAAATCTGTTTCAAAATGAATTAGTATTTAACTTTTTTAGTAAATATAAATATATATTTTATTAAGTATGTTGATTCTTGCCTCACAACAAGAAGGTGTTGGGTTCAATCCCCCCAGTGGCTTTTCTGTGAGCAGTCTGCTTGTCCTCCCACCATCCAAAAACATACATGCGTGGATGTCTGTCTCAGCCCTGTGATTAAATGAGCATAGTCTACCCCTCCTCAGGCCCAGAGTTGATTTGATTTGATCTGATTTGATTCAATTTATTGTCATTACAATTGTACAAGTACACTGCAAAGAAAAGCTTTGATGGGATACACTTTGTGCATTCACATTTTATACTAAGACCACATCAGATCCAGTCACTCCAGTGTATAGAATTTAATGCCAGGTCTGAAGGTAGCCAATGCCAATGTATTCATATTTACAGTATGGCCTCTATTTAAAAGGTTGCTCAATGTGTACTGTACATTACACATTATACACATTATGACCAATGCAGCGTGTGTTGGATAAAGACAGGCTATTAACATTCCACTTCATAAAATAAAGGTATTTTGTTCTCACAGTTCTTTGCAAAAAAAAAGAGCCAAAAAATGTGCCAAATGTTTAGAAAGGGCTTTAAAATCTTAGAATGGTGTTTGGAGTCCATATGAACATAATTTACTCTTTTACGGTTACATTGTATGTTAAAAATGTATATTGTGGCATTTTTATTCAGTTGTACTCAAAGTTAGGTCACAAGTGCTCCTTTTCAAACAGAACCACAGGCATGACTTGCTCCATCCTGTTTATGTAGGTGGACACAACCGAGCGCTGGTACGCGCGTCATGTCTGAGCCTCTCCTAGGCGGTCTCTTCCTCCTGTAGATGTCGCTCACTTTCCTCCTGAAATACTGCCCAGAGAAGACATACAGCAGTGGGTTGAAGACGCTGTTGAGAAAGGCCAGATACACTGAAACCTGACATCCTATATCCAGAGTATGGAACCAGACGGTCTCTTCTAACAAACGCATATCGCAGAGAATGTCTAAGAATGTAAAGACTTGGAATGGAGTCCAGCACAAAAAAAACAGCAGTGTTACGGCGTAGACTAATGTTGTGGCCTTTTTATCAGTGAAGTGACAGAAAGCAATCTCTCGCCTTTTTGTTAACACTACTATTATGTTCCCACTGCAGAAAACAATCACCAGAAGTGGAAGTACGAAGCCGGCCATGTTCATAAGAATGTGATGGGCAAGCTTCCAAGAACTATTATGGCTGTATTCCAAGATACAAGAAACAGTCTCAAGGTCTTCAATGAACAGGACCTTTCTGTGGATCACTTTTGGCAGACTTAGGCTATGTCCACACGAAGCCAGTGCATCCCCTATCCGATCTTGAGACGGCGTCGTCTCAAGAAAATATCTGCGTACACACGACCGGCTGAAAACGATGTAGTATATATGCCCGACCAGTATGGGGCGCTGTAATTCTGCCACAGATATACTGTATACACGGAGAAGAAGACTTTGAGCATGCGTGATAACCTGCTGGCAGCTGCAGAAGAAGACGAAGACCTAAATATTTATTTTCTAATAAAAACAAGTTCTCAAATTGTTGCAGTCATATATTTAGAGTGTAGTAATTGGTGCCCTCATGTTTGTTGTTTGCTCTTCAATATACGGACTGAGTTCTGAGTGCTTTGGACATGCGAAATTCTCTCTCCATTCATTTTCTCCTGGTTGCTCTCCTGGTTCTCTTTCGCGGTGGATCTAAGAGCATGTGGCGTATGGTGTTGTCCATTATCGCTTGTTGCTCACCACAACTGCATAGAAGCAATAGATTTTGCTGTAATAAAGCTAGTAGGCTTAGTAGCTTCTGCAGCACGAACTCAATCATGTAGTCCGCCATTATTGTTGTTGCTGTTACGTGTGACGAGGCCGACACGTGATGCGATGACATCATCGTTTTCACAAAATATACGGATTGGCTGTACACACGACACCGCAAGGGTGTCGCAAAGGTGTTGTCGAAAGATTTATCCACTTTAGAACCCTGTTTCAAAAAATAGCGGATTCAGTCTCCCAAAACACCGGATCCGTGTGGACGAAAGGCCAATACGATACAAAATGTATATGGATACAGTGATTTTTGTCTCCGTGTGGACAGCCACTTAGTAAGAAGCTCAGTATCCACAGGACGAAGCAGATTATCTTGGCATAAAGAGTCCGCCTTAGCCACCTAGCTTTCATAGTCTTCACCAGCGCTAAGTAACGGTCAACGCTAATCATGACTATGGTGTAGATGCTGGTGTACAAATTGACAACAATGACTGAGTTGATTATTTTGCATAGAGCGTCCCCATATGGCCAGTTGAATTCATTGAGGATGTTCATGGCCCAAAACGGGAGGCTGCACATGAGGAGAAAGTCGGCAAGTGCGAGGTTGCCCAAGTAGATCTCTGCTACAGTGAGTCGGTCCTTGCTGACGAAGAATACTACTAAGACAAAACCGTTGAAGAGGAGGCCGAGAGTGGAAATAGTGAAGATGTACGGAGGGACGATGGTGTAGACAAGCTCCCATTCATTGGACATGGGAGACTCAGCTGGACTGGACGTGGAGGTGTTATCATTCCATTGCACTGGCACCAATGCATGCCTCAAAGGCTCCATGATCTGTGGCAAAAATGGCAACAAACATGTAACAAGAATAAAATCAAAAACTATTTATATGGAATAGAGTCACACAAGCTCTTATGCTTATTCCTATATCCCACAACTTTAAAACTCACATAGAGCAGATGAAATATCATTGAGCCACCTCCAAACTGTGAAAACACAAAGAAAATATCTTTGTGGACATTTTTCCCGCTAACTGTGAAAGCACAACCATTGTGTTTTTGTTTACTCTTTCCATTGTAGGCTGATCAGCAGACTATAGACAGAATAAAGCACCTAACTATATTAGCTTGATTACATTTTACATTACTCTAATTGACATAATGATGACGGACATATGGAGTCAAGTCAATGTCACATACGTATATATGAATAAACAAAAAAAGTTTTTTGCAATAGAAAAAAAGTTTCCAAGCAAAATATTTAAGGATTGCAAAAAAAATAAAATAATGTTGCAAAGCAGTTTTTCCTTTTCAATACCCACTACTTCATTGGCACAACGGTGGGTTAAAAGTTTAAGTTTATTGTTGTTGTTGTGACACAAAATTCAATTCTGGGGTTGTTATGTCAAGAGAGCGCCTACTTGAGAATTTGTTTTAAAGTTTTTGGACATGGGAGGAACCTGCACTCCTTACTCTACATTTACATTTACATTTAGTCATTTAGCAGACGCTTTTATCCAAAGCGACTTACAAGTGAGGAAAACAATGGAAGCATTTTTAACAACACAAGGTACAAAAAAAGTGCACAAAAAACTAGTCAGTTTAAACCCAGCACAGTTTACAAAGCTAAGGATAAGAGTTTTTTTTTTGAAGAAGAAGAAGAAATGAATCGATAGAAAGGAAGTAGAACTCAGTGTTTGTCAGTCAGGTGTTGACGGAAGAGATGTGTTTTCAGGCGTTTTTTAAAGATGGCTACAGAATCTGCTGATCTTGTAAAACAGATCCAGAGAAGGTACGCGAGAGTGATTTTTTACCTTTTTGGGACGGTACCACCAGACGTTGTTCATTTGCAGAGCGCAGGGATCTGGTAGGAACATAGGTCTGTATTAGTGAGTGAAGATATGAGGGGGCAGAACCAGAGGTGGTCTTGTAGGCCAAGAGCATTGTTAGCGGCAGTCAGCGCTGATGTTCCCCCGCCGAGAACAACCAGTCTTTTTAAGATTTACAGTTGGTCATGATGGTCCCTATATTTTTTAAAGTCGCACAAATTTGTATTAGGCTGTCTTTGTCTGTTTTTGTTTTTTACTCTTTAGCGTTCTAAAAGCTACCGTAACTATTCTCTGCGATATTTAAACCTTTTTAAAGCAAGGCTAAATGAGTTTTGCAAATTTACATCAGACTGACACGCAGGACTAATAGAGCATTTTATTTTGTTTTGTAAATTTATGTGACATTTAATTGACTCCATACTGATACTATTATACTGACACTCTAATACACATTAAACAGCATGGTACAATTTGCACTTGGCAGTTTAAGCATAAATATAATATAAGCATAAATACATATATATTTGTACAATGTGACTAACCAGAATAATACAGGTTTTTCAGTATATATTTTATTGCTAAGTGGCAAACAAGTTAACACTAGGTGCAGTAGATTCTCAGAAAACAACCAAGACCCAGCATTCATGATATGCACACTCTTAAGGCTGTTGGGCATTTTTACAGATGAAGCCACCAGCACTTGTTGAACATGCATTTGAAAGCCTGAGGAAAATGGGTTGTTTAAAACATTGTTCAGAAGAACAACATGAAAAGAGGTGCAGACTGGCCTAAAGAGAAATGGAGGAACAGTTTGTGACTGATGTGGGCAAAATTGTTCTTTTCAGGTCCAAGAGCCACAGACAGTTTGTGAGACGACCCCCAAACTCTGAATTCAAGCCACAGTACCCAGTAAAGACAAAATACTTGAAGAAGTCAGGTTGCCTTATGCTGAAGAGGACATGCCCTTGAAATGTTTGTTTCAACAAGACAATGACCCCAAACACACGCGTAAACGAGCAAGGTCTTGGTTCCAAACCAACAAAATTAATGTTATAGAGTGACCAGCCCAATCCCTGGGACCTAAATCCAATCCAGAAACGGTTTGTGAAGCAAAACCAAAAATTGTAAATAAATGCCACGAGTTGGTGCCACACAGATGTGTAAAAACTGTTGTCATACAACTAAATATTAGTTTAGTGATTCACAGGATTGTTAAATCCTAGAAACAAAAACATTTGTACAAAACAGTTTTGAGTTTGTACAGTCAACAGCAGACAATGCAATTTTTTTTAACACACCCCTTTCAACTATTTGCCCAATTGCACAGCCTTAAGAGCGTGCATATCATGAATACTGGGTCTTGGTTGTTTTCTGGGAATCTACTGCACCTACTGGTAACTTGTTTTAACATTTAGCAAAAAAAAATATACTAAAAACCTGGATTTTTCTGGTTTATATATATATATATATATATATATATATATATATATATATATATATATATATATACATATGTATATATATTATTAATTATACATATGTATATATATATACATATGTATAATTATACAGCTCTGGAAAAAATTAAGAGACCAGTGCAATTTTTTCTAGCAATCAGCGTCTCTACAAGTATGGAAACCTTTCCATTCCAATGTGTGTTGAATCCCAACACAGGCACACCTCATTCTACTGAATCTGGTGCTGATTAGGTGATCACCTGAACCAAATCTTATTTAATAAGGAAAAGTATAAAAAAAAAACACTTCTGTGGTCATCACTATCCCCTTGCAAATAAATGCTCTAAATTACAATATTTTTATTTGGAATTTGGGAAAATATGTTGTCAGTAGTTTATAGAATAAAACAAAAAACAAAAATTATTAATAAAAAATATTGATTATTAATAAAAATAATTTTACCCAAACACATACCTATAAATAGTAAAACCAGAAAAACTGATAATTTTGCTGTGGTCTCTTAATTTTTTCAAATGTCAAACAAACCTAACCTTTTTTATTTAGGTCCACTGTTATCAAATTAAATAATAAAGTTCTTACCGAGTGTTTCATTGCCTGGTCTTTGTCTAATGAAGATCACGTCTGACGCACGACTGGTGTGTGTACATGGACTTTCTGGAGTATACAGACTCAGAGAGGGCCGAACTGTTGAGGGACCTCTTTGTATATAGTGTAGCGTTTTTCCACACCCATAACAGAGACGACCATTAATCCACTTGTTTATAATGAGTCAAAATCTGGACTCTGCAATAGGTTTTACGTGCAGTTCACTAAATAACGTAACAAAAAGTAGTGAAGACCAGACGGGATTAGAGAAAATACTCATTATGCCATCAAAATGGTTAAAGATATGTGGGACATATGATACTATACTACTATACAACCTGCAAAAGAGATTTGTAATCTCAGTGGGACTATCCTGGTTAAATAAGGGTCATTCAGGTGTAATAACTACAATAATTACATTACATTCCTCACTAGGACATTTTCACTAGGAAGGTCAAGACATTTTCAAAAGTCTTGACCATTAGGGCAAAGGTCATCCTTAGAAAAACAATAGTTTTCTACTCTATTTTGATGACTTTTGAAGTCCAGTGCACTAAAAAAGCAGTGGCTTTTAACTCATGAGTAAAACCTGTCTTAGCAAAAAACACATCACACTTTTCAGAACAATGGACAACAAGAAGGGCTATACACAATGAGCAGCTTTTGCTAATTAAGTACATTGACCTTGACAGTGACCTGTGGCAATGATTGCAAATGATTGATTGAGTGGTAGAGTGGTCAGCACTTCTGCTTGGTTGTGAGTTCAAACCGTGGCCGACTTCAACATCCTTGTCTTACTCCGGCCTTTCTGCGAGGAGTCTGCATGTCCTCCTCACATTGTCGGAGGACAATGTGGTACTCTCCAGGCTTCTTCTCGCCACCCAAAGTCGTGTGAATAGGTCAAATGGCAACTCTTAATGTCTCCCTAGTGAATGAATGTGAGAGTGAATGTTTGTCTCTGTATGTCCAAAAAGCCTAAGAAGTTGCTGCAACCATTTTTTTTTTGGTTTCTGACCTCTTGACCCTAAAGTGTGATTTTTGGAAGGGCTAGTGCACACTCAGCGTGGACACTGGACACTGCCAATATAAATGTTTTTATTTGTGAATATGTTTGTGTATTTCTATGTATTTTTCAACTGTCTTGGACACATTCCTGCATGGCCTGTCCGTCCTGGGAGTGGATCCCTCCTTCTGTGGTTCTCCCTGAGGTTTCTCTTTTTTCCCGGCTGGGTTTTTTTGGAGTTTTTCCTTACCCTGATGGAGGGTCTAAGGACAGGGGATGTTGTCTAGTGCAGTCTGTTAAGCCCTTTGGCGACTGTTGTTGTGACAAAATAAATGTCTTGTCTTGTCTTGGTGGTTCGAGTCCAAACATTGATAAAAAAAATAATAACAGCTACATACACTAAAGGCTTTTACCTTACAATGAACAGCAACAGCAGCTTTCCATCTTTTTATTTGTAGAAAAGCTACAGTTTACCTTTTATGGCTAATCTTGCACAGCAATAAGACAAATCGAATTGGCCACTGACTCATAGTACTCCAGTGACCAATTAACTGCCTCTATCAAACACACACTACTTTTTTCATTCTTTATTTTGATTGAAAAATTGAGTCAGTGTTTGAACATTTCAAAGGTTGATAAGTTTGTTGCTGGAAGATCGGTGTAGCTACACTGGTGATGACGCATGTTTAGATTTGAAAAGTGTCATTTGAAAACTTGGGAAAACATCTCAAGATAAACAACCAGATTACGCAGTGCTCAGAATAGATGATTTGACCAAACAACAGACAAAATCTTGTGCCATTTATTTGATAGAATTAATTGCTAACAATTAAATATGTTGTTTGCACAATTCATTATAAAATAAAGCAAAATAAACAGATAAGACTTAAATAAACTGAATTGAATAACAAATGTATTTGCTTTGAGCTTTTTTAAGTAAAAATCCTAGATTTTTCCAACTTTAGGCCTTTTATTTAGGCTAACTCTAAAAAGGAATTGATGCTTTTATCCAACTTTCACACTCAAACATCAAAAAAGAGAAAAGCTGTCTTTCTAAATTTTGCATTTAGGAAATGTTAATATTGAGAGTTTATATAAATTAAACTAACACTCGATGTGATTTACAACCTTTGCTAATAGCATTAGCTATTAAACAACTGGACTATCCTATTAATTAATTACATTCAGTTAACTGCAAGATCTGCTTTTATTTTTGGTTTGAACCTCACTCTATGTCCATGAACCCCAGTCCTTATTTTCAACATGTCTCAGTCTTTGATAAAATGAAAAAAGGTCATCCAAATATTTTGATGTCAGGAAGTTTCCCTTTAATAATATGTTTCCTTTGCCAGAGCCAAGTTACAGTTCTCTAATCCAGTGTTTTGTGCTGAGTGTTTCCTCTGTAGTCTTAGCCTGTAAACAAAATTGTCAAATTTCCTTTTCCTTTGATTTCTTTTGTAAAACATCCAGGTAAAAATTACACCTAAACCCAAAACATCACCTTTAGATATTATTACGAAAACCTCTTTCCAAAAAACCTTGATTTCTACACATTACCTCATACAATGAATATGGATTCCTATTTCTGTACCAAATTTAATACAGTAATGATAGGGTTAAAAGTATGTCGTATTACAGGAGTGATGTCGGTTCTAAATAAACATTTCTATTGTAAAGATCCACATTTTTAAATACAGTATACCAGGAAGAGAAGATCACAGAAGAATGTGGCATGTTAAATGCACAAAATGAGCTTAATCTCTACCGGGCAAGTTATCTACCCCGCCTTAAATCTTAGTGCTCTCATATTGTCTTGAAGTTACATAAGAATGACCTGACTTGCCCCTCTTCCATTTTCTTTGGAACACCACTCGAAAGACTTCCTTAGCTCTCTGTTTGAAGTTTTTCCCCACAAACACATACAAGAAAGGGTTCAGAGAACTATTGCTATAGCCAATGTAAGTCGCGAACTGTTCTCCAATGTCCAGAATATAGGCCCATGTGCACCCAGAGATAATGTTGTAATGGTCCAGAGAGTCCAAGAAGATGAAGGTCTGGTACGGAAGCCAGCAGATAATAAATACCATTAGCACAGTTAGCACAAGAATAGCCGCTTTTCTTTCCATAACACAACTATTGTTGTTCCTCATGCGCGGGCTGCTGCGGAGAACTTTGATGATGTGGTAACTACTGTAGGATACAATAGGAATAGGAATAAGGAAGCCCACTACAATGACAGTAAAGTTGTAGCGTAGTCTCCAGCCATCATGGGGTAGTCTAGATAGCCGATGCCTAGATGTGGAAGGAATTGGACAGAACGGAAAATAATTGCAGGGAAGCTTAACAAAACCCCAGTGGTCCAAACACAAAAGCAGATCACTCTTGCCCGCCAAGCCCCTCTGTTTCTTCCCTGTGACAAGGGTCTGGTCAGCACAAGATAGCGGTCCACACTCACCAGCGTAAGAAACAGCACACTACAGTAGTAATTCATCCCGATGATCGCGTTAATAATTTGGCACATGGGTTCACCAAAGACCATTGGAACTCATTGACGATAGTGGCCACCCAGAAAGGCAGGCAGGAGACCATGAGCAAGTCTGCCAGAGCTAGGTTACTTAGATAAATGTCAGCCACAGAGCTACGATGCTTCTCAATGCAAAACACTACCAGCACAAAGGAGTTGCCCAGAACTCCCAGAAAGCAGATGATGGACATGAATGCAGGCTGCATGGTGTATACCCAGGACCAGGCCTCTGTCTGGTTACACTCAAGATCAGCTGAAGTATTACCTTCCATTGGTAACTCACCTGAAAAGACAAGGCATGGTAACAGAGCTTGATTTATGTAAAACAATTTAAATAAAATGTGATATTATTAAAAGGCAGCCACACAGGCTTTGTACAATCCTTTGTTTTTCTGATTGGCTCACAGAAAAGTTATGTGTCTGTTGCTACTGCCACAGCTTGAATCCACAGTGACTAGTGTAACTCTTTGTATAGAATGGGGAGGGAAGAATGACTGCTGGCCAGGCTAAATGAATAGGATATTCTGAATTCTATGAAGCAGTATTGTCCCGCGTAATATAAAAGTATGCAAAAATGAAAAGTATGCATGTTGGCCTTCGTTATGGTTTGGTGCCATAAAAAAAAAAAAAAACCTTAACAAATTAATATATACCTATTTGTAAGAACAATTTTACATAATTTTATCTTGCTCTAGGGCAGCCCAATTCTGGAAACTATTTTCTGCCTTAGTATTCTTACGGGCAAAGACCAAAGCAAAAGTATTCATGCATTAATCAGAGGGAAGACTAAAATTGTTGCGTCACAACAACAAAGAAACAAAGTATAAACCATTGTTGCCAAGTCACAATATTATTACATGTAATTTTTCCAAACAAACAGAGGAAGCTCTCCACTTCTGTCGGTGTGGTAATGAAGTTTACACATGTTCAAGTAGCTAAATCACTACATGGCTACATGGCATACTATTTATTATTTTTTGATTGGTGTCAGCTGGAAGTACAAAGGCCACCAAAATACAGAACATGTACCAAAATAACATCTGATTTATGATGTTGTTGTTCTCTAAACTGCGGTTGTGCTAAGAAAAATCAAATGTAAGTAGTGGTGTACCCCGTACAAGCAATTAAAAAAAAATACAAATTATTGCTTTAAAAGACCGAACAGACAGTGTAACAAAAATAAAAGAATAGTAATAAAAAAAACAGAAAAATTAAGTTAATCATACAAGAAGTAAAGATTTGCAAGTAAAGAAAGATATGATCCATTTACTTCAAAAGGGTAGATAATACAAGTACGTAAGTAAGTAAGTAAGTAACCCACCTTTGGTCATTTGCTAGATGTGGTCAGTGTTGAAACCTCTCACACTGTAACAGCTTATCAACATAAGGACAGGCATGTTAAAGAGATTTTATATAAAACCTCTTATCAGTGTCAACATAGAGCAGATGAATGTGTTGCTACCCACACAGAACTGTATTTTTTAAGTTTAGCGAGTGTAGGACTAATGTTTCTTTTGAAGTCCCCAGATGTTGTTAATCATTAAGTACACATGCTAATTACTTTGGGTAAGCAGCAACTCTTAGCAACAGATGAGAGACATAAAACAGCCCTGGAACAAACAGACAATACTACTACTACTACTATGACCGAGTGCAGGAACTACACCAGCAGTACAAACATCTTGGTGGTAATATATTCCTTATAGTACATATGTACATTTCATAGAACTAAAAACAACTCTAAAACTTCCAAAAGAAGTGTGCTTATGACTGTTGGTGCAGCTGAATTGTGGTCCATGTAAGAGCAGGATGGAATTATTAAGTTTATGTCCAAAATACAGATACTGAACCACACCGTTGTATGTTTTACCCTTCTCTTACAGTCTCCAAACAGACCTTTGCAAGGTCAGTTTACCAACTTTAGCATGGTCATACCAGTTCGAAGAGCACAGATAACAGATAAGGCACAAACGGAGTCAAACAGACCCCATTTTTGAATTTTATTTATCCAGGCAAGTCCTTCTGAGGACTCCCATGGGAGGAAACCATTGTACATATTTTTGGTGGTAGGGGAAACCCGAGTACCCGGAGGAAACCTACGCAGACACAGGGAAGACATGCAAACTCCACACAGAAAGGCCCTGCCCATGCCAGGGATTGAACCCAGAACTATTGGGTCCAGATACGCTCCACTTCTTCCCTCACCTGATCACTGGCACAGTCATGGACCTACTATCCGGAACAGGCAAGAGGACTCACGGTGCAGACCCCACAAAGGCAGATGGTTCACAAGGTTTTATTTTCAGGCAAAAGGTACAGAATTGTAATCCAAAAGACGAGGTCAAAAACAAAGCTCAGGTCAGAACATACTATAAATCCAAAGCAGTAGACACGAGGAATACAATATAAATTCAATCCAATAAACACAAGGAATACACTAGAAGTACAATACAAATAAACACAATAGAAATTCAATACACTTAAAAGGAAACCTTACCAGGGAACTCACAACAGGGGTGAATACGAACTGGCCAGGTACAATAAACAAAAGGAAAAGACCAGAGACCTCACACAAGGGGTAATGTCAAACTGGCCCAAATGAACACGAGGACCATGACCAGCGCTCACGCAAGGGTTGAAGACAAACTGGCCCTGAACAGGGGACAACACACAGGTTATAAGGGAAACACAACAAGGGACAGGTGGAACACATATGGTGTGAAGCAGGTAATCACAAAGGAGGGAAAGACACAAGGGCAGGAAGTCAACCTGAAATAACAGACAGGGGTATGACACTTCACAATAAGACACAGGAAATGAAATACACTACATAAACAGACTGACTATCACAGAACACAAGGGTGGAACATGACAGGCAGCTATGTCACGCACCTGCGGCTTATTGCAGACATGGGGACTTGTGACTTGCTGACTTGGACTCTTTGACTTGGATTTTTATGACTTGACTTGACAAAAAATAAAACACTTGAGACTTGACTCGGAAGTTAAAGACTCGGGACTTGACTTGAGACACATTGACTTGAATATATATATATATATATATATATATATATATATATATATATATATATATATATATATTAGTGCTCTCAAAATTAGCGCGTTAACGCATGCGATTAATTTGAAATATTTAACGCGTTAAAAAAAATTAACGCAATTAACGCGGTTGCAGTTTTTTTTTATTTCCGGTTGTGTTCCATGTGTTTTCAACGTGCAAAGAAATATGGATAAGACCAAGGAAGGACTTTTAGACGGAAAGTTTCAGTATAAAACTCTGCCGGATGGTTCTGTGGATAAAACAAAAGTAATCTGTGCATTTTGCAAAGCCGAATTTAATTACCACAGAAGTAATTCGTCTTTGTCATATCACTTAAAAGCAAAACACCCCACCGAAACCACCTCTACGGGGCCTCGCCAATGTAAATTGCAGGAGTGCGTGCGTGGTAAAATGACAAGATCTGTAAGTGATAAGGTAATGAATGCTTTGGTTATTTGGATAGCTAAAAACTGCCGACCCATTAACATAGTAGATGACGATGGACTGCGGGACATCATTAGAACTGCATCCTGAGATGCCTCATACAATATGCCCTCAAGAGGAACCATCATGTCAAAAATACACACTTTGTATGACGATGAGAAGGCACGGAGGATGAACACGTTACAGCAAGCGACACACATCGCACTGACAGGGGACCACTGGACTTCTGTGAGCAATGACAACTACTTAGGCATCACAGCGCACTTCGTTGATAAAGAATGGAAATTGCATTCATTCGCACTAACCGTGTCTAAAACTGAGGAACGACAGTACGCTGAGGCATGTGCGGATCATTTTCTCGATGTGGCAAGAGAATGGAAAATCGAGGACAAGTTAAGCACACTTGGCACTGACAGTGCTCGTAATATGGTTGCTGCCGCGAGACTACTTCCATTTGAACACCTGCCCTGCACGGCCCACATTTTGCAACGAACTGTCATAGTTTCCATTCACGGCAGTGGATTTGAAAGTGTCCTAGCTAAATGTCGCAAGATTGTTGGGCACTTTAAGCATAGTCCATCCAACGCTCACGAACTAATGGAACAGCAAGTTGCATGTGGACAGAAACAAGAATCTCTCGTTCAGGACGCGTTACGACTAGATGGAATTCTACCTAGAGATGGTCAAGCGAATTCAGCGAAACAAATCTCCACTGACCACTACCCTGGCTCAGCAAAAGAGCAATGTTGCCATGTTGACTACACAGGAGCTCGCCAAACTGCAAAAGCTGGAGGAACTACTTGAACCTTGCAGGTAGATTAATATTATTTTCTCCGTCTCTTGTCTGTTTTCACTATCCCCTAATCTGTGTGTGCGTGTGTGCCCGCTGCCAAGGCATGCTGCGTAAAACAAAAATAAGAATAAGTTAAGATTAGTGTAAAACATTATTAAAAAGGTGAAGAAGAAATAAATATGGTGTTGAACAATGTAATGTAAATAAAATACAATTGTGTGTGTGTGTGTGTGTGTGTGTGTGTGTGTGTGTGTGTGTGTGTGTGTGTGTGTGTGTGTGTGTGTGTGTGTGTGTGTGAGTGTGTGAGAGAGAGAGAGAGAAAGAGTGTAAGTGTACATGTTACATACTGGCACAAAATGAGTTTCTTTGCATTTAATAGCAACATCTTGTGCTTTCCATTGCAGATATGTAACTGAACTGCTGGGAGGAGAGCAGTACATCTCCTGCTCAGTGGTATTGCCATCCTTGTGCCACTTGTTCAAAATTATGGAGTCCACAGAGGATGATCCAGCCTATGTAGTTAAATTCAAAAATGATTTTACTTCAGACCTATCTAAAAGGAAGGACAACACTAATCTCACATGGCTGAAGATCGCTACTGCAATTGACCCAAGGTTTAAAGACCTAAAGTGTCTTCCCAAAGATGAAAGGAATGAGGTGTGGGCTTCACTAAGCAAGCTGTTAATGGCACAGAGTCCTGGAAAACAAGAGTCTAAAGAGACAACAGACCAACAGCCACCAAAGAAGAGAAGGATCTCCGTCTTGCTGGTTTCTTCTGATTCAGAGTCAGATGAAGAGGAAGAGTCCATAGAACAGTGTCTTAACCGCTACAAAGCAGAGCCCAAATTGCACATGGAGGGTTGTCCACTACAGTGGTGGAAAAACAGAGAAGCAACACATGCAAGGCTGGCACCAATAGCATGCAAGTATCTGTCAACCCCTGCTACAACGGTGCCTTGTGAGAGACTGTTCTCACTCTCAGGTCATATCATTCAAAAGAAAAGGGCCACATTGTCCCCTGATAATGTCAACAGACTGGTATGTCTCAGCAACTGGCTGAATGTAAAGGAGGACTAAGCAAAATAGTTTCTACTTTATAATTAATGTTCTCAACTCTCAGCAATACAACGTTACAATGAGTACAATTGTTTGTATTCATTCCTTTATTATTATTATTTTCCAATTTCCATATTTGCAATCACTATACTTTGGAATTTTTTTGCAGTCCACTTAGAATTGAACATGGAAATCATTTTTGTTTTTTATTGGCATTGATTGTTTTGAAATTCAAATGGCACTTACATGCCTGTGTTTTTATTTCTGTAATAAATATGGCTTTCAAGCCAACAGTTAATTTGGAGGATATTGATGGTTTATTGCAGGTATGTTGTTTACATGAGAAAATCTGTGTTACAAGTTAAACAAAAATTCCAATAAACAATCATATTTTGAATTTAAACAGTTTCTTTGTCTTGAGTTTACATTAATTATTTACATTTTACATTTACATATCCAAAAATTTTCAGTCTTTTAATTGCGATTAATCGCGATTAATTTAAAAAAATTGTGCGATTAATTAGTAAATTTTTTTTAATCGATTGACAGCACTAATATATATACATATATATATGTATCTACAGGACTGGGTGGTGCTGGGGACATGACTTGTGAAGTTTAGTTGATCATCAATTACCACTCTGAGATTTCTGGCAGTGCTGGAGTAATGGTTGATGGGCCTAGTTGAATGGATTGGCCGGAATTACAAGTAGTTCTGTTTTTGCAAGGTTCAGCTGCAGGTGATGGTCCTTCATCCAAAGTGAGATGTCACTCAGACATGCCGAGACGCGAGCAGAGACCGTCGGATCGTCAGGTTGAAATGACAGGTGGAGTTGAGTGTCATCTGCATAGCAGTGTTAGGAAAAGCCATGCTTCTGAATGACAGAGCCAAGGGATGTCATGTATGTGGAAAAGAGTAGCGGTCCAAGCACTGAGCCCTGTTGCACCCCTGTATTGAGATGTTGGGACTTAGAGACCTAGTTTCTCCAGGATACTCTGAATGACCTATCTGAGAGGTAAGACTTGAACCATTGCAACGCAATTCCAGAGACACCCATCGCACTGAGAGAAGACAGGAGGATGTGATGATTAACAGTGTCAAAAGCAGCAGACAGATCCAGTAAGATGAGTACAGATGACTTGATCCAGAAGTGAACTGTGGCCAAGTGGAAAACTGTTCTATGGTCAGACCAATCAAAATTTGAAGTTATTTTTAGAAAACTGGGACGCCATGTCATCCGGACTAAAAAGGACAAGAACAACCCAAAGTTATGATCAGCGCTCAGTTCAGAAGCCTGCATTTCTGATGGTATGGGCGTTTTATGAGTGCATGTGGCATGGGCAGCTTACACATCTGGAAATGCACCATTAATGCTGAAAGGTATATCCATATGCTCCTATCCAGACATTGTCTCTTTCAGGGAAGACCTTGCATTTTCCAACATGACAATGCCAGACCACATACTGCATCAAATACAACATTATGGCTGCGTAGAAGAACTTGAAGCCCGTATTAGACAAGAATGGGACAACATTCCTATTCCTAAACTGTCCCCAGACGTTTGCAGACTGTTCTAAAAAGAAGAGGGGATGCCACACAGTGGTAAACATGGTCCCATTTTTTTAACATGTGCTTATGCTATGAAATTTAAAATTTCCCTTAAAAAAATTTTCTGTTTAAAAATTTGATATGTTATATATGTGGTATTATGAATAAAATACTGAAATTTGAAACTTCCACTTTCCATTGCATTCTGTTATACTGTTTTAATTCACAATTTGTACAGTGTTCCAACATTTTTTTGGAATCGGGTTTGTAGATCTGAGAACCAGATTGAGAACCAGACCAGTTTGCCTAGCAGTAGGAGGCAAGACCCTTGTTGACGGACTTTGGCTAGGTCTACCGGGAGCAGGGCAAAAGGGGGAAAAGTGTACAGACGCAGTGTAGCTGGAGGACTCAGAGAGCAGTACATTGTGCCATCTCCTGTAAAGCACACCTCAACTTCATAAAATCTCTCCTGGATTTCACTGATTATGTCGGGGTAAAGTTTCCATTCCCTGTGTGTGTCACAGCCTGTCTGGACAGTAAGTCTGCTCCCACATTTATATGCCTGGGAAGTAAAATTGCCCTGAGAAACAGGAACTTGTCCTGAGCCCTGTTCTGGCAAAAGCATGAGGGACAGGAGAGACTTTTATCCCTGCTCCTCCGCCAGATCGGCACGCGAGCCCCAGGATCTAAGCGGGGGTTTTACATTTAAAACCTACAAATATTTTATTACGTTTGTGGTTTATTACATTTGCGGAGATTATTACGTTTGTGGGTGTTACACTTGCTTCTTCCGTTAACGTTCAAAAAGTTTGCACTGCTTTTTGTGGATAACACGGTGTTCAGTGTCTGCTGTGATCAGCATGTATGTCTTTTAAAAATAAATGTATTTAGACTAGTAAAAATGAATGAATTATCAATACATTTTAGATACATTATTAATGAATCTACAGTATATTATAATTGGTTTATTTATAAACATGAGTGTTATCAGGCCTCAGTTCGTCAAAACCCCACATCAGAACGCCCACATCAGAACGCCCACAGCGGTGCATGTGCAGTATATGGTCTACACCTGCATCAGGTGGAAGAAGTCAAATCAACCAGGCATCACCGACTATGAGCCCTTTTCATGCCTTCAAATCGGGACAAGAGAGTTCTTTCTCTTGTAATGGTTTTATATTTCTATGTATGGTTTTGTTACAGTTGCTGTTGATTTATGTTATATATTTGTACATTTTTGGCAAAATATTTTTAGAATGCAATTTACTGTTCTTCAAGCACTTACAATAATCATTATTTTGTTATCAAAATTTTCAATCAATGACAACATGCATACATAATGACAATGTCAATTTATTATAATAATATTGCCAGCATCATTTAATAAAAATGGAACATTAATTAAAATAAAAGCAGCACCAAATTGTTAGCAATCTTTTGAGCTACAGATAAACAATGACAAATAAACAGTGTATCAAAAGTATCATAGATGAAGTGCAAACTAGTGCACATTCACCGACAGACTAAACTTGAAGGATTACAAATTTTCAAAACAGAAGAGGGTATCTATAATTGGGTGAATGTCATGCATGCCCTGCTGAGACAGTTGTTTAACACAAGTTGTTCTGGTGTATTGTGCTGGTTTTCCATTTAAGGTTTTATCAACCAAGGCAATAATGGGTATGCTGCATCCCCCAGAATCACCACAGGCAAGTCTACTCCAGCAAACCTCTCCGTTACATTCGGGAAAAGTGAACCACTCTGACCTCGCTCAAACAATGACAATCTGGCAAAGACCCTGGCATCATAGACTCATCATGCCTGGCAAACCGACATTTATGTTATTATTAATCGAGTCAATGGTCTACTAAACCTGGTAAATGGAGTTAAATAATTTGCGATGGTAATAATCACCTGGGCAGTCAGGTAGTGCTAAAACCCCTATATGTGTTCTATCATTAGCCCCCCATATCTCTGAATACCTGGATAACTGTTTTGGTTTCACTTTCAGAGGGCGTTTTGTGTGAGAATAAGTGTGTCACAATAAGTGAGAGATGATCAAAACTCTACTTGTGTGGCCAATCTCCAAATACATATGGCACCATGTTGTTCCACAGATAAGGGCTTTCAGGATTTGGTCAGCTTCTGAAATATTATTATATTTTCCCTCACCTTTTGAATGAACAAGAATTGTAGGCAGCAAAAATCTTCCCATTCGTCCGGCACGATTAGCTGACAAACGTTGTTCAACATACTACAGACAAGTGACGGAGGACTGTTTCTCATTAATGCAAGTCAGAATCAGACCCAAAATTTATTGCTCTTGGCTTACATTGTCCATTATAATGGTACAGTTTTAGCGACCGTTAAGCAACTTCACTTCTTGTAAACAAGAAGTCCCTGGTCTATGTGATACAAAGGTATTCATCATATGTCCAATAAGAAAGCAGCGGGATTTCTGTATAACCACTATAAAATGCACACTGTAACAGTATATGCCAAAAACAGTACTCGCTGCCACTTGCTGGTGTACGCCATCAGATTCTGCTTCTGTGTACAACTGCTCCTGGCAGCTTAAATGTACAAAGTTGGCACTCACTAGTTAGTCACCACAAAGTCAAGCTAGGTCTACTAGACTGACATACGTAAGTATAACCAGGTCTTTACATTAACACCATGAAGTTTAACACCCCTCCCCAATGTTCCCCTCAGTTTTTTGTAATATTTTCATTGATCATACTAATTAAAGTATTAAACGGCATATTGCTTAAAATAAAAAAAATAAAAAACATAAGCAAAAATGTCAAGTC
Organism: Perccottus glenii; assembly: GCA_024416835.2. NCBI lineage: Eukaryota > Metazoa > Chordata > Actinopteri > Gobiiformes > Odontobutidae > Perccottus > Perccottus glenii. The sequence goes on along the minus strand of CM044565.2, from coordinate 8,842,393 downwards.
AAGTCTGTATTCTAAATGACAGCTCCTGGTCAGCCCTGTGGACTGATAATAAAAACTTTGCCAAATTACATTTACATCACTGAATATTTTTTGTTAATATAAATTAAAATGTCATTGGGGACGAGCCGGGGCCATAGACGTTTGTTTATATTACAGTATACCCACTACAAAAATGACTACATCACTGCTTGGCACTTGACAAGATTACTGAGCCTAGGCACTTAGGCTTCTATTTCTTATTGCATGTGTGAGTGTAAACACTTTATTGTTTAGCTAGCATTCAGCAATTTTTTTTTATTATTTGTGTTTTTCATAAGACCCTCTAGTTCAATCTTATTCACATTTCTTATGAAATTCTTTGGCAAAAACGATTTGTACCTCTTTATGTTTTTTGACAAATAAATACTCCAAGATGAAAGATTATATTGATTTTGGAATGAAACGTGACTTTTTTTTTGTTGACAACCAAACAACATGAGGCTCAGATAACTGAATGTGTAATTTTTAAGGATACATGTTGTCATAACTCTTATTTCAAGGAAAAAATTATAATTATATAAAATCAAACAATAAGCATGTTAAAAAGCCCTGGAGAAAGGAAACCAGACCAGCCCTCAATTGTCCCAAGACCGTCTTCAAGAGTAGCCGGTTGCTACAGCCTCAGTGGAAGCAGCGAGGGGCACCTGCTGAGTCTGATACTGTTGTTGCCCTTTTGCACTGTCTGTTTACCATAACCAAAAAGAGAAAATATAGACAGGTTCGTAACAGAATGAACCTAGAGCCTACAGCAAACGCCCTATCACCCACGCTGTGGGGACCAGCTTTTTCATCAGCGAAAAACAGACCGAGATATGTGGGATATGGACCGCTGTCTACTCTTGTGTTTGAGCAAACGTTGGACCTGGGCAGTTTTCACACTGACAGATACATCTGTAATACTGTCCTCGCCTTACATCTCCGGGATGAGGAACTATGGACAACGGCTCTCGGTAAGTGACCGCTGCGAGTTAAATTAAAAGTTAAACAGATCTTTCTTCTAGTTGTCATTTTTGATAAATGCCAAAGATTGCATGCGATGGCTAGAGTTGGCCTCAAACATGTGAACACTTAGTTTAAGACGGGTCTAACAGTTATGAAGTATTACGGCTCAGAAATGGTTCAGACTCAGGACATTAGCCTCTTTTTAAAGGTGAGCCTCTTTGCTAACACAGATTAATGCTCACATTCTCTCCGTTCTCCACTAGTGACAGGACTTTTCCATACTTTTTGTCTGTTTTGAAGAGGGTTAAGCTCAGACACAGACTGGTTTTTGTTGCACTTGTTAAGCTCTGCGGCCCAGCTCTAAGTCAGTGGCCCAGCCGGTCTGTGTAGCAGGTGAGATTCAGACAGTGAGCAAGTTAAATTACTTTTTCCATTGTGCAAAGATTTAAATTGTGCTGATATTGTGCATATCCACCTCCTGAAATGACCGTGACAGTGACGTCCAGGTGGGAGGTGTGTGTTTTCCCCCGAGGCCATATCGAGAAGCATTGTGGACTGTCCCCAGGACGCCGTTTCTCGAGTCCTGGCTGGGGGTACAGATGAAAAGCTGTGAGGGGCCGGATGTGGCCCACGGGCCGCTAGTGATGATCACTGGTGTAGAGATGGCAGATCATGTAGATTTTTGCATCAATGAAACGCAGACATACAAAGAGTTAGTATGAGGGATTAATAAAAGCATATAACAAATCTTTTACTCTGAAACATGTTAAGACAAAGTTACATGGACACTATACATATCCAGAAGAGGAGTTCAGAATTGGAACATTTAGTCTCTTTACCAATTTTTTTAATGTTGACAATATTATTATAGCTGGCATATATTTATTTATCTGTTCTATATTTCTAAGATTCCAGGCCTGGTTATTATGGTGAGGCTGACTCTGGTGGTTTCCTGTTTGGCACAACAAGGCTTCATGTCTGGGGTGTAGTGTGCCCACAGCCCACACTAAGTCAACAATGACCAATAAAAGCTGGTGTGCCCAGAGCTGTATGCTATAACGAGACAACTCAAATCTGCGTCGCTAAGAAAACCATGTGTTGTGTGTCTCCACTGGAAACTCTGAAGCCTGTATTTAACTCTGCAGACAATGAGTCAGAAACACCAGAAAACACTTAGCCACGTTCGCCTGGCCTCACTTACATTCTAACATTGTGCTCAATTTAACACATGAACGCATCATAAAGATCTGTTCAGACATTCATAAAGCGCTGTGTGTTTTAATGGATAGTCAATTGAGGCAAAAGGTGGACAGTGTTTGATCTAAAAAATGACAAAAAATAGACACAGAACAGTACATGATATGTATTTACATATTTACAAACAAAAGAAATTTCTTTCATTCAAGACACTGTATATTTGCTACAATACAACATTGTAATTTGAAGTTGTGGTAGGTTATTTTCTGTCTTGTTTGGCAAGTTCTAAGCCTTAAGCTATTTATAATGGCAATTGCAACTTACCTCCCAGAGATTTTACAACAAAAATACATTATCTGTACGATGCCAATGGCTTTTGATTAAAAAGCCTCAAGAGTCAAAATATCTCAAATGCTCAACACAAGTATTCCAGACTAGTAATGAATAAATGACACCGCAAGACAAGACAACATTTGAATGTATCAGGTTTGTGTTTGGTCAGGTAATGAGGTTAAATTGTTGCTAAAACCTGAGGACATCTTTGCGTTCATTTCTGCATCCACTCATCTGTAAATCTGACAATATATCAAAATTTGATTTGAATTTGAAAATTTGAGAACTCTTAAAGGGTCACAAAGCAGCAGTGGCATGCATAGACCTCTTCAAGAGCAGGAGTGGCAGAATCAAAAAGGGCACAAAGAAAACAAAACAAAACTGTGGCACTGTTAAAAAGCATAACCTTGACACCGCTTATTCTTAGCAACTATAGCCCAGTCTCTAATCCTTCATTCCTAAGCAAAATCCACTTAATAATTATATGAAGATAAAAAAACCTTTACAATGTTTATCAGTCTGGTTTTGGAACTAACCACAGCATTGAAACTGCACTACTTGGACTCTCAGTTCTCACCTACCTGGATCTTACCTCTGCATTCAACACTGTTAATCATCAGCTTCACCCGATAGACCCGGGTCCTATCTTAAACTGGCTCTCCTCCTACCTACTCAAGAGAAACCTCTGAGAAGATGCATTCCACAAAATACAATATCATAACTTCGCTGATGATACTCAACTCTATATCTTCTTCTCTCCTGATGACGTAAAACCTGTGGAAACCTTACCGCAAGGCTAAATGGATGAATCAAAGTTTCCTGCAAATTAATTATCATCAATCAAAATGACATCAAATTGCTCCTTTTCACTCACTTTTAAAGAACAAGAAATATGTAAGAAATCTTCGATTCAATTCTCAGTTTTCATCGTCACATTAACAAAGTAACCAGGTCAGTATTTTTTTTTTTTTATCTTAAAACATTTCCAAAATCAGAGCCTTTGCATCTCTGAGGCCGAACAATCACAATTAAATACAAATGTGTATATGCAGTATATACTTAATAGAATAAAACTTAAATTATCTTATAAGTTTAGATTTAAAGAGACCCTGAAAACAATGGAGGATACTATACAAACAATTTTTTAGTATATTAGCCTCACTGTCAATAACTCTTTTTTTGCACCCTTTTTTTCCTCTGGTGTCATTCTTCAAAGTCTTTAAAGAATGTTTAAAGACATATTAAGTTTGACAGTGACAGTAAAAGCACAAAAACAAGAATAGCACATTTGGTTTTTAACACCAGGATGCAACATTTAAAGTAACTGACTTTACTTGCTGTATATTTGGGCCTACTACCTGAAGTATTGGATCTATATGCAATCCTTCACACTGATGTCTTGAGCGTAGACGACAGGTGGGACTGTGTTGACTCTATTGTTTTTGTTCTCACAGTGGCCCACTGGTGAAACACTTCCCGCATCTTCTTCCTGAAGTTCTTCCCCACGATGACAAAGAGGACGGGATTGAGGACACTGTTGAAAAAGGCTAAGTAGGTGAAGATCTGATTGCAGAACTCTACAACACTGATTAGGTAGCAACTGGTTAGGACATCAGCTCTATAGAGAACATCCAAAATTGACACAAGGTGAAAGGGTACCCAGCAAATCAAAAATGCTGCAAGGACCGCCAGGATCAGAGCAGTGGCCTTTTTCTCTGTTCGTTCTGCATGGAACCTGTCCATGGTCTGATTTCTCAAAGCGTGGATGATCTTCACTGTGCAGTAAGTGATGATAGAAATTGGTATGATGAAGCTAAGTATAGTCAACATGATGTCACAGAGCAGCTCGACTTTTAGATCTGGGTACAGTAGGGTGCAAGCGATCACATCATACTCTGGGTAATACTTCAAGTTCCTAAAAATAATTGCAGGAATGCCTAAAAACAAACCAAAAATCCACACAAGCAAACAGCAGAGTTTGGCGTACTTAGGCCTACGCATTCTACCGTAGGACATTGCGTGCACCAGTGCAATGTAGCGGTCTATGCTGACTAAAACCAGGAAATAGATGCTGCAATAAGTATTTATCTTGATTCCCAAGTTGACAGCTTTGCACATGAACAAACCGAAAGGCCAGTGGAAGTCATTGTACAAGTTGACAGCCCAGAAGGGCAAACAGGACACCAGAACCAGGTCAGCGGCTGCCAGGTTGCTCAAGTAGATCTCTGCAACAGTACAAGCCTTCTTGTGGAGACAGAACACCAGCAGGACAAATACGTTGAAGACTATACCCAGCCCAGCAATGAGGAAAATGTAGATGGGCAGAGCGGTGCTGAACACGTCCCAGGATATCATGTCGGGACATTCAGTGTCATTGTCGTCCAGGTATCCAGGCAGATCTGTCGTGCTGATGTTAGGTGAAAATCTGGAATTACACAGAGGAAACAGCGAACTAAATACATTTTCATCCGCAGTGTGGAATAATGAAACTCAAATTGTACGTGATGTATGCGAAAGAGCACAAAATTTGAAATTTTGTCCACATCAATAGCCTTATAAAAACACAATGTGGTGGCATGTCCATACGAGGCAGTGAGGTCACTGCCATCAAAACAGTACAGAGGTATATTCTTCACATTGGTAAATGGCATGCATTTATATAACGCTTTTTTGCACCCTTCTTGGGCACCCAAAGCGCTTTACATCATGCTTCCACTCACCCCATTCACACACATTCACACCTGGGGCAGACAGAGAGGGGGGGCTGCCATACACAAGGTGCTCACAACCTTCTCCTACCACCACCAAACACACCTCTACAGTCACACACATTCATACACCAGTGCTACGGACACTGGAGGCAAGTTGGGTTAAGTGTCTTGCCCAAGGACACAACGAAAGTATGAACAGGGCAGAGCGGGAATCGACCCGCCAACCTTCCGGTTATAGGACGACTGCTCTACCACTGAGCCACTCCGTCCCAACGGTTGCTAAACACATTAAAACCAGACAGCAGGTTCTTTCTTACCACAAAATTGTTCCCCTTCTTTTATAATGTGAAACTTTATATAGGTCTATTTTAAATGATGACAAGGGAAAGAAAGAAAAGTAAATCATGAATCTAGAAATTAATCTTTCAGCAATTAGGTGAAGCATGACATCCCTAAAAATCAGAGTAGAGCAAAGACCATTATATTATGTCTCTAAGTGACACTACTTATTAAACAATTACTCTATTAACTGAACATCAAAACCACTTAATCACATCAAAACACCAGTGATATCTAATCACACAGCAGATCTCCATATAGCCCATCTAATAATAGTCATTTCAATTTTCTTGAAATAAGTTTTGAACTCAGCTTTTATCCTCTGACAGATGAGTGACATTTATGTCATCAGCAGAAGATTTAGAGGAGCTATAGTTAACCTCATATGCAATATTGCTTCTTAGTGGATTTTCTGTTCATGTACAAGCATTTAAAGAGAAAACAGTTAGTGGCACATTAACTTTCTGCCAGATGATATTTCTATATACAATTTGACTCTATAAAAGATAGAATAGGCAAAATATACATTATGAATTTTCAAAGCTGATTCTAAAGACACACAGAAAAGAACTAGACATATTTTAGGAAATGCTAAAGCATGTGTACTTACAGTGTAGGTTGTAGAGTCATGCCTGCAGATGACTGAAGATGTGTCATGTCCACGCTCTTGCCCTGCTTTGGTGCTCTCCGTCTGAGAGTCGCAGTCCTAAAGCAAACTGTAATTAACGTGAGTCAGACTAAACCTCAAATTTGAGTCTGCAGCTCTCTCCTCCTCTGGTCCTTTGCCTTCTCACAGTGTCTGCCTACGCATCTCATGTTTGGCAGTATTTACATTGATGTTGCAGTTGTGTAATGCAAACAGACAGGATTTCAAGTACATACAATATTTCTAAGTCTCAAGTTTGTTGCTATTAGTGGAAGATCATTAGGTTGAGAAATCACAGATTTCGAAAGGCATAGTGTAAACTCTATTTACTTCCTGGTGAGATGTGGTGACTTACTATAACCTCAAAATCAACTGATATTTTACATGACATTACAAGACATTGTGTATTTAAAAAGATATTATATGCTGTAAAAGTGGATCATTCTCATACAATGACAATCCCATGGCTTTTTTAATCAATACTGAGGTAAATTTATCTATGAACTGCACTTTCTCTGTTTTTCACTATTGTACCTGGGAGGGATGTTTTTGGATGTACAGTTTTCAGCCAATCACAGCTCTCGGAGGAATAATAAACACAGCAAAACTATATAAAAGGTGGCTAGAGTTCTTAAGTAAATAAACTGAAAAAACCTGGATCTGACTGTGTTATGAGACGATCAGCCATGAAATCAGGTTACAAAAGCCACTAAATTATGCATGTCATTTTCCTGACAAACAGGATATGGATCAAACACTTCAACACGGCAGAAAAACACTTTATATACACCTATTTAGTTGATTCATTTTGAAAAAATTGCATCTGGCAAACTCACACACACCAACACCATTGTGTTCAAATTAAATGCTTCAATATGTCTCCAGGGGCAATAAAAACACTAGACTCCAGACTACTCACAGGCAACATCAAATGAATCACAGCAGAACCAGTCTAGGCAAAGATCTCCCACTCCCCAGACATTTCCTCTAGGAAATTATAAGATTGTTCCCAGGCATTATTTATTACAGGGCAGCAAGTATAAAGGCATTGAATTGTTCATATCATATCTTTCTTAAAAATATTTATGGGCATACATATAAGTAGCACCAATAACAAAGTACTGTTTTTAGTGTCAGTGCAACCACATTAAAATAAAACTGCTTTATCTCCAAACATTTAGCCTTTAGTGTGTTATGATCTGGATACTGTTATCACAGTACAGAGTCAAGTCAATGCCTGCATCATGACTAATGGTCAGATTGTAGTGTTGTGGTGTTCCCAGGTTGGACGACTGAGCAGAAAATGCCTGCTGGACACACAATTGGGAGGCCAAAGAGATCTGTGAGAGGTGATATCGTGCAAAATGGTCATATGTTTTACATTAGGCAACAATTTGAAAGACATTTGGGTTGCACACAGATAATGTTTTTTAATGCACCACTGGGGAAAGGCCATTGTCAAGTTAGTATTGATTCTACAAGACCAAGCGATTAAAAACAGTCACTAATATGTGAAAACAGATCGGATGTGTCACAATCACTTGACCAATGTGCATTTATCCCATGACCATGAGGAAGTCAGTCCACACATGGTCACATTATTATAAAATTGGCATCTTCCTTAAAAATCTGTTGCAATTTACATTTCCCCATTTTATTATTGTCCTATGGGCATGAGCCTGGTATAAACTGGACTATTCACATTTCAAAAGCACTGACTGTCACAAAATGACTATATTTATTTAGTTAAGTGAAATGGTGTTTGTTTTTGTGACCTGAAGTAGTACGCAATAGTTATATATACTGTATAACGTATTGTTGCTAGTAATTAGCATTCTAAAAGAAATACAAACGACTAATGACAGTGCTTGAATGACATTTTGTTTTGAATTGTAAATGGTAAAAATGATAAATTGTATGCATTTATATAGCGCTTTTTGTACCCTCCTCGGGCACCTAAAGCACTTTACATCAGGCTTTCATTCACACACCAGCACTAACCTCCCGGTTATTGGACACCCTGCTCTACCTCGTGAGCCTGTCCAGTCTCAGTTTTCATCGTCACATTAACAGTGTAACCAGGTCAGCATTTTTCCATCTTAAAAACCTTTTAAAATCAGAGCCTTTGTATCTATTTTTATCACAAGTAAACTGGACTATTGCAATTCTCTGTTCTTTGGACTCCATCAAAACACAATTAAACGCCTGCAGCTCATACAGAACTTAGCAGCTCGTATTCGAAACCAAGACAAAGAAATTCTCTCATCTTTTGCTTGTTCTAAAGTTGCTGCACTGGTCAGAATTGACTTTAAAATCCTTTTTATAGTCTGCAATGGTCTTCATAGCCACTTCTCTCTACATTAGCGCTCTACTGACTCCATATGAGCCAACAAGAGCTCTCTGTTCCTCAGCAGCTTCTCTCCTTGTCTACCTCGTGTTCAGTCCAAAGCTGGTGAAGCTGCTGTTGCTCATTATGCTCCCAAAAATATGCACCAACAAAATCCTCTTTCCAAAGTAGACTCACCTTTGTCATGATCCAGTCCAGGTTTTGGAGTTCCCCCTTGTCTACCCCTTCCCTTTGTTCTCTGTGTTTGTCTGTCTCCTTGTTTGGAGGTGGCTGGGCATAGCGTCTGCGCCTGGGCTGATCTGGAACGCCTGAACTGAATCCAGTAATCATCTGCTGCTGTATAAAACATGGTCATGTCTCCACTTGTCTGTTAGATTGGCAGTCGTCCACTTTGGTGAACACATGCATGGGCGCTTGAAGTGAGGTTTTTGAGTTTTCTGATTAAGAGTTCTGTTTTTTCCCTCCAGCACTTGTGCCAGTCAGCCTATTTACCTTGTCCTCGTTTAATCTGACCAGCTCTGTGACTACCCTCTCTACTCGATTCAGCCTCCTCTTATCCAGCTACCTCTTTACTGCTCATTTGTCTCCGACTGCTTTTGGGTGTACTCTCTGACAACCTTTTCTCTATTGTTTATTACTGTAATAAATCTGAAGGCTGTTGCTAGAAGCCGGTTGAACAAATTCAGAGTTGCAGAGTCTAAACAAATCTAAAATGGGTAACTTTGGGTTTATCTGTTGCATGACGCTGGTTATCAACTCAGGTTTAAACCCTAAACCAATCTAGTGGTCTCTAGTAAACGGTTAATAGTGTTCAACCTGGTGGGAAAAGGGTGTGGGGCTTTTTCTGCTGAGAAACAGGAAGCAACATGATCACAGTCAAAAACAGGAGAAAAAGGCTGGTTGTATAAGTTTTAAGACAGTAATTTTAATCGGCTCACTTGTTCAATGGCCTCAAGACATTTTGTTATGTTTCCCACTAAATGTAAATTGTTTTAAAATTAAAACATGTAAAACTGTAGAATAGATTACTCAAATATGAAAATGATGAATCAAAAACAATTTACAGATTTGTAATAAAACTTAGCAAATAAAATTTATAAATTTTTATTTAATAAAAATATTAAAATAAAAAATAGTTTAACTGATGTCCTATTTTGTTTTGTGCAGAGTTTAATAAAATAACCTATATTCTCTGAACCAAACAAAAAAAAGGTGTAAAAGGAAAATTGTCTATTTCTCTTAACATACTTGTTTGTTACTTATTTGTGCTGTCCGTGACCTCAGCAGAATGATACGTGCAGGGCGATCGGTGAGTCCTGTTCTCAAACTGCAACAATTGTCACATACTTGGACAACTCTGTTTTCTGGGAAAACCAGTAAAATGCTGACTCACATTAGACGGCTCACTTTCTGTGAACCGGTGTTTTTTTTTTTTTTTTTCTTATCTGATGTGATTTCAGTATTAATTCCTAACCTGTCTACAGATCATTGAGTACTGTTCAGGTGATGTTGAAGCGTGGCCTTGCTCCCGAACCTAAGTTAACGCATCAAGTTAACGCAGAAATTACGTTAATTACCTTCATTTCTGTAAAGCACATTGAGTTTTCTTTAGACTAACTTTTTTCTTTAGTGTCGCCCATAGATTGTATAATAATTTTGGTGTCCCCATATTTTTTTTAAATCTGAAGTTGTAAACCTTGAGTTGGACAGTATGCTCTTTACTCTCTCTGGCCCTAATTTATCAAAATTGCGTTTAAAAGCGGTTGCAGCTCTGTGCGTAAACGTGACTATACAACAAAGTGCGTGCGGGATTTATGCAACTGTGCACTGTTGATAAATCCAACAGACTGAAAACCGCTGTGATTTGAATGAAACGTCCCTATGCACTGCTCAGCTGGACTTGCCCACGGAGTTTATGACAAGGCGGCATGAAATACGGCAAAAAGAGATCCTTCCTCCTGAGTCTGTACTTTTTGAATTGTGCATTTTTCATAAGTAATAAAGAGAAAATATAGACATGTTTGTAATAGAGTGAACCTCTAGCCAACAGCCAACAGCAACAGCAGGACCAGCTCCACACCAAACCAGGTCTTTGAGCTCCCAAGGCCAGCCTCAATGAAACCCTGAGTCTGAGAGGGATTTAACTGGACAGACCGCTGTCCATGGCCGCGGGAAAGTGGGGCTGCTGGCGCCCCTAGTGACGAGAGGGAGATTAAAAAAAATGTAGGCCTATTATTTATCTAAATATTTTGCGCTTTAACATTTATTTTTTTGGCAACATGTGTGGGATCAGCTTTGACTAGCCAAGCAATTGTAAGTAGTACACTATAGTATTTTTGTAAGGTGGTGGGGATGGAGATGGAGAGTATTATTTCGTTCGTGTGTTCTTTGCGTAATGGTTGTGGAGAACTGTTAAATAACGTTTAAATAGTCGGAGATTATTTCCTTGTGGTTTGTGTAAAAAGGTTGGAGATGGAGACAGAAAGCTTTATACTGTGCGTGTGTTCTTTGCGTAATGGATGTGGAGAACTGTTCAATAAACAAATTGCTTAAATAGTCAGAGATTATTTCCTTGTGGTGTGCGTAAAAAGATTCTGGAGTTAATAGAGTTGCGTGTGACATAAACGTGCAGTGACTCAAGCCAGCTGACCAAATCGATTGCATTGTTTTAGCGTTATTGTGAAGTTTGATTAATATTATATTTTGTTGTAATATTATTTGTTGTATCTAAATAAGTTGCATGTATGTATAGGCTATCTGAAATTGTAATGAAAGTAATTATTTCGTTTTCTTTCGATTATTAAACTATTATTTCTGATTCTGCTTCAGATTAATAGCGCATTGCGCATATCTGAGAACTGATGTCTGTGTGTTTCAGACCCTGGCTGGCTGTGCACTGAAGTGTATATGACAACAAAGTAGTAAATCTCAATGTATTTATTTTTAAAATGTATTTTAAATAGGCCTATAGGCTCATAGGTTTTTTGTCAAAAAAAAAAAAAAGTTCAAAGCACCCCCTGTTCAAAATTACTTCCCGCGGCCCTGCCACTGTCTGCTTTTAATGTTGAGCACACGTTGGATCAGGACAGTTTTCACAGCTCACTAACACAGGGGTTCCCAAACTTTTCAGACCGCGACCCCCAATATTAGACTGCTGGCGATCCGCGTGCGCTAAATGCATGTAGCCCACATGCTAATTATTATTATTTAAACCTATTGTATTTATTTTTGGAATGTATTTATTTAGCTATTATTATTAAATTTATGATTATAAAGGGGTGCACTTAAGACAGTATGTTTATCATTAAATAATTAATGAATGTTTTATTAAAAAAAAAAATAAATAAAGAAAGACATTATTTAGAAATGTTTGTTTACTATTCATTCTTAACATGAAGACTTGTTTGGCTTATTTTATTATACTATGCTTTACCCAAAATGGATGTCTGTAGTTTCAGACCCTGGCAACAAGCCATCACTTAACTGTCATAATTATGACAAACAAAAGTTTTACAAAGTTTTACTTTCAAAAAAAAAATTTTAGGCCTAAAAAAAAAAAAAAAAAAAAAATTCTGGAAAATTACTTCATGCTGTCTGCAATGTTGAGCACTTTGGATCAGGAACACAGTGCACTAACAGACGCACCTGTAAAACTGAGGAGGGCCTGCTGTAGTGTGGAGCACGACTCTCGGCCGCTCGTCAAATTAAAAGTTAAAAGTAAAGTTGTCTAATTATAACACATGTTTTTGCTTAAAATAACCACAACTGATGGTTTACTTAGGTGACATTACTTTGCTTTAGCGTTAGAGTGTCATAAAGGCAGCCCACGATAAAAGACAAATTATAGAGCCTGCTGTGTTATAGGCTGCATCAATAACAAAATCATCTGAAAACTTGCACTGCACATGGCTCTAAAAGTATATAAAATACTAAACTATTGTTACAATGGAGTATAACGTGTAATATTTTAAAAGTTTTGCTGCTCCGTTTTTAAGAATAACCGGGTGCTACTGTCGAAACTGTTTACATTGAGGTGTAATGCACGTCACCAATTTTCATTTTACATATAGGTAATTTTTAAAGGCAACATTCTTTTTTTTATAGTGGAAAGTAATTATTTTGTTGCCAGGTATTAAGACCATAAATACTCTACTTCAATGTGCTTTTTTTCCCTTCTTTCTTTAAAATGTTCATAAATGAAATGCTATTCCAATCTACTCCAGTCAATCTATTACACCGACACAGAACCCTACTTACAGCAAAACATTGAAAAGCACAGAGGACTCATTATCTGCCTTTGCTCATGGATTCATGTTACAAATCTTAGTTGGATGTGGTGCTTCTTACCAGAGTAATGCATTAGCAAAGGCCACAGAGTCACCTTTGAACCAACCTATTTGCTAATAGGTTGTACATGGTAAAGTACAGTAGACATGCTGACATGCTAGTGGTTTCAAGATACCTATCAGGAAGTGATGTGTCGTTTTATTTGGACTGATAAGAGACTCCTGGATCTTGGCACTCAGCTCGGAGTCAATGTTCAAACAATAAAACAAACACGCTTAAGTCTTCCCATTCGTATGTCAATAGTGAAAGCCAGTGGCACTGTTCCAAGGCTGCTGTTTATATGAACTAATCTTCCCATTGCACTGAAAGTGACTCCACAGGTTGGTGTGTGCTTTATGCAAATAATATCTTTGTGATCATTATAAACTTTTATTTATTTATTTATTTTTTTCATCTGGTAGTTTCATAAAAACTGAATTTCATCGATGTCTTTATTAACTGGCAGACTGACAACATCAGCTTTGAACATCTGTTCTTGGTCAGGGTCTCCTGTCACACTATGGATTTTAAAAGGATAAAGCAGAGCCATAAAAGGAAATGAAATGCTGCTCATAAATGTAGAAAACTCTATTTTCTTTTTAAACATTCATCACTGCCAAAAGAGAACAGCGGCTGCTTTGTGGGTTTTGTTTTAATTTGCCAGAACAGGCTTCTGTCACACCTGCTTATGTATTTACTAGACATTGAAACTGCCACATCCAAACGTGTCTAGACAGTGACAACGTAAGAAGAAAATAAGTTTAGTTTATTTTGGTCAAAGAAAACAAAAAAAGGAAATAGAAAAAAATAATATAATAATAAATATATTAAAACAAAAGTACTATATTAAAACAAAGCTTTCCTTGACCAAAAAAGGGTGTAGACTGAAGTCAAGAGACTTATTTTTGCCTTCCCCTCCTAACCCTCAAAAAAAGAAAGATAAGACGACTACAGCAGTTTACATTTACAAAACTAAAGGAAAAAACAAATACCATTCCTGCCACTTTAAGTATTATCAGCCATCAACATTCTCCACCATTTTCATTCTCATTCCTGCCACCTTCATTGTCATCTATTTATTTATTTAATTATTCATTGTTTTACATCTTCACCCAAGTCCCACAAATGACATCTTTAACATATATTTTCTCCCTTTTGAGCTGGTTTCAATTGGTTTAGACAGGTTCTAGTTGGACTTGTTGTAGATGGATTCTAGATAGAGCCAAACAGGCCTTAAGTGTTTTTCTTGTTTTGTTTTTTTGACTGAATAGTTTCTCCACAAGAGGGTTGGAATACTGGCAAGAACAGTTCACTGACTGTTTGGAGTAATTACCTAATTATGACTAAAATACCGCAGTCTTATGATTGGATGATAGATGATCCAAAAACGAGAAGCAAACGGTCCAATACAAAACAGCAATCTTTTCTCAAACCAAGCTAAAGTTTTCCAAAATCATATCTAGAAATATTTATTGGCAGCCAATTTTTCCACTTTGAGATAGAGTTGGCATAAAATTAAAGCATAGCATCCTCTGCATTTCAACAATGAGCATAACTTCTGATGTGAGTCAATAGTGAGTCAAAAAAGGAGCAGCTTTACGAAGTTGAGAAAGGAAGTACTCAGATCAACCTGTGATATTGTTCTCAATGGAAACATGGCTCTACAATCTGCCTTCTTAACCTTGATTTAAACTATATCAAGACAATTTGTTTGTCATACTATGGTTGGTTAATGAGATCTGTCCCATTTAACAGCTTACACTTGGCTAATATTTGATTTAAAAGTGACATTGATGCTAGAAGTGTATATAAATTAACTGCTACAGACTATTACATTTGTAGAGAGTAAAAGGGTCCTTGAGTAGTCATAAAATCATCCAATGGAGTTTCCCGTGTTGTGTCTTAGCGGTGCGTAATTGAGTATGTAAAAGAAATGTCTGGATGTGGGAGCAGCCTAGTTCTTGGCCCCCTTCGCTTCCTGCCTCCTCCTGCACGTCTCCTAATGTTTTTTCCAGACCACGAGCTCCACCCTCGAGTTCTGTTTCACAACTCCACACAGAATTGAGACCACCAGCCCAATGCACATTAGCTCTTGTTTTCGCAGCTGTCCAGGGCAATGAGAGCTTTTGAAGACAAAATGAGAGTGTGGAATGAGAGTCATGAGACTGAGACAAGCGAGCCTCTAGAGCCTGAGGCTAGGAGCGTCTCTCAGCTCAAAACCACTAATGCAGAGTTTAAGGTGTGGCATGATATCGCTAATGCAGTCTGCAGAGAAACAAAACAACTTCTACTACAATTTAAAGTTTCATGTTGTGTGGCAAATGGTCCTGGCAGAAAAAACACAGCCCACTGAATGCACTCATGGACATAAATACGCTTTAGTGTTGCTCTAACAGATTTTATTTTAATCCTATTCTGTTGCTCCAAAATTCTAAACCACATTTTAAACTGTGATCTAGGTAGAACTTGAGATGAATCCAGCGGACACTGACCTCCAGGTGGGTGTCATGTACAAACAACCCACATGGCAAATTTACCAAAGCCTTGTTTCCAAAGAAGTGTTGTATCAGTACGGTTCAGTTTCTTTTGTAAAAAGGTTTATGAAGCATCCCAAATGTTGTACTACTCTGGCCTCCCCTCAAAGACATGCATGTATAGGTCAATTGACAAATCTAAAAATCAATCATTACTTAATTTATATAGCGCCTTACTACAAACACCACAGATTGACCAAGGTGCTGTACAACATTAACAATAGATAAACATAATTACAAATATTATTTATTAATTTAAAAACACATTACCACAATAAAAACAGAGCGGTGCCACAGAGCCACTCAGTGCCAAAAGCCATTCTGAATAAGTGGGTCTAAACAAACTAAATAAGTTTGTCTTTAAACAGAGGCCGGTCAGTGATGGAACATAACTCAATGGACAAAGAGTTCCAGAATTTAGGAGCGATCACTGCAAAAGAACGATCGACCACTGTTTGGACCGGGACCTTCAGCAGATGTTGCCCAACAGAACGTAGTGCTCTGCTGGGTTGGTGAGGGGTTAAAATCTCACACAAATAAGGAGTTTCAAGGCCACTGAGTGCATTAAAAACAAACATTAAGATTTTGAAATAGATTCTGAACTGGACAGAGCCAGTGCAGGGAGAACAGGACAGGTGTGATGTGTTCATGTTTATGACTGTTAGTTAGCAGTCAGGCAGCAGCGTTTTGCAGCTGGTTAACTCCCACATAGAGCACATTGCAGTAATCTATGCGGGAACTAACAAAAGCATGAAGAGCTTTCTCCAGGTCAGCGCAACTCAAGAAGGGTTAAGCTGAAAAAAGCAACAGGACCAGGAGCTGAAACAATGGGCAAGTTGGACGTGCCAAACACAATGCATTCAGTTTTATCGTCATTCAAACAGAGGTAATCAAACAGAAGTAAACCTGCAGGTTAAAAGGACATATTGTTTTATAAATAACAGCATTCATTCACTAGGGATAAAAAGTATGCCGGATTGCATGCAGCATTGGGACACTTTCCTAAGTTTTTGACCTCAACTGAGAATGAAATACATTCTTTAAAAGGCTAGATTTTAAATCATGTATCAACCTACTTGTTTTGATGGAAATGTTTATCCTTAAATATAGCCAAGAGCATGTTTTTATTGACCACTAACCCCTTCCTGGCTCCATCACTATGAGACTGAACTTGCATGTTGACTGTTGTATATAGTAACTGGGAAGATATTGCAAGGGACAGTCATTTCTTAGTAATTCCTCAGTCCATAAATGTCTTTATCTTGTTCCCGCCTTTGTACACTTTTGGCTGGATGTCTTGGTTTCCAGATAAACCTCTTCTTATCTTATAGATGATTTCATGCAGCATACACTGGAAGAATGAATGTTCGTGTTCCAAGAAAGCCTGTTTTTTTCTGTGTTTCTATAATGAGCTGAACCTGGGGGAAGAACTCAGAAGCAGTCAGTAACCATGACAGGATTTTTATTAGTTAGCACATGTGATTTGTTGTTAGAAATAGCAGTTATGTCTTAAAGCTCAGTTCCAGAGGGCATTTGAACGCAATCAGCACAATCAGTAGATTCAAGTTTAATTAAAACAACAAGTCTTAAAGCTGCACTGACTGCAAACATTTGCAACATTTGGGAGTTTACAAATTTATGGAAATCTATCTTGACCTGCTCCAAGTATTCACGGTCCCAACGCTGGCCAAATTGTCTCGTTGTGTCTAATGATGTGGCAGTACAGACAGTACTGTAATGTAGTGACTGTTTTACAAAAATTACAAAAATTAACAACATGGTCCTGCTCAGCTTGGATAAAACTGTGGGTGAAATTACAATCACCGACAAAGTATTCATTGAAAGTACCTGCCCTTTAACAAATGTTTTCAACAAGAGCCCTCCCAGATGGTACTGTGGAACAGTTCTATCTGGCAGAGTAAGGATAGCCAACCTCACACCGGACCCACAACTATATCCTAGTGACCTTTTCTGTTTTTATTTTATTAAAAAAAGTAGACCTGGAATTCACTACCGCAAAGTAATAAGACCTTTTTATAATACCAAAGATTAAAGTTAACCTTAAAGTTCAGCACCACAACAATGCAATCCGGCAGTTATCGTTGCTTTATTAAATTGTATTAATGCATTGCCAATATTTATTCATGTTTGACTTTGCCTGCCTTTTTTCTGTTTATATCTTTCTCTTTTTTTACTCTTTCTCTGTGTAAGCTGAGGTAGCCAGCGCTGGAATAGACACTTTCTCTACATTTTGGCCTTTTTTAATGATTCAGTGATATTATTATTCCATCCATCCATCCATCTTCTACCGCTTATCCGGGGCCGGGTCGCGGGGGCAGCAGTCTCAGCAGAGACGCCCAGACTTCCCCCTCCCCAGACACTTCCTCCAGCTCTTCCGGGGGGATACCGGGGTGTTCCCAGGCCAGCCAAGAGACATAGTCCCTCCAGCTTCGAGTGGCAGCATCGACAATAGGAGTGGACTCAGGACAATAGGACTCAATGTCTCCAGTCTCCCTCGGGATCTGGTCGAAGCTCTGCCGAAGGTGGGAGTTAAAGATCTTTCTGACAGGGGGCTCTGCCAAACATCCCCATCAGACCCTCACAGTATGTTTGGGCCTGCCAAGTCTGTCCAGCTTTCTCCCCACCATCGGATCCAACTCACCACCAGGTGGTGATCAGTTGACAGCTCCGCCCCTCTCTTCACCTGAGTGTCCAAGACATATGGCCGGAGGTTGTTGAAACAACATCATCGATCTCCGGCCTAGGCTTGAACATGGTGTTCGTTATGGACAAACTGTTGCTAGCACAGAAGTCCAATAACAGAACACCGCTCTGGTTCAGATCCGGGGGGGGCTTTCTCCCAATCACGCCCTGTAAAATGAAAAAAATAATGTGTTAAACCAGACTTTGGACACAAAGTATGGACAGACTACTGCCAGAATAAAGGATTGTAAAGCACGTTTGAAGTGAAAATGTGTAAGTCTAATTATAAAATAATTTTAAAAACAACATGGCAAATATCACTCCTTCAGTTTTTCCATATGGTTTATAAGACTGCATGGGTTCTGTCGGTTAGAAATAACTATGCAGCAGTAGCTCAGAGAAGTGAAAGGCAGTTCATCATCTGAAAAGACCGCTAAATGGAACTGATACTATATCTACAGTCTCTGTAAACCTGTCTTTTCAAAGGCATGGTAGGCATTTTCTTACTTATCAATGCTTCTAATTGCAAGCTGGAGTTTGATTTTATACATAAAAAGAGATGTGCTGTGTGGGCACGTACACAAGAAGCACATGTCCATCCTAAAAATGACTGGCCTCAAATACAGAGTTGACAGTGTGCTGAGGAGTTACACACACCTCTCCGGGGTAAAGAGTCTCGTTGTAGAGAGTGGACAGATTTACAGCTGAACACACTGCGCGGTTGGTTATTTTTATGCACAGACATTGCCAACTAAAGAGACAAAATAAATGCCTAAAATGGAAATAGATTGTCCCCCCTCACGCTGCACCTGTGCGGACTGTGGTTACACTCCTGTCCTGCCTCTGACTGTGCTTTGTGCAGTTAAGTAATGCGTTGATGGTTTATAGCTCATTCCGCATTTTTCTGTCAGGGGTGCGGACAATTAGGGCGGTCATTTTCAAACACTACGGAAATATTGGTTTATAAAGTAGAGGCTGCTCCAGTTTGTGATTTGGGGCCCATTTATAATGCTCTGCCCCCCCTCTACGATGAAAGGGTTGCTCCGCCTCTGGTTGGTATTATTGTAGTTTTTTCTTTCCCTTACTGATTGTTTATTTATTTAGTTTGCCATCAGTTGGTTTACCCTTTCTTGTTCCATCCACTCAATTTGCACACACTAACAAAACACACACACACACAAATAAGAGTATGTAATATTTTGTCTTTTGTCTTGTCCCCATTCAGTTACTGTTACTGTCCTCATTTAGCAGACGCTTTTATTTACAGTTTTAGTTGACGCTTTCATTTAAAGCGACTTACATTACATTACATTCACCAGTGTTACAGATGGAATATCACTAGAGGCAAGGTGGGTTAAGTGCCTTGCCCAAGGACACAACAACAGTATGTGGGGGAGAGCAGGATGTTATGATGTTTTGGGATGTTTCGAGCTGGTCGCGAACCACTCACCCGCCGGTCGAAGGACGGCCGCTCTACCCACTGTGCTACTGCCGCCCAAAGACACTGTTTCATCATCAGAGAAATTTGGAACCAACAGTCAGATTAAGCCTTGTCTCTTCCCATCAGCAAACACTATTACACACCAAGACAAACACTGTCATGCAGATATAGACTTTCTCTCCAAGTCTAGTTTTACAGTTTGTAATTTGATCATCTAATGCCAAAAGGGCCTTTTATGGTGAAATAAATATTTGGATAAATGTTTAGGTCAGGTGGACAAGTTCACAGTTTGCCGTCCGTGGCCGTGGGTGTTTATTAGTTTAGTTCAGAGTGTAGCGTAAACAGTGAATGAAGTCACTTGAGGAATGTACAGACAACAAGTCTTTTGAATGGTCCAGCATCTTCAAAACTAAATTGGATTTTCCAGTGAGATTGTACTTTAAAGTTTGAAATGATAAGCAGCGCTTTTTGGAAGTGTGTTTTATGAACAGTTAGCGTGACATATGACGGACAAAGAGCGGATGGCTTTTTGAAAAGAATGGCTTTTGACAATAAGAATGTACAAATAATAGTTCCCAGAAGGCCAAATAAGAGATATATTTTGAGTGAGTTTGAATAGTGCTGTCAGTTTTAAATGCAATGACACAGTATAAAGTACAGTAAAAGTACAGTTTTAAGTCTTGCATGCATAGATGAATTACTCCACCAAAAAAACAAGAAAACATAAATGCTACGTTACGTTTGTTGTATTAAACTGTATTCTTTTAAAACAAGGGGAAGTTCAGCCACATCAGATCTGCAGTCTCTGGAAACATGATGAACTGGCATGAAAAAAAGTTTATCTGAGTCTCCTCCTGCACTCAGTTTAGTTGTGGCTGTGCACATCACATTGAAGTAAGTGTAGACCTATAAAATATAACATAATGGTTTCTTTATTTAATTCTCATAATCTATCCAACCTACTATTATAAGTTACTTTTTATTTAGCATTGGAACAGAGTAATAGCCATATATATTTATCCCTTTTTGACTTTTTAATCTTCTCTGACACGACAACCTCTGTTTGTTTACTGTAGCCATGATGAATCATCTTTTCTTAGCTATAATATACTATAACTTTGTTGAGAAAAACAGACTCAGTGAGAATTCTGACTAAACTAATTTTAGACGTATTTTCTGAAACAGGAAACTCATAAGTTGACCTGGTCTGATTAGATCAAATCTGAGCACAAGTTTAAACATGAGCATGTTCAACTTGCTGCAGGAAACAGGACTCAGCACTGTTATGTCTAATTATGGGTTTAGCTTAGTTTCGTTGCACTGCTCAAGTGTAAATTACCGCTACTGCTTGGTCAACAGCCAAGTTTTTAGCATATAGTGATGCCATGTGGATGGTGATACTTGGAAAAGGGAAACAAATTCAGAATAATACAAACCTGAAAGGTAGCTTTGCTCTCCCTAGTGATCAAGTTCAACAAATATACATTTCAATTCCGTTTACATCCTCAGGCAAAACTGAAACTACAGACTAATTTTCATGAATTTACTTGTTTATATGTTTATATATGTTTCATATAGACAACACAAATACATTCTACCAAACCAGATGCATTGTTTGAGTGTTTTAGCACACAGGCTAATTTTGAGCACCTGTCCACAAGATGATTTTTAAAAGAACACAATACATAGGAATTACACTAGTGTAAACAAGACATATTCTCACAAATTCACATTCTCATGTGAACAACTCTCTCCAGACTTAAACGATTGCTTTAGGTCTCTATTACAGATCGTTTGTCTGCAGTTTTAGGTCAGTGGGAAGAAACCTCCACAGTCTGGACACTTTAAAGGAGAAGCAAGACTGTCCAAAAGATGTTCTAAACTATGGAACTAGGTGGAAGATCTGAGAGAGCGCTGATGTATGACAATGAGAGCAGAAAACAGTGGTGACACACGATTGTTCAAGCATTTCAAAAACAGTTTCAAAATGCTTAAATTTACAATGTTTTCAAAAGTATAAGTGGAGGGGAGGACTGTGACCATGATGTGATACAAGATGTGAGAAAATCATTGCATATTGCATGTATAACCAAGCAGGATGATGTGATAAGGCCCTTCTGATCAAGCAAAAACCTTTGGTTTGACCTTCTTGCATACACTTTTGATTTAACTTTGAAACCTTTAGTTATTATCAAGAATGATTCCAAGGTATTTAGTTTCTTTAACTTCTTAGATTATTTCATCATTTATGCGTACCTTAAAAGTGTTGTCAATCGGCCTTGTTCCGATTATCGGCCTTGTTCTGATTAAGTGGTTGTGTTTGTGATGGAGCCTGATAGAACCTTATGTATGTCTTCAACACAGAACATTGATGTAAAAAGTCCTCTAGAGCCCTCTGGTGGACAACATACATATATGCATGTATTTCTTTCTAAAAAAATACACTTCCATACAGTACAGACAAAGTACAGTATCTAAACACTGCATTAACTCTACACTGGGGCTACAGGTGGAAGAAAATGTCGCAATTAAAATGACCGTTACTGATGTACTTTTTATATGGCATTTGATTCTTAAAGGTGTCATGACTTCTGGATTAGATGGAACATATAAAAAACCCCAGAATGCTTGTTAAGATTAGAACACTGTCAGACAGACATTTATCACCGCACAGAGATATGGCCACTGTTAATCCCATCCTTCCTTTTCCATTCTCCGGGATTCTCGCTCTTCTCCATCATCCTGTCATCTCCTGTCAGAGCGGGCATCTGTCTCCTCGCTTGTCTATCCCTCACTTCAATGGATTCAATAGATCCTCCATCAGCTCCCAGCCATGCTCTCTCCTACTTTTAAAGCAAGCCTCCCGTCCGCCGGTGGGTGTGTAAAGCAGATAGAGCGATACATGTCAGTCTCCATGGTGACAGGCGGTGTGCTTCTAGCGGAGATCCAATCACGTTGTGTTTAGGGACAGGATTCGCTGCAGAGTGAACATCTTGTTCCCAGGACTGCTTGCGTACATCAGATGCCACATGTTGCTTGTCACATTGTCACAATTGCGTGGGGTAGGGACACACGCAGAGTGCCCTGAGGTGATACTAGGACCCATCTCATTCAGGGTTAAGATATCTAACCATTTCATATAAATTTATCACACTTTAATATACACTATCACCTTATAAAATGGCCGGTGTTGACATGTGACCCCTATTAGACCAACTTTTCAAAGTTAATCCATTTACATTTAGCTGACTTACATTAAGGTTCCATTCACCAGTGTTACAGCCACTGGAGGTGGGTTAGGTGTCTTGCCCAAGGACACAACAACAGTATGAACTTTGGGGAGAGCGGGAATTGAACCACCTACATTCCGGTTGAAGGACGAACGCTCTACCACTGACCCTACTATAGGTCTACTGAGACAAGTATAAATAAGTCATTATTAATTTAATAAACATAATCCAAAAGTATAATTGTGATGGGGAAAGTTTTTACAGTTGATTTACATTCTCTGTAGACCATATTGTGTATAAACACTACTACTACTACTCTAATACTTATTACTGTTCAGACGTTTAAACATGTAGAGGCCAAAAACAAGGTATATCCTCTGATTTAGTACTTTCTTCAAACCTGTAATACCTACAGACTAATTTTACCAATCCCCCCCCCATCCTAATAGGATTACAGTGGGAAATCCTATTAGAAATGGGCGATGCTAATACTGTTAATCAACATGGTGTTTTTAACATTTATCCTCTAAAATAATCAGAAAGTACAAAAGCACACATCAACCACAAACTCCTAGACTTACACAAAAACTGTTGATAACTTTTGATGCCCCACTGCTGTAGATGATGGTTACCAAATTGTAGATCCTTTTTGATGAAAACCCTAGGAGAAGGAGTTTTTTGCATGAGGGGTACGATTTAGGGGGTTGTGTGTTCCAGCCATAATGGCAGACTTCCTGTTTTTGTCAGGGAGCAAAGCCATAAATGTATGTTTTGTTTGCCTTGATTTTATGATTGTTGGCCCCAAAAAATTTACTTTCACTTCATATTGACTTAATGTATTTTTACTTTTCCAGGGTACGCTGTAGAACCCTCTTTTCATGGGATTGTATGGGACCTCCAAAAGAAATACTTTTTTGCCAATCATAAATTTTGGGTAAAGTTTGGTGAGTTATTGAGCACGTTCAGGGGGACAAATCAGACCTCAGAGTGCAGACAAAAAAATAACCATAACAATAATATATTAGAGCCCTTGCCACAGGTTAGTGGCTCTGGTCTAATAATGAAATAGATTTATATTGCGCTTTGAGTCCCATGGAGTCCCAACAGACTCAAAAACTCAAAGCGCCCACAGACCATTATTCGTTCACTCTACAGTCACACAGGTGGTAAGCTACATCTGTAGCAACAGCTGCCCAGGGCCAGACTGACGGAGACTCAACAAATAACACCTCATGGAGGGTACAGAGTTATACAAAGATTGTTGGAGAACCTGTGCTTCCTCATCATGGATGTTAAACTAACAGATCTGCCTGAGAAAATTTGCATATGCATTGCCTAAGCTGGAAAACATTTTTAAATAAAAAATGCACATCGCTATGAGGTAAAATAGCAGCACACACAAAAAGACTGTGCAAAAATATATGACATATAGCTCCTCTTAGCATTCTTGCTGCTAATGGTAAACAACAAAGCAGCCAACATACTGAGTCCGTCATTGTGACTTTCTTTAGTCACAATGACTAGGAAATACCACTGGATTTATGAGCACATTGCTTGGGGAAGAGTTCAACAACATCCCCGGTGGCCATCTGCATAAATAAGAAATAGAAAAATAAGCATAGAAGAGTCTCCCGGGATCAGTGTCAGGACATCCAGCAATGAGTAGAATGATGTCATTTCATGGAATCTCATGCCTATCATAGTTAATCTTTTTCCTTAAATGGGAGTCTCTTCTTACTAGTCAACAATAGGTTCCCCGTTCTTTGGATAGAGGCAGATGTGGGCAGGGCAAGTATCCTCGTTTAAAGGGCACCCTCCTCATAAATCCCCCTCTCTTTTTGAAGGATATTTTCTTTACGAGGTGACAGGCAGAGACTGATACATTGTCTGAGAGAGACCCGCTCTCCACTCAAGAGTGCCACTAAATCAAAAGATTATGGCTGCTGCCTTTGGGATGACGGCTGATGCTGAGCTGCTATCATGGAGCAACAGTAATGAAGCATTCTCAGAGAGGCGGCGTCGGGGGTGGAGGAGCCCCAGGGAGAGCGTTAAAGACTCTCTGTTCCCTGTCACACTCTGCACACTATTTACCATCCCATAACACTCCAGTAACCCACACTTCGAGATTTTTTGCTAATGTGTTACGTTTTATTCTGACAGAGCTATAGTGCTAGTGTTGCAGTTCTTCAGACTGGTCTCGTCTCAGATTCAAAGTTTATTACTCTTTTAGTCTCAATTTTGACATGAAGGCCTCAATTTTAAATCAAGACCAAGACCATAGGTAGTCTATATGCAATTGTTCTTGTATTTTAAAGAAAATTCATGAAAAATCTTATCTTAATTAAAACATTTTTCCAAATGCTAACGGATTGTAGTTTTGACTCACCCATACATGGTCTTGGTCTGGATTAAAGGTTTTGGTCTTGTCTTGGTATACTCTAATCTTAGTCATAACTTGATCTTGGAGAATGTGATTTGACTATAACACTAGTGGCAGTAGATGATTTTCTTTCTGCCCTCCTTATCTCAGACACCACTTACCCCCAAAAGAAGCATACAGACCTCTATTTTATTTAAAAAAATTAAACTGAACAAAATTTTCATTCCCAAAATACGAATACATTACACCAAACTGAAGTTTAGAGCTTATCATAAACTTTTAGCTCCAACTTTATTGCCAGAACAGCAATTATCCTACTTGTTAAACACAGTGATTTGCCAAAAAGTTGCTGGAAAAAGACGTATTCTTTTTATCGGCATCCATTACTTCCTCATTGCCAAGCTACAGTATCTCGACCACTAGGAGCATCTTCAACTCGACATCTTGCAACATACAAGCATGTGATTGGACAGAGCTTTCTTTCAAGCTCCCCTTCTCATCTATTAAAACCCTTAATAAAGCCAACATGACATCTTAAGGTCTTCTCAAATGTTTTCTATTACACTTTGCTGTCAGGTGAATAGATGGTTATTTTTTCATACAATTGCATACTTCCTGTTT
The DNA here is from genome assembly GCA_024416835.2 of Perccottus glenii. Lineage (NCBI taxonomy): Eukaryota > Metazoa > Chordata > Actinopteri > Gobiiformes > Odontobutidae > Perccottus > Perccottus glenii. The sequence goes on along the minus strand of CM044565.2, from coordinate 8,816,604 downwards.
AACTAATCCTAGTGTGGCGGTGCAAGTAGGGTTATGTATGGTTTAACAGAAAATAAGATGGAATGTGAATTCAACTATGCCACCTGGGGGTTTGAACCAGGAACTATTGTACGCATCGGAAGTTGTGGAAAGAAAAAAAGGACACACGTCAATATCCGATTTAAAAGGACAGACGTGTTTCACAAATCAAAAACCAAATCATTTATTAATAGATTTAAAATGATTACTCAAGAAAACTGAAAAGAAGTAGAACAAACCAAATTTTCCAAAAATACTTTTATTTTATAAGACTATACTAAAACTAAATGAGTTGTTAAAACAGGCCTAATTCTAAAATGGTTAAAGAAATACAGAGACTATCAAAAGGTTAAACAAAAAGCTAGCTAGCTGGGGCCGCCGGTGGTGAGCAGACTACTTTAAGGAGGTGTCCAGGGGTGCCACCTTATACTCACCTTCGTGGACACAGACACGGCAAAGACAAGGTGCAAACTAAACTTGTGACCCAGTGCACTAACTCGCATGCATAGGTGGGGAGACCTCACCCATGTGCCTAGCTCAACCACCAGGGGGACTCCCAGCGTCACTAGAAAATATAGAAACAAGTTAACCACAGGGTAAACCCAGTTACAACACAACTACAATATACACAACACAGTAACAAAATCAAAGCAAATAAGACAAACTGCAACCAACCAAACAGTGTTTGGCAAACTAGGACAAAAATGAAAACCAAATGAGATAACACAGGCAGGAACTAACAAAAACAAACACAGCAAATAGAAACAGGGTAGCAACCACCCTGACAGTTAATAGGAACCTTAAACCAGAGCACATGGCACCCAAACTGCAGAAAACCCAGCAGCAGAGCAGAAGCAGCAGCAAAGTCCGGGCCAGCCATTTTAAAACAGGTGCTTTAAATAGTTTCCTAATGAGGAACTGGCCAAAGGTGGAGCTAGGAGGAGTACTTCAGGTGCCCTGGGACTTAACACCACTAGACTAGCAAGGAAGACAAGCCTGTCCACTACTTCTAGTTTAAGGTATGCACGGTTACATGTAACAAACCCCCACCCACAGTGAAAACCCTTTATGAGGTGGCTTTTGTAGCTGCAATAGAGTTATTTTTGAGTCAAGCCTTAGCCTTTAAAAGTTTGATTGGCGTTGCTTCCACCATTCAAGTGGGTCAGTGTCTGGGTTCACTTCAGGGGTCAATAAGAAAGTGGTCAGCTCAGTCTTTATTTTTGTTGTCTCAGAATGATGGTGAGATGCAACTGGTACATTTTTCTTGAAAATGGCAGCTCTCTGTACATTCTATACACAAAGCTCTGTAAACCAGTCAATTCCTTATATGTTCCATACCGACCAATCACATTCGAAAAAGTCCTGAAGTGGTTTTAACTTCTTATTTATAGCCTCCAAAACCTCCAAATCTTGCCACGTGGGAACAAGATGTTGATTTTTCATGTCTGAACCCCATCTAGTTGGGGACTCTGTGGTTAGTTGATGAGGGGGTAGGCCAAGCTCACTCTGTACTCGGCCAGCTCTTTCCTTTTTTTCAGCTGTAGAAAATGGCAGACAGCCCTTTTTCATTGCCCAATGGCATGGACAATTTGTGGGTCCTAGACACCATTCTCTCTCATTGAATTGCAATAGAAATTTGCAAAGTAAAGAAAGTCTGTAGGCATAACTGACAGTAGATGGATAAGGAATAATCAACTAAATGTTTATGCAGCATATAAAACTGTGGATTCACAACACACTCACAAAACCAAGTCTGAATATTTACAGGACTAATGTTATTATTAGTAGTACAATTTAAACTTTTACTAAGTAAAAATGTTGGTAGTTTTATTGCCATTTGTGTGTCTGGGTCTTTACATTAACTCTTACCATTGGCGTTATGCAGTCTATTTCCAAAACAAGGGAGGTTGGACCATTTGTTTTCCTTCAAAGCCTACACAATGTTTGTCCCACTCTTTGTGGTCACACAGATCAGTCACTCTTCAGAAAGACCCCAGGAGCTGAGGGCATCTTTGAACCACTGTGCGATAATTTCTTCTCTGTGGTCATCAGGGAAATACACTGTCTTTGTAGTGCCCAGTCGTTGTTGATGTAGTGCCCCGTACAGCTCATATATGGCTGCATATTTTAACTCAACCACAGATCCAATGTAGCAGTGTTAAAAGCCATTTCCTCAAATGCAACAGCTGAGAAATATTTGCGACTGCGCCCCACATACTTTGCGTCCAACACATTAATCATTTTGTTAAACCATTACTACTGTATAACACAGTAGAGAACATATCTTTTGAAATATACAGTGATTGCTTTTCATCTCATGCAGTTCTTATCATATGGTATACAGTTTGCTGATGTCTCTTTGTTTTTTAGCAGGCGTGCTGGTGTGGTCTTCCTTTCGTAGTATGTAACACTTTTCCCCTCCGTGTTTCTGTTTGAGTTGCTGGAATAAATTTTTTGTGCTGCTACTTTTGAAAGCAACAGCCTAAAGGCATACTTTTCAGCGAGGCATCGTTTGTGCTGCATCTGAGGCCGCAAATCCAAAAAATTCTACTAAACTATTGAAGACTTAATGCCTTTCTTGGGAGTGAGCTGATCTTCCCTGCTGCCATGTTGTTAGTGTACCTACCCCGAGAGGGAGAGGGCAGTGTTGGGAAAGTTCACTTTCTACAAGAACTAGTTCAAAGTTCAGTTCACAAATTTTAAAATGAACTAGTTCAGTTCATAGTTCAAACTTCAAAATTTTGAACTAAGTTCACAGTTCCAAAAATGAACTAGTTCATAGTTCTTTTTTTCCATATGTTGCTGCGAGCTATTATTTTTCAGAATTATTGCCACAGCCCATATACAGTAGAATCACAGACAGCAATTATTTTATCAGTTTTAACAATGAAGCTATGCGTTAGATTTCATTTTCATATCCAATTTTCAATCCTTATCCAACCAGGGTTTACATTAGCATTGAGGGGACATTGTTGCTTTAATGCTTTGTTGCTGTCCATTCACTCCACACTAGTAGCAGCTGCTTGAATGGTCTTTTTTAATGAGGAATTATTCAAAGAAAAACAGGACAGTAATTATTAAGGTGAAAACGCTTTAAATTTTAATAATTTTCCATTGTCCACATGCTAAAACAGAATATACTGGAATCCTGGAAAATAGACCAGGCAGGTTCAACAAACAAGTTACATGAATGAATTTAAATAATCATATGCCTTACTACATGCTGCTGTCGCCTCCATGCTTTTTTTTTTTTTTTTTTTTTGATGACGCCACGCATGCGCGGACGCGACACAGGTGGCTGATGTTGCCAGGTTTGGTGTTTTTCCGCTACATATTAAGACCCGTTTGCGGTGTGTTTTAGCCGGGTTTTCGCCTGGAAGGCTCTATAGAAATCTGGCACCCTATTGAACAAAGTTAACCTGAGAGAGCGTGCCGTTCACAGACACCAGAATGAATGAGTTCACAGTAACGTTCGTCAGGCAGTAATACAGCACGTTCAGTTCACGTTCGCCCAAAATATGAACGAGTTCATGAACTATCGTTCAATGAACGCGTTCAGGCACAACACTGGGAGAGGGCCAGGTTTGCGCAGAACTACGAGGGCCCAGAAGAAAGTGTAGATAAAAAATAAAATAAAAATCAACCTGAACAATAAATTCAAATTTTTCAAAAAAATTATTTTTGCCCAGCCCTACTTGGTTGACTTCATCTGAGAGGATGGGCACGAACGGAAGAGTCCGAGAAGGGTCATAAGGAACTAGCATGTCAGAAATAGAGACTTGTAAACCAGCAGTGCTGTTTTACAAGTCTATTCTCTGAGCAACAGGAAGCCAGTGCAGAGATTTTAAAACTGTACTGATGTGTATGTACTTCCTGGTTTTGGTTAGAACCCGAGCAGCCACGTTCTGAATAAGCTGCAGCTGTCTTAACCCTCGTTTTGAGAGACCAGTGAGCAGGCCGTTACAGTAATCTAACCTGCTGGAGATAAAAGCATGGATAAGGTTCTCTAAGTCTGGTTTAGACATAACTTATCTTTGCCTGCCAGCACGTCCCATGTCACCTGAAGTGCAGACACCAAAAAGTGTTTAAATCATGTTTTTAAGACAAATAACAACTTTAGATAACTTTATTTACAGTATGTATTTTTTACTATTAATTTTGTGTTGCGTATATAATAGACCTTTTAATGCTCACTTTTTGTTGTGGGATGTATACTTCAGACTTTCGAGAAATCCTAAAGGGTGCAAAGCTGGCTTGAGGGGTGTGTGAAGTGGTCCCCTGAAAGGAGGTAGTATTGTCATTGCATGAGTCTAAATAGCTGATAGAAGGATGTTAAATGTGCCGTTAGCGCCACACATAATTTTGATTTGAAAGAGTTAAAGTTTACTTGTTCAAACTTCTGAACAAGACGTCACATAAGTGGAGCTCTGTTCCCTGTCACACTGCTTGCCCTCCTACATGAGGTGGAAATGAGAGTTTACTGCTGAAATGAGCTACACGGCACATTTCTCAGCTTCATGTGTCTCACCAAATGACAGCTAGACAAATTAATCAGTAGGAAGCGTTGAAATTATGGCTTGCCTTGGGAGAAAAAGCAGCACTGGATATCACTGAGAAGTCACCAGTTAATAAAACGCTGTCAACTCTGGACTTTTTCTCCTCGTCAGGGGTGTTAATGTTGTCTGGGGCCTTCTATCTGATTAGCCCTCACACTCGGAACTATTGACCATATGTAATTCCATTAACGCACTGTAATTGAGCATTTTACACGGAGCTGATGTGAATCTATTAAGGCAATACACAAAACTGAGAATCTTAAAACTGCTGTAAGAGGTGCTGTGGTGTTCACATTGTCATTTGTATGACTCAATGACCAGAAATGGAAATATTACAAAACAAACAATAAACTGAAACTGAACTCTCTGGACTTAGTGAACAAAATCTTGCATTTGTGTATCTTGGAAAAATCAACATTTAAAGCTTAATTCAAAATTATGTAGGAACAATTACTTCTTGTTCCCACAACTGTCCAGGATAGAAAAACTGAGCACTGCTTGGAAGAAACACTCTTGTCTTGCATTATGCTTAGATAAACAAAAGTTATTTTGTTTCTAAATTTATGAAGTAAACTTGTCATTTGACCTTTTTCCACCGGGTTATACATGTTGTCAGTTGTGGATTTGCAAAAAAATGTGACCACCAGATGACACCATGTGAAGCTAATAATTGACATTATTCAGACAAATCTAAGTAACATCAAGAAATCATGTTAACTATTTTGCCTCTATGCAATAACTACTTTTAAGTAATGCAAAAACTGTTTTGCCGATTTTAGGCACTGCTTCTCCTGACAACACCGTCCAGCACCAGTCTCACCTAAACACCCACATACTAAGCTCTAAATGTTGCGGCTGTCACACATCTCCCACCACTCTCTGGATGTTGCAATTCCTGTAAATAAATAACAGCTCTCAGACACAGTCATATTTACTTGACACAGATGGAGATGATGAATTAGCTTTGTTGTTGTGGGTCAGAAGTAGTGTGTCCTCATGTGACTGTGTACTGACAGTTTGACAAGAGCTTGACATGCATTAGCATAGCCAGCACCTCTTCACCGACCTGTCACTTTTCACTGGACAGGAGTGGGACTGGAGTTATACACCTCAAAACTCTCAAGAATTTCTCCAAGTATCATTAGGCTATTTCTTTGCATTCTGCAACAGTACCAGCTTGTCTTTGTCCTAATTGACATGTTTGTCCTAATTGACATGTAGCAATGCACAAACAGTAACAAGGATGCATCAATGTCTTGTGGTCCTCATAAGCTGTCTCATCGCAATCAGGAGAGCAACAATCTAACTGCAGGGACAATGTAACAATAATAATTAAGCAGCTTTAGTGGGTGTTGAAAATTGGCCATGTCTTGGGCTTGGATAGGATAAGTAAAAACAAAAAAATCTATTTTCTTTATCAAACTAGAAGTTTAGAAACTTTTTGTAGCATGTGAAAGATGACCCTCCGCAAAGTAACATGAGTAAGAAGGATTCATCCATGCAAGCTGAAAAAACTATTGCTCTACAATGAATAGAAAGCAGATGTTGGTCACCTGCGACATTTTGTTTATAGTTAACATTACTAAGTAGTCATTAAAATTAATAACAGTATTCTAAATATTATAATTAAAAAGGGTGCACGTGGCAGAGTGGTTAGCTACGGAGCCCCTCTGGTCACACTTTGTCAAAAAAAAAATATATATAACTAACTCGTGGCCTCAAGATAAGCTAACTCGTGGCCTCAAGATAAGTTAACTCGTGGCCTCAAGATAAGTTAACTCGTGGCCTCAAGATAAACTAACTCGTGGCCTCAAGATAAACTAACTCGTGGCCTCAAGATAAACTAACTCGTGGCCTCAAGATAAGCTAACTCGTGGCTTCAAGATAAGCTAACTCATGGCCTCAAGATAAGCTAACTCCTTGCCATCAACTGGGAAATACCGGGAAATACACTTAAATACATACAGCCAGATGGAGGTACCGTGACCTAAGCCTAGGACGCCCTCTGCTGACGTTTTATCGTAGCCTACACAGACATGCTTTTCCAAAATGTGAAACACTTCAATAATTAATGAACCAGTCTGCACACTACTATAGACTATCTTAAAATCATAATCAGAAATACTTTATTGATCTTTATTGATATCGATAACCCAGGGGACAATTCTTGTGTCACAGTTGATGTGCACATCAAGACATTTAAAGAAATATAAATAATAAGTTGGTAAATAAACAAGTAGCCTATATGTCACAGGGTGCCGGCTTATCCTTTGCCTTTCCTTGGTGTTATTCCCACTGGTTGTCGTGTGAGTGCGCGGCCCCTTTAAATTTTGCGGGCACACGTACGAGCTCGTGATGGGGAACGCCCACCACACCTGCGCCATCACCGAGACCAATGAGATGCGCCCCGGTCTAGTTCAAAAGGTGAATGGAAAGACAGAGCGAGAGAACTGCGAGCAGAGGAAAGAGAGACAAGGCAACGAGACGGCACCGGAGGAGGGAGCGCCCCGGCGGACGCCGGGCAGGGGAGTAAGGAACGGAAAGGGAAAAGAGGCTTGGTAGCAGAGAAAAGTGAGAAAGGAACGGACGGGACCGGGAGAAAGACCGGGCTGGCGGATGCCGGTGAGAGGAGAAAGAAGCCGGGAGGATTCCTGAACAGACCTGAGGCCAGGGAACCCGCGAGGCGTGCCTGGTAGGACGGGAAGCGAGGGGCCGATGAGGAGGCCTGGGGCGACCCGCGACCAGAGGAAGAGAGCCAGGGACTGGTACGGGCAAGAGGAGCTACGGCGGGGAAGGAAGGAACGAAAAAGGAAAAGAGAGACGGAGAAAAGGAAAAGAGAGACGGAGAAAGGAAAAGGAGAGAGGAAAAGCGGAAAGGAGAAAACAGTAAGACGGAGAAAACGGAGAGAAAGAGACGGAAGAAGGAACGGAAAGAGACAGAGGAAAGAACACCCAACACCACGGAGCATCAGCCCATCGACCGGCAACGGAAAGCCACACAAACCGAAGGGATCATTGCATACAACGCTCCAAATAAAGCTAAGTGAAGGGAAGTGCCCATAACTGTGTAGAGGCTATACTTACCTGAGCTGGTTCGTTTGTGTGTCTAAGACCGCCTTATCCTGTCCACAGCGCCGTCTTCCCTTTCGAGGCAGGACTCGAGGAGTGACCGGCCGGACCTCCGCGGACCCAGAGAGGACCGAGACGAGGAACCTGTACAACGCCTATAATACGCTAAGTAAAGGGACGTGTCCCGTATACCCTGCTTGCTGTGTAGTTTTATTGAAGTTTTATTGTGTGGTCGGTAATCCGACATTTTGGTGTGTGTTGTCACTAGTTTGGCGCGACGTTGTGGGGACCTTGAAGCCCATTGGGACTGCCGAGAGGACGCCAGCACTCATACTAACCGGCCTTGTGGCACGGACTGGAGGCCGGGGCCGCAACCGACTCGCTTCCCTCAAAAACTGCCTTCCCACAGTTCTCAGACTTTTATCCAACCCGGGGATCAGCTTCACAGCCTTCTACCGGGCTTCTTAGTATTGTTTTATTTTTATTTTTTTTATCTGGCGTGTCTAAATAAATTACCTTTCATTTAAACTTGGAAACTCAGTCCCCTCGTATTTCTTTGTGGTAAAGCTTTGGTGATCAAACGAACCTGCACCTGCAGCCGGTGACATATATACATGTAAAAAGTATAAATATATGCTATAAAATATGAAGAAGAGTTATAAAGGACCATGGATATGCAGCCTACAAGATTTACATTACTGTATTAACAGAATTGAATTGATTGTGATGAACAGTACTAGTACAGACGTGGACAAAAATGTTGGTACCCTTCGGTCAATGAAAAAAAAACTCACCATGGTCACAGAAAAAACTTTATTCTGACAAAAGTAATAATAAATAAAAATTCTATGAATGTTAACTAATGAAAGTCAGACATTGCTTTTCAACCATGCTTCAACGGAATTATTTTAAAAAATAAACTCATGGAACAGGCCTAGACAAAGTTGATGGTACCCCTAGAAAAGACTGTAAATAATGTGACCAAATGGACATGTTAATTCAAGGTGTGTGCACTAATTAGCATCACAGGTGTGTACAATCTTGTAATCAGTCAGTGGGCCTATTTATAGGGCTTCAGGTAGTCACTGTGTTGTCTGGTGACATGGTGTGTACCACACTCAACATGGACCAGAGGAAGCGAAGGAAAGAGTTGTCGCAGGAGAATAGAAAGAAAATTATAGACAAGCATGATAAAGGTAAAGGCTATAAGACCATCTCCAAGCAGCTAGATGTTCCTGTGACTACAGTTGCACATATTATTCAGAAATTTAAGATCCATGGACTGTAGCCAACCTCCTGGATGTGGCCGCAGGAGGAAAATTGATGACAAATCAAAGAGACGGATAATCCAATGGTAACAAAAGAGCCCAGAAAGACTTCTAAAGAGATCCAAGGTGAACTCCATGCTCAAGGAACATCAGTGTCAGATCGCACCATCCCGTTGTTTGAGCCAAAGTGGACTACATGGGAGACTACCAAGGAGGACACCATTGTTGAAAACAAATCATAAAAGCTAGACTGGAATATGCCAAACTACATTGACAAGCCACAAAGCTTGGGAGAATGTCCTATGGACAGATGAGACAAAATGGAACTTTTGCCAAGGCACATCAGCTCTATGTTCACAGACGGAAAAATGAAGCATATCAAGAAAAGAACACTGTCCCTACTGTCAAACATGGAGGAGGCTCTGTTATGTTCTGGGGCTGCTTTGCTGCATCTGGCACAGGGTGTCTTGAATCTGTGCAGGGTACAATGAAATCTGAAGACTGTCAAGGGATTCTAGAGAGAACTGTGCTGGCCAGTGTCAGACAGCTTGGTCTCAGTCGCAGGTCATGGGTCTTGCAACAGGACAATGACCCAAAACACAGCAAAAACACCCAAGAATGGTTAAGAGGAAAACATTGGACTATTCTAAAGTGGCCTTCTATGAGCCCTGACCTCAATCCTATTGAGCATCTTTAGACGGAGCTGAAACATGCCGTCTGGAAAAGACACCCTTCAAACCGGAAACAACTGGAGCAGTTTGCTCATGAGGAGTGGGCCAAAATACCTGCTGAGAGGTGCAGAAGTCTCATTGACAGTTACAGGAGTCGTCTGATTGCAGTGATAGCCTCAAAAGGTTGTGCAACAAAATATTAAGTTAGGGGTACCAACAATTTTGTCCAGGCCTGTTCCATGAGTTTATTTTTTTAAATAATTCCGTTGAAGCATGGTTGAAAAGCAATGTCTGATTTTCATTGGTTAACATTCATAGAATTTTTATTTATTATTACTTTTGTCAAAATAAAGTTTTATCTGTGACCATTGTGAGCCAACAATTTTGTCCACGTGTGTAAATAAATAGAAGCAGAACAGCAGCAAACTATATTACACTGAATATTAAAACAGATAATATTGCACAGAATGTGAAGTATTACATTGCACTACAGTACAGGGTCCATTTAAATAAGATAATAAATAAGTCAGACACTTCACTATCTTGAGGCCACGACTTAGCTTATCTTGAGGCCACGAGTTAGCTTATCTTGAGGCCACGAGTTAGCTTATCTTGAGGCCACAAGTTAACATATCTTGAGGCCACGAGTTAACTTATCTTGAGGCCACGAGTTAACTTATCTTGAGGCCACGAGTTAACTTATCTTGAGGCCACGAGTTAACTTATCTTGAGGCCACGAGTTAACTTATCTTGAGGCCACGAGTTAACTTATCTTGAGGCCACGAGTTAACTTATCTTGAGGCCACGAGTTAGCTTATCTTGAGGCCACGAGTTAACTTATCTTGAGGCCACGAGTTAACTTATCTTGAGGCCACGAGTTAGCTTATCTTGAGGCCACGAGTTAACTTATCTTGAGGCCACGAGGTAGTATCTTGAGGCCACGGGTTAACTTATCTTGAGGCCACGAGTTAACTTATCTTGAGGCCACGAGTTAGTATCTTGAGGCCACGAGTTAGTATCTTGAGGCCACGTGTTAGTATCTTGAGGCCACGAGTTAACTTATCTTGAGGCCACGAGTTAGTTATATATATATATTTTTTGACATAGTGTGACCAGAGGGGCTCCGTAGTTAGCACTACGGATACAAATGCATAGTAACCAAAAATAATGTACAAGTAATATGTACTTACCAAAGGTTTTCTCAACTTTACATGTGAAATGTTAGACAGCCCTAAAATGTATACGCCACCCAGTTGGATGGCAGCTGGGAGAGAGTAAATGGTTAATTGGGAAAAAAAAAAAAAATTAAAGGCATGAAAATAGGTCAGAACCAGAATGTACTTCCCTGTGTGTTTTGTAACATGTGAGCCTAGAAAATACTTGTTGTTGTTGTAGCACTTACAGAAACATGGATCAAACCAGAGGACTCTGCCACTCCCGCCGCCCTCTCCCATAATCACACTTTCTCCCACAGTCCTCGCTTCTCTGGAAGGGGCGGAGGGACAGGACTACTTATTCCTACTGACTGGAAGTTCAAACAGCTATCACCCTTGTGTGACAACAGCTCCTTCGAGTTCCATGCTGTTACCATCACCCACCCTGTTAAAAGTCATTTTGTAGTTATCTATCGGCCCCCAGGTCAGCTTGGACATTTCTTGGAGGAGTTGGATGCGCTTCTTTCATCCTTCCTGACGATGGTACCCTCTGGTGGTATTAGGAGACTTCAACATCCACCTTGAAAGCCACAGGCTGCTAACTTCATTAACCTAACTGCATCATTTGACCTCAAGCAGGTTTCCACATCGGCAACCCACAAGTCTGGTAACCAACTAGATCTTATCTACATAAGATACTGCTCCACTCTCCACACTCAGGTCACGCCACTGCACACTTCCGATCATTTCTTCATTACTCTCGACCTTGACCTAAATTCTCCAGACACTGCAATTGTTTTACCGCTGGTCACTTTCCGACGCAAACCGCGCACACTCAGTCCCTCCCGCTTTTCCTCTGCTGTCTCTTCTGCGCCCTCTTCTGAGGAGCTCTCTTTAAACACTAACACCGCCACCGACACTCTGTGCTCCACGCTACATCCTGCTTGGACAACTTATGCCCTCTTACATCTAGACCAGCCCGTACATCCTCGTCTGCCCCTGGTTATCCGATGTTCTACGCGAGCACCGCGCCAGCCTCCGGTCAGCTGAGAGAAAATGGCGCAAGTCTAAAGATCCTGCTAACCTCTCTATCTACCAGTCTCTCCTCTCTACTTTCTCCGCTGATGTCACCTCTGCAAAAACTGTCTACTACCATTCTAGGTTAATCAACTCACCTGACTCGCGCACTCTCTTTAGAACCTTTTCCGCCCTCCTTTGTCCGCCTGCTCCCCACCTTCATCGGATCTAACAGCTGATGATTTCGCGCCTTTCTTTGTAAAGAAAACGACCGCCATCAGCAGTCAGTTCTCTGCGCCACCACCTGTCGAGCTCATTCAGACCCCTGATATGTGTTTGCTCACTTCCTTCTCTCCTCTAACTGAAGCAGATGTTTCCAAGGTCATTAGTTCTAACCACCCTACTACCTGCCCGCTGGATCCCATCCCCACACATCTCCTTCAGGCCATCTCTCCATCTGTCGTGCCTGCTCTCACCCACATCATCAACTCATCTCTTTCCACTGGGTCCTTCCCACAGCTTTCAAAGAGGCCCGCATCACACCACTACTGAAGAAACCCACTCTTAACCCTACTCTGCTTGAAAACTACAGACCGGTTTCCCTCCTTCCCTTCATTGCCAAAGCTCTGGAGCGAGTTGTGTTTACTCAGCTCTCATCCTTTCTCACACGGAACAACCTCCTGGACCAGAACCAGTCTGGGTTCAAGAGCGGTCATTCCACCGAAACTGCCCTGCTCTCAGTCATGAAGCTCTGAGACTGGCAAAGGCAACATCCAAGTCATCTGTACTCATCTTACTGGATCTGTCTGCTGCTTTTGACACTGTTAATCATCACATCCTCCTGTCCTCTCTCAGGGCGATGGGTGTCTCTGGAATGGCGTTGCAATGGTTCAAGTCTTACCTCTCGGATAGGTCATTCAGAGTATCCTGGAGAAATGAGGTCTCTGAGTCCCAACATCTCAATACAGGGGTCCCACAGGGCTCAGTGCTTGGACCGCTACTCTTTTCCATATACATGACATCCCTTGGCTCTGTCATCCAGAAGCATGGCTTTTCCTATCACTGCTATGCAGATGACACTCAACTCCACCTGTCATTTCAACCTGACGATCCGACGGTCTCTGCTCGAGTCTCGGCATGTCTGAGCGACATCTCACTTTGGATGAAGGACCATCACCTGCAGCTGAACCTTGCAAAAACAGAACTGCTTGTGATTCCGGCCCATCCAAAGACCCACCACAACCTCTCCATTCAACTAGGCCCATCAACCATTACACCGTCCAGCACTGCCAGAAATCTGGGAGTGGTAATTGATGATCAGCTAGACTTCACAAGTCATGTCGCCAGCACCACCCGGTCCTGTAGATTCATCCTCTACAACATTAGAAAATTAGACCTTTCCTATCAGAGCACTCCACGCAAATTCTAGTCCAGGCTCTTGTCTTGTCCAAACTGGATTATTGCAATGCTCTACTGGCTGGACTCTGCCTGCACAACCAAACCTCTGCAGCTGATCCAGAATGCAGCGGCAAGAGTGGTCTTTAATGAACCAAAGAGAGCGCACGTATCTCCTCTATTCATTAGGTTACACTGGCTTCCGGTTGACGCCCGCATCAAGTTCAAAGCTATGCTCTTGGCCTACAAGACCACCTCTGGTTCTGCACCCCATACCTCCACTCACTAATACAGACCTACGTTCCTACCAGATCCCTGCGCTCTGCAAATGAACAACGCCTGGTGGTACCGTCCCAAAAAGGTACAAAATCACTCTCACGGCCTTCTCTGGATCTGTTCCACATTGGTGGAATGATCTACCTGCTGCTACAAGATCAGCAGATTCTGTAGCCATCTTTAAAAAACACCTGAAAACACATCTCTTCCGTCAACACCTGACTGACAAACACTGAGCCCTACTTCCTTTCTATCGATTCCTTTCTAAAAAAAAAAAAAAAAAATTCTCTTATCCTTAGCATCGTATACTGCGCTGGGTTTAAACTGACTAGTTTTTTGTGCACATATGCTTTTTGTACCTTGTGTTGTTAAAATTGCTTCCATTGTTATCCTCACTTGTAAGTCGCTTTGGATAAAAGCGTCTGCTAAATGACTAAATGTAAATGTAAATGTAAAAAAGAAATAATGCTACCACTGTGGCTTGGAAGGGACGTGAATGCTTTAATGCAAAATGTTGGAGAAGTAAAAGGATGGCAAGAATGGATTATTTTATATAAAGATACTTATAGATTTGCATAAGCTGCAATATATTTGCAATGGACAAATGGGCATTAGCCACAAAAAACACATGTGTGCAGCACGCAATAAGTCACTAAATACAGTTCTCATAAGTTTACCCTGGCAGACTTTGTGATTTATTGGACATTTTTCAGAGAATATGAATGATAACACAAAAATATTTTTAAAAATATGATTTAAAAAGAGTAAACACAGTTGTTTGACAATAAATGGCTTCACCCAACCACTAACAATGAGTGAAAGAAAGGTATTTATGTAATCATTAATTTTCTCTAAAAAATGGCCAAAAAATTACAAATTCTGCCAGGGTATGTAATCTTATGAGCACAACTGTACGTAAGTCTATGTTATACTGGACTTGTGCAGAAATCCAAAGAACATCACTTGAAGGACCAAGAATTGTACAAACTAGTCTTTTGGACCTGTGCTTCCTCATCAAAGACTGTTTAGCTGAGACTTGCCTGACAAGATTAGCATACACATTGCTGCAAACTCCACATTAAGGTAAAGTGCACCTTGTCATGATAGACATAGGTATAATTGGGTCTTTCTCCATAACTTGGCCATGACTTCCCCAAAAATCCAATCTAGACATTTTTTTTACAGGTGCAGATCTAGAACGCCACACCATGCCACTTCTAATTAAAATTAAATGAATGAATCTGTTAGTCACAGAACAGTCGGTTCCATAATAATGGAATATAATCAAGATTTAGCCACTGAGGATTTCTCCAACAGCTTCACCTACAAGTCGAATAACTACCCTACATTAGCATAAATTAGCCCCAGCAAGGTCAGGCGCTATCCATTTCATCAGACTTTTTTTTTTTTTTTAAAGGATTTATTTAAGGCTCCTTCATTACAGCTGTACTGATGGCCTCTGGGATTTTTCTTACCATTAGTCACAAGATGGGGTATCCAGGAGAGACAACAAGCAGTGAAGGAAATATGAAGGTTGTTGAAAGATTGCTTGCAATCGAGGATACTTCCATCTGTATTTCCTTTGCAGAACAAGATCGGGAAAGCCCTTGGTGAATTTGTCGGAGGCTGTTTCACAAATTGCCAAACTAAGCTGTCTTTTCTATGGTCTGTTTATCCATGACTCTTCACGCTGAAAAAAAAATGTTGATGTGAAGCTAAATTATTCTAGTAAAAGATATCATAGATTTGGGAAAGTGAATTACCTGTCTCTGTTGCTGAGGTATTGAATTGTACCAAGTTGTATTCCGCTGCTTGCTCAATGTCAGCTGGGATAGGCGTCCCACCATTGTGAACCTGCAAATGATATGCAGTGGAAAATAGATAGATGGGCCAAGGTTCAACAAGCTTCGGAATGTCCAGAATTCCATAATTCAACTCCAGATTATCAAGTCAAAAATAGTGCCAAAATGTAAAGATATTTCTCACTTGAAATTATTTCCTCTGCACTCCTTTCTAGAGCAAATATATGTAATGAGGGTCAGAGCAATCATTCACATTGAAGCTGTGCCAAACTTACTTACATTTACATTTAG
This sequence comes from Perccottus glenii, assembly GCA_024416835.2. Taxonomy (NCBI): domain Eukaryota; kingdom Metazoa; phylum Chordata; class Actinopteri; order Gobiiformes; family Odontobutidae; genus Perccottus; species Perccottus glenii. The sequence goes on along the minus strand of CM044565.2, from coordinate 8,801,087 downwards.
TCATTTAGCAGACGCTTTTAACCAAAGCGACTTAAAAGTGAGGAAAACAATGGAAGCAATTTTAACAACACAAGGTAACAAAAAGCATAAGTGCACTAAAAACTAGTCAGTTTAAACCCAGCACAGTATACAAAGCTAAAGATAGGAAGGAATTATTTTATTATTATTTTTTTTTAATAGAAGGAATCGATAGAAAGGAAGTAGAACTCAGTGTTTGTCAGTCATGTGTTGACGGAAGAGATGTGTTTTCAGGCGTTTTTTTAAAGATGGCTACAGAATCTGCTGATCTTGTAGCAGCAGGTAGATCATTCCACAAATGTGGAACAGAGTCAGAGAAGGTACGTGAGAGTTATTTTTTACCTTTTTGGGACGGTACCACCAGCCGTTGTTCATTTGCAGAGCGCAGGGATCTGGTAGGAACGTAGGTCTGTATTAGTGAGTGAAGATATCAGGGTGCGGAGCCAGTAGTGGTCTTGTAGGCCAAGAGTATAGCTTTGAACTTGATGTGGGTACCAACCGGGAGCCAGTGTAACCTAATGAATAGAGAAGTTACGTGCGCTCTGTTTGGTTCATTAAAGACCGATCTTGCCGCTGCATTCTGGATCAGCTTCAGAGGTTTGGTTGTGCAGGCAGGGAGTCCAGCCAGTAGAGCATTGCAATAATCCAGCTTGAACAAGACAAGAGCCTGGACTAGGATTTGCATAGAGTGCTACTTATGAATCAACAACTTCAACATAGTATGTAATATTATTGACATAAGTTATCAATCGGTAAGCAGCTGGAATTTTTGGCAGTGAAGGTGGAGTTGACAAAGGGCCTTTATGTTACTGTTGTTGGCTGTTATAGGCCCCCTTCTGCCCTGAGTAGTGCATTGCAGACTCTTATTCAACTCTTATCCAGATTGGACTATTCTGAAATTATTTTAGCAGGTGATCTAAACTGGGACTGGCTGAAACCTTGTTCAGATGAATTTAAGTCATTTTGTGATTCTGTCAATTTTACACAGTTAATCAATTCTCCCACTCGTTTAAATCCTATGTATCATGAGAAATCCACCTTAATTGATTTAATTTTGACTAATGTCCCGCACAAATTTTCTGCTGTTGGTGTTTTTTGCAATGACCTAAGTGATCATTGTGTTGTTGCTGCTGTAAGAAATACTAAGATGCCTAATTCATTCTAAGAAATGTTCTTTTATTAAGAAAGCAAAATCTGACTTTTATCTGTCAGTCACTACTAACACCTTAAATGATCCCAGAAAATTTTGGAAGGCTATAAAATTACTTTCTTTAATTAGATTAGATTAGATTAGATTCAACTTTATTGTCATTACACAAGTACAGGTACAAGGCAACGAAATGCAGTTAGCATCTAACCAGAAGTGCAATAAGCAGTAAGTACAGAATATACAAGGTCTATAATATGTACAATAACTATACAGATAAGTATTATGGACATAATTGACAGATTTTAAATACTATAAGCATGATATACAGGTAGGTGTACTATGAACATACTATACAGATGGATTATGTAAAAGTGTATGTACACTATAGGCAGAACTATGAACATAATTTACACTAGTGCAATGGACAGTACAGTGCATAGAAAATATTACAGTGTGCAAATGGATGTAGTGGAAGTAATAACAAGTTTACTGTTTGCTTGTTGTAAATAAATGAAATAAAGTCAGTCAGATGCAGTGGTGATGTGGGGAGGAGTCTGTGTGTGTGGTGGTGTCAGAGGGCAGAGTTCAGTAGGAGACAGCTGTAGGGAAAAAGCTGTTCCTGAGTCTTGTGGTCTTTGTCCGGAGGCTCCTGAAGCGCCTCCCGGAGGGCAGGAGGTTAAACAGTCTATGGTCAGGGTGAGAGGAGTCCTTAAGAATGCTGCGAGCTCGACGTGACAGCGTTTCCTCTGGATGTCCTCAATAGCAGGAAGTGGTGTCCCTGTGATGCGCTGGGCAGTTTTCACCACCCTCTGCAGTGCTTTGCGGTCAGCCACTGAGCAGTTTCCATACCAGACTGTGATGCAACTGGTCAGGATGCTCTCGATCGCACACCGGTAAAAGTTCACCAGGATGGCTGAAGACAGCTGGTTCTTCTTCAGTGTCCTGAGGAAGAAGAGGCGCTGGTGAGCCTTCTTGACCAGGCTGGAGGTGTTTGTGGTCCAGGACAGTTCCTCCGAGATGGTGATTCCCAGGAACTTGAAGCTGGAGACACGTTCAACAACCATACCATTAATGTGGATGGGTCATGCGTGCCTCCTTTTTCTTCCTGAAGTCCACAATGAGCTCCTTTGTCTTAGTGGTGTTAAGGAGCAGGTTATTGTCAGCGCACCATGTGGCCAGGTGCTTTACCTCTTCCCTGTAGGCAGTCTCATCGTTGTCTGTGATGAGGCCAATCACCGTGGTGTCGCCTGCAAACTTAATGATGGAGTTGGATCCATGCACAGGCTTGCAGTAGGTGTAAAGGAGTAAAGGAATGGGCTCAGCACACAGCCCTGTGGTACGCCAGTGTTGAGTGTGATGGTGGTGGAGTGGGTGTTGCCTGACCGAACATGCTGAGGCCTGTTGGTCAGAAAGTCCATAATCCAGTTGCAGAGGGAGGTGTTAATGTCCAGGTCTCCAAGTTTTGTGGTCAACTTGGAGGGAATGACGGTGTTAAATGCTGAACTGAAGTCAACAAACAACATCCTAACATATGTGTTGTTATTGTCCAAGTGTGTGAGTGCAGAGTGCAGCACTGTGCATACTGCATCCTCTGTGCTCCTATTTCTGCAGTAGGCAAATTGGTGTGGGTCCAGTGTGGGTGGGAGGCAGTCTTTGAGGTGTGCTAGGACCAGTCGCTCAAGCACTTCATAATGATGGGAGTGAGTGCTACGGGGCGATAGTCATTCAGGCACATTGGGGAGGAGTTTTTTGGTACTGGCACAATGGATGTGGACTTAAAACATGTTGGGACAGTTGCTTGGGTGAGGGACAGGTTGAAAATGTCTGTGAAGACCCCTGCAAGCTGCTCAGCACATGCCCTAAGCACGTCCAGGAATGCCATCCGGGCCTGCAGCCTTGCGTGCGTTGATCCGGCTCAGTGCAGTGTGGACATCTGTGGAGGTGAGTTTGAGAGGTTGGTGGTCTGCTGAGGGTGCGATTGTAGCTGTACTTGGCCTTTTTGATGCCCCTTTTCAGGTTAGCCCTGGATTTACTGTAGGCCTCAGCGTCGTCTGACCTGAAGGCAGTGTTGCGGGCTTTCAGCAGAAGTCGCACCTCCTTGTTCATCCATGGCTTCTGATTAGGTATGTTGTTATCTGTTTTTCTGTTGTAACACAGTCAATGGTGAAGTTGATGTGATCCAGTACAGAGGAGGTGTAGATATCAATGTCCGTGTGAGAGCCACAGGCAGCCTGAGAAGCAAACATACTCCAGTCAGTGTGTTGAAACCTGTCCTGAAGTAAAGAGTCTGCTCCAGTTGGCCACACTTTTGATGGTCTTCACTGATGGCTTCACACGATTGATGAGGGGTGAATACTTAGGGGTGAGAAACAAAGAAAGGTGATCAGACTGTCCGAGGTGGGGGAGGGGGGTCGCGGTGTAAGCTCCATTAATGTTTGTGTATACATGATCCAAAGTTTTGTCTCCTCTGGTGTGGCAGGAAACATGCTGGTGGAATTTGGGGAGCACTGTCTTTAATTTGCAGTGATTAAAATCACCTGCGACAATAAAAGCAGCCTCTGGGTGAGCAGTCTGTTGTTTACTAATGGCTGCATGAAGTTCATTCAAAGCAAGCTTGGCATTAGCATCCGGTGGAATATAGACTGCGGTTATTATGGTGGAAGTGAACTCCCGTGGCAGATAAAAAGGTCTACATTTAACCATGAGAAACTCTAGGTTAGCTGAGCAGTGTCTCCCAACAATGACAGTGTTCGTACACCAAGCTTTGTTGACATAAATGCACAATCCACCACCCCTTGTCTTACCGGAGTCCTCTGCTGTTCTATCTGCCCGGAGCGTGTAGCGCCCGGCTAGCTCAATAGCATTATTGGGCACGCCGCTGTGTAGCCATGTTTCTGTGAAAACCATGACATTGCAGTCCAAAAGTCTCTTACTGTTGGTGATGCGAAGTCGTAACTCATCCATTTTGTTCACCAGTGACCGCACATTAGCAAGGAAAATGCTGGGTAAAGAGAGCCGGAGCGGTGTTAGCTTTAGCTTAGCTCTTAGACCCCCGCGCTTCCCCCGCCTTTGTTTACGATCTCGACGCCGCCTGCGAGCACTTCCGCCCGGCCGGGTAGAGTGTTTAGCATCGGGTGTTCTGAGGATCTCAGGGATGAGTCGAAGATTGGTGATAAAACTGTTGGAAAAGTCCTCACCGATATCCAAAAGCTCCTGTCGGGTGTAGGATGTTAAAGCAAAACTGTTCAGTACGAACAGACCCGAGATGAGCAGGAATAAAACTGCAAAACTTTAATGCATGCAAGATAGTATTAATGTTCCTTCTTTTATTATGAAAGAGTCTGTAGTAGTTCATGACAAGCTGGAGATATTGAACCATTTTAATGAGTATTTTATTCAGTCTGGTTCTTTGTTTGACACTGCTTGTCCTTATACTTTGACACCTTGTAGAGATATACCAGTCTCTACAAGTGTCTTCAATCTTACTCCATTCTTAGTGGCTGACGTTCAAAAAGCCCTAAAAGGGCTGGCTCCTGAAAAACCTCCAGGACCTGATCTTATAGAGCCCTACTTCTTAAAAATAGCTGCTGATTGTGTAGCACAGCCTCTAACATACCTTTTTAATTTTTAGATTTTAAACTTTAGAGAGCAATACTATTCCCAAAATATGGAAATCTGCATTTTTTTATCCATTATTGTAAAGGGGGTGACCCGTCAAATTTAAATAATTACAGGCCAATTTCTAATTTGTCTGTTTTGGCCAAAACGCTTGAATCCCTGGTGAGTGATCAGATGAAAGACTTCTTGCATGTACAGGACATTTTATCCCCAGTTCAGTCAGGTTTTAGAAAAAAACATAGTACCATCACAGCTGCAATGAAGGTGATAAATGACATCTCTGTTGCTCGTGACAAGAAGCAGCACTGTGCAGCACTTTTTATTGATTTGTTAAAAGCTTTCGACACGGTTGATCATGATGTTTTAAAGATTAGGCTTCTTAATTTGGGGTTTTCAGAGAATACTGTCTCTTGGTTCTCAAACTATCTTAGTGACAGAACCCAGTGCATTAAGAATGATGGTGTTCAATCGGGTATTTTACCAATCCTTAAAGGGGTTCCACAAGGCTCTGTGTTAGGCCCTCTTTTATTTACTATTTATATAAATAACCTTAATCGGCATGTGTCTGATGCAAACTTTCATTTTTATGCAGATGACACAGTTATTTACTGTTGTGCACCCTCTCTTTAAAAAGCCATTGCACATTTACAGAATGCCTTCACTGTGGTCCAAAACACGTTGCTACAGTTAAAACTTGTGCTTAATGCAGAAAAAAACAAATGTATGCTCTTCACGGGCACTCGGAATAGACCACTGAATGTTCCTTCAGTGATTACTCTTGACGGACGTGAAATACAGACTGTTACAACTTATAAGTATCTTGGTATTGTTATTGATGATTGCCTGTCATTTAAGCCTCATGTTCACTGTCTAGTGAAAGAGTTGAGGCTAAAATTGGGTTTTTACTTTCGAAATAAGCTGTGTTTTTCTTTTAATGTTAAAAAACGGTTAGTGGCATCCACTTTTTTATCTGGTGACATATTATATATGCATTCATCTGCTCAATGCCTTCAAAAGATTGACGCAGCCTATCATGCATCGCTGAGATTTATTACTAATTGTAAAGCTCACAGCCACCACTGTGAGCTGTACTCTCGTGTAGGGTGGTTTTCTCTGGCTACACGGAGGCTTTGTCATTAGTACATATTTATATATAAGGCTATTCTTGGTGTGCTTCCATCCTATTTATGTTCACTTCTTATGAAAAAAAGTGCTGGTCATTACTCTCTCCGTTCTCAGGCTGTTGTCTTGTTTTCTGTCCCACATGTCAGTACTGAGCTGGGAAAAAAGGCCTTTGTTTATTCTACTCCCTTTACATGGAATTTGCTGCAGCAACAACTTAAAACTTAGTAAATTGATTCCTTTGAGTGCTTTTAAGTTAAGAATGAGATGTTTTGAATTGGACTCCCTCACGTGTCAATGTTTTAATTGAGATTTTCTTTGTGTGTCTTTGTATGTATGTAATGATGTGATGTAATTCAGCTGCCTATCTTGGCCAGGTCTCCTTGCAAAAGAGATTTTTAATCTCAATGAGCTTCTCCTGGTTAAATAAAGGATAAATAAAAAAATAAAAATAAAAAGTACTTGCTTTCGTTATATGTTGTCTTAAACTGCTTGAGTTATACTATAACTTCTTAAACGGACACATACAAGTGGTATGTGGGGGCAATTTCCTAGGCCCCAAACCTGAACAATACATTTTATTTCATAAAAGTCATTGAGCATCTAATAACCCTTCAGATGCTCAATGACTTATCTATGGAGGCGCTAAATGTAAATTTTTTACAAGATAGACACATCTAAAGAGTTTTTTTATGTGAATATGACTAATGTAATGATTGATGTGTTCCACTATTTAACAGTGTGCTACAACATTTAAACACATGACTTAAACACAAACAGACATGTGTCCCTGATGTACTTGAGTTCCATCATGTGTACTCTTGGGCTGAATGTGTTAAAATTCCCCACAGGCATGTCACTTTTACAGCAATTGGATAGACAAGAGGGCACAGTCACCTTGACCATTAGAGTCTAATATAACATAACCAAAAGAAATATGCATATATTTAAAGGCTTAAATGTAATTTGTTTTTAGATGGCTTTGTGCATCCTGTTGAGCTAAACAAATTACAAAAGAAAGATGAGATATTGAAGGATGGGTCCAAGTATTTTCTAAGCAACCTATCAAGTGTCAGATTGACAGATGGTGCCATCCAGGCTTAGCATCCATCTCACCTGATGGATCAGCAGTGACTGCAGGGGCCTGGCAGTTGAGTGGTTTCCCAGAGAGCACCGCTACGAGGCCTTGCCAAAGAGTCGGATCACCTTCCCGCATGATTAACAGCCAAGGAGAGTCAAAACAACGCATAACTTTTCATTATCATATAATTGATTAAACCAAGTAATCTAAAAGAAAACAAAGCTCGCAGAGTGGATTGATCACACAGTATAACAGTTATGTTCAGACTGTAAATTGGACTACAGGAGTTCCACAAGGGACCATTCTTGCTCCATTCCTTTTTACATTTTCGACACTTTCATTCAGTTCACTTCAATGTTTCTCTGACTTTTCATTCAATACACAATTTTGCTGTTGTGATGTGTATTTAAAGAGAAAAGAGGAGGAATGTAGAAGACATTGTGTTTTCAAAATCCTTTATCCTCAAATTATCTTCAAAAACAATGTGAAAATGACACCAGGGAGGGGGTTTATGAATATCTCTATACTGTCAAAGACCACTGGGCCTCAAAACAGTTTATTTGATGCAGCCATTCAAAGCCTCTGTCACACTGTGTGATTGTAATGACACTGATGTCAAACAGGTTCAAATAAAACCAGCACTGTCAGATATTTTTTGCAGACTGTGTATGACCTACAAACACTGATTTAAAGCTGCAAGTAATTTTACCACCATCCAACCAAACACTAAAAGCCTGTAATTTGATGTAGTTTAATTTGGTTTTGTGCAGTCATCTAAAGCCTTTGTCATCGTCATTGTAGTAGATTACATGTCACACTAGCCTACGAACGATCCAATCTTGACTGCCCCGGAAGAATATATAGTGTAGGTTGTGTCAATCATAGCATCCGCTATGATTGTCCTACATTTCGGACACAGGGTGTGTTTGAGTGTATGACTATGAGACGGGTCCTGTTTGATCCACAATGAGCTACAGTATTTTGACAATGTTTGTTAATATTCCATACTGTGACAGGAGCTAGTCAGTTTAGTGATGCAAATGTAGCTGGATGGATGCTATGCTAAACATCATGGAGCATCTTTTTTCTGGAATAGTCACAAAGCATTTATGCCCAAACATTTCATCCCTACTGTCATAAGGACAAATGATTTCTCAGGCAAATAAATCAAAGAGGGGCTTTTAATGGTTATTTTGAAATTCCCCTTTCCCCCTTTGAAATTAATAAAGTTTTTTGCATTTAAAATGAAACCTTCATCTTTCATTTTTTGCATTTTATATTTCAAAACACCATTCCTTACCTCCTGGCTATGGTTGTCCACTTTCTAATAGACACACACACACACACACACACACACACACACACACACACACACACACACACACACCCATATATATGTGTGTGTGTGTGTGTGTGTGTGTGTGTGTGTGGAAGTAAAAAAAAAAAGGAGGAAAGCCTTATGCATTAATACAGAACTTTAATAGCAGCCTATGTCTTTACAAAATTACTGTAGTGTATGTGGGTTACAACATTTTTAAAGATTAAACATCCCGACATAAAAATAACAGGCTTGAAAAGTCCTTTAGATTTTAATAACATCAAAAGAGAAAAAACAAGAGACGACCTTTTCTACGCGTCTCTGTAGAGGGATCATGTCTGTATTGTCCTAAGCAGTGAAGATATATTTATGCTGATTGTGAAATATATTGTTTGACCTTTCCCACAACTATCCATTTGTTTGAGGGGAAGTAAAAAAAAACGACTTGACAAAACAGAAAACTATGGTCATACAGTGTGGTTTGTTCTTTCATTGTGTAGAAGATCAATGGATGCACAGGACGAACGAATATAAATAGAACCTCCAGTATTCATTATTCCCAATTAGGAAGTGGAGCAGTTGCCATGGAAGCAGCCGCCTCCACATTCTGGCCTAACTGTGTTACAGTGTGGTGATAAATTTAACCAGGCAGCTTGTGTAACACCAACTTATACTCAGTGTATAAGGAGTTTTACTGAAATCTGACTGGAGTTTAGTTAAGTTGTTACTTTCCCACTTCTTTTGTATAAAAATTTCCAATATGTATTTGTTACTCGTTGTAGCTGACTAGTGACTTTAGTGACTTTATAAAATTACAGGTAAAATAAATGGTTAGAAAAATAATTAGGTGCAGCAAATAACGAGGGCTACATGTCTGATTGATGTTGTGCTTCTAAGACTATGTTCACTGCAGATAGATATTTAAACAAGAACAAAGCGTGGATATGGATATTTCTATTCCTTGAAGGTTCCATATGCCATAGATTTAATACCTTGTTGATAGACAGACTTTGGCTTTTTGTCAATGAGCCATTTTCAAAAAAAAAAAGTGAATCATTTTGAGTCATGCCTCTTCTCATTGGTTCCAAAGTCGGAAAAAAATCTTTCACTTCTGAATGGAAGTTGCAAACAGATTTTCAATTCTCCTTGTGTTATGAGTGGAAATTAATATGTGAGGTTACTATGACATTTGACCTTTCATGCTCCTCTTCAGTATAGTGGTGAGAACTCACATTTCACTCAAACCCAAATCTAGTGACAGATAAATACAGATCATGACCATATTTATGTTGTACACCAGATATAGTATGTATGGACAAAAATAGTAATGGCTTCTTTTATATTTAATATTATACCTTACTTTGGTGAATTGCAATTGTGAAAATGACAGCATGACAGCAAGATAATTAAAAATAGCTTAAATCTCTTAACTTTGACTTCAAATAAAATATTTTTGTCCATGGGGTTTTCCTGGAAGAGGCATGACTTGGGGTCTCGAGGACATGTATTGTAGCTCTGCTGATTAGGGCAACCAAGCTAAAATTGCTTCCAGACCTGTTACAGTGTCACTAACAAAAAGTCTATGAAGTATGTCTTGTGACAGAATCTTACTTTGCCTTGCACACAGTCTTATGATGACATTTGTTATTTTTAGCACTGCAGATTATTTAAGCATGATTTAAATACCTCCTCCTGTTTCTGTTGTTCTCTACACAGCACACATCAGACATACAAGGGCTAATCTGGGACTTTTTCCTCAGATGAACCGCCACGGGGCTGAATAACATGGAAATAATCCCAGTACATTTCTAAATGTTTAAAGACTCACCATCTCTGTTCAAGCGCATAATTAAACAGGACTGTCCTAAATTGGCTGAGCAGCTATCAGCAGTGTGTTTAGGATGGCAAGCCGAATCTTAAGCCCCATTTAATCTCTAGCTTACTTTGGCAGTACAAGTGATGGTGTTGTCTGAGGACAAACACGGAAACAGACTTAGGCCAGGTCCACATATAAGAGGATCATTTTGGAAACAAACATTTTACACCACATTTGGGCTCAGAGAATTTTAATATCACCTATCTACCCATAACAATAACTATATTGTGGACTACTGTAGGCAGCAGCATAGGCTGAGCATAAGAATAGAGCAAATGTTCTTGTTAGAAAGATAGTTGATAATCATTTGAAGCACACAGGTATGTTACTTTATTGGGAGGACTAAAACGCAATCTGCGTTAACAGTTGGGATTAATTATGTCGTAGGGCTGTATACAACACCCCTTGTCAAATAATTACACATGATTGAGTCTGTAATATAAAGAAATTCCTACAAAGAAAAAAAACAGTTTTACATCAGATATTGCACAATAAGTTTGCTGAATGATGTTTGTTGTCCCATGTCACTGAAATGACAGGCTTCCGCTGCAAAACATAGCTTAAACCACATCACACAGGGTTTTACAGAGTGCATGAAACCAGCAGATGGTGCCCAATAATGGTCTCGAAACAATTCAAGGCATTAGGCCTGAGTCATGCTTTAAGTCACTGTATTTTTAAATGTTCTAAAGGGTTTTTAACACTGTTTAAAACTGTTTTCTTAGGATCTACAGTATATTTCTAGGGGTCTATGGTCAAATGAGTGGTGATTGTTAATATTCTGTTGAGTTATTACATTAATAAAGCTATTCTTTCCCTTTTGCTTGTCATGTGGACAAAATGTGTAATGAAAACGTCAGTTTGCATTATCCTTAAACATTTGGACTTAACCTTCATTTGAAAATCTGATTCACTTTTCAGTTTCTATTGTCTTCATTTCCATCATATAACACTTTTATAACTTTACCGCAAAAAAGCTTGTTGCCAACAAAACCAGACATGCAGTAGTCCATCCATCTCCTGAATAAATATAGCAGGCTATATGTCATTCTAGCACAACGTCCAGAGGTCGATGGAAGCAATGACATAAAGCGACAGAGACAAAAACAGGAATGAAGTATGTTAAAGCTTGGTTTGCTCAGCCAGGGTTCCCATTCTTTTTTGGACACCATTTTCCAGGACATTTTCAGTGATGATCTTTTTGCAATGACAACACAGTGGACGAGGCTTACATAAAGGCTAAAACAGTTCAAAACACCACATTAATATTATCCAAACTGAACTTCCAATCTGTAATGTCAGCAGTTCCATTTGCCATGACTTTCCATTAAGAAAACATTCCCAGATTTCCAGGACATGTGGGAACCCTGTTGGTCCATGGATGTGTGTGTTTGTGCTGGTCTTGCTGAATGTGTGTGTATCAGAAGGTGAAGGCATAGACCACGCCCACCACCACAATGTTCCCGATGGTGGCCACGATGGCAATCCACAGCCAGATGGCGTCGCTGGACATGGACTGCTGCTCTTCCTGCTGGGCCTGTGCTGAAGCAGCAGCAGCTGCGTGCACATTGCCTGACGAGTTGAACAGGGAGTGCTCGCCGCTGTAGTCGTCGTTCGGGGAGTCCATGAAGACCCCCGTAATCACCGGGATCTGGGAGGAGATTGGAAAGAACTTAGTCCACAACACTGCACAATAGGTTTAATTTGGGGATGTTTATGCTTGGATTATTGTGTTTCTCTGACTATAGAGGCAAAAATCTTCACTAGTTAGAACACACAGGACCAGGTGGAGGCAGATGGAGCTACATTAGTTTTCATTTGGACTTTTTTGTTGCCACCTACAAATACTCACAGACTCTTTCAGATCTATAATTCAAATTCAGTTGCAGCACATCAACATATTTGTTATATTTAATGTACCCAGTGCCCACCCATTAGGTTTATTGTAAGGCCCATATTGCTTATTTAGATGACAAGGGTTACCACCGGGAGTCCAGGTGACACTGGACAACTAGAACCAAGATCTAGAGAGAGGTTTGTGTCACGAAGAGCATACGGCATAAAAAAAACATTTCCAAATCATTTTGTTGTGGTGATCCCTGAGTTTGAAATAAATCAATAGGCAGGCACCTATCACATGACATGAGAGATGGGTGTCTTGTACAACCAAGCGCAGTGTGAGCAGGGTTTTATCCCTCCATAACAAGTTTCACTAATGGTCGGGGCATGTTAACTATTACCTGCATCAGACATACAGTATTTGATTATAGTGACTGATGGTTGGCACACCTTTTTTTATATGTATTTGGAAGTAAGTCAAACTTAACAAGCTACTGTACAATGACACACAGATATGGCGTAATCCAGTGTGAGAGGCCTAGAAAAAAGCACTTAGAGGTAACTCCATTATGACATGATGTGGTGCCTAATATTTCAGATGAACCAAGTGAAATTAATTTATTGCTTTGGACAATCAAGGCTGGTGAAGGTTAGCCGTTGGAGCAGAAGCGACTTGGTGCCCTTGTGTACAAGCATGTAGGTTTTCATGGCAGCGCGTGTGATTGGGAAATGCACGAGAGACCCATACCCCTGCTCACACTGGCTAACAAGCTGCTTGAGATGGTGAAAAACAATGCAATAAATACCTCGAAGGGATGTGGAGCTCTTACATACACAGAAACTCTCTCCAGCTCAATTGTGTGCCCACCTTTGCACTTTTTCTCATGTTCAAACAGAGTAAAAAAAAATCTTATTTAGGAAGATCAGCCAGCGTGGTGCTGCACACAAAAAAATCAAAGGAGTTTATGAACAAATGAATCGTTAATGACAACAACATAAATGCATCAGTCGCTCATAGCGCTTTTGATATAAATGTTGCTCTTAAAGCGATCTCTACACAAATAAAAACTGTTGCTGAATAAATCTAAACTGAGCTTCAGGATGTTTTAAAAATAGATATTTATATATAGATATTTTAAAATGGGAATTTATTCTAGAGCATGAATATCTGGTATCGGAGGTATCAATATTCCAGTATCGATCCACATACCACTACACGTTGCTACTTTCTTGTTAGCTGTGAGGCTAGATTTTAAAATCTAAATACTACTACTATTTGCTGAGCAGAAGTAGAACTGCCTTACATTCATTCACTGATAACTTCTGCAGTGGTGCCAGTGTACATTACTATTTCTAAACAGACTTTTTCAATACACATGGCGCAACAGTAAAATCAAAGTCCACCAGACCCTGAGGTGACGATAAACTTTAAACCCATGACAGAGAGCAAGAGTTCTTATGACACAAAATTATTAGAAAGTTGATAACATACTGTAGATCTAACGCTAGGTTCTACAGCTGCTTTTATTGTTTATGACGTGGTATTTTAAAGCTGGTTGGAGCTTTCAACAGAGTGCATTTTCCATAACCTTAAACATTAGCATTTGCAGAGAGGCCGCACAGACATAGCAATATTTACAGAGAAACCCAACTCAGTGGTAAAAATAAGATAACCTAGTTCCGGTTTACAACAGCTGACCTGTCACATTTAAAATCTCAGTCCATATGCACTAAGACGTTAACACACTTTCCTGCCACACACACACACACACACACACACACGTACACATACACGTGTGGGGTCTTTCCTCTCACAGGGGGGTGCTCTGCTCATTGGCCCCTGGTGGTGAATAATGACATGACACATCCTGTGAAGCGCCTGCTGTTCACATGAGCATGATAGAGGCAGATAGGCGTGCACGCCGTCCGGCAAACCTGGCCCCCACCCCCACCCTCCGCTGCATCTACACTTACCCTGCCACAACCACTTTCTCTCTTTGCATCCCAACATCACTATTCATAAACCTCCTTACATCAGTCACAAGGGAAAGACATTTACGATTGAAAAATAACACTGTTTACGTTTATGGCTTTTATAATGGGGGTATTACCATTCTTTAATAACTGCAATTACATTTGAATTAAATGACTCCAAGATGATTTGACAAGTATAAATCTATTTAATTAAAGTGCAAGTGTTTTTCTAAATTACATAAACACATTCCAACAAACCTTTGGGTGAGCATTTGTTTACCTTATTGCTAAATGCTGAATGAATGGAATTTAGATTCTCACGACCACCAGTCTGCAGCTTTGACCTGTGTACACCATTTGCAGGTTACAGCTCTGTTCACACACGTGGGGGAAACTGGAGCACCTGGAGGAAACCCATCCAAGCATGGGAAAAACAAGCAAACTCCACAAAGAAAGCCCCTGCCAGATGTCACTGTATTGTAATACAGACAAAATGTGTTAAAACATATTGTACCACTAGATCAGTGTTTTTCTACCAGTGTTCCGCGGAACACTAGTTTGCCGTAAAAGATTGTCTGGTTTGCCGTGGAAAATTATTCAGTTTCACCTGATTGGTCCTCTAAGCGAACGGCGTGTAGTAAACATTAACACGGCGAGATCTCAGAGTCTCACATGGCTTCATACTTCCAAAACTCTGGAAGATAGTATTTAAATTCAGCGGTAAGTCTTGTTAATGTGTTCTGTTGAAGGTCCTTTTGCTAAGTGCTGCGTCTTTTTTATTTAAAATGCTAAATTGTCCATGTTATAACTATGGCTTTTGGAGGTAAGGGGAAATTATTGTTAACTGATGAAGTGAACTTCATGGTAATTTTTTTCAATTGTGAATGAATGTAACTTAAAGACTGAAATGATTTATTTTAAACCCCTGAATATTGATTTATTATTGACCTTGTTTTCAGGTCAGGTTTTTATTTGGGGATTGGACTCCAACTAAGAAAATAAGATGGCGAGCTGGTAGGACAACATTTTCTATTCTTCAACTGGATAAATGAGGACTACGTTTTTCCCTCTTCTATTTGTTTTAGAATTAGAAGAGTGAAAAACTCCACAACCTGTTTATGCGAGGTGGGCTTTTCAAGCATGACGACCATAAAGACAAAAAAAGAGAGAGACTTAGATCTTTGTGTGTCTTTCTTCAATTCATGTTAGAATATTAAATTTGTGTTTATCTAAACAGGCCCAGGTTTCAGTAAACTGAGTAAATTGAGACTAGATTTTCATTATATTTAAATAAATATATTCATTCAATAAATATAGTTTTGTGCCATTTTTGTTTGGTGGTGTGCCTTGTGACTTCAAAAAAGGTTGGGAAACACTGCACTAGATGGACTGATGAACTACATAAAAGCTAAGCCAATGTCACTTTAAGTTCAGGTTAAACAGGAGCTTTGATTTCCAGAGGGCCTATTAGAACATCTTGTTGTTGGTGTGACAGATATGTCTTGAGGAACTTTTAGAAATAGTCTAATGTTTAAAAATATCAAAATCTAATCTCAAAAATCAAAATGTAGCTAATGTAGCAAGGTACATACAGCACAGGATTATTTCTTTTGGTAGCAAAGTTTAAATAAAGACTTAAAGATTTATTATTTCATTTTCTACTGCTATACTTGACAATTGCCAGTTAATTGCAGGGCTGACATTTGACTGATATAGCAATCCATTTATTCCCATAGGCACTTTAAAGTTGCAAAAGAAAGAACTGGACAGACCCGATGGTAGCATAGAAAAAGCCAAATCAAACTCCACTGTGAACACTTGTTATGCTGATATTTAGATGTAACAGTGCAATTGATATTTGCCCTAGCTGAAAAGAATGTCTGTCTGTGTTTGCTATGATTAAAACTTTTCTATGAAGTTAATCTTAGTCTTAGTCCCTTTTAAATGAGAGCCCTTAGGGAACTGGGCTCTCTAATAAACACTAAACATTACTTGCGCTCCCAGCTGCATCCATCTCAGCCTAGCTTTTAGCTGAATGCTAACTGAGGACCTCAATCCCATCTGCATTCTTTATATCATTGTTTTATTTATAAGTAACTCATTGTCCACAGGAGTGAGCTGTTTGGCTAAGTGTACCGAATAAAATGAAGCCAGAAACTGGTAGCATAAATATTCCGTAAGAAAGCATGGATCTAAATATTTGATTTGCCAGATTTCCTATTTAGGGCACTTCCTGTGAATGCTTATGTACGTAGGAGTTGCAATGACTTGTCAGCGTAGTGTCTTCTTTCAAAGAACTACAACTCTGTTTCCGTCAGAAGCCACAATTATTATTGTATTAATTGATGTTTCATTAGCATAAATTACTATTATAAATGTAATGGTGCAACAGTTCCTGTGAGCACTAATGCGACTACAGCAGAGAACTTATGAGGCTGATAATGGTTGTCCCTGAACTATTCCAGCCATGGAACCGATGCATTTTGACATTTGTGCATGGCTGACTTCATCAACCTCATTGACCAAAGTTTGCTGTAGACTGGAGTAGGAGTAGTAAGAGTTTGAATATAAACAAAAACAAACCCAAATCAATATAAGAAATTATAAAAAGAAATCATTTTGTGAGAAAGACATGCCCCTTCCAAAGATCAAAAAGGTCATCAGGGTGTAAAATCTTTGAATAAAACGTCTTAGGGTATCCTGAATGGAGCAAGACTTAGGCTCTTTATGGTACGTTTCTTTAGGGCTAAGCAATACACATTATTACTTGTTATTTTTTAATTTGTATATAGTTACAGCGACAAACTTAAAAATAAATATATACTAATAATAGAATAAGAGAATAATGAAGGTAAAACTGTGTTTTTGTCCACCCAAGCAGGGCATTGAGATGGGAGTGAGGTTGGACCACCTTTACATTCTCTGGGAAATTGTGCACATTTAACATTTGATGGCGCTAAATGATAGAGATTGCGGACTCTATTGTAACAAATACGTGACTTTTAGTGACCCATGTAATCTAAATGCACTTGTAGTCTGGTTCATTTAGTTTGCACCAAAACAGAAAATTATCCATTTAGTTCAGACCACTGCAAAAAGACCCCGGTCTACCCAGTTTTCACAACTGCCATTTTAAACAGCAGAACAAACAACAAGGCCTTCCTCAAAAAAGAACACTAGAAAGTGTTATTAGGCATTTTACCTCCACAATCATCCATGTTTGCCCTCTGCTAATTTGTTTTTAGTGAAGGAAAAATATTATTAGTCCCGAGCCGGTGATGACCGGGAGGGCCTATTGCTATTGCTCAAGTTATTTAATTAATTTATTTTTTAATTACCGTATTTTTCGCACCATAAGACGCACCTGGTTTTTAGAAGAGAAAAATAGGAAAAAAAATATTCTGAACCAAATAGTGTAATAAAATATTTAATAAAGTATAATAGAATAATATTTGAATTATATGACTGGAGTGAAGGGCATGCGCACTGCTGTGTACTGTAACACCGCCTACTACATGCTATCCTCCAATAGCATACGGCGGTGACACAGTACAGCAGCATCGCGCCTTCGTCGGCTTCCGTAAGGAAGGTAAGGGAGGACCCGCTGCCGCTCTGCCACTACGGTAAGGCAAGGCGACACGGGGGGGGGGGCCCGCTGCCACTCTGCCAGTATCTCAGTGGACTACTGAGAAGCCTGGACACGGGCGGGGAGGGATGATGCAGTTTCAGGGACACGGAAGGTCCCGGGGACCCGCTGCCGCTTCAGTAACTCGGACCATAAGGCGAGTTGCAGAGCGGCAGCGGGTCCTCCCTCACCCGCTGCTGCTCTGCAACTCGTCTTATGGTCTTCTATTCGGACCATAAACGCAGGCACTTTTCCTCCCACTATTTGGTGAAGAAAAAGTGTGTCTTATGGTCCGAAAAATACGGTATTATTATTATTATTATTATTATTTTTCCTCGAAATGATTCTCAATTTGACCAGGTAAAAATGTGCAAAAAGTCATTTTTATTGATCCCAAAATTCAAGGCAGAATGTATTTGAATGTATTTGTATGTATTTGAAGTCCCAAACTGTTTTTGAAACTTGCACACATTGACTATAAATATTATTTGTTTTTGTTGATGTCTTGTATTTTTTTGTTTTTTTTTTACTGTAAATGCTGTTCTCTTGGCCAGGTCACTCTTGGAAAAGAGATTTTAATCTCAATGAGTTTTTTTACCTGGTTAAATAAAGGATATAATAAAAAAATACAGAACTTGGTCCATCCATAGGACACCTCAGGGCAAACAAAAAAGTCTTTGACAGCCACACGCTAAACTCAACAGGAAGTCCGCCATGTGGGGTGAAACGCGTGGCCACTAAAATCGCATCCCTTGGGCAAAAAGATGCAAATCATTGTGTTTTAATCTAAATGGCCCCAAATTTGGTAAGTATCATCTAGACACATGTGCCAACCAAAGTTGTGACTTTGTTTATGATATCTTATCGGGTATGGGTGTGGCAAGCCTGTAACGAGGTGGCCATTTTTGTGAAAATAAAATGTCTCTTAACTCTCAAACGCCTTCTCGGATCGAGTTGGACCCAAAAAGGCGTTTGTGCACATTCATGACCTGAACACAAAGATATGTAAATAAAAGGGTTATCTTTAGAAATGGCTCTCCAGCGCCCCCTACAAACTTATAATGGGACCCAAGAATTTAGTTTGTCATAGAGACATGAAATTTGGTACACACATCTCTTATGTCATGACAAGCATAAAAGCCAATGACAACCACCCCCTATCTATAAATGTGTTGCCATAGCAACGCCCCAAATATGTGGAAAAAGTCAATGGGAAGTGAAAATGTTAGTTTGTCGTAAGTAAATGAAACTTGGTACACACATCCACCATGGGCTTATGAACAAAAAAGCCAATGGGGACCACACCCTATCACACACGGGAAGGCGGCCATTTTGAATTGAAAATGTGAACCGCCTTAGAATACACCTCTTTTGAAAAACACTACTTTGTTTTTCTTGCCTTAGCCCAAGCATAATCTATTATTTTCAAAAGTTCAGACAGCTCCCAGGAAAACCAGGAATTGTGGAGACCTTTAACTCTTAATTACAAGGTGGTGTAGCAGGCTCCAGCAGTAGCACAGGCCAGAGGTGATGAAGCAGGATCCAGCCAGAAGAAGATTCAAGCAGTAGCACAGGCCCAGTTATTTGATATTACCGCTTTAAAAGTTTTATGCTTTAAAGCACGAAATGCAATCCTTCGAGTACATGTGTCCCCACGGTCTGAAGGGAGGCGAGGGCCTTTATCGCCGCTTGCGTCTTTATTTATTATTACTTTTTTCTTTTTTTTTTGGGTTTGGGTAAGCTAAAGGTTATACAGTGTTTTCATCTTGAGAAAAGGAGGAAGAGAATGCATGTTTAGTGGCACTGGGGTTCATATTGCATAATATATTGCAAGTAAACCAAGAGAGCAACCAAACCAGAGTTAGTTTCAACCACACACCCAGTGTATCAAATGTTGATACTGTATTTCTGTGTGGGATATATTGTTTAAAACAGATGTTTACTGTGCAATGTACTCAAGAGAAGGCCAAACATGATCCTAATGTTTCATTTATCCACTCCAGGGAGAACTCTAAAATGTCTGAAATGTCTCATCTGCCATTCAAGCTAACCTGTGTTCTATTGTCAAATGCTTATGAATTTGGTGTGACTAAATACACTGAATAATGACAAGCTGGGCTTAAAGGGATATTGTAGTTGTTTTTATTTAGGTCCACTAATATAAGTTGATATGCTAACTATACCACACTATATTTCTTAAATCATCTTCAGCCTCCAGCCAGACATTTTGTGTTTGTCCATTTAAGCACATTTTCCCAAAGCCCAGAGTGTTCTGATTAGTCTATGGGACTAATCACTAATGGGTCTTTATGTAAAGACCCAATTTTACCCTGGTCTGGAGTACTTTATGACCTAAAACCCTGGAGCAAGTACACTAAACTGTTTAAGAAATTGGGGAAATTAAGTTTCATCCTTGTATGTCAAGATATGGCTAAAGTCCTTCAGTACTAAATGATCAATCATCTGTATCTCTTTATCCTCCGGCTGGGGGTAAATGTCTCATTCTGTAGCAGAGTGAGGCAGCAATCAAGCGACACAAATGAGTCTGGTCAGTTTATTGAGTGTTTTGATCTGAAAACACCTCCTTCGATATCTTCCGGCAGAAGTAGCTGTGACATGAGGTGTGAGGAAGTGCTCAGCAGAGGCTGCAAACAAGCAAGTAAAACCCAATTCATGTCAAGGTTAGTAAGAAACCAAAACATGTACCAAACCCCAGACACTCTAGTGAGAGGGAAGAAAAGCTCTGCAGGATAATGATAAAAGGGAATGATGGGTGTATTGATGCTGTGGGGAGAATAAACTCCCCTGTGGTGTAAGAAGGAATAAAGAATGTTATAACAGAGCAATATGGATGGGACGGACACTATCACGACCAAGTATTGAGAGTATATATAGAGTAATAAGACAGGTTTACCAAGTAGGTTTCATTTTCTCATGTGAGGCGAGAATTAAATACTTTAATAAAGTTTTACAAGCAGTCTTTACAAACTCCTTCAAAAATATTGCCTTTAACTCCACAGAGGTAAAGTTTTGTTTCTTCCTCTACAAAGTGAGTCCTAGATGTAATATCCATCTTTTTGATTATAGATTTACTTTAAGGGGCGAGCAACGGCGCCGCTGTGTGCCCCATTCCCCTTCTGCAAAGGTTTTAAGCATCTTTGTGATTCTAAGTTGTGCAGAACGTGTATCATTAAATATGCATACATGTATTTCCTCCTGTGTCATATACCAGGGCTGCACTGACACATAGCCGCTCTTAGTTGTGTGACTCAAACCCTGAACTGTTTTAGTAAATAGGCCACTTCCTGTCCAGGTTAGCGCATAATGCATATTAACATTTTTTTTATAAATTTGGCTTGATTTAGGTTAAAGCTACTACTACAAGAGTCTTCAAAAATAGCTAAATAGCAGTAAGTTTGCTAATTGGACAATATGGAGTCATCATATACTTTATTTTAGGCTGCGTAAATAAAAGAATATGTTTTTGTCTCATGATCACTAAATAATATTCCCCGTAAAGACTTGAAAGAACACATTTAATAAACTGTGAATTATCATTCGGACACTATTACATATATACTATATATATTTGTAATAAAATATAACTTTACTCTGTGAACGTGTTAGTTGTCATAGTTAGTTTCCTTCTCTCAGAAACAAGAAAATTATGCTCAACGCTGCTTGAGCCTCACATGTAAAAATTCATCAGCGCAACATGTTTGTTTTGTCTTCTGGTAATGGTTTTATTTCTGCTTCAATAAACTAAAGAAGAACTAAACAAGCGATTAAATATGCCAGCAGAATATATGAATAATTATGTTCTCTATATGACTCAAAGCAAAACCTGTTGCCATTAGTCAGTGAAGTTTATTTAATACCATTAAATTAACACCGCAGGGGTACATTTTGGAACATATTTTACTGCCTTTATACTTTATACATTCTCCCCTTGAGCTATCAAGACCAGTGTAACAGATTAACTAGTGGAGTAAATTAGATAGCCTTATTCCCTTCCCCTATTTCCTATATTTTTATATCCTATTAGAATTAAATATACAGTACAAACTGGCAAGAGTAATTGTAGTGTCACAAACAAAATAAAAATTGCAGAAACCAGTATGTGCCCTGGCCTAAGTGCAGTGTGACCCAACTAATATCGGTTTTCTTTTAATATCTTTTCATTAATATGTGTGACAGAGGTGTGCAGGAGGGGCTGTGGGAAAGGCTTAATGGTCCATTTAGGAAACATTGCTGTGAGTTACCGTCTACAGGTAGGTTTTGTTCAACCCAGGTACATACATGATGTAGGTTCAACTACATCAGAAGCAGAGAAATCCATAAGCTCTCAATTACATTTACATTTAGTCATTTAGCAGACGCTTTTATCCAAAGCGACTTCCATTCACCAGTGTTATATTTACATTTTCAGTTGATGCTTTCATTCAAAGCGACTTACAATAAGGTTCCATTCACCAGTGTTACAGCTGGAACACCAATGTAAGCAAGGTGGGTTAGGTGGGGAGAGCGGGAATCGAACCGCCTACCTACCACTGAGCCACTGCGCCACAATAAAAAGGACGTCTACCCCCGGCTGAAATAATAGATGCGTTTGAGATGAACTGCGACTCGCCTGGACAAGATTAGACGGCCGCAACAGGAGGCAGTGAAGCTGGACAGTTTGTCACTCAGAGCACGTCTGAAGTACACTCCTCGCACGTTCTGGATGTATATTAAAAATAAATTATACAGTACTTACTTTGTCATACCAGCAGAGCTCAGTGGATTTATGGCTATGTTTAATGCCGCATATATCAATAATTGTGTGCAACAGTTTCTTTTAGTTTGCATAGATTTGAGAGAAAAGGAGATGGGGTAGTGTAGTGTCATAACAATAATCTCAGATCCCCTTCACCTCTGTCAGTTGTTCGGTGTTAATGTTGGACTCGTGAGGTCCGAGCAAGTCGTAAACTAGTGATACCACACATGTATGTGACTTGGGCCAATGCATTGTTGGTCCATTTTGAGCCCAATTCTGCACTTCTGACCATCGCAGGGTGTGGCCCAACTAACACCACTTCGGAGCGATTATCTGCCCTGACTGTGTATTGTAATGTTATCCTGACTAAAAGGTCACTGGTTAAGGCCGGGGAGATAGAAACATGTGACTAGATGCAGTAACAGTGAGCCAAGAGACAAAAACTGCACTTTTAACGTCACTCTTTAACTTTAACTACACTCTTGTTGTGGCTTCTTGGATTTTACTGCATAGTAAAACAATAGTTTTCAGATCGCATAAACGGACATATTAATCAATATGCTTCGGAGACGGCGACGCAAGCGAGGCAAGAGGGGAGGGCTACATGCTAGGCTAAAAGCTCGCGCTAGCCGACCACCGCTACCCAACCTCTTGTTAGCGAATGTACGTTCCCTGGAAAACAAATTGGACGAGCTACGAGCCAGGATTTCAACCCATCGGGAAATCAGAGAGTGCTGCGCCCTGATTTTCACCGAGACCTGGCTCTCAGACAAGGTCCCGGACAACGCCATTCAGCTACAGACTCACTCGCTTCACCGAGGCGACCGAACGCGGCATCCGGTAAGTCTAAAGGGTGTGTGTGTTTGTAAACAACTCGTGGTGCGAAGATATACAGACTGTTGACGAGCACTGTTCACCAGATGTGGAGTTATTACTGCTAAAGTGCCGTCCGTATTATTTACCGAGGAATTTACTGCTGTGTTTTTGGCCGCTGTTTACATCCCCAGCGTGCTGACGCCACAGCAGCACTCAGCAAACTCCATGACGCCATCAGCGCGTTAGAAACGGCTCATCCTGACGCTGTTTTTATTGTTGCTGGTGACTTCAACCACTGTAGTTTGCGGACTGTATTCCCCAAATACCACCAGCATGTTGACATTCCCACCCGTGATAAAAACACTCTTGACCACGTCTACAGCAACATACGTGGTGCATACAGGGCTGCACCCCGCCCCCACTCGGACACTCGGACCACATCTCTTTGTTCCTGTACCCTGCTTACAGACAAAGACTGAAACAAGCACACCCTGTCACCAAACAGATCAAACTCTGGACCCCGGAGAGCGAGATCACCCTGCAGGATTGTTTTGCACTGACAGACTGGGATGTGTTTAAAGCTGCAGCCACTGCGGAGGACTCTTCCATCAGTGTACAGGATTATGCTGAGTATGTGTCTGGGTACATCAGCACTTGTGTTGATAACATCGTGCCCACCATACAAATCAGGAAGTTTCCCAACCAGAAGCCCTGGATAAACAGTCAGGTACGTCACATGCTGCGTGCTCGCTCTCTTGCATTTAGATCAGGCAATGAGAACGAGTACAAAGCTGCAAGTATGGACTGAGAAAAGCCATCACAGCGGCCAAGAGGCAGTACAGAGAGAAGCTGGACAGCTTCTACTCTACCGCGGATTCAGGGCGGATGTGGCAAGGCCTGCAGCACATCACAGACTACAGGACCACCACCAACAACATCGCATCAACAGACAGCCTGCCGGATGACCTCAACAATTTCTACGCCCGCTTTGAGGCTCCCAGCAACACTGCAGAGAGGAGCTCACACACACCTGGATCACCCAACCCCCCTCCCCTCCACCAACCATCTCAACAACACAGGTACACAGAGCTCTGAGGAAGATCAACCCCGCAAAGCAGCAGGACCAGACAACATTCCTGGGCGGGCCCTCAGAGCATGTGCCAACGAGCTGGTTGATGTTTTCACCTCCATCTTCAACCTCTCCCTCAGCCAGCGCATTGTACCACCATGCTTCAAGACCACGACCATCGTCCCCTGCCCAAGAAGAACCCACCCACCTGCCTGAATGACTACAGGCCAGTGGCACTCACTCCAATCATTATGAAGTGTTTCGAGAGAGTGGTGCTGGCCCACATTCAGAGCAGCATACCGACACCATTGACCCCCTGCAGTATGCCTACCGACCCAACAGGTCCACCTCGGATGCTATCGCTACTGCTGTCCACTACTCCTGTCACACCTGGAGAACAAGGACTCATACATACGGATACTTTTTATAGATTACAGCTCCGCCTTCAACACGGTCATCCCACACAAACTCACCCACAAACTGTCCACACTTGGTTTGCACCCCACCCTCTGTGACTGGCTCCTAGATTTCCTGACTGGCAGGCCTCAGTCTGTCAGGATTGGTAATAGGACTTCAGCCAGCACCATCACAAACATTGGTACTCCACAGGGCTGTGTACTCAGCCCCATCCTCTACACCCTGTACACCTACGACTGTGTCGCCTCTCACAAGGACAACATTATCCTGAAGTTTGCTGACGACACCGCAGTGATAGGACGCATCGCTGGCGGTGACGAGGCAGCTTACAGGAGGGAGGTGGCCAGTCTGGTGTCATGGTGTGAAGACAACAACCTCACCCTCAACACGGACAAGACAAAGGAGATGATAGTGGACATGAGGAGAGAGAGGAGAACGCCTCAGCCACTGTTCATCCGGGAACTTGAAGTGGAGAGGGTGAGCAGCTTCAAATACTTGGGTGTCCACATCAATGAGGACCTCACTTGGACACCTCACATCACGCAGCTGGTCAAGAAGGCTCAACAGCGGCTGTATTTTCTGAGGAGGCTGAGGAAGTTTGGCATGTCGCCCAAGATCCTCAGCAACTTCTACAGCTGCACCATTGAGAGTGTCCTGACCAGCTGCATCACTGTGTGGTACGGCAGCACTTCTGTCATGGACCGCAAACGCCTGCAGAGAGTGGTGAAGACTGCGCAGAAGATCACCAGGACTCCACTGCCCTCTCTGCAGAGCATCTACCACCGCAGAGTCCACAGAAGAGCTGCTTCCATCCTCAAAGACCCCTCCCACCCCCAACATGGTCTGTTCACACTTCTACCCTCAGGACGGAGGTACAGAAGTGTGAAATGCAGGACTTCCAGAATGAAGAACTCATTCTTTCCCTCTGCCATAAGACTCCTAAACAGCAGATAGGAGTCTACAATCACAATCACAACATTACATGAACAATTGTTTACCTACTGCACTACCTCACTTTACTTTACACCGTCACTTTACTTTACACGTCACTTTACACCATCACAACTGCACTACCTCACTTTACTACTTTACTCCTTTTGCCCTCTTGTATTTTTTTTTGTATATTTGTATTTTTTGTACTGCATTATTATCACTTGTATATTTGTCTTATTTTTTATTTTTACTTACTTGTGTGACATTTTACTGTGGACGGCAAAGTAAGAATTTCATTGTACAGGGAAACATGCTTTCTGTCTGTACACATGACAATAAACACTTTGAATCTTTGAATCTTTGAATCTTGAGTATGTGTGTAATACCACCTGATTTTGAATACGGGTAAGATTTAATAAGCCTATAGTATTGAATATTATTTTATTTATTTTATTTAACCTTTATTTAACCAGGATAGTCCCACTGAGATTACAAATCTCTTTTGCAGGGGAGTCCTGGTCCCATGTGTGTTTGGGGGGGACTGTTGTACATGTTTTTGGTGGTAGGGGAAACCGGAGTACCCGGAGGAAACCTACGCAGACACAGGGAGAACATGCAAACTCCACACAGAAAGGCCCTGCCCTGGATGGGAATTGAACCCAGGACCTTCTTGCTGTGAGGCAGGCGTGCTAACCACTTTGCCACTGTGCTGCTCAATATGATGAATATGAATATGAATATGAAGGTTCTGTTTGGGTCTGAACTACAAGTAGAAGTTAACTCCAAGTGTGAATGCACCCTTAAGCAGAACTACATTATTCCCGTACTCCTACAGTGCTTCATTTACATTAATATTTAAAAACCGTCAGTCAGAGATTTTTAAATATAGTTGTTCAATGGTTGATTGATTATGGAGAAAATCCATCTCCATAATATCATGCACAGTGGTGATTTATCAGCTCTTATTTTAAATACACTTTTTCTCAGACACCTTTATGATTAAATCAAATGAAATAAAACAAATCTAGCATAACTCTCTGTAATAGATTTCAAATGGACCATAGAAAACCGTGGAACCGTGTGCCGTGGTGGAAACAACAGCTTTGACGTGACGTCTGTCAGAGCTCGGCTGTTAATTTGCACATAGATTTACTAAAGGTTTTAAGACTTGTTCAATCACACACAAGAGCGGAGATTCTCGCTCTGCTCCTGGTTTCTGCTGCTCTGATTTACAGCTCTGCTTTTATTGATCTGCCTGTGTCTCAGCGGGACGGCAGCAGTTTTTAATAAATCTTGTGACTCGATAGAACAAGTGTAGTCCCACCACTTTAGAGCGTCTCTCTGCATTAGCCTGCCGCTTCTCCTAATGGTGCACTTGACCTTATTTTACCACAATGTGCTGTATAATAAGACAAAAAGGTTTATGGCTTGTAAATAAAAATTAAAGGGAGGCTAGTAATTCAAGCTCCCATCTGGGATCGTTAGACTCAGAGATGAGGCTAATTGACCTGTCAACTTCTAATTTCAAATGAGCCTTTAAATTATTATAATCAACGCAAACAATCAAGTTATTTTTTCTCACTAGTTACTTCTGACAAAAGAGAACTGTCTTACAGACCTTGATGATCAAATTAGAAAGGACAAACACAGTGATCGTGAGGATGCTGAGTAAAGCCGGGTCCACACTGTATAATTTGTATAATGTAGACCAGGCTTTAATCATTTGTATCATAAGTTAGACTGTCTCACATTACATCGTTGAATTTATGGGGGTTTAAGGGCAATGTTCTTTTTTATGTTTACCTTTTGCACTGCTATCTCATCATTTACCTGGTGCACTTACAGTGAGCTATGAGCGTCAATTCAATAAAAAGCTAGTAAGAATGACATTTTCTGGGTATCCACTTTTTTCTCACTTCAAGGCTTAATTCAACTCATCTGCCTAAGATATGCGTAGCTACTACTTTATTCATATTGCAAAAAAAAAAAAAATGAACAAGATGGAGCACAATGGTCACTATCATTATGCAGATTAGGCCAACACATCATAATGATAAATTTATTGTAATGCAATAAATGCAAATCTACAAGAAAATCCTTGTGTATTAACTTCAATGTTTTTTTATTATAAATTGAATGTACCAATGTCTTTTTATACGACTTGTGAGAATTTAACTTTTAAAAGATCATGTTTATATTGTAAGAACTTCTGATAAGCTTTTTTCCCCATAATTCTCCATGTTTTGAATGAGTCATAGAGGCGTTCATTTTAAATATGTATACACATGCAGCATGTGTTATTATGGTAAAACTTGCGTTGAGACACACGTATAGCTGTGGAGGTTTGGCTGTGCACACCAATCATATCCCCCTTCATGTTTTTTCCAGTGTAAGCTTTTCCAATTAAACCCACCCGGTGGAATGGCGTGTCAGCCGCCTGTAATGGGCCCCGGTGGAGTTTTTCAAAAGGTCGTCCCACTTTCACAGAGATTCATGCGAGAAAGTGCATGCCATGGCATGAAAGTAAACTTTTTCAACACAAAAGATTTTTGGCGTTTACTTTATTTTCTGAAGAAAAAATAAATAAATCATGATATATCAAAATCAAATGTTCAATTTAGTGTCTAAAAACGCAACGTTTAAAAATTCACATATGAATTTTTTAATTCATATGTGACGCAACCAACCCAGAATGTATTCCGTAGCAGGTAAGTCAGTTACATGAATATCTATGTCTGTACTAAACCACTGAGCCCATTTCCACCAAGTTTCCAGTGGATTTATGGGAACATGTTGTACTAAGACCCCCTCTGTCTGTGTCTCTATAGATCACAAGGAAATGCAGAGCAAAAAGACAATATATGTTTTGTCTAGCAACCGTTTATCAATGGTTCAAAGGCAAATGGCATGAAAAATCTCAAAAAAAGCCTCAGGAATACCCTTTTAATTTCCATGCAATGTGTGGTTATTTCACACATGCCATAATAATGATACATAAACATTAATTCTAGCTTTGTTTATTTGAGAGAATGCCCAGAGGCCGTGTGCTGAGCATCTCAACCCACTACAGCCTTCATTACACCTGCACTTATCCTCCTGTAACAGCTCAAAATGTGTCCCCGCCAAAGTCTTACAGGCAGCGTCAGCTCCCCGATGACCACAGGTGATGCTGACGGCAACAGCTCGAAAATCTGTTAGCTTTGAGTCTCTGCTTGTTTCATTTTTTTTTTTTTTTACCCAGTCTGATGGATTAGTGCTCCATCATTTTTTTTATGTACAGCCTGCATTTCTTACTTATTACTATTTATCACTCCATTCCTATTTTTAATAGTATCGATCCATGTACACTCCACTTGACTGCCAACATGTTGGACATGGGTTAATGTGGCGTTGAGTGGAATCAAACTGCAGAAGCTCATGTTTCTCTGTGGAGACTCTCACCAGAAGTGAGACTCTCACTTGTTATACTGTACTTTGCTACAGAATGGCTACGCCTCATCTAACCATGTATTGCTTCATTTGATCTTATTCCAAATGATGTCCTTCATGGTGTAATGATTTATTTACATGATTAATGTCTACACAGATCTATCTCAAACTGAATAAATATGTGTGCCGACCATTTATTCAAATGGGAACACACTGTAAACAGAGCATCTCCACTGCTTAGACTCCACAAAGTCTTTTCTCCACATTACGAAGAATACTTTTGTGGTCAAAAAGAGCATGCTTTGTTTTTCATTGCATGGGTCAAAATGACTGACAAAATTCATGAAAGGCATCCTCCGTAGATGACGTGGTAAAATGACAGGGAACAAACGCAGCTCTAATGCTTGAAGTTGAACAATGATGCCAGAGTATTTTTTTATATGTCAGTTGTTACTTGGTCTGCTATAGCTTTACAGACTTCTACTTCATATGTCTTGGCACCACTTTGATTGAATGACAATGCCCTAATTCCATAATTTTCCTCATCAAGCTTGTTAATTTATTTTAATTGACTAATTTCAGATTCAAGGACAAGGCAGAGTTGCAATTCTTCTTGCAGTGGGAATTTAAAAGCTGCACATTATATATTTAAACCCCACAATCTTTTACAAAGTATGTGGGCCTCAAATCAGCAGATAGCTGCCGTGTTTTCACAGGTTGCATAAGGAGGCCGCTTGAGGCAAAGCCTGGTGTTTATGTGGAGCCGGCGTCAGATGGCCCTCCGGCTTCTCCTCGTCCTGCTCACTCACTGGAAATATGCAGCAACTCCAAGCGGAAAGACGGAAGCCCTTAATTGAATCTGTGCTCTTGTAAGACTCCGCTCCGGTGGAGTTGGGGGATGGCCCCACTCTGCACCCGCTCATGACGAACACCGCCAGACCCCAATCCACTCTGATGTTGAGGGCGCAAAAGGCAATAATATGAAGTGGTATGGGCCTGTATCTGAGATGAGTAGCTTCTCCTCAAGGGCCCTCTACAGTGGCTGAGATTCTACTCTCATGTGTGCATTATTTAAAAGACTGCCATTTGTAAGTGATCATTAGGAGAGAATCATTATAAGAAATAGATGATGATGTCTTATAGATCAGATGTGGTTGTGAGCTTTGAAAATTGAAAAGCTGTATTAACTCATCAAAGCCTGGTGGAGCATTAAAATAATAATGGATTGTCATTCATTAGATGAGACCTCTGGATTTAATGAAATGTTGATGGTCAAATATTAGTCTATCCTCTCCAAGGCAATGATAGTGGAACAAGTAAAGTAAACAGGAAATCAAATCAGAGAATAAAATTCCCAATCAAAATTTTAGATGTTTAGGACCTTTCTGAGCCTTCAGGAAAGAGAGGGAGGCATGACCTGGCCCATCACAGGATTTGCTTTATGTACCAGGTGAGCCACTAAGTCAATCTGAGATGCACACTTTTCAAACTAGCACATGGTTAATGGAAATTGGGATATACTTTGATGGTGGGAAAATTGTAATTTACCACCGGATGTCACCAAAAAAGCCAAAAGACTTTTGGTGACTGAACTGTCTAGAAAAACCACTGATCACAATATTTATTATCAAGTTTGGACATCACACGCAATGTTCCTTATATTATCAAACAACAATGCCATAATACTGTATAGACAAAGACCACAGAGCTCCAGGAGATGACTAAAGAGGATATCTAGACACACAAAGGAAGGGTGTTTGGATCCTATCATAACTCCTGCAAGCCTCCAGTTCCTGTAAATTCTTGGGCTGTCTTGCATGAACTGCTCGTTTGAGATCTCCCCAGAGTGGCTCAATGATATTGAGGTCAGGAGACTGAGATGGTCAGTCCAGAACCTTCACTTTATGCTGCTGTAGCCAATGACAGGTCGACTTGGCCTTGTGCTTTGGATCGTTGTCATGTTGGAGTGTCCAAGTACGTCCCACGTACAGCTTCCGGGCTGATGAGTAAGAATTGTGGAATGATGTACCTTTCATCATAGACCTTGTTGACTCCTCTCTAAATGTAACGTTTATGGTGGTGGCCAAAAGGTAAATTTTGGTCTCATCACTCCAATTGACTTTGTTCCAGAAGTTTTGAGGCTTGTCTCTGGGCTGTTTGGCGTATTGTAATCGGAATCATTTGTGGCATTTGTGTACTAAGGGTTTTCGTCTGGCGACTCAATCATGCAGCCCATTTTTCTTCAAGTGCCTCCTTATTGTGCATCTTGAAACAGCCACAGTCCTTCAGCTGAAGTTATGTGTGGGTTTTTCTTTACATCCTGAACAACTTTGGAGTTACAGCAGCAACAAGCAACTAAAGCCTGTGTTTTTGTTATCACACTCTGCAGGCCCTCCTATGTCTTCTCTGATCCTTGGGTATTTAAGGTTTTATGCCTTTGTGCTCTGGAGAGTGGCTCTACTCGATTAACAATTAAAGGCTCTTTTTTATCTTTTTTTTTTCTTAACTGTGAATTGTCTCATCAAGAACCAAACCAAATTAATGTCTCAAGAAAAAGATGACACACAGATATTTAGCTAAACAAATAAAGTAAAACTTATTGCTGAATAGGAATCAGGAAGCACCAAAAGGGCCTAAGTAATATTTAGTTCTTCTTTTTAAATTAAATACAAACATAAAGACCAACATTGTTGTACAAAGTCAGATTTGTTCACGGCCATTGCTTTGATCCTGTAAAAATACTGAAATGTCACTTATCCCTGTTTAGTTCAAAACCCTTTGTTTTAAGGTTACTATATGTATTTATTTTACAGTTGAGGGGAAAATATCATCCACTTTAATGGCAGCAGGAAGATTACACTGCACTTTAACTTAAACCTCCTCTATCCAATCCAATGTCATTTCCCTCCTCTGGTGGCTGCTCCAATCACATTTCCAACACTCCTACACCTCCTTCAGCGCCCGAAGGGTCCAGCTGCAGCTCGGACGCCAGACTACTTTCTGTCGTCTACCGCTTTCTTTTTTAGCTCACTCTGCTCTGACCTTGTCAAAACCAGCCTCATTGCTTCCCTCTTTGCTTCCCTCCCCCGAAGGCTGTAATGACTTCACAACAGTAGAGTTTCAGTTCTGGCTCAAAAGTCAGCTCCTGGAGAAGCAAGGAACCATGTGTCGCACTCTTCTTTCTGAATTATTGTCCAGTAGCTTACACCTACTCACTGTACATCACTTCAGCCTGTGTTTACTCCGCACTTCTGTCAAGAGTAATAAACAAAAACACACCTTGTACTTTTGTTTCGCATGTACTTCTTATTCCTCCTATAAAACAGAGAAACTGCGTCATCTCACAGTTTTCAAAAGAATATCAAAAATTGTTTGTGGTAAGGTTTGACAAATTTTTGGAAAAAATATAAATTGCGGAATTATCACCAATGTGGTTTAAGGTCTAATAGGTCCACTTTGATGGCAGTCATGATACTGGTGGAGAAAACAACAACAGCAATAAAAAAAAAAACAATATACAGTGTGTATTTTTATAGATCTCAGTAAGGTCTTTGAAACTATTGATCATGCAATGCCTTTGGAGAAAATGGAACGATATGGTGTCAGAGGAACTGTATATGCATGGCTAAAAAGTTATTTAAGGGACAGGCTTCAATATGAACAAATGAATAATGTCTAAAAACAAAATTATTACACACGGAGTCCCACAAGGCTTGGTAATAGGGCCCAAATTATTCATTATGTACCTAAATGATGTAATGATGAGTAGCTGTAAGGTTTTACAAAATCTTGCATTCTGTTTGCTGACGATACCAGCCTCTATTTCTCAGGAACAGATCTGGAGTGAATACTGTTAAAAAGAGCTAAGGATATTTAAAAAAATAACATAAACAATCTTTCAATGAACTTAAGTAAAACTAAATGTATTATATCTGGCAAAAGGAAACTAAAAAAGAAGTCAAAATTAAAATAAATGATATAGAAATTGAAAAGGTATCTGCCAATACATTTTTGGGAATCTATGTTGATGAGCATTTGCTACAATGTGTAAAATTAAAAGATTTTTTAAATCAGTCAGTCAGTCATTATTATCATTGTACAATTTGCTCATTCTTTCATACCTTAATTATCTTTCATTCCTTAATTATTGTTTTCAATCTATTTACTCCAAAAGAAGGCTAGTAATTGTAAATCAATAAAATCTTTGCACCAACAAATCATTCTTTATAAAAATAAATACTTTAAAAATACACATCTTTGTTGACCTAAACACAGCAGTTGTGATTTACAAGGCATACAAGGTGATGTTCGAGCACAGAGAGAATATAACCTCAGAGGAATAGGCTTTTTTTTTTTTTTTAAAAGGCAAGAACAAACAAAAAAGTATTTGTATTACCATTAGAGGGTTAAGTTTGTGGAACAGTCCAGATTAAAAGAGTGTTATTCAGCAAAAATATGTTTAAATAATGTACAAATCTAATGTTATTGAGAAATATAAAAGATTGGTATAATTAAACAAATGATCAGTTAATAGGATTATAGTGTATTTTTTATATGTAACAATAATAATAGGCCTATTGTTGTTATTGTTATTATTTTTAATGATGATAATAATGAATGCAATTAGTGTGTTAAATTAGTGTGTTGCAGTTAGTGTTAAAGTATTATGTATGGTTTTGTTTTCTTCTAGACATCCTGTTGTTCTATTGTAAGAGGGCTAGGCATAATAAGTTTAAACTTCAGCCTAGGCCCTTTCAGTCTTTGTCTTTGTCCTTGATTTAATTGAAGCATTGTATTACTTTGAGGGGGATAAATGACCAAACAAACTGAACTGAACTGAAAAAAGATGTGATGCCCACTCAGAGCTTGTCCTAGGTCACCACCAGAATATTGTCTATGTGAAAAATAGACTGTAGGTTGTGTTCAAATGCAGGCCTAGATGAAGTCTAAAGAGAGTCTAGAGCAGTGGTGGGCAAACTAAGGCCCAGGAACTACATGCAGCCTGTTGGGCTGTTAAATCAGGTCTGCCAAGCATTTACTAATATTTTATCAATGATTAAACACTGCATATATTTTTCCTTTTCCAATATTCTGCAGTGATCAGTTAATTCCACAACAAAATTTTCCAAAAGATAACAACCTTTCCTAAAGCAAGCATCTCACAGCGAGAGATAGATTTCACTGGTTTTAGAACAAATTGTAAAGAGTGGATCTAAAACTGAGGAGGTGTTGAATATACAGTGTTTATTGCACATTTTGTTTTGCCTACAGTTCAAACTTTAAATTATAGGCAAAAGAAATGTGTTTTTATTGAGCGTAAGTGAGTTCCCCGTGTTGGGCCGGCCCTCCACAAGAGTCCCATGTTCTAATGTGGCCCACCCCTGGTCAAGAGGTTAGTGAATGTATGAAAGTGGTTTCTCCAAGGTTTTAATATAATGATACAAAGAATTGGTCTTGTACACTGTGGATTCAAGTTGGATATCCAGGAGGTAATACCAACAGACACAGAATAGTTTCTCTGGATGCAATTAGACAATTTCTACTGATTGTAAAGGGCTAAGATGGGGTTCCACATCATAACAATTAACTTTTTTACCAAGCAAGGAATTCACTTTTTAATACAACAATGAGGCCTGCCATTACACCCAATTTACACCGAGAGCATATGCGGGACGTCGCGTAGGCATAGGATTTTTAAACGCATATATTTGAAAGTGTCAATCCAATAAAAAGGCTACATTACTTTACATTGTCTTTGCACCACACGTTTTCTGAAGTAAACCTCTGGTAAACAAACAAAAGTGGACAAGACGTGTATATGTATATTAGTGAATTACTCACCGTCTAAACCAAAAGTTGACGCTCTGTGCTCTTGCTGGCAACTACAGGTCCGGCTAATCTTATTGTGTTTGTTTTTTATTTCATAATTTAAATTACATTTTTTAACATAGACCATCTTTTTGAAACTCCCAACAGTTTTGAAACTGTCCTGTGAGATCCTTCTTTTGATTGGTGGGCTGCCCCTACCAGAGACTTATTAGACTAACCACCTTGCAGAGCTGTATAAATCTATTTCTCTACATCAACAGTACAGTACATGTAGTATTTGACAATCTGTTGTAACCTGCTGGCAGTAGTTCATGTCAGTGTTGACGTGATGGACTCGTTTGCCACGAGCTTGAACACAATGGCTGCAGAAGAAATGAGTCTGTCAGCACGTATGCTGTACAGAACATAGTGCTGCAGGTTGACATCAGCATTTATGAATGGTTACGGGACGTGCTTCGCTGTGGGCAGTGGGGGAGGTAGGGGTTTGTCACACATGAGCCATGTTGGCCTACTAACATTTCTTTACTGTACTTCACATGCTGTAACAAGTCACCATTGCTCTTTTAGTCCATGTTTCGTGTAAATGAACAAGGAGTCACAGATAGACGTCAGATGTTTAACACCATGTTTAAAATATCAAAGTCAGTTAGTAGAACATCAAAACTTTGCAAAGCTGAGATTGTAATTTTATGAATATTATGACTGAATTATTTTCAATTTTATTTATTTTGTTTAACTGACTAAGTAATATTTTCAGATATACTGGTCAAACCACTGGTCAGTTATGTTTACTCTGCTGGCCACCTGGACTTTGTAAGATATATGTTTAAACAGTTAAACTAAACCAACAATAAAAAATAGCGTATAGTACAAACCAGTATGCCTACTTTTTATTTTCATTTAAATCAATGGATTTGTCTCTTTAAAGACAGCAACGTTTTTTCTTATTAATTCTGATCTGTAGATATTCCACCCTCCACAAAAACAATTTTAGCTCACAATCGCCTCTCAAATCAGCGAGACACAGATGAGACTTATCACACAGGGCTTCAGTCAGTCAACCAGGAGCAAGTGTAACCTAATGAATAGAGAAGTTACGTGCGCTCTCTTTGGTTCATTAAAGACCACTTTTGCCGCTGCCTTCTGGATCAGCTGCAGAGGTTTGGTTGTGCAGACAGGGAGTCCAGCCAGTAGAGCATTGCAATAATCCAGTTTGGACAAGACAAGAGCCTGGACTAGGATTTGTGTAAAGTGCTCTGATAGGAAAGGTCTAATATTCCTAATGTTGTAGAGGATTAATCTACAGGACCGGGTGGTGCTGGCGACATGACTTGTGAAGTTTAGCTGATCATCAATTACCACTCCCAGATTTCTGGCAGTGCTGGACGGTTGATGGGCCTGGTTGAATGGAGAGGTTGTGGTGGGTCTTTAAATTGGCCGGAATCCCAAGCAGTTTTGTTTTTGCAAGGTTCAGCTGCAGGTGATGGTCCTTCATCCAAAGCGAGATGTCACTCAGAGATGCCGAGACGCGAGCAGAGACCGTCGGATCGTCAGGTTGAAATGACAGGTGGAGTTGAGTGTCATCTGCATAGCAGTGATAGGAAAAGCCATGCTTCTGGATGACAGAGCCAAGGGATGTCATGTATATGGAAAAGAGTAGCGGTCCAAGCACTGAGCCCTGTGGCACCCCTGTATTGAGATGTTGGGACTCAGAGACCTCGTTTCTCCAGGATACTCTGAATGACCTATCTGAGAGGTAAGACTTGAACCATTGCAACGCAATTCCAGAGACACCCATCGCACTGATATAAAGGTCTATGTCTATGTAAAGACTTAGACAGATTTATATAAATTGGTGGCACATTTGGTCAGAACTTTAAAGCCTTTTGAGTCTCTGCATTCCCTGTTTGTGACTCGAGTTTAACCTAACAAAAATCTATCTACTTCATAAATGTTGTAAAACAAAATTGTGTCTTAAAAAAAATTAATAAAAGCTGTAGGAACAGGAACTTAAATGTCATCCTTCACCTGTTTTTATAAAGCTTTAGAGGTTTAGTTTTCCAAGCTGGACAAATGCCAAATGTTAATTCATAAGTAATTATTCATTATTCTAAGTATACTTTTAACCAGCGAGTTCCAGTGTGTATAATGAACCTTGAACTGAATTGTAGGAGCTGGTGTCATTAAAATATTTGCAAGGCAAGTGTTTTATTTGGTGACAAAAAAGTGAGCATTATGTTCCTACTATTGGAACTTTCTATTGTAGCTGCATGCTCTCCAATGCTTATATCATATTTACAATGCATGTGTTTGCTGTGTGGCACCAATGGTTGTTTGCAGAAGGTCAACACATATAGGGTCCCTTATTGAAATCAAATAT
This sequence comes from Perccottus glenii, assembly GCA_024416835.2. Classification (NCBI taxonomy): domain Eukaryota; kingdom Metazoa; phylum Chordata; class Actinopteri; order Gobiiformes; family Odontobutidae; genus Perccottus; species Perccottus glenii. The sequence goes on along the minus strand of CM044565.2, from coordinate 8,763,837 downwards.
ACTGTAATTCTGATAAAAGCTCTGTGTTTTTCCTGTTCTGTGCATGATAAAATAGCTCACTGCTTTCATCGGCACATAGTCAGCACTGAAACAAAAAATAGCTCTAGTGTTTCAACGCTGTAGCTGGGAATTGATTTACAACTGCTCGCAGGCGTCATAAAAAATTCATAATTTTTTAGAAAATCAAAGTTAGTGTATTGCTCCAGCCCTCTTTCCAGTGGGCATTCCCATCATCTACATATGCAATACAGCTCACCATACTGTAAGTGGCTGATCTGTCATGTCGGCATTAATATTGCACGCAGTAGAATGAGAAGGTCATTGCTGAAAATGCTTCATGTGAAACATCATAAGAGTGATGGAACATTAAGACAGAATAGTGGAGAAAGAAAAAAAAGCTGCTATTGCTCTGATGGCAGATTATAATATGTGGTGCCATTTTCATAGGATGAAAAATTGAGATCTTTTAGCAAACGTATCAGTAGCAATGTGAAGACAAGCATAAAACAGTATTTGTAAGAACATATAGTTATAAATGGACGGCCCAATGAGAGAACATGACTCTCTTTTTCATGAAGTTGCAAAAATGTATTACTTTCTCCTCCGTTTTTCTCAACAAAATGTCTTTATTGTTTTATTTGTAACTAAAAGTGCTGGACCAAACAGCTGCTCTTTGGTACGACAAAAAAAGTGGTCTTGGTCTAGATCAAACTGAACCAAGGTCGGTTCGGTTGTACTTAAAATGTGAGAGCACATTTGGACTTGCACAAAGTGACACAAAAAAGAGCAAACAGAGGATATCAGTCGGGTTTGAAAATACATAAGACAGGATGTTGTTTGTGTGTTGTATGTTGCCGCGTTATAGCAAATGTCTTGAACAGTGCATTTGAAGTTTCAGCTGTTTGTATAAATTCTATATTATTAATATTAGTTTCTCAATATTAGTTCACTTCAAATATAAACTATGATTGATAGAACATAGAGAAGTGCTGTCATACATGCACTGACAGCAATGTTGTCTCTTCCGGCTTAAAAAAAAAACGACCATTCAACTTTCTTATGAAGCTGGCAGTGATGAGTTTGTCAGTCATTCTGAGTTTTAATCAACTGGCAGAGTGATAGACTACACTGAGGGGTTTCAATCAGGAACTGATAGGAAAGTGAATGCAAAAAGCAAAGCACTTTTTCATATTGTGAGATGGGACGATGGTCACAGAATATGAAATGTTGAGTAGAGGAGACTCGGGAGAAGGTGTCATAAGGTGAAGGAGGCTTTAATTAGCTGACTGAAGAACCCTGCTTGTCTCGGCGTCTGGCAGCTGTGGGTCTATTTAGAGTAAAGTCATTGATCCCACATTGGTGACTTACAGGTCGATGATTGCATCTGCTGAGTTAATTTTAAATGGGTCTGGTTTTGTCTTTGTACACTATATACAGTTTATATATACACTACCAGTCAAAGGTTTGGACACACCTCATTCAATGGTTTTATGTTTTTTTTATTACTTCTACATTGTACATTCATACTGAAGACATCAGAACACGAAGGAACACATATGGAATTATGTAGTAAACAAAAAGTGTTAAACAAACACTTCTAGCATTCTTATTCATCTCCACGACGGAGTCACCTGGAATGGTTTTCTAACAGTCTTGAGGCTGTTTAGCCTTCACTTTGCGGTCCAAATCATCCAAAACATTCTCAAAAATCCAATTTTCAGGAAAACAGATTTCCACTGGTCTATTGTCCATTCCTTGTGTTTTTTTTTTCGCTTAGTAGAGGTTTTTTAGCAGCTATTTGTCCATAAAGGCCTGATTTGCGCAGTCTCCTCTGAACAGTTGAGTAGAGATGTGTCTGCGACTTGAACTCTGTGAAGCACTTCAGTGGGCTCTAGTCTGAGGTGCTGTTGACTTGCGATTTCTGAGGCTGGTGACTCAGATGAACTTATCCTCAACAGCAGTGGTGACTCTTGGTCTTCCTTTCCTGGGGCGGTCCTCCAGTGAGCCAGTTTTGTCATAGCGCTTAAAGGTTTTTGCAACTGCAGTTGGGCACACATTCAAAGTTTTTGCAATTTTCCGGAATGACTGACCATCAATTTTAAAGCAACACTATGTAACTTATTGCCACAAGGTGCGCAGAACCCTCTTCAGACTGTGTTGTTTGTTTTCCAGAGGAATCTATCCAAAACTGGCAAGTTTGGAAGATAAAAACATTTCTTCTGAAAAGGTAGGGTCATTTTAGTGCATTCTGTTCAAGTACAACTGTGCTAGGGTCCAGTGTATTAACTTATTTCTGCTCCCTGTGTTTGTGCTGCTGGGCGTGCCGACTCAGGAGAGGTCTGCGCGTCCCAGAGGCATGGAATTATAAAGCATGTATATCAGTGAAATAGGTATGATTCTACCAATTACGTGACTAAGAACCATTTTAATTTATGCAATGCTACTAGCTAAAAGTTACGGAGTGTAACTTTAACGTAATGATGGACTGTCAATTCTCTTTATTTAGCTTGGTTGGTGCCTTTAGTGAGAAGATGAAAATTAAAAAAAGACTTTAAATGAGAATGTGTGTGGTAGTATATACGTATATATACAATATACTGTATATGTACATATACACATACATACACATACACACACAGTTGGGCTCATTAGTTTACATACCGTGGCAGAATCTTTTCAGAGAATATGAATGATAACACAAAAACCTTTCTTTCACTCATAGTTAGTGGTTGGGTGAAGCCAACCAACAAACCAAAAACAATTGTGTTTACTCTTTTTAAATCATAAAGACAACAGAAACTACCCAAATGACCCTGATCAAAAGTGTACATACCCTTCTTAATACTGTGTATTGCCACATTTAACATCAACGACAGCTTGAAGTCTTTTGTGGTAGTTGTAGATGAGGCTCTTTATTGTCTCAGATGGTAAAGCTGCCATTCTTTTTGGCAAAAAGCCTCCAGTTCCTGTAAATTCTTGGGCTGTCTTGCATGAACTGCAGTTTGAGATCTTCCCAGAGTGTCTCAATGATATTGAGGTCAGAGACTGAGATGGCCAGTCCAGAACCTTCACTTTATGCTGCTGTAGCCAATGACAGGTCGACTTGGCCTTGTGCTTTGGATCATTGTCATGTTGGAACGTCCAAGTACGTCCTATGCGCAGCTTCCGGGCTGATGAGTGGAAATTTTGCTGAGTGGGTTTGTCTTAGCATCCTAAACAATGGATATCTTTTTGTATCTCTTTCCTGTTTTATACAGTTCAATTGCAGATGCAAGGGTCTGTTAAGAGCCCAGAAACTCTTTCATACACACTGATTACAAGCAAACAGATCACAGGTGAGGATACTTTAGTATCCATTTAAATTTCCATTTTTTTTATTATTATTATAGTTTCTACTGCTTATCCTGATCCGAGCCCTGAAGAAGAGAAGCCAGTTCCAGCTGATTTGGACGTGAGGTGTTGCACATTCTGTAACAGGAAGGTTGGCGGTTGAATTCCCGCTCTCCCTAGTTCATGCTGTTGTTGTGTCCTTGGACAAGACACTTGACTCACCTTGCGTCCAGCACCTATGACTCTGGGGTATGAATGTGTGAGAATGTTTTGTTGGCGCTATCAAATCCAATATTATACAAACTTACACCAAAAGATAACAGTTAAGTTTCAGATTTACTCACTATGAGGCACAGAGACATGCCCAATGCCCAGAACACAGTTGAGTTCCAGTGTTTCCCACACATTGCAGAGAGCGTTGCAGCCCACCATAATCTAATTTGCCCCACCAATGTCTCAAAATAAACCAAAAATAGATTATAACATTGGAACATAGCATTTTCTGATGGGTGAATTTGGTTTGCTCACTTCAGAGATGCATGCTAAGTTTGCAATTTTTGTAGTAAATGCAAAAACTTCACTGAAAACCAGTGCAGTAGGTATGTTTTGCTTTTCTGCAGCTTTATGAGCAATGGGCGGTGGGAACAAGCAGAGAGACAGGGAGGCAATGCTCAGATGAAGGATGAGCAAAATAAGTAAAGTCACTAAGGCCACTTTTATCACAGCAGTTCTCTAATTCACCTTGAGATGAAGCCAGTATTTAACAAAACCGGTCTTGTTTATGCAGTTGAACAGTTGGTTGAACATAAAAGACCACTTACATTTACTGAAATTAATCCCAGCTAATTTTTTTGCTCTGAGGCAGGAGTTTCAAGATGCTGGTTGTGAACCACGAGACAATAAAAAGCCAATTTAAAAAAACAATATTCTAGGATGAGAGAAAAACAAAAATAAAAATATTTTCTTATTGTTGTATCTAACATGGGGCTAAGTGAGCATGACTAGAGTAGCACAGAGGTTTCTGCTTTTGTAGTGAGTGGCTGCAGAAGGCGGAGGTACAGTATGTGTCTCAAGTTAAAATGCTCCTAGTGACTTCACTGAAGGCTGTTGCTAGAAGCCGGTTGAACAAACTCAGAGTTGCAGAGTAAGTTCTGAGATAAAACCATTTATTCATTCATTCATTGTCTACTGTTTAGTCCCATTAAGAGTCGCTGGTGACTGAAGCCTATCCCAGCAGCTTTGGGCCTTAAATGGGGTACACCCTGGAAAGTGGCCAGTTTGTCGCAGGGCTGATATTTAGAGACAGATGGTGACAGGCAACCATTCACTCTCACATTCATTCACTAGGATTAGGACACTTCAGAGTTGCCAATTAACCTGTACATACATGTCTTTCGACGGTGGGAGGAAGCCGGAGTACCTGGAGAGAACCCACGGTAACACGTGGAGGACATGCAGACTCCTCACGGAAAGACCGGAGTCGGCCGAGAATGTTTGAGTCGACTGGGTTTTTGAACTCACAACCTTCTTGCTGTGAGGCAGGAGTGCTAACCACCTGAAACCTGCTCAAAACCAAACCACCTCCTGGAGACGAAAAATTTAGAGTTTACTCAAACTAAACCTCAACTTACCTGGATCTAAACTAAACCAGCTTCTAGCAACAGGCCTCTGGTCCCATGAGGCCAAAGTCACAGTTCAGTGTAATGCCACACTGAACAGTATCAGTATCAAACCCGTAACAATCAAAAGGCTGAGCCAAAGTGAATAGAAAATCGTTTTCTTCAACAAGCCAATTTAAGCTCTAACTCTGAAAATGGGAAGACTTAATTGTATTGAGATGTGAGGTGCACAGCAATAATGTCTCCGGGATTGATCCCCGATAGTGAATTAATGTGAGTGTGAATGGTGGTCAGCAGGGCTGGACTGGCAACCGGGCGCACCGGGAGGTTTCCTGGTTTGGGGTTGGGCCGGCCAGGAGTGTGTTGTATGTATGTAAAGCAGTCCAATCACTACGTGAAGATGCACGGCCACCCCATTCATTTGTCACCACTGTTTCACCATCTCATGCATTTGAAGAAACAGCAATGAAAAAGAGGCAAGAGAGAGAAGGAGGGCCAGGCTGAGGCAGAGCTGCAGGTGTGTGTCAGAGAAACACAGGAGAGTGCAGCAGGGACCAGCAGCTAATCACAGTTCAGGGAAGTCAACAGTGTATGTTGGAGCCTATACATGTGCCATATTGTTTTAATAGGCTAACCAATACCATGGATCAAAAGTTTAAAGAAAGATGCAGCATGGACATGGGTAAAAGGTGATTGATTTGTTGTGGAAGACCAGTCTAGTTCAAATATTCCAGGGCCAATTTTTTCTCCTATTCCTGCCCTGGTTAGGGTTAGTGTATGTCTCTTAGTGTTAACCCAGCGAATAAACGTGATTAATTGCTGAAGGTGCACTCTCCTGCACAACCAAAGAAGCTGGACTAACTGGACTAACTTGTACTATGTTAGAAAGAAACAAAACAAGAATAAAAATGTTTTTTTAAATGTGAAGAGTATTATACGTCAAAATGTACCTGCTTAAAACAATGTTTGATGATGATCAAATAATCAAATAAATTCTTGATGATGATGATTAAATAAATTCTTTAGCTACAGGTACAGCATTTTGGCTGAGTTTGTTAAGGGGGTGTTTGTTTATATAAATTATATAAAAACATAATAAAACAAAGGTTTAAATCCCTTGTGACACTATGATTTTGGCCGTTTCTAATGAGCAGTTAATTTGTTGTGGCAGAATTGGACACCGTGGCTTTAAATAATTTGGACATAATTCACACAGTTACAGGATCATATAGAGGTTAGCTTGATGTAGGCATATTAACAATTTAAACCACACAATATCTTTAGGAACACTGAAAGACTTAATCTCTTTTTGCACACCCTATTGCCCTTTAAAATGCGTGTGTTTTTGACCAGAGTTGTATCATTGCCTATGACGCATATGGCTTCTGTAATCACAGTGTGACATTACATTTGAGTTGTACAGTAGGACACGTAGTAGCTATATGTGGTTGAAAAATATTGCAATGGGATGGGGTCTAAACAAAGGAATAAATAGGCCCTTCAGCAACTAGGTATTAGGTAAACATCGTTCAGAATCAACTACTTTTTGCTTTAAGGGAAAATTGTAATTTTAAAATATTGCTGTCTTTGGAATATGCTAAAAGAAATCAGTAATATCAATAATATTCTTACTGAGGGGTTCTTTAGTGCCACCAGAAATGAAAACACATGACATCTTTGTATACACTGGAAAATATATATATATATTTATATATATATATATATATATATATAAAAGTCACAACATAACATGCTCACATAGCCTAATGGTGTTATGTTTGGCATGCAAATGTTTTCTAAAGGCATAATGATCCCAAATCCTACATAATTCACTCCACTCCAGCGTCAGACAGTGTGTAATCAGCTGCTGCCATTCAGACCTCACCAAAAGCACCGCAGCCACCAACTGTTTGACTCCAAGCACCTCCATTTCATCCTTTTCATTGTTTGCTAGCTCCATTAGATTTGCATTTTAAAACTAGCACAGATCGAGGTAATATTCATCAAAGCTTTGGTCTAAATTATAGCCCACATTTATGCAGAAACATATCAATACGTGGGACAGAACCAGCTTTGAGACCTGCTCAGGATGTCAGGATACTAGATTATTTATGCAGGCCTACATAATTCATACATGGTAAATATCAGAGGCGGTAATTGTGGTGTCGCACAGTTAGGGGGTTAGTTCTATCACAAACTTTATATGTGCCCATCACAGTCCATTAAGCCTCGCTTTCATTTTCAGCAGGACCTCCTTCTGTTTGCCATCCATCATTTCAGGTGTGCAAACAGAGCATAAATAATCATATATTCATATTTACATTACCATTTATTGTCCACCACATTCTTGAGAGGGTTACAAGACCTGGTAAATTGCTGGAATGGGTCATTAACCACTACCATATAACATTTTATTCCAAATGTTCTATTGAACACATCTCATCTTGTGTTTATTGTAAACATATTAGTATACAGTAGGAAAGTTCATTATATACTGGAGTGCACTGGCTCAGTGGTATGAGCGTCGTCCTATAACACTGATTAAAAGCAAACAGATCACAGGTGAGGATACCTTTAGAAGCCATTCAAACCTGTTTGTGTCACTTGTGTGTATGTTATCAGGCCAAAAATCATAAAATGTAAACTTTGGCTAATCAAAAGATTACATTTTATGATTTTGGCCTGGTCATTTTGGTAGTTTATAAAATTATGATTTTAAAAAATAAACACAATTGTTTCCAGTAAGGATTATCTATTGTCCAATCAAGAGACTGCAGTGTTTAGCTCCACCTTTACCACAGTCTTGGGACCAGGGGCCAAACTGTTCCCAAAGCGGTATGGTTCATTTCAGGGCACTTTGTCCTTACTGTTTGGATCAACTCATAACAAACAAAGCTAGTGCTTAAAAGCAACAGCTTTTTTCTGTTCTAGAGTCAGTTTTCTTCCAGCGCACAAACAAAGAATAATAAATACAGAAAATAAGATCCCTTTTCAGTAACATTCATTCATTTTGGTGGATTTGAAATTTTGTAATTCAAAGAATCTTTTTTGAATAATGAATACACAGTCAACTTACTGCTAACATCTCCACAGATTCCACAGACATTAAATTTGTTGGATACATGCCGTGCACCTGAAACATTCACCTCATCCGCCGCCTGCAGTGACAGCACATCGTTCCACCACTGCCAGGAAACATAAGCTGTTACTTTTTAATGAGTCTCATTATGAAGAGGATTACATCAGGCGGACGTGCGCTCCCACCAACATGTGAGCCCATGCAATTGTCTGCTTTGTTCTCTCTGCGGGGGCTCCATCCGTCAACTCAAAAGTGGTTCAACTGTGAAGAGCCTCACCTTTGCCTCACAACCCAGCGGGAAAATCATCTATTAATGGATATGTGGCAAGCAAGGGCTGCATCTCCATCCCTTTAAGCCTTGTTCTTATCATCACTTTCACCGTTGCTTGGCACCGTGTCAAACTTAATCACCGTCTAGACCTTCCTGTCTCAACGCTTTAGCTTTAGAATCCAGATCATGAAAGATTTCACATCACAAAACACTAGGACTAAATGTTTGTAAAGCCTCTTCGTTTGAAAAGTTTTCAGAAATAGCACTAACAAGCACTTCTTAATGTGTTCTGTTGTGTCTTTTGAATTTTTGAGCTTATTGTTGTTTTTTCTCACTTCTTTTTAAAACCGGCGCTAAATCTCAAAGCAGAAGCCGGCAGAAATATGGTTTTGTAAGATTTCATTTGGGGAATTTGTGAGAGGCAGACAATAGACCAAATGGAAATGAACTTGAGACGATGAAAAGCCTATTGTGCTTTATTACACACTTCTAATAAGACTGTGCTTTACAGGTCAGGAGATATATTTGGTAAAAGGGACAGTCTGGGCGGGAAGAGTGTACACACACATAACAGGATTATGTAATTTAATTCTTTTCTCAATATAGACCTCATCACTGCAGATATTTTGGAAGCATGTTTAAAAGGAAAATAATTGCATAGGTGAACTATGGTCCAAAAGGACGCACAGTAAGTTTAGAAATGTTCAAGATGTGGCAGGACAAAACTTTCTGTTAGGATTTGAATGACTGCAGACTTTATGTTGTCGGCTTGTGTGTGACATTAGTCGAGTCGACATCAGACAGTCTATCATTACGTTAACATGCAAGTAGAGACATTTGAATTATTGCCTTAGTCTGATTATAACCAGCGTTTTAAACTGCATGTCAAACTCTCGGACTAACACACCTGGATAATACGGATCATTGTCGGACGATAGCTGCATGTTTACTACTCACTCCGATTACGGTCAGACACAGTGCTCTAAACAGTCAGAATTTTTTTTCTTTGTAGGAGTTGCCCAAACCTGCTTTTTTTCTCAGAGTGGCTTTTTGTTTAAAGTGGTACTCTTTTAACAACGGCTCACAGGTTTACACAGAGTTGTGCTACAGGCCAGCTATACTTTTAGTTTAACAATAGAATCTGATTGTTATTGTACACAAAAAAAACAAAAAAAAAAATCCCATTTCCTTAATGGAAAAAATGCCATTTACAACTGTCTCAGAACTTTCCTAGAAGCAGGTTTGTGAGCTTAATTACAATTCTGAGTTACTTTTTACCCAAACCAGCACAGACGAGATGAGACAAACTGGTGACAAGCACTGAAAAAGACCTTCCAATCAATTTTCAAACAAAATGTTGAAGATGAGAAACACTTGATTTCTGTTTTATATGCACAGTATAAAGCAAGCAGTTTAAGATCTACACATTCTTCTTTAGTCTTTGTGGTAGAGTTTGTGTTTTAGAAAAAAAAAAAAATCCAAATAATAAACTATATAAATGCATTTAAACGCAGTCTTTTTTTAAACTCTATTGAGTTGTTTAGTCTATGTAATTATTAATATAAGCTCTGACCGCATGTGCCTGTTCATTCATTTTCTAAGATAAACCTCTAAAATAAGCCGGTTTTTCAATGGGAACAGGCTTGCAAGGCGACTGTCGCTGTGGCAAAGGTGCCAGAAAAGGTCCGCAAGAGAGTATCAAAAATGTATTTTCTGAAACCTAAAGTGAGCAAAACAAACAAATACAACATTACAGCCCTTACCAACAAGTGTTTAAATGCATTTATATAGTTTATTGTATAAATTTAGTATATTTTTTCTACCACAAAGTCTATCCTGACTTTTTTCTACAGTGTCCCTAATCCTCTTCCGTACTTCCGGCTATGATAGAGATATGTTTTTAGCTCTATTACATTTAGCAGACTTTATTGCACACCAAAGCCAAAGTGCATGGTGTAAAGATGTTATGTGTGAATACAGACGGCTCTGTTTGTGTTGGAGCTGTCAAACTCTCCCCTCGCGCTCATCCTTTCTCTCTCATCGGTCTTCTTAACACGAGCTGAGATGGACAGCCCTGTCACACACAATAACTCAAGACTCCAGCTGCGGCTTGATGGAATAAGTGAATGAGAGATGGGCACTGATGGCCTGTCAGGAGAAGCACAACATTCAGCGTTGAATATGAACATGGATACTGCCTTCTGTGCTTTACATAATGGCGAACAGAAGGCTGTCTTTGTCATTAGCTGACATGAGTTACATGATGTCTCCATGTGTGTGCGAATATAGCTTTTATTTTGTTCTGTTTTGGCTCCATGCTGATTTTAATGTTTGAAATTGTGATGTTATTGAACCTGACAGTTTTTATTGAATGATTAGCACGAGTCTGGTTAGGGTTGGGTCAGTACAGGTCACTTTTGGGTATGAAGCATCCTAGTAAACAGAACCTGCCACCTGGAACATGAAGGTCCCATTGTTAAATTGTAGTAACTGGGAAACAGTCAATGTGGCATCTATGTAAATACATGTCTTTATATACTGTATGTATTATATGCTTCAACAACATTGGTGTGTATTTGCACACCAATCTTTTGACTTTAACTCCACTACCATGTTTTTTTTTTTTTTGCTGTCCCTGACTCAGATTCCACTCACCCCTAAAAGAAGCCTAGGAACCTCTCCTGTTTTTCTTTTATTAAAAAAAATAAAACCGGACCGATCTCCTCCACAAAATACTAATACACTAAACTGAGGTTTAGAGTTATTATTAGCTTTAGTCTGGTCCTCACGTTAATTAATAATGTTAATACATTATTTTATTATTCTATTATTAACAAATAATTGGTGAAAATGCATAAAAGGTTTAACAGTTAAACAAATGAGAGTTGTTTTGATAAAGTTCTACTGTTTTAGGGAAACAAGTTTGATCTAAAGAAGTTTTAGGTCTCAGCTAAAGTTAATAAGAACTAATATATTGAGTTCATATTATTAATCTTAGATAATCAGAACTAATTATTAAACACAAAGTAATTAACCAGGTCTAAATCCATCAGAGGCAGATTTATTGGGGATTTTATTAATATCCACTTATTCAAAGTACCTAAACGTTACATGAATATATAATAAAACAACCCAAAGGAGCAAATTAAATTGTATGTAAACACGTGTAGAATTTTATTTTATTCAAGTTTAAGTTTATTCATATAAATGGATAAACATTAGCCTTTATTTCATATAAATATAGGACAGTTGACATTCCCTTCAGGACAGTTAGGACTGGCTTTCGGGAAAGTGATGAAAAAAGTCTGCATTATCAAAATCAGAAAAGATATTTAACTAATAAAATAATCAAATAAAATAAAATAAAAATCTAATAAAATCTAATAAAATAAAAAAGCAAAGGTATGTATTTATTTATATATTTTAGTTTGAAAGTCTGGTTTCCCGCAGCATCGTGAAGAAACGAGCTGGACCTTCAAGGAACCGACTCTCAATCATGACCCCTGCACTATATGATTGGATTGACAGAACAGTATATCCCTGTTTCACGTTGCCTCATTTTTTTCTGTTTTTGAGCTGTTTCTCTGTTAAACGTTATGTTCAGCACTGAAGTTACACTTTGCTTTTTTTTATAAGCAGTCAAAAACTGTTCCTGAAACGTCATATTAAAATCTGACATAGACCAATGGGAGCGCTCCTTTTGCAAGCGCTTGATTTTGCAAATTCCCATCTATTAAAATTATGGGTGTACTCACACTAGGCACGGTTGCCATGAACCGGGCCCGAGTACGATTGTCCCCCCTCCCCACTCCCCCTCTGGCCTGCACTCACATAGGGTTTCAGCATTCGTGCCGGAGCACGCTTACGTCATTATGGTGCGACGGTTTCTGGATAAACAAGAAGAGCGGCGCTCTCTGAACACAATGGAGCCCATCGCTCTGTTTTCTTTGTGGATATCTGAGTTTTTATACGTTTTGTCCAGCTGCTCTTGTATGCTCTCATCTGCCCAAATTTCCAACAAGCATTGCACCTCTGCCGTAGACCAAAGCGACCCTTTCCCCGCCAAGTTGGTTTTGGAGCGCCGCAAAACCGTGACGTCACGCGTCCTTTTCCATGCTCCAGCACGGTTAGCACTCACACTACATGCGAACCGCGCCCGAGTCCAACTGAACCGTGCTCTGGCCCACCTCTTCCAAGCGGGCCAGGGGCGGCTAATCGAGCCGCTACCGGCACGGAGCCTGGAGCACTCACACTAGTCAAACGAACCGCGCTTTGGTGGTCAAACGCACTTGGGCATGGTTCAAACTGGCTAGTGTGAGTACCCCCTATAATCTATCATAAAAACCTTTTTTTGTTTTGTTTGTTTGTTGTTGTTTCTTTTTTTGTTTCTTTTTTAATTACAAACGATTGCTTTTACAATATACTATTTGGGCTTTAAAAACGTTTTCCCAAATACAAGAAATGAAATTAAGAAGAGTCTGTTTAAAATGGGTTAATATGAGTTGTTGGCTACTAGGGCTGCCCCCAAATAGTCGACTAAACGTTAGTCGATATGAAGAGGGCTTGGTCGAATACATTTTCATTAGGTGGTTAGTCGCAAAAAAAAAAAAAAAAAAATCACGTGAAAAAATTATGCAATCAGGGGCTTCGCAGTCAGTGTATGACATGACATCAAAGCAACGAGATCAACGATCTCGTGCCTCGCGGTATACCAAAGCACACTTGTGGGAGAGGTGTCTGGCTGATGCTAATAATTATGTCAGAAAAAAAGTCCAAAGTGTGGGATCATTTTGAAAAGTCGAAGGACGACCCTAAAAAGGCTGTTTGCAAACTCTGCAGGCAAACATTTGCCTATCCCTCGTCAACATCGAATATGTCTTATCATTTAAAACATGTAAGTAGTAACGTTAACCACCACATGGCCCCTCGTTTTAACAATAAGGATATGTTCTGCCCGTTCTGGGGATGTGGTATTTGGGTGGTGCGGGTTTTTACTTTGGCTTGCTGCGCCCTCGTGTGGTTGCGCAGTGCTATTGTTGTAAATTGGTGAACTAAGTAAAAACCCAAGATGGCCGAACGTAACATCTTGACGGTTACGACTTGCTCATGTTGAAAGTTCAAGTTCCCTTAAAATATGTTGTTGCCTTGGACTATATTTGTCCGTGAGTATTGTGATGTAACAAATGTTTGTTTTTTATGAGATTTACGTCAGTTGAAATGCTTAAATGATATGTTAGCACAAAATTAGCAATCATTAGCATATGTTACGTGACCTATGTATTAATGTCCAGCTAATATGACATTTTGTATTATTTCAGTTTTACGGTTGGTCGAAGAGGACAATGGTTGAATGCCATTCTCTAATAAATCAGCAAAAAGTAACAAAGTCTGTTTATTGAGCGTTATCTCGCAGTCTAGCCTTGCAAAGACAGTAGCTTGGGGCGAGGACAGCACAGGATATAAACACATTTGCGCTGTTAACTTAATGCTTTACTATTTTGTTTTAAGCGCTTAGTTTTCATTGTGAACGCGCTAATATCATGCTTTAGCATTTTCTGTTATATGGAAGTGTTAAACTTCAACTTGGACTATACCTTTCCTTGTATATACGCAAGTTTTTATATTATCATAAATGAACGATTATTCGACTAATCGCTAAAATGCAGGAGTGTTAGTCGACTAGGAATATCTTTAGTCGGGGGCAGCCCTATTGGCTACTTAACCCTTTAAAACTGAGCCTGTATTTTGGTGTGTCTGCTCGAAAAGGGCATTCTGGTGTCAAAATGAAGGGGGCACTGGTACAGTTTCAGTATAAATCAAGATGGAAAACAGCAAAATAACCCCAAAAACATTTCCGCTTAAAAAAAAAAAAAACAATATTTGGATGAATATCCCTTTAGATGAAGGCAGTTGCAGCTCAAACACTATTTTAAAGTACATTCACACATGTCAACCAAATATAATTCTTCTGATGTGAAACAAACCAAAACTATTAAGATTTTAGTATAAAATGGTCAGGCGGAGTCTCCATTTGGAGCAATAGGGCGGAGTTTGGCACCACCTGTTTTTGTTTGCTTCCCATTTGGTCTGTGTTTGGAGTAAATGTAAATGGCTTAGATGTAGCTGAGTCTCAGCAGATCAATTTAATGTGCTACTTTGCCATATTAGGCTTGGGGGTGTGTAGTGTATCATGCTGTTTGTTTGTGACATGTGACATGCCCTTGGGCTTAACAGGTTAAGAGTGAGCGGGAACATCTCCATTAGTACGGTTAACCATCAGGTACATTAGATAAGGTTATATTTGAGCATTCATTATCTTTAGCTTTAAATTAGAACAGAAGCTAACACTAAATCTGATTTAGCTGTGTTAAATGCAAAAAAAAAAGAACATGAACACATTAAAGTGGTTAAGCATCTTGCTGTCGTAGGACATCATAAATGGAGTTTTAGTCGGGTCTCTATGGATTCCAGTTTGGGAAACACAAACAAACGCATTATAAACTGCCTCTGGATCAATTGGATAGACATACAATTAATCGTCAATCAAGTATAATCCCTCCTCATTTTAGATTAAATGCTATGAATAGACCATCAGAATATCAAGAGTGGAAATTTATGTGAAGGAAGAGATTTCAGTAAATCATAAAATGCAAAGCAAACTGAAAGAACTGACAGCGTATTCCCTATTAAATTGTTCATTCATTTCAACACTAGAGTTTGTGAGTGGCTGAAGTCAGATGGGGTACAAGCTAGGCAAAGAACAGTTAATAGTAGGGCTAACATTTATGCACACTAATAAACAACCATTGACTATGGGCAATTTAGAGTCATAAATGTCTTTTGATAGTGGAAAGAAACAAGAGTGCCCTAAAAAAAAACCATGAGAGCACAGATCCATAGACCCATGAATTTCTTGCTGTGAGGATGGTGTGCTAACCTGCTGCTACTGTTCATTGTCTTCTATGATAATAAAAGAAGATGTTAAGGTTAAAGCTCTCAACAAGTCTTTTAACAGGCAATAGCATTCCGTTGATTGAATAAGTGAATAAGACCAGGTTAAGGTCAGTGGGTTGTGGCAGTGGACAGCTGGAGTCTTCAGCGCTGTAACCGATCTGTAGAAGCCTTAAACTGGCTCTGAGCCCAGGGTGAGCTCTGGAGCAGACTACAACACATCAAACCTGACAACAGCACACTGGCACATTAACATCGCCTTAACATCTGCCACTCTTGTAATTACAACAGTCACTGGCAGGAAAAAAAATGAACATGATCTGATTAATAGTGACAAAAGTTGGCCCTAGAAATAAAATTCACAGTTGGCTTCAAGTTACAATTAGCAATTGAAGGCATTTAAAAAGATGAAGTCCAAAGCGCTTCATTGAACTTTTCTTAGTATTCCACTGCGGATTGAGACCATCACCTATTAATCCGTGTTTTGTAATGCTCCACAACGCCACCACTTTGAGTCTAATGAAGTATGCCCTTTTCATTTCTAAGCAGTGAGGCAGCGCTGCCAATGCAAATCACTCAGCAAAGCCAACACATGCATTGTTCTAGAGAAAGCAATTAAACTTGTTTTCTGTGATGCCAGACAAAAGCAGCAAGTCAGAAGAATGCAGACAGCAAAGGCCGATAACTGTATGTTAGCAGTGTACTCTATGTTTGTGGCAGATTTCAGTCGATATACTGCTTAGTAAGGACTCACAGAGTGAGTTATCATACAGACAAAATGCATTACAATCATGAAGTAGTTATGCAGGAACACCCCTGAAATGGCATAGATGATGCATTCATTTACTTCATTGATGGAAAAAATAATGTCCAACAAAATGGAGTTTAAAATGATGTTCAAGAAAAATGCATGGACTCAAAACTTATACAAAAGAAATAAAAAGGAGATGTGCTTTGTTAAGTCAATTGTGACCGTGCCCTAGTGAATAAAGGCTTTTTAATTAAAACAAAGAGTGCTCTGGGTATGTCTTTGCCTTGTTCCTCTTTAACACATGACTGCCATTGCCAGTAACAGCATTTTAATGTAAAATATCAACCATCAAAGAGAAGAACAGTTGTGAAATTAAAATGAAGGATTTCCCAGTGTTATATAGAGTAAGTGATACTATGTCGCATACAGTTTCAAATTGTTCAGGGGATGAAAAGAAGCACAGCTGCATGTTTATCGATAATGCAACTGATGCCCTTGCCAAGAAAACTACAAAAATGGCATAGAGAATAACTGAAGCTCATGTGGTGGTGATATTTGTGTGGTTAAATCAACAATGAGCAACATAAAGACAAGGTGGATAGGCGACTGATAATCAAAATCCCACATGAACTGTAGTAGAGCTTGAACAGCGAGCAATGCTGATTTATGCAACAGGCTGTTATCATGTGTATTACTCTTGTAAAGTCACCGTATGATTTTTCCCAAAGAGACTGCATCTGCAAGTTCAGATGGTATCACTGGGCTTCATGTGAGGTTCTACAGGGATCAAAAATGATGCTTTGAACTCCATTATTACTTAAACATCATCCCCATGCATGCCCTTTTCTGCAGTTGGTTATAATTTAAAATATCAATCATATCAATAATCATCATCATCATATATACTGTATATATATATATATATATATATATATATATATATATATATATATATATATATATATATATATATATATATATATATATATACTGTATATGTACATACTGTATATAAATATATATGTACAAATATGTTCATAGCAGCTCTATTTATGACTAAAATGTTTATATCTGCAAACATACACTAATAATGTACCATAAAATAAGAGACTGTTGATACTGTCGATACTTTATCCCTCCATCTTTGTTAAGTCCGTCCTGTGTTAAGGTCATTCAATACTTAAAGGATAGAATCAGATTCTCAAAGGAGGACTGCGAGCAAACTTTGCCCGTCTGTCGAGAGAAAGCAGTTATAGCAGCATCTGTCATCTTATTCCAGACACAGTAATGGCAAAGGTCCACTGATTTCCAAGCGACACAGCTACACCAAGATGGATGGGCCAAAATCATCCATTGTGAAGTCAGTCTTCAAAACTCCAGGGACATTTGCCAGACTTCAATCACAGCAGCCATTACGCAGGGACTCGGGGCAGTGGAATGAATATCACCTCAGTTAAATTAGTCATCACATATTGGAAAGAGCCTGGTGGAGGCTTGAAAAGGGTGAACACAGGGAGTTGGCTGGAATAAGTAATAGTGTCACTTGTATGTAAAGCTTGACAGAATTAAAGCTAGGTTACAACTTCTAGCACCATCTCTGATCTGCCACAAAACCTGTTAACACACTGCTGAAGCCAGGACCGAGAGCTCTGTGAACTGCTATTTAACTGTTCCCCAGCATCAATAGGAGCAGGGCCCACAGAAGCTATTTAGAAACAGTCCATTCTGTCCTGGCTGCTGTGGACTGTTGGCTGAGATTAAAAGTGTCGTAGGCAGAATTTGATAATAGCCTGCGTCATAAAAAGCCTGAGATTGCAGACATACAGTATGTCCCTTTGTTTTGAAAAAGCATGGTTTAGGGCTGTTATTATGGAGTATATATGAAGCTACTCAAGGAAAGTTGATAGGCATTGAAGAGGTTCTAACACAAAAATGAATTTTGCCCATAACAAAAGAATTCTGTTGTGGTTTCTTTACACAGGGACAACATTCTTTTCAATCCAGTCCAGGGAAGACTGCTAGATACACACAGCAAGTAGAACAACAGTGGCTAAATTCAGTGATTTTGGGCCACTTTTACTTCATAATACTCTTCTGTTTAATGACCGTAGTGGTTTTGATTACTCTTCAGACCAGTGTTTACATTTTATTGTGTAAAATGTCACTTAAAAGTACATTTTTAAGTCTCACCACAATTATGTTAAATCTTACCACTTATATATAGGAGTCCCACAAGGCAGTATTCTGGGTCCCCTACTTTTTTACTCTGTCTTGATTGTATGAAAATGATACTGTGTTTTTTCAACGACCCAAACCCTACAAACCCTACAAAATGGCAGTCAGTCTCAAAATAAACCAATAACAACTTACACATTTTCTTAGGGGTGCTGCTGGACTCACATTTATGTAGAGCACTGGTTCCCAAAGTTGGGGTCGCAACGGTGGGCGGGGGGTCGCGAGATGATTTCCAGATTTTTTTTTTTTTTTTTTTTTTTTTTATGAATTTTCTTTTTTTTATGATTACTACTTTTATATATTTTTTAAAAGGTTGTAATTATGCAAATATAAATTTAGGATAATTAAAATAAACTGAAAGTAAAACTTTGTAAAACTTAGTAAAACTTTGTTTGCTCCGATTAAATATGACAGTTAAGTGACGGCGTGTTGCCAAGTCCGCGGGCTACTTTAGCACAGTTGCGATGGGCTGTTTTTCATGTGGATGGAAGTCAAGAGAGAGAGAGAGAGAGAGAGAGAGAGAGAGAGAGAGAGAGAGAGAGAGAGAGAGAGAGAGAGAGAGATTTGTTTGTTAGTCATTATTGTATTATACTATGCTTTTTGTCCATTTTATAGTATTTATAGTATAGGGAAATCAGATTGGGCAATGACTTCAATCCAGCAATTGGCTACAGCCTTTTGGGACATTCTGAAGCCTGAATGCAAAGGTCTGCTTCTTTCTGGCCCACCATAAGGAGAAGAACACTGCTTGGCTTTAATAAAAAAAAACTGTAATACCAGACTATTAAACTGTGCACTCAGAGACGTGACCCCACCAGTGTCCACACCAGATAAAAACTGATTGTTCCTCACAGTAAATCATTTACCAAATGCCAGCCTAACTTTTATAAAAAACAAGGCAATAGTGCAATATTACTTTCTTATATTCTTTTTTTTTTATTCTTTTATTATCCCCATGATAAAATTCATATAAAAAAAAAAAAAAAAAAAAACTTTGTCCTTCACCCTCCGCGGGTGGTCTCTTCCTTCGAGCTCGGGTCCTCTACCAGAGGCCTGGGAGCTTGAGGGTTCTGCGCAGTATCTTAGCTGTTCCTAG
The DNA here is from genome assembly GCA_024416835.2 of Perccottus glenii. NCBI lineage: Eukaryota > Metazoa > Chordata > Actinopteri > Gobiiformes > Odontobutidae > Perccottus > Perccottus glenii. Next base: position 8,744,505 of record CM044565.2, on the reverse strand, counting down.
TACTGCACTTTTCTGGACCGAGATGTCTGGTGTTCTTCCAGGGATCTGCTGTAGCCACTCTTCCAGTTTGGGGGTTACTGCCCCGAGTGCTCCGATGACCACAGGCACCACTGTCGCCTTCACCTTCCAAGCCTTTTCCAGCTCTTCTCTGAGCCCTTGGTATTTCTCTAGTTTCTCATGTTCCTTTTTCCTGATGTTGCAATCACTTGGTATTGCCACGTCAACCACAACGGCCTTCCTCTGCTGTTTGTCCACCACCACAATGTCTGGTTGGTTCGCCATTACCATTCTGTCAGTCTGAATCTGGAAGTCCCACAGGATCTTGGCTCGGTCATTCTCTACCACCTTTGGAGGTGTTTCCCACTTTGACCTCGGGGTTTCCAGTCCATACTCCGTACAGATGTTCCTGTACACTTTGCCAGCCACTTGGTTATGGCGCTCCGTGTATGCTTTCCCTGCCAGCATCTTACACCCTGCAGTTAAGTGTTGGATTGTCTCAGGGGCCTGTTTGCACAGCCTACACCTTGGGTCTTGTCTGGTGTGGTAGATTTGGGCCTCTATTGCTCTGGTGCTCAGGGCCTGTTCCTGCGCAGCCATGATGAGTGCCTCTGTGCTGTCCTTCAGTCCGGCCCGTTCTAGCCATTGGTAGGATTTCTTGATATCAGCCACTTCAGTTATGTTCCGGTGGTACATCCCATGTAGGGGTTTGTCCTCCCATGATGGTCCCTCCTCCAGCTCCTCTTCCTCTGTTCCCCTTTGCCTGAGACATTCACTGAGCACGTCATCTGTTGGGGCCTTATCTTTGATGTACTTGTGGATCTTGGATGTTTCATCCTGGATAGTGGCTCTCACACTTACTAGTCCACGGCCGCCTTCTTTACGGCTAGCGTACAGTCTCAGGGTGCTGGATATATATATATATATATATATATATATATATTCATTAGGGCTGTCAAATTTAATGCATAACCATATTTTTTGATCACTATTTAATTTTCATAGATCTCACATTAAAGTGTAAACAGACCTGAACAATGAGAAAAAACTGTTTTGGAATGAGAAGTTCAAAATAATGGGTTCTACATACACCCCTAAATGTATATATCACTGTGTGATATGAGGGATGATTCTACTATTTCACTACCACAACCATGTATGAGCATGCTGTGCCTGTAACAATTACAATTTGCCAAGCCTATCCATCTAATGAGTACATTTATGTTCTGCTCTATTCATGAACCACAGCAGTGAAGTCTCATGACCATCACACAGCAAAGAGAAAAAGTAACAGAAAATGTTGGAAAATGCATCACTGTTATCAAATGACAATCCCTTGTGTTTATTAAAGCAATGTCATTGTTTAAAGAATAAATGCATTTTAAAAAATGCCTAAAAGGGTATATTATGAGTCGAGAAGGAACAAACGGGAAAAAAGGGAACCAAAAAAGTTCACTATTCAGAGGGTACTGGGTTTCCTCCATGTCTTGTTTTTTCCTGTCCGTCTCATCTGTCAAATAAAGGCAAAATACCCAACAAACATACCTATAAAAATCTTAAGGAGCCATTAAATCTCAGGGAATGGGCATTTTAACACCTAAAAACCTGAGCTGTGTCAGCTCTGGATGAATGCATTGTTTTTTCAAAGGCATATCTTTATGGCTTTCCAAAGAAAAGGCCGGAACTGGGGAATGATATTACAGTATTTGATTGCATTACATTAATTCTTACAGCTTTAAAGGTGTTGTTTAACACCTGTTTGAATTCACCAACTGACTCTCATAAGGAAAAGGTATCAGTGTCACAAATAGACTAACTGTATCAGAGGTACATAAAATAAACACAAAACCCTAATTGTGTCTGTGCGAGTTATCTGCCCTTAGTTTGTCATATTTCTGCAGTTATGTATCACACAGCTGGCAATGGGAGCTTGTTTAATCCTCAAAGGTGCCGCTATTTATGGAGTCGGGACGGATCGGGGCTCGTTTTTAGTTTCATCACAAATAACCACACTGGAGTCTGCTTGGAAATGAACTGAAACCCAACTTTTATTCAGTTGTGGTACAGTTCTTTGGTCCAATTAGAGTTTGTTTGACAGCTTTCACAATGCCTCCACCTCTGTTATGTGTCTTGAGTATGGTGTTACTTTCATATAGTTGCCATGAACCCCACTTAGCACGCTTCCCCAAACATCGGGCCACGGACCCATGGATCATTTGGCAAAAAGACGAGAGAAAGAAAATGTTATTGCAATCTAGCGGGTGTTTTATTTGAGCCTCTTTCCTGTATTTGAATCACTCAAATTTTTTTTAAGTGCCATTAATTATAATATATTATACGAGATGCTTGCCAATCACAGAACACAATTACACAAAAACTAAATGTCAATCCCATGTTTATGAAAGTGCTGTCTTTCTTTGCACAAAAAACAAGAAAAAAGTAGTATATTGTCCCTCGTCAACATAAAAAACAGTAGACTAAGCTTCTCTGAAAAGGTGGAGAGACCCAATGATGCAACCACATAAGACATAGAGTGGTGGAAAAAAGCTTTACACAATCATGAAATGTTTGTGGAAAAATCTTTTTTTGTGTTTCAAAAGGTACAAGGTACAAATACAAATAATATTTTTTTTGTTTATTGTTTATTGTAAGAAAAACTAACAACGCTAAATTCTTGTTTCACTAAAGTAACTGAGATTACAACAGAGCGAAACAAAATGAAGGAATGGTTCAACAGTAATAAGTTGTCATTAAATATAACAAAAACTAAAGATTATGATATTTGGAAAACATAGAAAAGATGAACAAATAGAGATACTAATTGACAAAGTTAAAATAGAAAGAGTTAATGAGCATACATTTCTGGATTGATCCTCAGTCACAATGATAGTTAGAGACCACAAATTGCTAATATTTTTTACAAAAATGGCTAAAAGCATTGCTATAATGGATAGGTGTAGACAAAATCAGAAAGCTCTCTCCATCTTATATTGTTCACTCATCCTACCGTGTATTAACTTCTGCACTGAAGTCTGGGGTAATACCTTCAATAGCCATTTAGAGACATTATACAGACTCCAGATAAAAGCCATCAGAATTGTGTACAATGTGGGATTTATACTAACACACCGTTCCTAAAGTCATAGACCCTAAAACTTGAAGACTTGGTCAAATTAAAAACATTATAAATATTATATAAAGCTAGAAACCATCGAAAAAATGTTTGCTAATTATGAGGGGGGTATAATTTAAGGGGAAAATTTAATTTAAATGTACAGTGTGTTTGCACCACCTTAAAAAGGCAGTCTAACACTCAAGCGGTGTGACTCTTTGGAAAAAATATTTCCAAAAAATATACTGATGGCTAATAATGAATTAAAATTAAAATTGATTTGGTTAAATAATTTGATTTTGAAATAATCCAAATAATGATAATTAATGATAATGTCAGGAATAGTATCTGTTTTTTTCTTCTGTTTTGTGAAATGTTGTGGTTGTTTTGTGTTGTTTGTATATTTTACGGTATTTTGTGGTGTTATAACTTGAATATTAAAAGGGGAGGCAACAGCAAGTCTCAGACTTCAGCCTACACCCTCTCGGTCAATATGAGCTTTTGTTAACATTTATTGTATTCTTTTCTTTTTTGTTTTCTTTTGCTTGACCAAATAAATAAAACTAAACAACTAAACTAAATATGTCAGTTCTCAACATTGTTAGTTTCAAAGTTAACAAATAACAGAGAACGTGTTCAAAACTGAACAAAAAATAAATAAACCTTCACATCATCAAATTAATATTTAGTGTTGAAGACTTAAAGAGTGATTCTAAAGAGTGAGACTTGAAGAGTGAAAACTTTTTCTATATAAAGCTATAAAGCTATAAATACATTGCAGCAGGGCATACACGTGCTCCAACTGCTTTTGATCACTCATAATTTATTTGATTTATTTTACACCAGTAAAACCTGCCTCAGTCTCTAAACAAATGTTACGCACTGGTCTGTGGTACAAAAGGATTGGGGACGGCTGCCCTAATGTGCTGCAACAGTAGATCCATAATCATTGCCTTGCATGATAAATACACTTTTAGTACTTTACTTACAGAACTAAGTCCTGTTTAATAGCTTTCCACTTTACCTGCAGTGAAATGGTTATAATTCTTTTGGGACATTCTCCACCAAAATACTCATATTCTCTTTTGCTCCAGTGCATTTCTATTAAAGTTTCCTTGATTTTGAAAGATTTGGGAGACCTTGCCTTTGCCTGGTGTGCACAACAATGAGTGCCCAAAAAGATAATGTCAAAGGCACTCTAATGGCATCTGGCACTGAGAATGGCAAACGGGAGGGCACCAGACAAACCAAGCCTGGCCAGACAGAGGCAGGCAGGGAGGACGGCCGGGGGAATGCCTAATGAGGAGCACCATGGCTGGGAGAGTCTACAGCTCCATTAGATTATACTTCAAGTACACATAACATCTATTTATACACAATAATTGCATCATAGCCTCAGTAAATGTGATTATAAAGTTTGCTTTTGTATTTGTTTGATACTCAAAGGCTGCAAAATGGAAGACAGTAGCAACACATACTCTCCTCATTTACTGAGAAAACAACAGCCTGTTAGAGTGAACGGGGTTACCAATACCCATTTTTCACCACGACAGGTCCCCAAATGTCCTGGAAACCTGGGTAACCTGAAATATACGTGACCAGTTTTTTAGTCATGGCAAAAAGGAGAAAGCCAAATGTTTAAAAAAAAAATCTGTTGCCTTGAAAAAGAATTTCAAGACATGACCCTCCTCTACCCATCCCCGAAACACCAGCGCAACTACAGCAGCCATGCATTCAACAAAGGTTATTGGCTCTGTGTTTTTATTAGTTTTGCTTACACATTAGAAAGAAGAATTGTGTGCAAAATGTAAGTCTACTTTACAAGTCTACAGCACATCTGAGAGACAGAAAGCATCTGTGTGATCGTCTTATGTCACCAATGTCAATATCAAACCTCTCTGGCCACAGTAATGGTCAAAGGCAATATTGACGTTGATGTTTTCAGTGGCTACTTCTACCTTATCAGTTCATTTGTTCTTTATGTCATTAATCCTTATGTCATTCATAGGCACTATTATGTGTCCTAGTTTACTACTGTTGAATAATTCTGACTTTGATGCGACTTCCACATGACGCACTAAGCTCAGACTTGCATCGTCATTCGTTGTAGTTACTTCAACACCCGGCCTTGTTACCGCACCATTAAACATCGCCTGTTTGGCACTGTTAATCCACACAATGATGATAGATATGCAAATTGGTCAAAAAAATAATAATACATATAATACAATATAATAACTTTATTTACTGTGATATTTGCTTATATTTTCTCTCTTTCTATATATATATATATATATATATATATATATATATATATATTCTTTTTTTTTTAGGTAGGTTAATAGTTATAAGTTATATACTAAAATACTAATAGCTAAATACACTGTGAGTGTTGTGTGTTGGAAACAATAAGTCTCATAACTCTGTGACCTTATTCACAGGTATTTTTGATTCCTTGGTTTAATAGGGACAGTCATTTTAATCTAAACAATGATTGATGTGCATTGATTCAAGGCTAATAAACCCCCCCTCCTTTCCTACCTAAGGCCCCCAGTATCATTAGCACCTCTTGTTTGACAGTAGTTCTTTCTGATCATAAGCATCCTTTGCAGAATTTACTCATGAACTTTGATCTGAACTCATGTTCTTATCTTATTTGTTAAAATCCAAGTTAGCTGACACTGCTATAAATAAACTCTTATAAAGACAAATAAAGTTCCTATTAATAATCTCAATGTCCAAACCGTACTATATGGAATAACTGCTGTTACGCACAGCCCTAACTCTAACGTCAACAACAAAACTGAACAGATATAAGCGTGCGTCATCATCAAAAAAAAATTATTTAAAAAAAGGAAGTGCTTCTATTCTAAATGCCATTTGAACTTGACCCACCGCGCCCATGTAACCCACGCGCACGTAAAAGTTAACCACAAGACTCACCTGTGCGGCCATAAAGGACAGATCCATGTTTGTTGCTCCGTTCAAGCCAAACAAGGCACTCAGCGAAGGATACGGACGCGCGTCTCTTTTAGTCCCTCTTTCTCCGGAAGATCATTGGCTTTCCCTGAAGTGTCGTCGGACTTCACGTGAGCAGCATGGCGAAAACAACCACCAAAGAATAAAGGAAAGACTGGGCTGAAATAACAGAAGAGATGACGAAGCGGCGGAGAGAAGCGGAGGAGACGGAAGAGTGGAGCGTCATGAGCAGAGCCTGAGCCGAGAGAGGAGTGTCACAGCCCACTCACTGTGCTCTGCCTCGCCCCCAACCACTGTCTCGCTTTTATACACTCAGTCATTTTCTTTTCTCTCTCCATTTACTTCACACTGGAGAGACTATTTATAGCAGCAAAACAGATGGGGATTACCATGTATCAGGTTTCAGGCCAAAATATGGAGCAGTGAGATGTGCGTGTCCTGTATTTATGTGAGGAAAGGCTTGTGGAGGGAAAGACTTCTGTGATTAGATAACTGGTTAAAGATGGAGTGGGCATCTTTCTGCTACATCATAGTCTGAGTTTACAGGATATGGCATGTTGTAGCCCTATTCCTTTTAAAAGTGCTTCACATTGCATCTATTCTTGCACAGAAAAAAAAACTTTTACACACCAGGTACATAGACTTGGGATAAGCTGGGGTTCTTGGACACAAACTGCTAACCTTCCAGTTAAAGGATGGTCTTGAGCTACTGCTGCCATCCATAAAACATAATGTTGTGGCAACAAAGTTAGCATTATTCTCCAGAAAAAGACGAGTTTAAAAAGATTTGTTTTAGAACAGAGCATTTTTACTTTTTTTTATAAGTAATAACTGTAGCATTAGCAGCGGCTGGGTTTGCGGTGGCCCTACTGGCGTGGCAGACATACTAACTACAGTACTTTCCCATTTTGACTATGCAATGTATAACCGTGTTATACAAAGCTTAATGCAAAGGCTACACAAATGTTAAATGTAGAATGTATTATCCATCTTATGTGTGCAAATATTTGAACTCTAACCAACTCTAGCACACTCTAAAAACGCTCACAAAAAATGCTAAAAAGCAATGTTATTTATTAATTATATACATATAAGTTTTAATTGCAATTAAGGACTAAAAGCCTTTTCTCACTTTGTCCTTATGCTGCACTTTGTTCATTATACAATAATTAATAACTTTATTCAAATACAAGGACTAAAGCTGCAGTAAGACCTATTAGAATCATTTCCATAAACGGAAAAACAACAAAGGCTAAGCTGAGATTTTTTTTAGTTCACTTTTTGCAGTACACCTCAAACTATTTAATAATATTTTAGTGTCAAACTAATCCAAGCAAAATATAAAATTGGCTTTAGATAGATTTATGTTGAGCCACAGTTAAGACGGATAATCCGACACAATTGACAATGCATGCATACAGATGCAGCTGAGGTGAGCCCCTGTCTGTTTGGTAGAAACCTGTTGCTGTCTAAATGCTAATCTGAGATATTAACAACAACATATTAACAACAATATGCAACAAATTGTGTGCAAAGAATTGTAGGCTGGAGATATAGCAGTGTATTTTGAGCCATAGAGGGAAAAAATCAATTACTGTATACCAAAAACTGCCAGGGAGATTTTTTTTTTACCCCATTGAGAAAACACTGTTGTTGTTCCTGAGCAACAAAGATATATTATTAGTGAGAAAAACTGAAATACAAGTTGAGAATTTGTTAGCAGCAGTGGGATTTCATGCCCACAGAAAGTATTATAGATGCAATAGTTGCTTTGAGGATGCTAATGGAGAAGTACAGGGAAGGTTAGAGGGAGCTTCATTGTGTCTTTGTAGATTTAGAGGAAGTGTATGACAGGGTGCCGAGAAAGGAGCTGTGGTATTGTATAAGGAGGTCTGGAGTGGTATGTTCGAGTGGTGCAGGAAATGTGAGAGGAGGAGTTCACGGTGGAGGTACTGCATCTTGTTTGCTGTGGTGATGGACAGTCTAACAGTGAAGGTATGTCCTGGATAGAAGTTATTGAATAGATGTGTCAAATTTATTTATTTCCTATGGACATTGCAATAACATTGGACAGACCAAATGCATTGCTTGAGTGCTATTTCTCAACACTAGTCCATAGGAGGGTTTTGAGAAAGGAGAGGAATAGTCAGTAAAAACAACAACAACAAAAAATGTCATCCTGTATCAATAGTCCATTTAAAAATAGTGTCCTAAATATAGATTATATATATTTTTGGAATTCAATAATCTCAAGTGAGTACCTCTGTCCAGACTGTTAAAGATGCTTCCATCAGTCTGCAGTTTCAGTTCATTGGGAAGTGAGAAGAAAAAAAGCTGGACTGTCCAACAGGAGTCTCATTAGGACAATGCAGTCTCTGCTGACAGAGCCTTGTGGGAACGGACTCAAGAATGGTGAGGCTACAGAGGAGCACAGGTAAAGCAGGTTTAGGATTAGAGGTACTTAACGTCAACTGTCCAGGGCAACGGGGAGTGTGGAAAAGAAGTGACAACGTGGGTGCACACAGGTTGTTTCATGGTTTAGCGACAGTGGCTCTGAGGAAATGACAGACGGAAAAGCAGAGTTGAAGATGTGGAGGTTCTCTTTGGGAGTGTCAAGAAGCCAACGATGGATATAGAATATGATTGGTGTGGGCAGTTTAAGTTTTGAAGTTATAAATCTACATTAGCACCATTCACACTTCCCACGTTAGTATGCAGTGTTCATAGTGTTCTGTTAAAGTACACACAACAACCGCATGCAATTTGAAACACCTTTGAAGCTAGCGACGCACCAAGCCGTCAGTCACACAGGCCGAGTAATACTCTACAAAGAGACCTCCAAAGAAGCCTGTTCCAGTACGGGTGGTGAGACCTGAATTATAACTATGAAAAATTATGACTTTGGATTTGATGTTGTTCTTTGAAATGGGAGTCAATGGGAGCCAGGCTTCTTTGAAACTTGAATAGTCAGCAATTGGCATTATTTGTGCATCACATTTCCTTTTGCAAATATTCCTCTGGCTATAGCACATACCCTCTATATTTCCTTAAATATGCAAACATTTTCACTTGCAAATACAGTTAAAGCATTAAGCAATTGCTCAGGTCTGTTCCTCTCCACTGACGGCCCAAAGACTTATTGAAAAAACTTGTGACCTAAAACTAATGACATCTTGTTGAATTAACTAAGCCTCCAGAATAAAGGATGCAACTATTATTCACTGGAGAGGCTCTTCAAAAAGCCAATTAACGAGCTCCGGTTACAGTCTGAAGAGAGATTCATTCATTTCATGGTGCCCTGGCCTTCACTCTGCTCATTTGGTGGTTAAGTAGCGCCAAGGCATGCAGTGAACTACTTTAAGGGGTGTCACAGTTTGCACCAATTTAACAGTCAATGTTGAGCCTATTCTTATAGTTGTTGTTCTGCTCCTGAAAACATGCTGTGCTGTGACTAGATGAGCTAGAGTACATGTTAGAGGCACATTGAAATGAGACTACATGACAGTGCTCTTTACACTCAGACAGACTTGGGGTAAATTACACATAAGAAGAAATAGTTGTCTTAAATGTGGAACAGTCTCCCAGATGATGTGAAACAAGCCTTTAACTTTAACAATGTTCAAGGGAGGTTAAAAACCTTCCTCTTTAGCTCCGCCTACATTACAACTTTAAGTGTTATTATCTGCACTCTTCTTTTAAAATGTTAGAATGTTTCTTATGTTACTCAATCTAAATCTTGCAAATTGTCTTTTATTCCTCTAAAGCACCCAGTGTATGAATTGTGCTATATAAATAAAATTGTATTTGATTTGATGCATTGGTCAATGCACTGATTCAGTAATGTGAATGTTTTTTTTTTATCTAAAAACAAAATAATATTGTATTGCAGCAGTTTTCTACAGGCAAATGTGAGGCCATCTGTCCCACAGCTAAAGCATGGTAGTATATGGTATTATAGTCAAGTAGTAAATCAATGTCAGAAAGGCTGTGAAAAGAAATTAACTGAGGTTTTGGAATGGCCTAGTCAATGCTTAGACTCTACTAAAATGATATGGAAGGACCGTAAGAGAGCTGTGTATAAGCAAATATCAAAATGTCCCAAAAATTCTATAGGTAGGACTTTAAACTATTTCTGCTATACTGTAGGTACGCATACAATATTGGTACTTTTATCCTATTTTAGCTTCATTTAAAATAAATAAATGATGACATGATGAAATGAGTTACATTGTGTTTAATTGTGGTTGTACTTAAATGGTATTGTTTATTTGTGGGGCCACATTTACTAAGGTGTTGTGCCATTGCTAAACCTGTTGTGACACATTTACTACAGACTTGTAGTGGTGTTTTTTCTTTGGAAAAGTGTGGACAGGTGTGATTTTGCCACTGTCTCATTACCTATGTATTTGTGGGAGTTGGAATTTCACAGTGCGAAATCTCAAGAGGGGAGTATTTAAATGAAATGCACTGCCTGATTTACAAAGGTTGTGACTCGAAAAAGGGGAGAATAGGGCCTGATTATTTTTTGTTCCAGTAAAACACACTAACTTTACATGAATATATTTACATGATGCATTATTAATATACCCTTGAGGACTGACAAAGTTGTTTTAAATTGAACTAAAGGGAATGTTTAAACACATTTTTTTTTACTTGGTCAACATTTGCCAGATACATCAGGACATTGGTTATGCTTTGGAGGTTCTCTTTCATACATTTGATCACTAACATCACTACTGCCTCGGACTGAAACAAGTTCCCAGATCGGCACTTAAACTCCGTCCTCCAATCTGTTTTTTGCTGAGCGTGCATCAGGAACACTCCAGCAGGGCAGAGCATTTCACCTCTCAGCACCTTCCTTTTTCTTCGTTTTTGTGAATCCAATCATTCAGTAACCAGTGTCTCCAGGTGTTTTTTCATTTCACCGTCTAACATTTTCAAACAGCTTTCAGTTTTCACAAAGTGGGACCTGGCTGAAAATGAGCACATGCCTACAGTACACGCTTCGCCATCTAAAACGCCCAGAGTGTTTTAACTCACACTTTATTGGTTGTTTCTGGAGCAGTGACAGCTGCAGGATGTACCCAACTCAATTAAAGCTCATACTATGGGAAGCAAACTTTTGATGCTTTTATTGGAAAGACAGATATGGCTGTGAACCAACGGTGTAATGTTGGAAAAGTACATTTACTATCTGAGCTGCTTAAGAAAGTGGCACATTCATCACACATACAGTTTGGCTACAGCTGTAAAGAGTTTTATGATCTAAAATATCACTGCATATATTTCACTTGTGACAGTTCAAGCAGTATCTCATCACTGACTAAAACCATACTATGTCTGAACTACAAACCCGATTCCAAAAGGTTGGGACACTGTACAAATTGTGAATTAAAACAGAATGCAATGATCTGGAAGTTTCAAATTTCAATATTTTATTCAAAATACAACATAGATGACAAATCAAATGTATAAACTTAGAAATTGTATAATTTTAAGGGAAAAATAATTTGATTTAAAATTTCATGGCATAAACACATCTCAAAAAAGTTGGGACAAGGCCATGTTTCCCTCTGTGTGGCATCCCCTCTTCTTTTTAGAACAGTCTGCAGATGTCTGGGGACAGTTTAGGAATAGGAATGTTGTCCCATTCTTGTCTGATACAAGCTTCTAGTTGCTCAACTGTCTTAGGTCTTCTTTGTCGCATCTTACTCTTTATGATGCGCCAAATGTTTTCTATGGGTGACAGAGCGGGCCATTTCAGAACCGGATCCTTCTTCTACACAGCCATGATGTTGTAATGATGTACTTCTGATGTTGCAGTGTGTGGTCTGGCATTGTTGTGTTGGACAATGTACGGTCTTCCCTGAAAGAGACAATGTCCGGATGGGAGGAAATGTTGTTCTAGGACTTAGATATACTTTACAGCACTGATGGTGCCTCTCCAGATGTGTAAGCTGCCCATGCCACACGCACTCATGCACCCCCATACCATCAGAAATGCAGGCTTCTGAACGGAGCACTCATAACATCTTTGGGATGTTCTTGTTCTTTTTAGTCCGGATGACATGGCGTCCCAGTTTTCCAAAAAGAACTTCAAATTTTGATTGGTCTGACCACAGAACAGTTTTCCACCTTGCCAAAGGTAAATGAGCCTTGGCTCCAGAGAAAACACTTGCACTTCTGGATCATGGTTAGATATGTCTTCTTTTTGACCTATAGAGTTTTAACTGGCAACGGCGAATGGCCCGGTGGATTGTGTTCACCGACAATGTTTTCTGGAAGTATTCCTGAGCCCATGTTGTGATTTCCATTACAGTAGCATTCCTGTTTGTGATGCAGGGCCATCCAGTATGGTTTTTTGGCCTTGACCCTTACACACAGAGATTTGTGAATCTGTTCCAGATTCTCTGAATCTTTGGATGATATTATTCACTGTAGATGATGATAACTTCAAACTCTTTGCAATTTTTCTCTGAGAATCTCCTTTCTAATATTGCTCCACTATTTTCTGCTGAAGAATTGGGGAAATGCCCGTCTTGACTTCTGAGAGACACTGCCACTCTTAAAGGCTCTTTTTATACCAACGCATGTTGCCAAAAGACCTAATAAATTGCAAATTGATCCTCCAGCTGTTCCTTATATGTACATTTAACTTTTACGTTCTCTTATTGCTACCTGTCCAAACCTTTTTGGAATGTGTAGCTCTTATAAAATCCAAAATGAGCTCAACATTTCAAAATGTCTCACTTTCAACATTTGATATGTCATCTATGTTGTATTCTGAATAAAATTTTGAAATTTGAAACTTCCACATTATTTGCATTCTGTTTTAATTTACAATTTGTACAACATCCCAAATTTTTGGGAATTGGGTTTGTATTTTTGTATTTCTTTGTAAGTCTTTGTGTCATCTGATTTAGACAAAATTTGATAAATAGATGAATGATCAGAACATAATTAGCAAAGTTTCTTTAAGTGGTTTTGTGTGACATGAACCTAGAGAGAACTCCGCTCCTACCATGAAGGCCGTGGTTGTCAAGCGTGTTTACTCCATTTTCTCTGTACGCCTCTTAAATACAAAATGCATGATTGCTGAGGACTGCCTTGAGGTGCGACTACCTCCTTGATGGACTACAAACTAGTTTTTCACCGAGTGATGTCCTTGTAACTATTCTCACTTGACCTTCATATCTTTGGCCAATTGTTTAAAGACCTTGCCTGACATGTATGAGGTCTACTCCTTAAATACACACAATGGATAACCTTTTGCTGTCATGTGTAACCTTTGAAAATATTTAACTGCTGGAAAAAATATGTTGATTTATTTTATGTAATGCCCTGTTGATGTTTGGGTACCCTCTCTATTTATTCTTTTTATCTTGGGCCTGTATAACAGTACCTAAATCATGCCATTAACTTACATAAACATAGAAATCTCCTACATATTATAAGTGATGTCATATTCTGCAACTATAACCTTTGTTGTCTCTAGTTCTTCCAGTTTTTCCTGCTGTTCTCTGTAGAATTCTTAAAAAGCTGGAAGCAAAAAACAGAAAATGTACTTTCCAAACATCACTCACTGGGTTTAATCTCCCATTTATCTCGGTAGACTCTGGTCAGTTTTTTTTTTTTGTTTTTCAGTTTTGCCACTAGGCCTTTGCTGTTCCTAATTCACAGCAGTGTAATCCAGGTAAAAATAGATTAATAACATGCTTTGAAATGGGCTCTGGTCATTTCCTTATGTTCCTGGCTTGATTCTAATGAGTCACAATAATGTCATGCCACCTCTTTGGCCAGCCTGCTGAACATTTGTGTGTGCCTGTGGAGTGACTGATGTGCTTTGTCAGCTCAGGCCTGGAGTCCGGCCCGTGTATGTCTCATATGGTATTTATGTATTTATATATATACCCCGTAAGCATGAGCACACAGGGTTTGTCACAGACTGGCTGATTAATCCGAAATATTCATAATCTGGGGGACTTTTGTTTTGATTTGGTTTGTGACAGTTGTGTGTCACATTTTATGAATAGCATTACGGCTGTCAGAAATCTATTTGTAATCAATCAAAAGGCAATTTATTGGGCATCACAGATGGATTTGAGACAGAGCTGCCAGGAAAGCATGTGTAAACAAACAGTCCACAGTCACAAGGGTTTAATGTTGTTTGGAGATTTGTGGAGACATTCATGCTGCCGAGGCTGTAATAAAAACAACAAGATTAGACTCACCGGCCAACTTATTATGTACACCTTGCTAGTACTGGGTTGGACCTTGCCTTTATTCTTTGTGGCATAGATTCAACAAGGTGTTGGAAACATTGCTCAGAGATTTTGGTCCATATTGACATGATAGCATCACACAGATTCCTCCATGACGTTAGTCTCCCGTTCCACCACATCCCAAAGGTGATCTATTGGATTGAGATCTGGTGACTGTGGAGGCCTTTTGAGTAAAGTCAACTCATTGTCAAGTTCAAGTCTTAGAGGATTTGAGCTTTGTGACATGGTACATTATCCTGCTGGAAGTAGCCATCAGAAGATGGTACACTGTAGTCATAAAGGGCTGGACATGGTCAGCAAGAATACTCAGTAAGCTTAAAAAGGTGTGTTGTGTGCCTTTAAAGCTGTTATTTTGAAATGCTAATTGTTTAGCCCAAAGCTAATGTTGAAAGGAAGTGGTCTTTGTTTACAGCGGCCAACTTCCTTTTTTTAAATTTGTTGTACAAAGTTGAAAAATGGTACAAGGAAATACCTTTAAAACAAGTATTTTCATTTGTAAACTTATAAATACATAAATTATGCTTCGTAAAAGGACCATAGTGCTCCATCTATCTATACAAAGTCTAACATTCTCCTGGACTGTTGTACATTGAATCTTAGTCTGTCACAGTTGATGAATTACCACCAGTCTTCTGATTGACAGAGTGTGTTTGACCATGTCTTAA
Organism: Perccottus glenii; assembly: GCA_024416835.2. Taxonomy (NCBI): domain Eukaryota; kingdom Metazoa; phylum Chordata; class Actinopteri; order Gobiiformes; family Odontobutidae; genus Perccottus; species Perccottus glenii. Next base: position 8,729,470 of record CM044565.2, on the reverse strand, counting down.
CATTGTTTTACACATCATGTTTCTTTGTGTATTTCCTGCTTGTGGAAGGATTCATGTTTGAGGTTTTCATCAGAACCTCAGTCACACAGTTTAATCAAGGACTACAAGTAGCATTCACTTGGTTCTTCTTCTGTCATTGACTTTGAACTGTTTTCTTGTTCCTTTTTTGTTTTTATCAATCTGGATAGATGTAGAACTCATTTCACATCTTGAAAATGTTTTTGCAAATAATAGATTATCCTTCACAGTGTCCTGGAAAAGTTCTGGGAAATGATCTTGAGAAAAAAGCTCTGTGCATTTTCTGGTTTTATGATTTCTTTCTTTATTTCACACTGCAACATAACCCTGGTCTGTATGGCTTTATTGTGTAGTGAGATGTTGTTATTGGCCAGTCACATGTGATAAAGCCGCCGGCACCAAACAACAGCGTATCCAATTGTTCTGCGTGCATGCATTTCATAAGACTCACAGGCGAAAGACGTGTAATGTGTAGCATCATGAATAAAGAGTGCAGTAGAATGGGTTTTCCGAAGGAGCATCAATAAAAAATGGTTTAAAAAAATAAATATTTCTTTCCAAGTGTGGCCTGTGAACAGTCAAAAAGACAATCATGCAGAAATAAGTCAACAAGAATTTAAAAAGGAAAAGAAAAAAGATTGGAAAGCAAACTCCGATGGACGTGATGTCTGTGCCGTTTGTAGTCTCTTCCATCTGAAATCAGATCGCAGATATCATTGAGTCTGAGCCATATTTTTGAAAAATTGCAATTGAAAGCCTAGATATATTTAAAACATTTATTTGAAACTAACCAATCTCTATTTCATGAGTCCTGCAGAATCACCAGTTTTTTGCACAACAAGAGAAAGGGTAAAGTGAATGAACCATGGATGTTTTACCAGACCTTAAGTCAGTCATAGCCAGTATGTTGAGAGTTGGTCATTGGTGATTATGCCAAAAGGTATAGGGTTTCCAAGTTTAGAGGAGGTATACTATAGCCCTCAGGCATGTAGGTTAGTATTGTTAGGTTTTAGCCATTTAGAGGACGTTCAAGTGTGAATAAGAACAAGCTATGAAAATAGTCAGTAAAAACATGAACCATGAGCCAGAGGGTGCTGTGGCTCAGTGGTAGAGCTGTCAACCGGAAGGTTGGCGGTTCGATTCCCGCTCTCCTCACAGTTCCTACTGTTGTTGTGTCCTTGGGCAAGACACTTAACCCTCCTTTCCTCCAGTGACACAGCACTAGTGTATGAATGTGTGAGAATGTTGGGACAACAGATGAGGCTACAATCTGACATGTTTACAATCATGTGGTTGTGTCTCATATATGTTCATTAACATGTACTGTCCTAATCAAATAAATTAATAATAATAATAATAATACCAACCATCCTGTATCTTGTACACTAAGACTGAGGGGTCCATGGGCCGCATCTCATTTTTTGTTTTTTGCTGCAAATTGTCTCTGATTCAACTGACACCAGATCAGAAGAGGTGCTCAAACATCCAGTTCTTAGAAATACATCCATCGATACAGCAAAATGGTAACTTAACTAGTCTTTGTAAGAAAAGGTTAAAGCAAAAGCATCTGGACTCAGTTTAAGGTAAAGATGTTTTATCTCAAATTCCAAGTAACTTTATCAATTCTAAAACAACTGGTAAGAGAGCTGAGAGAGGAAGAGAGTAAAGGAGGGCCTTGTCGGCACTGGAAAAGGAGCACAGCATCACCATTCAGCCAGCAGAAAAAGGAAGATGCACTGTGATCCTGAACACAGATGACTACAAGTCCAGTATTAACAGCTTACTCAGTGATACCTCTACTTATGAGACACTGAGAAGGGATCCAACAAGTGGTAACAAGAAGAAGTTCATTGATTGTCTGCAGAGGCTAGAGAAGGACCAAGTCATTGATCGACTTCTGTACTACAACCTGTATCCTGGGAACACCACTCCATGTATCTACGGCTTACCCAAAATACATAAAGAAGAAATTCCGCTACAACCCATAATAAGCAGCACAGATTCAGCCACCTACAATGTAGCCAAACACCTGGACAACATTTTGGCTCCATTGGTAGGCCACTCACAACACCATATCATCAACTCACAGGACTTTACCAACAAAATCAAACATCTACAACTAGACGCAGATGAGACAGTTGTCTCCTTTGATGTCACATCCCTCTTTACCTGAATACCCATCAATGAAGCACTCTTGGCTGTAAGGAAGAGACTACTACAGAACACATCTCTACAGGACAGGACATGCCTCACCCCGGACCATATTTGCAGTTTACTGGAGGGATGTTTAAACACTACTTATTTCCAGTTCAGAGGTAACTTCTACAGACAAAAACACGGCTGTGCCATGGGATCACCTGTCTCCTCGATTGTGGCTGACCTGTACATGGAGGAAGTAGAGAACAGAGCTCTGGTCTCTTTCCCAGGTACAGTGCCCAGTCACTGGTTCAGATATGTTGATGACACGTGGGTCAAAATCAGAACCCAGGAAGTAGAAGCTTTCACAGAACACATCAACACAGTGGACAAGAACATCAAGTTCACCCGTGAAGATGCCATAGATAACCGCCTGGCCTTCTTAGACTGTGCAGTGGTTATTTGTGAGGACAGGACTCTCCAAGTAGAAGTTTATAGGAAGCCAACACACATGGATCAATATTTGCTGTTTGATTCTCACCACCCACTGCAGCACAAGCTGGGAACCAGGGACAAAAGGGAAGGGTATAGTTATCCCTTATGTGTTTTTATCTGAAAAATGTAAAAAGATTTGCTACAAACACAACATTCCAGTCCACTTTAAACCTGGGAATACTCTGTATCAAAAACTGGTCCACCCTAAAGACAAAATCCCCTCGCACAGAGTAATGTGGTTTATCGTTATGTAATTTTAGTTTATGTTTTTTAATTTAAAATGTTCTCACACAATAATGAAGGAGTATAAAGCATAATATGCAGGATTCCAGGTTGTTGTCAATAAACCACCAGGTCCTGAGCCTTATCTTTGGCCTCTTTTGATTTTGTAGTATTTTCCTTTTGTCTGTGAAATGTGTTGGTGAAAGCTAAACACTCAAACATCCTCCTCAAGTAAACAAAGGAAAAAATACAGAAAACAGTGGATTACTTACATTTATCTCAATATTGTTTAAGAGGCTGTAGGTGTGGAATAAATGAGACTTTACTTTAAAGAATTATATTTAAACACATATTTTTTAATTGAAATCTTTCAGACCCCTTACGGTGAGGAAAGTTAAACAATAGCAGTGTTAGTGGTTATAGTGGGAAGCCACTAGAACCAGGACTGTACCTCTAAATCTATATTAATAAAACATGCTTCAGCTATGATTCCTTTATTGCTCTGAGGCCCATTTTTGCACTATTCTGGGTCAGGACTAGGACAGGATTGGAAAATTTACATTTCATCATAATTAAATAGAATCCCCCAAAATGGATCAAATCACAACCCCAATGATTTTGAAGTCCAGTGGTTGCAGATTGGTCTTTGAGGTATTCATCCATGTAAAATTGAGTCATAATGGTAACTCCTGACATCTAATGTCTAATAGTGGTTGGTAAAATGACACAATGCCCTTGATTTCAGAAACAGCTGCTCCTATATCCCGTAACTGTGCCATCATTCATACAGGGCTCTTATTGTTGAAAACCCTATTGTCATTGTAAAGTACAAATGGTGATACAATGGCAAGACAAACCGTTAATGGATACCTTCACTGTAACAATGAGAGTTCAAATTGTCCTGCATTGCCATTTGTCATTTTACTTTCCCTACTGAATATAAAGCTGAAATCTTTGGCAAGAGGAAAGTTGGCAAGAAAATGCATTTCCACATATATACAAAGGCAATACCCGTGTTGGGTAACTGCTCGAAGCTGAAGGTAAGATTGAGGATGTTAAAATCCAGGAAACAGACATAACCCCTATCCTTTTGGACCAAATGAGTGTGTGGAGCAGTACAGGCCCCAACGCCTCCTGTGACACAGCTGCTTTGTTTTGCCTTAATGCGACCGGGCGCGACTCAGGCATGAGGAAGATTACCAGTCACATCAAAACATCCAACTGCCAATCTCCGCCAGATGAGGCCAGAATAGAACATGGCTTTTTCCTGCTCTCTTAAAAGAATTCCCAATGGTACTCCAACTGGGAATTTTCCACATGAACAGGACATGATCGGAATACAGAGGGGTCATTAATTAATATGATATAATAGAAAAACGGAAAGGGAAGATATCAATACTGTGTCGATACAAGCAGTGTGTATTGTGGACAACCCAACCAGTTAATCTGACCTAACAAATCGAAATTCAGCAAGTGAGGAAAGAAAATATGGCTTCAAGCTCTTTAAAGAGAATTGTATTTTCTAGTTCAAATAAAATAATTCAATAATGCAGTTTCAAACTATTCAACATTAATGCTGCAGTATTTTCCCTGTATACTGTACTGTATTTGGGCAGTGGCTGATGAAAACCTTAAAGATCTTTTGTCCTGTGACTAACTGGCCATTCTCCACGGTGTACCCCGCCTCAAGCCCAAAGCTGCTGGGATAGGCTCCAGTCACCCGTGACCCCTAACAGGACATACCGGTAGAAAATGAATGAATGAAGATCTTTAGTAGATTCACTGTATTAACTATAGACCACAGTGATGACCTTACATTGCTATTGGACATGTTGCATCATGCTTTTTTTTTGTGATTTTTCTGATTTCTGTTTACTGGCAGGCGTTCAGGGGTGGTTGATGGGCTCTAAATCTAGGCCCAACGTTAAAGCCATGTAGAAACTGAAGATGGCTCAGGTTGGCAATCTCAGTGTAATAATTTTTCACACCTGAACACCTCTCCCTGGCTGGGAGAGGTGTTCCTCAACAGTGCCTACTAGGTGGAAAAGCGCTATATAAAAAATTATAAAAACAGTATGCACAAGCATGCCAGCATATGCCATATACACAATATGTAATAAATGCAACCATTTTCTTGCATGGCAGCTAGATTCTCACCATGATTTCTGTAAGAATCTATTTCCTATCAAGAATCAATTTTCCATCAAGGCTATGTGGAAAACCAATGATGTGGCTGTACAACAAAGACACTGTTATGCCATTTCTTCCTCAATAACACAAATGCTGTCCTCCACAGAAAGTGTTTGCAAAAGGCAGGTGTGTTACCAGGTGAATACCTGGTTAGGGATTGGATGAATTAGATGGCTTATTTAAAGGGTTACATTATCGTCAAACCAGAAGAACGCCTTTACCTGCCAGTGCTGCCACACTATTAGTCTAAACATAAAGCAGTTTGTGAGAAATTGCATTGCTTTCAGCGGGACAAGATGGGTTTTAATGAGCTCTCACAAGAATCAAGCTGCTGTGCAAAAGTAAGATAATTTCATCGCCAAACAGGTATTCTTCCCTTTGTAAAAGATTTCTGTGGAACCCTTGATGTTTGTGTGTAACAAACCATGCTATTAAACTTTTAGTTTTAGGTTTTGCTTTCTACTTTGTAAACATCCTTTCATTTCTGTATAGTTGGAGTTGTACATATTTAGGCATAACAGGTCAAGTATAAAGAGAAAAGGGTTGTTCTAGTTGTTCTAGGTTTAAAAGAAAAGGTTTCAAAAGCATCTGTTTTGACTGAACATACTTTCTTGAATATGTCCTGGATGTCTGAGAACCTCCACAGGTTCTAGGTTATATTTAGCCATGTAGAGCCATGTGGAGTCACTGACAAAACATTGCTATATTCCACTTTTAACTGAAAAGCTAAAATAAACAGGAGCACTTACTGCCCAATATTATTACAGATGGCTAAATTGCTATTCAAATGGTGTCCTTTTAAACACAGCAAGAAACCCAATATGTAATAATGGAACAGTCTTTTTCAAACTAAACAGATAATTGTAATAAATCATTTGTGAAATAATTAGTCAGCCACTTAGCTAAATGATAAATTGAGGTGATTGAGTAAGTGCCTAAATATTATTCAGAAAAAATTCCAATGGTTTGGTTCTTCTTGTGTCCTTCAGCTGCCATTGTATCTGTTCTGTCAGAAGCACTTTACGCTGCATCGACATTTCAAGGGTCCCACATGGACCTCCTCTGGGCCACACACTCCCAGTAAACACACCTGACCTGTCAATGACCGACGGAGATACAACAATATATCCTATCTGTAATATCTGGTTTAAAAGTCTGCTTATTGGAAAATAAACTTTAGTGAGGTCTGACCTTCAAAATCAAGCAACCCCTGAGCAGAATCAATAGACACTACATTATCACAGCAGTCTGTATATACAGTATATTATATATATATATATATATATATATATATATATATATATATATATATATATGTATTATGTTTATTTCTTTATTTATTTAGTTGGGACAGTGCACATTAATGAACAATCATATACATGCGTACAGACTATAAATCAGACAGATTGTAGCATAGTTGCAGGCAGGTTAAACAAAACAAGACAAAAAACAGTGCAGTACAACAATGACAAACATAAGATACATAGACAGACACACATTAGGACAATGTAAACTTAGTTAAAATGATCACAGAACTAATTTCTTTTAAAAAACTGTTTAAGTTTCTTCCTATGTAGGACATTCTCTTATGTTGGTCGGCAGGCTGTTCCAAAATGGATTTCATCTGACTGACAGAACGATTTGTCTAAATGTAGTTTTCCTGTGTGGGATCTCAACAGCTTCTCTAGTTAAGACTCTTGTGCTGAAACCACTCACAATTTTTGGTTTAATGTATTTAGAAAGTGGAGGCGGCGCAAGTATCCCTAAAATGACTCCTCTATCTTGATAAACATACCTTTTAGAGCCACTCATATGGCTCGTCTCTCCCTGTGATCATTTTTAAGCTTGCAGCCTCATTTGTATCTGCTTCCATTTAATGAATGCTCTATGGCAGGGGTGGGCAATTATTTTTCCTCAAGGGCCACATTAGAACATGGGACTCTCCTGGAGGGCTGGGCCAACAAAGGGAACTCTCTTATGCTCAATAAAAACACATTTATTTTGCCAATTGTTTAAAGTTAAAAAAAAAAAAAAAAACTATATATTCAACACCACAGTCAGAGCTGCACCTCCTCAGTTTAAGATCCACTCTTTATAGTTTGTTCTAAAAACAGTGAAAACTATCTCTCTGAGAATAGAGAGGCTAGCTTTAGGAAAGGGTGTTACCGTTTGAAGCAAGTCTTTTAGTGAAATCAACTGATCACTGCAGTATATTGAAGGAAAAATATATGCAGTGTATAATTATCGGTAAAAAAGTGGTTAATACTTGGTGGGCCGGTTTAATCCTTTCATGCATGATTTATGAAAGCCACAGTCAAGATTTTTTTTCTCAGTGCTTTCATTACCCTTTGGGCATAAAAAAACAAAAACTGAACTTTTTTTTTTTTTTACTTGTAACTCTCAATGAGTTCTTCACCTGTCCACTCAGGTGGACTGCATGAATCTAGGTTTTTAAGTTCTAACACTGCTCAATGCATTGCAAAATCACTAAACTCTTCCTTTTTGAACATATTTTATCAAAAATATTGTCAACAGTTTTCTAAACACAATTTTAGATGAAATTTAGCTGCATGGTCTGCTTTAGTGTGTTGTGCATCATTTTACTAATTCTATCTATAATTGTATGAAAATTGCCAAAGCACCCAGGGCACAAAGCCACAAGACACCGCTTGCAGATGTATTTGGTCTTTCTTGTGCATGCAGCATCATGGCATCTGTTTGCATTTTTCACTTCGATGAGCTGAGGCCAGTGGTTTCCTGGGCCAAACCTGATCCTCATCCTCACACACAACTCCCTCAGCATCCTCAGTTTCACTGTCACTACTGGCTAATCCTTCTTTTTCTAGCAGCTATTCTTCATCGCTGCTACTAGCTTCATTCTCACTTGATCTGGATGGGATTTGCTCCACTATCCTGTAGGTCTTTCTATCAGGCTCTGCACTTGAACTATACAAAATATATATACATTATCTATTATTCACATAATATAACTTATCTGCACAAAAGGTTTTTGTTACAAAAACTGCTAATTACATTGTAATAGCATACATAGATTGATTTACAGTCAAAAAGGTACTGCAACTATATCATTTACAATACAAACAAAGTTCTGATAATAAAATGAATTGTTGTTGAATTATAACCAACAATGCATGATGTCCAAATTAGTGGACAGATAAATAATCCAAATTTAAGATAAAATCAATACTTTGAAAATTTAACAACACCAGGTTACTTTAGGTGGTACTTGATGTTATCATATTTTTTTTTTACCTCCAAGGGTCTCCTACTATAAAAGGTTTGGCAAGGTATTCCTGAGGTGGTCAGCTGGCTTTCCGTCGGCCAACTTGGTTTCAAGAATTATTTTTACACTTACAGTGGCTGACCAATGGGTGGCAGTGTAACAGACTAACGCACTAGCGTCCACAGAAGTGGATTATATGCAACATCTCAGTCAGAACCCATGCACATACAAGAAAACAGTTTTTAAATAGCTGTCAACCGTAGTGACCACTATGCATGAAATGCATATATATATATATATATATATATATATATATATATATATATATATATATATATATATATTGTCCACCCCCACAATGTCCGGTTGGTTTCCCTTTACCATATCTGGAAGTCCCACAGGATCATGGCTCGGTTGTTTAATACCACCTTTGGGGTGTTTCCCACTTTGAGCTCGGGACTTCCAGTCCATACTCTTTACAGATGTTCCTGTACACTATACCAGCCACTTGGTTATAGCGTTCGATTAATGCTTTTCCTGCCAGCATCTTACACCCTGCAGTTGTGTGCTGGATTGTCTCGGGGGTCTCTTATCACAGCCTTGTCTGGTGTGGTAGATCTGGGCCTCTATTGCTCTGGTGCTCAGGGCCTGCTCCTGTGCCGCCATGATGAGTGCCTCTGTGCTGTCCTTCAATCCAGCCATTTCTAGCCATTGGTAGGACTTCTCAATATCAGCCACTTACGTTATATGGCGGTGATACGTCCCATTTAGGAACTTTTTCTACTATTAAAATACCAGCAAATTACACTGTTATATGATATTTAGTTATTTATTTATTACTTTATTATCCCTGTGGAGAGATTCAATGTCGGCAGCGGCCACCAGGGGGCATCATGCATGTTTTTATGTTGGTGGGGGAAAGCGGAGTACCTAGATGAAACCAACCTGAGCACAAGGAGAACATGCAAACCCCACAATGAAAGACTAGCGTTCAGCCCGGGTGGTAAATACTGGATCTTCTTGCTGTGAGGTGACAGTGCCACTGTGCCACCGTGCCACAGGATATGTAGGATATGTACATTCAATTCAAGATTCAAGATTCAAAGTGTTTATTGTCATGTGTACAGACAGAAAGCATGTTTCCCTGTACAATGAAATTCTTACTTTGCCGTCCACAGTAAAAAGTCACACAAGTAAGTCACACAAGTAAGTTAAAAATAAAAAATAAGATAAGTATATAAGTAATAAAAAGAGCAGCAAATATATAAAAAAATATATATATATATATATATATATAAAAATATAAAAAATATAACAGGGCAAAAGAGTAAAGTAGTAAAGTGATAAAGTGATAAAGTGAGGTAGTGCAGTTGTGATGGTGTAAAGTGAGGTAGTGCAGTAAGTAAACAATTGTTCATGTAATGTTGTAATTGTGATTGTAGACTCCTATCTGCTGTTTAGGAGTCTTATGGCAGAGGGAAAGAATGAGTTCTTCATTCTGAAGTCTGCATTTCACACTTCTGTACCTCCGTCCTGAGGGTAGAAGTGTGAACAGACCATGTTGGGGGTGGGAGGGGTCTTTGAGGATGGAAGCAGCTCTTCTGTGGACTCTGCGGTGGTAAATGCTCTGCAGAGAGGGCAGTGGAGTCCTGGTGATCTTCTGCGCAGTCTTCACCACTCTCTGCAGGCGCTATGGTCCATGACAGAAGTGCTGCCGTACCACAGTGATGCAGCTGGTCAGGACACTCTCAATGGTGCAGCTGTAGAAGTTGCTGAGGATCTTGGGCGACATGCCAAACTTCCTCAGCCTCCTCAGAAAATACAGCCGCTGTTGAGCCTTCTTGACCAGCTGCGTGATGTGAGGTGTCCAAGTGAGGTCCTCATTGATGTGGACACCCAAGTATTTGAAGTTGCTCACCCTCTCCACTTCAAGCTCCCGGATGAACAGTGGCTGAGGCGTTCTCCTTTCCTTCCTCATGTCCACTATCATCTCCTTTGTCTTGTCCGTGTTGAGGGTGAGGTTGTTGTCTTCACACCATGACACCAGACTGGCCCCCTCCCTCCTGTAAGCTGCCTCGTCACCGCCAGCGATGCGTCCTATCACTGGCAAACTTCAGGATGATGTTGTGGGTGAGTTTGTGTGGGATGACCGTGTTGAAGGCGGAGCTGTAATCTATGAAAAGTATCCGTAGGTATGAGTCTTTGTTCTCCAGATGTGAGAGGGAATAGTGGACGGCAGTAGCGATTGCATCCGAGGTAGACCTGTTGGGCCGGTAGGCATACTGCAGGGGGTCAATGGTATGCTGCTCTGAATGTGGGCCAGCACCACTCTCTCAAAACACTTCATGATGATTGGAGTGAGTGCCACTGGCCTGTAGTCATTCAGGCAGGTGGGTGGGTTCTTCTTGGGCAGGGGGACGATGGTCGTGGACTTGAAGCATGATGGTACAATGCGCTGGCTGAGGGAGAGGTTGAAGATGGAGGTGAAAACATCAACCAGCTCGTTGGCACATGCTCTGAGGGCCCGCCCAGGAATGTTGTCTGGTCCTGCTGCTTTATGGGGTTGATCTTCCTCAGAGCTCTGTGTACCTGGGTTGTTGAGATGGTTGGTGGAGGGGAGGGGGGTTGGGTGATCCAGGTATGTGTGAGCTCCCTCTCTGCAGTGTCGCTGGGAGCCTCAAAGCGGGCGTAGAAAGTGTTGAGGTCATCCGGCAGGCTGTCTGTTGAGGCGATGTTATTGGTGGTGGTCCTGTAGTCTGTGATGTGCTGCAGACCTTGCCACATCCGCCCTGAATCAGCAGTAGAGTAGAAGCTGTCCAGCTTCTCTCTATACTGCCTCTTGGCCGCTGTGATGGCTTTTCTCAGTCCATACTTCGCAGCTTTGTACTCGTTGTCATTGCCTGATCTAAATGCAAGAGAGCGAGCACGCAGCATGTGACGTACTTGACTGTTTATCCAGGGCTTCTGGTTGGGAAACTTCCTGATTCGTATGGTGGGCACGATGTTATCAACACAAGTGCTGATGTACCCAGACACATACTCAGCATAATCCTGTACGCTGATGGAAGAGTCCTCCACAGTGGCTGCAGCTTTAAACACATCCCAGTCTGTCAGTGCAAAACAATCCTGCAGGGTGATCTCGCTCCGGGTCCAGAGTTTGATCTGTTTGGTGACAGGGTGTGCTTGTTTCAGTCTTTGTCTGTAAGCAGGGTACAGGAACAAAGAAATGTGGTCCGAGTGTCCGTGGGGCGGGTGCAGCCCTGTATGCACCACGTATGTTGCTGTAGACGTGGTCAAGAGTGTTTTTATCACGGGTGGGAATGTCAACATGCTGGTGGTATTTGGGGAATACAGTCCGCAAACTACAATAGTTGAAGTCACCAGCAACAATAAAAACAGCGTCAGGATGAGCCGTTTCTAACACGCTGATGACGTCATGGAGTTTGCTGAGTGCTGCTGCGGAGTCAGCACGCGGGGGGATGTAAACAGCGGCCAAAAACACAGCAGTAAATTCCCTCGGTAGATAATACGGACGGCACTTCAGCAGTAATAACTCCACATCTGGTGAACAGTGCTCATCAACAGTCCGTATATCTTCGGCCGTTCAATCACCTCTGTGAAGCGAGTGAGTCTGTAGCTGAATGGCGTTCTCTGGGACTTTGTCTGAGAACCAGGTCTCGGTGAAAATCAGGGCGCAGCACTCTCTGATTTCCCGGTGGGTTGAAATCCTGGCTCGTAGCTCATCCAGTTTGTTTTCTAGGGATCGCACATTCGCTAACAGGAGGCTGGGTAGCGGTGGTCGGCTAGCGCGAGCTTTTAGCCTAGCATGAAGTCCTCCCCTCTTGCCTCGCTTGCGCCGCTGCCTCCGGCACTCTCCTGGGGTCAGCGAACTCACTCGAGACCGGTGCTTCGTGGCCCCCGGGGTAGTTTCGGTGGTGACTCTGTGGGCGAACAATGAGTTGTAGCTCCAGCGGAATAGAACCACTAAAATCAAAGTTTCTTGAGTTGGCGATGTCCAATAATGCCTGTCGGTTGTATGTTAGCAGTGCATGGCATTTGTGCACTGCAGAAAGAACGGAAAACACAAAAAACACACAAAAAAAAAAACCATAAAAACATACACATACCTCTGGGGGAAACTGCAATTGTCTGTGGCCACCAGTCTTGGCACCACTGTTTTGGGCCAGTGTTGAGTGGCTGACCCCACAGGTTTGTATCCTTTTTATTTTTTTCCTGGGAAGGCGCACTTCTCCATCTCCAAACCAGGCCGGACCAGCAGGACCAGTTACAGTGGGGCTATGTGCCACTGACATTTGCTGATGCCCCAAGTAGTACACAAATGCAAGAACACAATTTACTCCAGCATCCGCAATTCAGTATGAAAAAAAGAAAACCACAAAATGCAAAAAAGTTTTATTTTAAACTTCTAAAAATTCAAAAATTGTTTTTTTATTGTTTGATTTGATTTGGAATAGCCAAAAATAATGAATGACATGACATGTATAATAAAGAGGTACATACAGAAGTGGCCATTTTTTCAAAGTAAAACACCCAGCAGACTGCAATAGTCTATGAAATAGAAATAAAACATTGTGCTTTTTTCTGTGTTGTCTGGTACCAATAGAAATAAGGCCCAGTACTGGTTCATGGGCCAATAGTTGGGTCCCCATTTACGGGCCACCTTTTTGTAATTGTTTTTTTAATGTATTTTTCATCTTAGGAAGAAGATCAGACTTCATGACTACCATTAGTGTGAACCACTGGCCTATAAGATTCACTGATTAACACGGACACATCTAAATAGAACCCTACCCTGAGGCTCGGCTGTTCTATAAATAAAATTGACTTTCAAATGGCTTCCATCATTACTATTGCTTTTCCTGGCACTCACTGCTGTGGTACTGTGGTAATATATTCAGACTCAAGTTGAAAACAAATGTTGAAAAAAACAGCTTTTGCAACAGGTCTGGACAGTGCCAGTCTGCTGGGCTTGCTGCCAGAGAACAGGAATATGGACAGTGGGATCTTTGGCTGCTGGTGCAAGGCCAAGCACTCTGACTTATGGACTCCCCCCACCCCCCTACAGCGGGTCTTATAAAATGTGTGTACGTGAACATGGGCCAGGCCTGGACTCAGCTGGCTCAGGTGCATCTCTGGGAGCTCACGTGTGAATCTGGCCCTGGGTTGTTACTGCATGTTATCGTCCCTCTCCTCTTATCTTATTGCTGTGGTATTAGCATAGGACAAAGGGCAGGCAGTAAAACAATACCTTGTGTAACTTTCAATAATGCTAAAGGAGTGTGAATGCATGTATTCCCATAAAATATAAAGCAAATATCAAACCATTTTTTAATAAATAAAAAAATTGAAATTGGTGCATCTACATTGTTTAAGCAGACAACAAATCCAGTTAACAAATCAAAGAAATAAGGAACTGTTTTCAGTTAACTGTTGAATTAACTGTTTTTGTTTTTGTTTGCTATGTCGGAGTTATTCAAAAACAAAAATTTACAAATTATCAAAGAGTTTCCAATGCTGCCTTAAACTAAACTTCAGTTTGGTATACTGTATTAGTATTTTGTGAAAGAAAAATTGGTTCAGTTTTATTTTTTCGATAAAAGAAAAGCAGGAGAGGTCCCTAGGCTGCGTTTGGGGGAGAGTAGAGTCTAAGACAGGGATGACAACAGAAAATCAGGTAGTGCAGCTTTAAATAGGCCGCCAATTAACTGTCTAGACCATGATGTAGTGGCTGGAGGTGCTGTACATTCAATAGTAAAATTGCTCTCACAGACATCTTATTACATCTTATCTTATTTATACACCCACCAATGAGACTAGAATCCATTTCAGGATTGACAATGTGCATTTCCATTTTTTCAGGAACAAGGAGCTACTGATGAATTTGAGACCAAATAAGCATCCCTTTTCACAGTTTTTTTGCAGAGCAGCCCTTAAGCCATAAACAGTACGTCAACATACTCTGAGCGTTTATAAGGTCTACTCAAGTGGAATGTGTGGCAGGATTATTGAACTATATAGAATCACAAATGTGTTCATGGGAATAGAAATGCAGCGCAGGTCCTGCTATTGCATGAACTGAAATTCAATACATCCATATCCTCTGCTTGCAAATAACCACTGCTGCTCTGGTTGTAAGTGAGTGGCATATCCTCCTCCACTGCGTCATGCTTCAGCCGCTCTAGATATTGTATGTGCTGGCCGACGTCTGCTATGAACAATAAATCATATTTGAGGCAAACTTTCACAACTTGGATGCATGACCATTAGAAAAAGAAAACCCCCTTTGTAATGGCAAAGGTATAAGTACATTAAAATGTAGAGAAAGAGTTTGTTTTGATTCCCAGAACTACAACAAAAAAGCTACACCAGTTATCTTCCTCTTAGGGACTCACTATTTGTCACAAAGTTTGCTAACGTTTAATGCAATGTGCAATCATCTTATTCCGTTTATCTGGGACTGTGTTGCGGGGACTACAGTCCAAGCAGAGATGTCCAGACTTCCCACTCCCCAGACACTTCCTCCAGCTGGTCTGAAGGAATACCAGGACATTCTAGGTTTGGCTTCAGGGACTCTTCCCGGTCGGAGGCGTCCAGGAGTCAAACAGATGCCCGAGCCACCTTAGCTGGCTCCTCTCAAAGAAGGAACAGCAGCTCTCAGCTTCTACCAGGTGACCAAGCTCCTTAACCTATCTCTAAGGGAGCGCCCAGCAACCCTACGGAGCAAACTCATTTTGGCTGCTTGTATCCACGATCTAAGCTCTTGGAGCATAAGGGGCCGCTGCAGTGGGGATGGGACAGTAGTCGAAGACGGGGGCCAGGAAATGGAAAGTTTTAGTATCACGTTTTATGCTCAGTGCAGCTTAGCGCTCATTTTTCAGATTTCATCAATATTGACCTGGCTTCATACACATAAGGAACCATAATGACCTGATCTGTATCACTACATTAGAAACGAGGCTAAAGTGAGTGTTTGTGTACTAATATTGCTAACTAAGTTGTCATTATTTTGGCCTATAGCAACACATTCTGCCAAGATGCCCGGGTCACAAATGGCATCCAAGGACAATGTGTGATTCATCTCTCTGATCAGATCTGTAACAGTAAATGTCACGAGCAATTTTTTTGATTAGAAGTCCATTTTGGTATCAATTTCTTTTATTACTCTGAGGCACATAGAGGGGGAATAAACCTAAACCACCCGCTCAAGGTCATTTTAGAAGACACTGGTTTTATTTAGAAGCTACACATCAATGTCACAATAAAGTGCTTAGGATGTAATGAGATCACATTGCAAATCCTTCCGAGCTGTTTATCCACTTATTTAGATATAAAACCCTCTGTTATGAGAACACATTAGATTATTTAATCACATTGGACTGGTTTTTATTTAAGGGTGACTGTAGCCAAGCAGAATCAGTCAGGCTCAAACACGGACTTAATGCCCTTGTGGTTAAACTGTGCATTAGTTGTCCACACATTTCTTTTTATCTTCAAGGGTAAGAGCTACTCGGCTGATACAACCTTGTCATTAATTAGATTTTTTTATTTATTTACCCAAACAGTTTTGAAGAAAGGACATTGTGTATTATTAGCATTGATGTCCTTGGGGGACCTTATTTTTTACTTGTGTGTGATAATAACACTATGTGGACAAACACTTTTTTTTTTATTTACCCTCTCAATGTATCATTGTATGCCTTTAGAATTGTATATAGGTGTGCAGAGTTTTTTTGGTTATGCAAGGTTCTATTTAAAGATATGATAGAGATCTGGAAGTCACATGACCAGAACTGTTTCTAAAAACAATGAGGGTCCAAACAGGATTAATCACGGACCGGTTAAAACGAACCCGAGTTTGTTTCCCACGTTGGTCTGGACCAAGTGTGCTGGTGTGAATACACTCATGCAAACTCAAGACCAAACAAGCAGACCAAGACCCATCTGACTCTGGTGCGGTTTGCTTACACCGACCTCGATCCGGCCCAACTTCATCATCATCATCATCATCATCATCAGTCAACGTCATCAGCCTTTTTAGCGTTAACCAGTATGGGGAATAAACAACTGCGGATGCCACGCTAAAGCCAACAGCCATGGACAAACCTGGAGCAACGAGGTGCCTTCTTAATATATTTGTAAGGCACAAACAACAACAACAAACATCAAGGTATTAGAACCAAAACATAACCTATTTCAGGGGCTAATGTTAAACGTTATGGCACTAGCTCATTAATAATATCTTGCAGCAGTA
Organism: Perccottus glenii; assembly: GCA_024416835.2. Taxonomy (NCBI): domain Eukaryota; kingdom Metazoa; phylum Chordata; class Actinopteri; order Gobiiformes; family Odontobutidae; genus Perccottus; species Perccottus glenii. The sequence continues at coordinate 8,712,893 of CM044565.2, read as the reverse complement.
TTTGTGATGGTATTGGTTATATTTCTCTGACAGAGAACAAGGAGAACCCTTCAGAACCAAGTTGCTCTACAGATGACACAGCTGGCAGAGGACAACAATGCCTCACACACTTGATCAATGCAAAGATGCAACAAAGAAAGTAAAGCTTACTATTCCTGGGGTTTAGGTTAGGAGGCACCTTGAAGGAAACGCAAGGCCGAGGCTTCTCAGTCTGAAAAGCTGCAGGCTTCATCATTCAACAAGCCAAGCAGCTGCAGGAGATGTTGACGGCTGAGCAAACCTGGCAAACTCAGGAAAATGCCGCCCTTGAGAGTCTGCTGAAGGCCCACCAGGAGGCAGAGGGAAACAGTTCCACTACAGTTTGCTGCTTTGATTAGCGCATTCTCGCTGACTATGTTTACCCCTGCCTCTCCCTCCTCTACTGGGTAAAGTGTCAGGATGACCAACACGTATTTGTCCCAAACAGCTGTCAATTGAAGCCGCATTATTCCCAAACTCCCTGTCACTACCGCGGCCACGGCGAGTACACGCGCCCCGACTAGTATCACCTGTGCTAAAGGTAAAGCTGCAGGTGCTAAAGGTAAAGCTGCAGGTGCTAAAGGTAAAGCTGCAGGTGCTAAAGGTAAAGCTGCAGGTGCTAAAGGTAAAGCTGCAGGTACTAAAGGTAAAGCTGCAGGTGCTAAAGGTAAAGCTGCAGGTGCTACGTGCTCACGGCTTCCCTTCCCAACCTCCCCTTCACTACCGCGGCCAGAGCGAATATTTTCCTCCCGTTTCTTTCACTGATGTTTGGCAAAATGTGGTAAAAACAGCGTGTCCTTTATGAGAGACGCTGAGAAAGGCACGAGCAGCGGCGCCGCTGTCCAAGTTACACACGCACTCACTCTCGCTCATTATCACTTTCACTTGGCTGAAAAGACTCTAAAGGTAGATGTTCTCCTTCAGAATCAGAGTCAGCCATTACTAATACCAAAGCTTCATCACAGGTGTATTTTTTATTTGTTATTTTCATGTTTATCAGCTCGCGTGTAGAGAATGAGGCTTCCATTGAGCCGTTCTGACACTCTCCCACTGAGACGCGTCTTTGAGGTCTTCTTCTACAATTTTTTTTAATGGCAACACATGGTAATAGTGGACTAGAAACAAAGTACAGGGTGTCTGACATCTGGTGGAAGGGAGTGGAAGCATAATTTAGCACATAAACCGGAAGTAGCGGCTGTTTTTTCCTGTTAAATTGCTTGTCGCAATTTTGCGACTTTGGCGCTTAAAGGGTTAAGACTTTTACTCAAGTCGTATTTAATTTGGTGACTTGTAACTTGTAGTGGAGTAATTTTTACAGTAAGGTATCTGTACTTTTACTCAAGTATGGCTTTCAGGTACTCTTTACACCTCTGCTCCACGTGTTACCGTGGGTTCTCTCCGGGTACTCATGCATGTATAGGTTAATCGGCAACTCTAAAGTGTCGCTATTGAATGAATGTGAGAGTGAATGGTTGTCACTGTCTGTCTCTAAATATCAGCCCTGTGACTAACTGGCCACTGTCCAGGGTGTACCCCGCCTCAGGCCCAAAGCTGCTGGGATAGGCTCCAGTCACCCGCGACCCCTAACGGGACTAAGCGGTAGAAAATGAATGAATGAATGAATGAATGACGTAATTAAGTCTGCGTAGGTGTGCTCCGGTTTCCCCTACCACCAAAAACATGTACAATAGTCACTCCAGACAAAATTCTTAAATAACCAAATTCTTTTTTGATCAAAAAAAGAGTATTGAGTATTTTTACGCTCATATTCTACAGAGAAATGAATGAGAACTTTACACAAATTACATTATTCAGAGATTGAGTTGAGTTTTCTAAGTTGTGTACTGTACATATAAATAAGTTTAAATTGCTCCAAAAGCTCAATGATTGATTTCAGTAAAGCTTGAGCTAGAGTAAAAACTAATGTGGAAGTTGTTTTTCTGGTGGACAGTCATTAATCCAGCTCCTCACTTCACATCATGCTCTTGTAATTAAATTATATATTCATGTATTCAGTCTGCACATGCCTTTCACTTACATTACTGTTTAAATGTAAGACACTGCTATATTTATTGACAGTCCAATTGAATATTGGGTAAACTATACTAAGTAAATGGAATATATGCCAAATGTAAAAATTTGTTCCAGACACTCAAGTTTTCAAACAAATTAGCACAAGTGTGTTCATGATTTACCTTCTGCCTGCAGGGACTCATATTTAATTGTTAAATTTAAGAAAATACACACAGACTTTGTGCCACTGTAGTTTAAACTTGGTTCAACTTATGTTCAAACCTTTTGAGCATTTCCTGAAATAATCATGGCTGTCTCTGTATTGTTTGAAAAAAGCTTACTCATCATTAACTGTTTACCCACATCTGTAATGTAGAACCAATAGCCTGTTCTTAATTGGTAAATGGAATTAAATGTATTTGATATTCACTTCTTCTGCAAGTTGTAAACCTTAGTAACTCAGACTGATAGCCTACTCTCTGCCTTAGTTTTTGCTCTGTAAAATTGTAGGTTCCACAAATACATACAATTTCCATCACAAAATCACATATCCACACCTTTCCTGCACAAAATCTTGAGTAGTCCAAAAAGCATTTTAGTAAATCTGGCCTTTATTGTTGTCTCAATGTCACCAAAAGCAGACCACTTGCCCTTCGCCTTCACAGTCATGATCAGTGACTTAACACAAATCACACAGCCTTTTTACCATGCTATATTCTGGGGTCCTTCACAAAGCAGCTCTGTCCTCATTGTGTGCCATAAAACATAAACTGAATCCTTTTTGAGTATCATGTAGCTGCCAGTCCCATCTGCAGTCCCACACCGAGCTGACACCAGCAGCCCACCACCCAACCTTTCACTCTTAATCCTCCTCCATCTTCAAATTCTAGTCTGAATATGCCACATGTGAGAGGGCAGGTCATAGGCTTGAGGGTATAGCTCTGCATCTTTGTGAAAGACTACCTACAATATTTGGTTCAATGTACTGTATTTAATTCTGTTTAGACTATTGTACTTCTTCTTTAAACTTTACTTTGAAGTACGCTTACACTATATAAGTGTTTTTACGTGTTCAAGATTAATTTTTCACTGGCCCCATTTACAGCAGTACATGGTTTAGTATTGTAACTTTAGTGCTCCTGTCTGCTTCCCAAAACTGGGAGTATGTAGCTATCGACTGTGGGAAATAATATAGCTCTAAAAATGTCCAATACAGCCCAGTCTCAGCAAGAAGGTCCAGGTTCGGACAGGGCCTTTCTGAGTGGAGCTTGCATGTTCTCCCCACGCTTGGGTTGGTTTCCTCCAGTTACTCCATTTTCCATCAAAAACAAGGAATTAAGGGATAATAAATAAATAAAAAATAAGTATCCACCTCAGAGAGAAGATTGTACAATGCTTCTTGAATCTCACTGAAGCCCTTTTTTTACTCAGCGCTGAGTGTGCGTGCTCGTGTGTGTAAAGTGTGATGCTTGGGTCACTGATGACAGCGCTCTGATCCCCCCTGAGCCTCTCCTTCAGCAGATTTCCCTGTAGAGCCACCTTTACTTCTACCTCCATATTGTTTTTTCTGTGTTCCTTTAATTCCAGCCTTTTCTATTGTTCCTCTAAGCTCCTTGGCATTCATCTCTTTTTGATCTGGCGAGAGACGCACATCTATCAAACATATAGAATTAACTAGATTATTTTAAAGTACAAGCAGGCACTTTGACATGAAAGGTGCTTTAACATGAGAGAGATTGTGATTTACATTAGCACTTTTCTAAGGTGCACTAATAAAAACACAGACTTCTGATGAATTGCTCCAGAATCTTGTTTACATCATGCTTTAGGCTCTAATTAATGCTCAGCCGTCCTCTTAGTTACATATGATTCCAGTGAGGCTTTAGCATGTAACAAATGATTCTCCAAATGGCTCTGTGGATAAGATGGTGTATATCAACCTCTCCTTTGTGGTGTTTAGAACAGAGTGCACACCTAGATTTCACCTACGCCAGGGGAAAAACAACTTCCTGCCCCCCACTGACTTTAAATGAGTAGACGTTTCTCAATTGTTATTGACAGTTTTTTTTTTAAAGTTAGAGAATATCTAAAAGCTTATGAAATGCAGACCTTCAGGCAAGGCAAAGACTAGGTTTTCACAAACAAGCAGAAGCAACAAGCAAAGACCCAAACAGACACAAGAAAAATAGCTCTGAGTCTGTTCTCTGCACAGAAACACACAGAAAGACATTGGGCCGTATTTTGTGGTGGCACAGGCCTTGCGGTGATCAAGACAGTGGGATATTTGCTATATTGTGACGCTACAACCTCTTTTCCAGTCAAAGCACAAGTCACCAGTAGTGTGTTTGTTCTTTAAAGTCCATTGCAGGTGAATTTAGGTGCATGACCACAACTGATGCTGACATCATTAAATTCAATTGGGATATGAAGTTATTGCCACACACATTTGTATTATTATTGTGCACATGCTCTGGTAAAAAATATAGAAAATAAATCCATCCATCCATCCATCTTCTAACGCTTATCCGGGGCCGGGTCGCGGGGGCAGCAGTCTAAGCAGAGACGCCCAGACTTCCCTCTCCCCAGACACTTCCTCCAGCTCTTCTGAGGGGATACCGAGGCCAGCCGAGAGACATAGTCCCTCCAGCGTGTCCTAGTTCTTCCCCGAGGTCTCCTCCCGGTGGGACATGCCCGGAACACCTCCCTAGGGAGGCATCCAGGAGGCATCCGAAACAGATGCCCGAGCCACCCCAGCTGGCTCCTCTTGCTCCTCTCACTGTGAAGGAGCAGTGGCTTTACTTAGCTCCTAGCGAGTGACCGAGCTCCTCACCTTATCTCTAAGGGAGCGCCCCGCCACCCTGCGGAGAAAGCTCATTTCGGACACCTGTATCCGGGATCTTGTTCTTTCAGTCATTACAAAAAGCTCATGACCATAGGTGAGAGTAGGAACATAGATTTACCGGTAAATCGAGAGCTTTGCCTTGCAGCTCAACTCCTTTACCACAACAGACCGGTACATCAACCGCATCACTGCGGAAGCTGCACCGATCTGTCTGTCAATCTCACGCTTCTTCCTTCCCTCACTCGTGAACAAGATCGCAAGATACTTAAACTCCTCCACTTGAGGCAGGAGCTCTCCAACCTGAAGGGGGGCAGGCCACCCTTTTCCGACTGAGAACCATGATCTCAGACTTGGAAGTGCTGATCCTCATCCCAGCCGCTTCACACTCGGCTGCAAACCGCCCCAGTGCACACTGGAGGTCCTGGCTTGATGGAGCCAACAGGACAACATCATCTGCAAACAGCAGAGACGAGATCCTGTGGATCCAGACTCCCTCCGGCCCCTAGCTGCGCCTAGAAATCCTGTCCATAAAGATAATGAACAGGACCGGTGACAAAGGGCAGCCTTGCCGAAGTCCAACATGCACCGGGAACAGGTCTGACTTACTGCCGGCAATTCGAACCAAGCACCTGTTCCGGTTGTACAGTGAACGGACACCCCTTACATTTGACACAGTCAAATGCCTTCTCCAGATCCACAAAGCACATGTGGACTGGTTGGGCAAACTCCCATAAACCCTCCAGCACCCTGGAGAGGGTATAGAGCTGGTCCAGTGTTCCACGAGCGGGACAAAAAACGCATTGTTTCTCCTGAATCCGAGGTTCGACTATCGGCTATCGACTATCGACTATCGACAAACTGTGACTAGCACAGAAGTCCAATAACAGAACGCCGCTTGGTTTCAGATCCAGGGGGGCCGTTCCTCCCAATCACGCCCCTTCAGGTTTCCTGCCCACGTGAGCGTTGAAGTCCCCCAGTAGAACGACGGAGTCCACAGTCGCACTTTCGAGCACCCCTCCCAGAGACTCCAAGAAGACAGGATACTCTGCACTGGCCTGTAAGCACAAACGACAATGAGAGACTTATCCCCGATCCGAAGGCGCAGGGAAGAGACCCTCTTGTTCACCGAGGTGAACTTCAACACATGGCGGCTGAGCAAGCCCACACCAGCCCGCCGCCTCTCACCGCAGGCAACTCCAGAGTAGTGGAGAGTCTAGCCTCTCTCAAAGAGTTGGGTTCTAAGCCTAAGCTGTGTGTGGAGGTGAGCCTGACTATCTCTAGTCATTATCTCTCAAACTCCTGCACAAGCTCAGGCTCCTTACCCACCAGCGAGGTGACATTCTATGTCCCTAGCGCCAGATTCTGTGTCCGGGGATTGGGTCACCGAGGCACCCGCCTTCAACTGCCACCCAATCCACATTGCACCAGCCCCTTACGGTTCCTCCTGCAGGTGGTGGGCCCACGGGAGGTCGGTCCCACATCGCTCCTTCGGGTTGAGCCCGTGGGGAAGACCCAGCCACCAGGCACTCGCATATGAGCCCCAACCCCGGGCCTGGCTCCAGGGTGGGGCCCCGGTTGCGCCATACCGGGCGACGTAACAGCCTTTGATTTTTTTTGTATTCATAAAGGGTTCTGAATCGCTCTTGTCTGGCCCGTCACCTGTGACCTGTTTGCCTTGGGAGACCCTACCAGGGGCATATAGCCCCAGACAACATAGCTCCTAGGATCATTCTGGCACTCAAACCCCTCCACCACAATAAGGTGGCGGTTCATGGAGGGGAAAATAAATCCATTTTATTAAATTGCTAATTATTAAATACAAAAAATATTTATTATTTAAAATATTTAAAATAAATAAGAAATAATTTAAAATATTCTCTAAATAATTTGTTTTATATCCTGAAACATTGCTAACGAATGACTAATCTACCAACTTATTTATATTTTTTTACAACCACGGTTTTATCAAAGCACAAAAGCACTGGTTTGCTTAAAAAAAAAAATCATTATGATACTGCCAGGACAGCGCATGGCTAAATAAAATTATACAATATGTAATATACGTTAATCATAAATGTTATGATTGAGGGGGAGAAAGAGTAAAAATTTTGCTTAAACAAAGAGAAAGCAGAGCTTTAGAAGCTGAACACAACCAACTCACCTGGGAAGAAGCAGTTGATCAGGAGCTTGGATCTGGGGTGTTGAGCAATGCAAAAATACAGTTACCAAAAATGTATTGGTGCTGCTATCATCCATATTCCTCATCTCTGCGTGGGCCTGGACCAAGTCCCAACAGGTGTGACACTTGTCTGAGCTGTCTGCTCTGTCTGTGAAACCCGCGCTGCTTTCCAGTGTAACAATGTTTCACAGCTTGTTTTGAAGCTGAAGTGATAATGCAGTGTCCACGTGATTTTAACCAATTAGGACTCTAAAATAAAATAATTATTTTGGCGGCCAACCCCAAACCCAGTGGTGGACACCAAAAGTAAGGAATGCCATCAAGCTGAAGAAGGAGTCCTACTAGGTCTGGCTGGCTTGTGTTCTCCTGAGACAGCTGATAGGTACCGGCAGACCAAGCAGGCTGCAGCCCGGGTGCTTGTGGAGGAGTTTAGTGAGGCCATGTAGAAGGACTAACGGTCGGCCTTGCAGAGATTCTGGCAAACCGTCTGGGAAGCGGTGCCCTGATACTGTTTACAGTGGAGGTGGGCAGCTGTTGACCTCAACTGGGGTATCATCGGACAGAGGAAGGAACACTTCAAGGATCTTTTCAACCCCACTGACATGTCTTCCACTGAGGAAGCAGAGGCCGATGGCTTAGAGGTGGACTCGTCCAACACCCAAGCTGAAGTCAGAGGTAGTTAAGAAGATTCTTGGTGGCAAGGCACCGGGTGTGGATAAGATATGCCCACATGAGTATCTCAAGTCTCTGGATGTTGTGGGGCTGTCTTGGCTGACACGTCTCTGCAACATTGTATGGTCGGGGACAGTACCTATGGACTGGCAGAAATCTTTTCAAGAAGGGGGACCGGAGGGTGTGTTCCAACTACAGGGGGATCTCAGTCCTCAACCTCCCTGGGAAAGTCTATACCAGGGTACTGGAGAGGAGAAATCGGCAGACAATCAAACCTTGGATTCAGGAGGAACAATGCGTTTTTTGTCCCGGTCGTGGAACACTGGACCAGCTCCAAACCCTCTCCAAGGTGTTGGATGATTCTGTGTTTTGCCCAACCATGTGTTTTGTAAATTTGGACTGTATCCCTCGTGTCATCCTATGGAGGGTGTTCCAGGAGTATAGGGTCCGGGGGCCCTCTGATAAGGGCTGTCCGGTCCCTGTACGACTGGAGCAGGAGCTTGGTTCGCATTGCCGGCAGTAAGTCAGACTTGTTCCCGGTGCATGTCGGACTCCGGCAGGGCTGCCCTTTGTCACCGGTCCATTATTGTTATGGACAAGATTTCAAGGCGAATTTCGGGTTCCTACTCTAACCTACGGTCATGAACGAAAGGACAAGATCCTGGATAAAGGCGGGCCGAAATTCACTTTCTCCACAGGGTGGTGGGGCGATCCCTTAGAGATAGGGTGAGGAGCTTAGCCACTCGGGAGGAGGTCCGCTGCTCCTCCACATCAAGAAAAGCCAGCTGAGGTGGCTTGGAAATCTGTTACGGATGCCCCCTGGATGTCTTCCTGGGGAAGTTTTCCAGGCATGTGTCCCCGGGAGGAAGCCCCGGGAAAGACCTAGGATGTGCTGGAGGGACTTTGTCTCTTGGCTGGCCTGGAAACGCCTCAGTATGCCTCCGGAAGAGCTGGAGGAAGTGTCTAAGAAGGGGGAAGTCTGGGTGTCTTTACTTAGATGCCTTCCCCGGCTACCCAGACCCGGATAACTGGAAGAAATTGGATGAATGGATGGATGGATATAATATAATTATAATAATATTAATTGGCGCTGCACTGGAGGAAAGGCCTGTGTTTGGTTAAAAGCAAAACACCTGTAACATAAATCCAGCCTCTTTATTCCTGTATTTCTTGCTCAGAGACAACATTTTGGTGTGCATTTTATATAGCGTTTTTTTGCAATCTTTTAGGGCACTCAAAGCACCATTCACACACATTCACACCTGGGACAGACAGAGAGGGGGGCTGCCATACACACAAATCGCCAAATCTTACGATTATAGGACAACCGCTCTACCACTGAGCCACTGCACCCGCCGAAAGTGAAAGAATGGAAATAGGACTCATAATAAACTTTGTAATGGTTTGTGTAGCTTAGTAGCTCACCTCCATTCACCATATACAGTTGCGCTCTACTGTAAATTGTAATTTGATGTCGAGTTAGTAATGAGTTTTTCTGGCTTTGTTGTGTTCATGTGCTCTGAGCGTACCATTGATATTTATGAAAAAAATTCTTGATTGCAGCCAAGTTTTTTTGCAATTTAGTTCCACAAACATAGGCTAAATACTGTTAAATACCAACACAGGAGTGCAGCATTAGTCTGAACAAAGCGCTGGGGACACAGTAGTTTTGTTCTCTCCTGTGCAATGATTAAGCTGTAGTGAATTCAGCCATCATCATTACTCCAAATATTCACAAGCAACACATACAGTAGTTTTAGAAAATAATTTTAAATCTATTTGTAAGTAAACATACACACAAATAGAACATACTCACAAATACATAAAAGTAAACATACTCACAAACCTATCCTTGAGTAAGTTTCCCAAAAGATTTGTTTTTGTGTCTGTTTTGAAATTAAAGGTCAGGTTATGAAGTGGAAAATTAATTCTTCTCTTTGTGCTTATACAATTTTCTCTCAATTTAAAATTTTCCGACCAACATTTATCTTCCCTTCACCTCAGTATTAAAATCTCAGTCTCTATAAAGTCTATGTGACATCTCCGCGGCTGTGACTTAGCCCATCCATCAGCCTTGTTGGGTGAGTATTGTTTGGAGCCGGCTGAACGAGTTAGGATGCAGATGTGATGACGTCTGGAGAAAGCGGCACAGGCCCGTAATGAGCTTGTATGTCAGCTCTGTAATCTCATCTACATGTAAATGTGTTCCTTTACAAGTTGGCCCACTAATTTATTCATCCTAATATAACTTCATCAATTTATCCCCTGTCTCATCACCGAGTTGCAAAGTATTTCCCTTTGTATGGTTCTTTAGTCAAAAACAAATAAATGAGGAATTAACCAGGAATCCACTTTATTTTCTCTGCTTGATGTGGAACACGCTCTGCCAAGTGAGCCTTTATGTACATTATTAATTATTATTATTAAATATGTGACATACCATAACTTTAGCATTTTTTGTAAAAGGTTGGTGACATGACGGGGTACCTGGGTGCCCTCTGGTGGCGGCTGCCGACAATGGAATAATTACACAATTTCTACAGTTGTGCTCATAAGTTTACATACCCTGGCAGAATTTGTAATTTCTTGGCCATTTTTCAGAGAATATGATTGATAACACAAAAAAGGTAATTGAACTGTATAAAACAGGAAAGGGATCTAAAAAGATATCCAAGGAATTGAGAAGCCAATCAGCAGTGTTCAAAAGGTCAGGTAGGTCAACAAAGATTTCAGCCACAGCTGACAGAAAAATTTATCAGGTTGCAAAGAAAAATCCACAAATAACCAGCTGAAATAGAGGACTCTAAAAAAAATGGTGTGGTTGTTTCCAGTGATGCCAAGTAATGCTGCTACTTAGTAACGCCAGCTCTATTCTGACCACATTTTTCAGTAAATCTAACGCATTACTATTTCCAAACCAGTAATCAGATTAAAGTTACTTAACCAAGTCACTGTGCGTTACTATTTTTGTCATTTTTTTGTCAAGAAAGACATACCTTGTTCCCGTTCTAGCTAGGTGCTTAATTATCCACTCCTTTCCTTTAGAACTTAATGATTTGGAGCGTTTTAAACGAGATGAGATTACTTCCTCCTGACTTCCGCATGTGCGTCTCGCTAACCAGTCCCCCTTTTCTACACTCAAATTAACGTTCCACTATAGAGGCGGAAATAAAAGGCTCATTACATTTACATACAGAGGAGACAAATACAATAAAGTACAAAATAAATTATTACTTATTTACTTTTCCCTTAGAGTTAGTTACAAAGGAAGACTGCCTTTATTTTTATTAAAACAAGTATTTATGTTAAGTCAAGAGAGACTGCCTTTATTTATTGTAAAAACATGTATTTTTCAGGAAATAGTTTTAAATTCAACTTTAATTGTCAGGAGATAGATTGTTGATGTTACTGTAAAAAAACACTATAAATAAAGTGATTGTTGGCAAAACCAGTTGTCATTTTTATGTTGTCGACAGCTGCTGAATGTAACTAATAAAGTAACTTGTAAAGTAACTTAGTTACTTTTAAAATCAAGTAATCTGTATAGTAACTACGTTACTTTTTAAATCAAGTAATCTGTAACGTAACTAAGTTACTTTTTCAAAGTAACTGTGGCAACACTGGTTGTTTCAAGATGCACAATAAGGAAGCACTTAAATGGGCTGCATGGTCGAGAAAGCCATTACTACACAAATGCCACAAAGCATCCAACTTACAATACGCCAAACGGCATAGAGACAAGCCTCAAAACTTCTGGAACCAAGTCATTTGGAGTGATGAGACCAAAATTGAACTTCTTGGCCACAACCATAAACGTTGGAGAGGAGTCAACAAGGACTATGATGAAAGGTACACCATTCCTACTGTGAAACATGGAGGTGGATCGCTGATGTTTTGGGGATGTGTGAGTTACAAAGGCACAGGAAATTGGTCAAAATTGATGATAATATCAATGCAGCATGTTATCAGAAAATACTGGAGGAAAATTTGCACTCATCAGCCCGGAAGCTGCGCATGGGACGTACTTGGACGTTCCAACATGACAACAATCAACGCACAAGGCCAAGTCAACCTGTCACTGGCTACAGCAACATAAAGTGAAGGTTCTGGACTGGCCATCTCAGTCTCCTGACCTCAATATCATTGAGACACTCTGGGGAGATCTCAGATGAGCAGTTCATGCAAGACATTCCAAGAATATTTTGCCAAGAAGAATGGGAAAATTCATCCTTACTACCACAAAAGAATTCAAGCTGTAATTGATGTTAAAGGTGGCAATACACGTACATATACAACTGTATAGGCCTAAAAATAAGGTTGCAGAAGGCCAAGTTTTAATGGGGCCCCACTGGGAGTTGTTGCGCCTCCACATTGATCTGCTTTTATATGGAGACACACAAAGGTTCAGCCCACTGATTTACCAAGTTTATCTTGTTAATTTTTTCTGGTAATGTTCAGCTCTAAGGCACCTCATGAAATGACTTGTTCTAGTCATTTTTGTTCCTATAGAGCAGTGGTCTTCAACTAACATTGTTCGTGGGAACTTAGTCAACTTTCTTCACCATAAGTAATCCTGAAAATTTTAAGTGTGTTAAATGTTAGTATGTGTGTTTAAATATGCTTTATTTAATATCCTACAAGTAAAGTCCCATTTATTCCACACCTACAACCTCCCTTGAACAATGTAGGTAATCCACTGTTCCGTCATTTTTTTTTTCTTTGTTTACATTAGGAGAGATGTTTTTGTGTTTTGCTTTCACCAACACAGCTCACAGTAAGGAAAATATTACAAAATCAAAAATTAGGCTAGAGTTTGATTCAAACCAAAAATAAAACTGGATTTAACATAAAGGATAAAGCTGTGGACCAGGTCTGTTTATTAATATTAGCCTGAAATCCTGCATATTTTGCCTTTAACTACTCTATGAATGTGTGACATGTCAAATACAAAACTATCAATTCAAGAAAAAACACATTTGTTTGTTAAACAAATGTAAAAATGGTACAATCAGGCACAAGGAAAAATGCACTAAGGATTTTATTGGCATTAACTGAAAACTGAAAAATTGCTCCAGGCTCATCTTATATCATAAAATACAACCATTTACATGTATTTCCTGTGTTTTCACTAGTTAACTTAAGCTTACCATTCTAAACACTATGGCTCAATGTGATGTGACATTGAAAAGTACGACAAATCTGATTCTTTGTGGTGTCTTGCTGTAGCAATATTGTTTAAGAGTTTGTCGCGTGGTTGTTTTATGATTTAAATGAAGGGGTGTCGAGACTCATTAAGATGTATATTAACACTTTATTGTATTTATTAATAAAAGTGTGTTATAGGTAAGTAATACTGATCTTTACTTATCGTTTTCAACTGGGTCAGTATTTCAAAAATGATGTTGCACGAGTTGACAGGAGTCCTACGATGTGTATGTCAAATTTGCACAAGACAACAGTGGGCAAGATTAGCATTAAACACATCTGGACATGATAAGGCTAAATGTAAACAAATCTAATAAGAAGACATGATCACGGGTTAATCCGGAACACCGGACTGGAGTGTAAAGTGGTGTCATTCAGCTTTGTCACAGAGCTCAGGACACATTTTTACAGGACAGGACCAACGTCACCCCGGACCATATTTGCAGTCTACTGGAGGTACATATGTTTAAACACTAATCATTTCCAGTTCAGAGGTAACTTCTACAGACAAACAGGGCTGTGTCATGGGATCACCTGTCTCCTCGATTGTGGCTGACCTGTACATGGAGGAAGTGGAACAGAGCTCTGGTCTCTTTCCCAGGTACAGTGCCCAGTCACTGGTTCAGAAATGTTGATGATACGTGGGTCAAAATCAGAACCCAGGAAGTAGAAGCTTTCACAAAACACATCAATGCAGTGGACAATAACATCAAGTTCACCTGTGAAGATGCCATAGACAGACATTGGAGATTGAAATGGCTGTACCACAATGTTGGCAGATAAGTCCAGATGTGGTTTTGTTAGCATTTTAGCTTAAGAGAATCCATTTCTGAATGTGTTATATACTGTAGATATCCACTAATTTTAAAAAGATTGTTTTGCAGAGTTATAGGAGTGTTTGTACCTCTAATGTAGCAGTGGAGCTTGTCTTGGGCCGTGTAATTGTTCATATTTAATAAGACAAACATGCCTGGAGTGGCAGCACAGAGAGGAGTGCTTGCGTGCCCCGCGCTGGCTCTTGCTTTTATCCTTGTCGACCTGTTTGCAGGATGCACTTCTCGTGTTCAGGCAGCGGCACAGGAAAGTGTCACTGGATGAACTTAGCCTAGCACTCAGACTTGCCCTGTCTCACTGTGTTTGTGTGTGTGTGTGCATGCTTCACAGGGTAGCCTATATCCTTTATGGGCATGTCATGTAAAATCGGTCAGATCTTGTTTAACATGTGCATATGCTACTGCTATTTTTGGAAACAGAGAGAATGCAACTGAATGATCAAAGTACAAATCTGTGTTTCCTATTTGGCAGCTGACGTTTGGTGAATACATTTTTGTAGAGCCTCATGGGTGCCTCTGTGGCTCACCTGGTTAAGCACAAACCTCATATACAAGGCTCCATGTCATCCGCTTCATCCAATGTGTCTTGTCTCAATACTTTCTATATTCTATATATCTAAAAAATGAATAACCCAGTCATAAATTAAATCTCCACTACCTGATTTACAATCAGGTAGTATCCAGGATCTTGTCCTTTCGGTCATGACCAAAAGAAATATGACCATTTTCTTTTATTAAAAAAGTAAAACCGAAAAAAAAAACATCCCCCACAAAATGCAAATAGATTACACCAAGTGAAGTTTAGAGCTTAGCGTTAGCTCTAACTAGAGCGTCAGAACTGTAATTATCTCTGCCTTGTTAAACATTAAGTAATTGAATTGACAGTATTAATTGGTCTTGTGCCACAAGAGGTTGCCTTTGACTTCATAATTTTGTATTACCTTACTTCATTCTACAAGGCATTTGTACAGTGGATTTTGTGCACCCTTCTCGGTCACCCAAAGCACTTTACATAATGCTTCCACATTCACACACATTCACACCTGGGACAAACAGAGAGGGGGGCTGCCATACACACAGCCTTCTCCGACCACCATCGAACACACCTCTACAGTCTCACACACACCAGAGCTGTGGCACTGGTGAAAAGGTGGCCAAGGACACAATGCCCTATTTTGGACGCCCTGCTCCTCCACCTGATCCACTGTGCCCCATTAGACTAGCTAAAGTAAGCAACTTTTAATTGCACATACCTATTTATGTAATGTAGTCCAGAATTGTGATCTAATTATAACCACAGAAAGAGATGACCAAAATGTAGAGTGAAAGACAGCTCTTTTGGGTTTTCTCCCTTTCAGATTATTGTCTGGATCATTTTAATCACCATTTTAAGCTCTGCAAGCACTGTTTTGTTCAGGTTTACAGTCGTAAATTCAGGTAAATTCTTAAGTAGTCAATGTTGATTTCTTGGCCACTCTTATATGATTGTTGCCATGCAACTCCTCTGTCTGCACTGCATATAATTAAGCTTCTGGTGCTGCACAACATTGATATCTTTATTCTTTTCCAGTGAACACTTATGGATCAACACCTGAACAATTTTCTTCTAGATATATTAAGTATTGTGATGTGTGACTGTGGAGTGAATGAATAATGGACTCAGTAAAGCTCTTTGAGTATTGTGAAAGGTACTATATAAATCCAAGCCATTATTATTATTATAATTATTATTATTTGTTTTTAAACTTGAATGAACATACCATATGAACATGGCTGACATTTCCTCAACAAGTGTGAATGAGACAAGACAGGTCTAGTCTAAATGTTTTTGGCCACAATAACAAATGTTACAAAGTTTAGCTGTATAGTCAAGCTTACACAGCTAAACATGTAACATCAGTGGGAATGTTACACCAAACTTCCAAAACTGAACATCCCATCCATATGGCACTCACTATCAAGCCCCATGTGATCATTAATTCATGTCCCCTGTGGTCAGGAGATGTCCTCCTCCAGCTGTTTCCACTGACTCAACAGATGTTACAGATTTGGGCATCTCCATGACTTTGCAGGTGTGACAGACTGATTATTCGGCAAATTGATCTTGTGTTTGTTTCGCCACAACATCAGAATCTGTCTTAAAGCTACAGTAATATGTAAATAAAATACAAAATGAGATTTGGTGGCCCAGTATCATGGTGGTGAATTCTCCTACCATATTCCAAGTTATCTCCTTGCCCAGAGCATGGGGTTTCTGCATGGAGTATGTGTGTTTTTCTCTTGTCTGCATAGAAAAGCATTTGCAGTGCAGTGATTGCAAGTTTAAAAGACCAAAAAGAACTGTTATCCACTTCTATTGTTTGTTGAAGTATAAGCATATTTTGGATTATTGTTTGCATAGTGCCTTTCTTTTTAGTGTTTAATCTTCCTGACCCTAACCAACTTCCCAAACCAAATTATTATGACTGAATGGTTGTAATTACTGAGTTTCTAGGGTCCTAATAAAATCTGCAATGATCCACTTCAGAGTTGTAATTGACCCAGTGTTTGGGAATGACGGCTCTAGAGGCCTTTACTTTCAAAAAGAGCAGGAAAAGAAATTAGGCAGCATGATGGTTAGCACTTTTGCCTTTCAGGAAGAAGGTCCAGGGTTCAACTCCCCTGTCGGGCGGGGCCTTTATGAGAGGAGTTTGCATGTTCTCCCTGTGCTTGAGTGGGTTTCCTGGTGTTGGCTGCCGACAAGGAATTTTCCTACAGGGATAATAACGAGATAAAAAAGAATTCTGCATACATTCCCTTTTTCCACCAAATACTTTCAAGACGGTAGTCTGGTTGAAGAAGACAAAAGAGTGTATACAATGGGTTCAGCTTTTACAATAAGCATTAAGATTGAGTCATGCACCTATAATTTACCAGGTGGATGGATGGATGTATTGCTGTTGCATGCTGAATTCTTGAAATGTGAATCCCTTGCACTAAAATATTGATTTAGTGTTTTCTGGCTGTCACTGTGCTGCCTGGGGACAATGAGTGGATCACTAGGTGGTCTCAGGGGAGGGCCTAATCTTGTTGTGCAGATGAATGGAAAGTGGTCTCTAAAAGGCTGTCAGTGTTTATTAAATGATAGCGCTTTGAAAAGGTCACTAACCCTGTCTAGTGTCTCACACACACACTGCTTTGGCCCGAGTAAACAAGACATTACCACTGAGAGAAAACGCAGCAAGTGTTTCTAGCCTGTCGTTTTTATATCATAGATGTGTCTGTTTTGGATTCAAAGTCCCTTGTTACAGTTGGATAAAGACTTTGTGGTATAATGAGAGTTAGTATTTTTAAACATCTAAATGTCACAGCTTGTCTAATTTGACCAGATACAAGTTTCTCTCATATTTAACTTTTAATTAACTAAAAACCCATTATTTGTGCTAAGTGATGCAATCATTTTGTAACTTGACCTTACAATGATTTGACAGTTCAATTTGTATCAAAAACAAAGAAGTGACTTTTTTAGATCCTGTCTTTACAATATGGCACAATTTATTTCTTTTAGTTTTCGGTCAACCTTTTAGACTGTTTTGAACTAAAACTTAAAACTGTCCACAAGTTAGCTTTCCCCATTCAGTTGGTGTTGTAAAATTCTCAATTTCTGATCCCATAGTTTAATCTGACGCCATGCACTCTACGGTAACTACGGTAGCCTTGCAGGGACATGATGTTGTTTATGAATACACCTAATAAAAGACGATAAGTTTACTTTAAAAGACAAAAAAATAATTCAGGCCATCGATCTCCCTATGCGTCATGAAAACCTGTGCAGTCAAAAAGGTAACACTTAATTTTATACTACACGTGATACATTCTAGATACCTTATAATGTAACACACTGTGTAATAAACTGTAATAACATGTGACTACATAGTACATACATACCCTAATCCTAATCCTAACCCTACCTACAATATGGAAGGACACGTAATTCCATTATGTATGCACTTTGTAGTTAGTACTACAGTAATGTAGTACTGTGTGACCAAAAAACATAAAGAGGCTTCTCCTCCAGCAGTGCTCAGTTTGTCCAGTCTGGGCAGTTGTAGGAGCAGGAAGAAATGGAAACAATGGCTAACACAGGCAAATGCAAGACTATACACTAGTTTTTACACAGTGCATCCTACACAATGTCAGTGCTAAAGAAGGTATTTGTTCTAAGCCACTGCAGCTTTTGAATTACAGCCTTCCTCTGATTTACCATTACAAATTTTTACCTGTTCTCTAGTTGAGGTTTGAGGACTTTCTGTTGTGAAATGCTTCTGCTAACACCTCTCTATTTGACATGATTATATTAATGAATATGCATGCCATAAAGTACTCAAATATGGTGGTGTTGCTCCCTTGTGAGCGGTGCGTTGACCTAAAATCACATTATCATCTTTGTGCATGTTCTTTTGTAGGAAAGGCCTCCTTCCCAATCACACTGGCAAAGAAAACCAGTGACCCAGTTTGTCTCCAGTACACTCATAATACATTCAGTGTGCTTTAATTGTATTCATATGTGGGATTAACCCCATCTCGTCAGCTTGTTAATACCATGGTCTTTCGGTTTTCTTAGAGTACCTTTGTTAGTGACCAAGCAGTAAGGCACAAGAACAAAGGCGGTAAAAATAAAAAAGAAGCTTTTAATAATAATTAGAATGTAATCAAAAACAATATTTACAACCAGAGGACAACTAAACCAGAACAAAACTGAACAAAAGGGGGGCTTAAATAGACAAGGGGTTTACCCAAAATAAACACAATGGGGAGTCATTCCAAAACAACTGAACATATATTACCTAACTAAACCGACTAAAGTAAAAACAAAAAAAACCTCTAAGGCTAAAGTCTATACAGTGAAAGATAAGTTATAAAACTAACCATTATCAAATAAGTAATTTAAATAAAGTAATACAGCTTCCTCCTTTCAGCTTAGGTTGACTCTTCCATCTCCTTAAATGGGTTTTCAGCTCCACATTCTGTTTTTTTAGTCGGGAAGACTCAGAAAAGTTAGTATTAGAACAAATGCTGACAATTTTTTACTAAAATGTATGTACCCAAATTAGAAAACATAAAGTGTTGAAGAAATTAAACTGTGTAATGTAAATATTGAAAATAACTGAAAAAAACAAATACTAATGTAAGAGCTGATGTGGCCACCACACCCTTCCACAAGCAACATCATCAAAAAAACACACACCTACCGCAACAACGTTTCCCATTGAGTGCACAAGATGTCTCGTGTCTTAAATTGTACTCAAGTATGTTGGCTTTTATATATCCCTCAAGTGATGGATGTGAATTTCACCTTGATTTTGGTTTTGTATGCTGATGTGTATGCTAGTATCAGTCAACAGACCTTTGATGAGGTCCTAAAATAATTTAATGTAGTCTTATTTGCCGTTCAAATAGAATTCCAGCATAACAGTCTTAAGGCCTGTTCACACCGGGACGAATTTTGCGTGCGATATTCGCCGACGTTTAACGCGTCTTGACTAAACAAAGGTGAACGCGAAAAACGCCACGCGTAAAAGCGTCATTTTTAAAAAAACGCCTCGGGTTCATTTTTTTGGTTCGACGCGCCGCGTCAAAAACTATACGACCAATGAGATTGTCGCTTTTGCTCACGTGTCTGGAGCTTCTGAAGTTACAGTAAAACACAACTTGGGGGCGCTCAAACACAAAACGGTCTTGCCGAGCACACATACGTAACGGCGAAGAAGATATACGGCAAGTAGCGTAGCGTCTTTCCTCATTCAACAGAACAATCATTTCTTCATCGCTGGAAGTGGAGCTGGAGCTACTGGTGCTTGAAATATTCATGTTTTCTTTGTATAATTTTGACAAGCGCGTAAATACTTGCTCTCTTCTTCTGAGTGAAAAGCAAGTGTCAGAAGCGTAAAGTTGTGCAGCGCCACCTTGTGTACCGGGGTATTTCTGTTTTACATTAAGCGCCATCTAATGTCAGGGAATGAATTTGCATGTTCACTCGGCTCATCGTCAGCGGAAATCGCTTGGGTGTGAACACAAAAAATGCGCTGAAAAACACTGGCGAATAACGCGCGCCGATATTCGTCCCGGTGTGTACGGCCCTGACATCTAGCTTGTAGTCTTGTATCTCTTTTCTCCAAATATCTATCAGGACATGGGACAAGGACCTTAGAATCAACCAATCAAATCGTATGGTTGAATGTGTGGTTTTATGGTCACCATAATACAGAGCTTCCGCCACTCACTGACAGCACACACATGTAGTTAGTCAGCTGCCATTTCCTAAACTTGTTGTATTTATGCTGAATTTGCTATTTTTGTGGCTAATGCCCTATCATCTATAAACTGCAGTCTGCTTAATTTTCTTCTTACAAACACTAAAAGGGTTTTAATGTTAACCTAGAATGTATTATCTCACCTTTATTGATGTTAGTATCACTTACCAACCAAGACGTCAGTTTAACTTGTGGGACTTAGTAAGGTTACACTATAGTGCAATTAAAAATCTTGAATTATTCATATATACAAGGAGAATTAATAGATTAGCAGTTCATCCCCAAAGGTGAAACTGTGTAAACCCTCAGCTAAAGGAATAATTGTCTCCTCTCATTTTGTCAGCGTAAAGTCAAACCATGGACGGTCATGACCTTTTGTGCTCTCATAATAGTGATGGGCATCCCGGCTCTTTTTTGTGAGCCGGCTCGTTAGACTCAGCTCACTGAAAAGATCCGGCTCTTTAAATAATAAATATTTTAACTATGAGTTTGACTATAGGTGTGAAAACAGTTCTAATTAAATTATTAAATGAAATCATACTCACAATGTCTCACAATTTCTTTTCATTGATTTGTTATAAAAAAAAAATACTATTAAACATTTGCATTTAAACATTTTAACAAGTGCAATATTAATTTGGCCTTTTTTTGCTACAGACATTGACTTTTGCATAAACTGGTCCATTATAGAAGACTACAAAGCCCTTCCTCACGCAGTATAATTGGTTGACATCGCGTGACAGGAACAGACCGTGAGGCTGATCAGACAGTCAAAACAAATGAGTGTGTGCACCTAGGCATATATAATTGGAATTTTTATGTGGTTCTTTGAATTATTAGTAAAATATTTTTTTATTAAAATAATTCATTATTTTATTTCTATAGGCTATATTTAAAAAAATAGAGTCGGCTCCTCAGATATGATAAATGTATCCTAACGTTCACGTAAAAGAGCCGGCTCTTAGAGCCAACTCATCTCGTTAAAGATTAGCCGGTTCGATGCACTGGCACCATTTATGACAAGCTTATCACCTATGTTCATGCATATTTCTTTATGCCGAGCTTAATTAACATTTATTGCTTTGGCGTTGTTGCATTGGGAGCAGAGCTTAAATCGAGCATTAACAGGTCACTGCTAATAATATCACCAGTGGCCATGTAGTTACTCACTGACCTATGAAGACGCGATTTTGTCTTTGTGAACCTCCTGCCACTGGTTGACAAATTATCATCTAAGTTAAGCAATGTTACAGTACAGCTTTGTGCAACTATTTATTCATTAATTTTCTACTGCTTAGTCCCGTTAGGGGTCGCAGGTCACTGGAGCCTATCCCAGCAGCTTTTGGCCTGAGGCGGGGTACACCCTGGACAATGCAGGACTAACATTTAGGGACAGACAACCATTCACTCTCACATTCATTCACTAGGGACACTTTAGATTTGCCAATTAACCTATACATGCCTGTCTTTGGACGGTGGGAGGAAGCCGGAGTACCCGGAGAGAACCCACAGTAACACATGGAGGACATGCAGACTCCTCACAGAAAGACCGGAGTCGGCCGAGGATGTTTGAGTCGGCCGGGTTTTGATTTTACAATCTTCTTGCTGTGAGGCAGGAGTGCTAAGTGTAGCAGCTCACCGGTCTGTTTCTAGATGTTGTCCACTCTTCTCTGGATGTAACCACTTCATATCCGTTACGCTGCGCAGTAGCTCATAGGTCTGACTCTCGGTGTTGTTTACTCTTTTCACAGTCCGTGCTGAGATGTCAGTCAGCTCCTCGGACTGTGCATCTCTTTGTTTTAATTCCTTCAGTCTGTCACTCAAGTCACAGAAGCACAGTTTAATTTCAGCAGACAGCAGCTGGGTTGTGTCATAATAATTGTATATTAGATATTATGCTCTCACCTTTGCTCCAGTTTATATGCTTATCCACATACAAGTATGACTTAATGTCTTTAGCTGTATCTCCTATTGGCGTCATGCTAATCCAAACAAGACAAAGACATCACTTTGCACTACATCTAATCATTGTTCAGGGACACTCTGTCCTGTACACTTAGTGACATGTACACGTAAACTTAATCACATCTATGACTAACACGTCAACTCAATACACGTCCATCCACGACCCTGGAGCTGAGAGGCGGGCATAATGTACACCTATAAAAGCTTCATGTGTTGTAAACATGTTAAGCAAATCACCATGTACCATTGTATCATGTGATTTGGTTCATTCTTGCAAGAATTAAACCGGTCTTCCATTCCTAAATTTGCCATGTACGGTCTCCGTCGTCTCGTTTGTGATCCGAACCTAATAATTATTTTAACAGGTTGCTTCAAAGGCAGCTGTCTTACAAATTTTCCGATAGTTTAAGGCATTCCCCAAACCAATGAGCAGGAATCCCACATCATCACACTCATAAATCCAAAAAGAAATACATCCTCAACGTCCTCAACGGACAGAACTTCTAAACACAGAACTTGCCAGTTCTTCCAGGCGTCTTGTGAGTATAGCCTGCCGCAAAGGTCCCGCCAGGGCAAATGGGTTCTCCCGGTGCACCCTTATAATGGGAAAAAATTGTGTCAATTGCGCTCAGAGACCAGGTAATCAGATCCATTTCCAGTTCTTAGGAGTCCAGCAAGCAGTAGAGTCAAAGAAATAAGAGAAATTTAGTATGACAAGACGAGACAAAAGAAGCATACATCAGAAGTATCCAGTGACGTGTAACTTGGAGCCTTATGCTTCTATAAATAGAGCGTGTAAATATTAAGACACTCATTAATGTACCCTGTCATTGACAGCACACACTAGTAGGCAATCGGTTGCTTTTTGAGAAAGTCATCTTGTTTTGGAAGAATTTTCAAATTGTCGACTTAACTTCAACTACCAAAATGCCCACATAGCTCATATTATCTGGAGACAAAAGGCTCTATTTCTTTCTACAAATAAAGGCTAATTAAACTCCTTTCACACATATTTAACAGCTACCATTGTCACCTCATTATCACGGTGTGAGGCTGTGGATGGCTGTTGGCTCTTTATAGAGATCAATAGAGGAAATAATCCGTGTTGAGACAGTGGATCCGTGCTCTCGTATTGTCCTGCTCCTTCAGAGTTATTGAGTGGTCTGGGGTTGCAGCGGTGGAGACTAAACCCAGCGTGATTACCTGCAGACAGAAGAGGGGCGAGGAAGGCTGAGTAAGCTGCTTTGTGACACGCTTGCCTCAAACACAGACAAGAACAGACAATCAGAGTGTGAGCAGGTTTTTAATCAGGCTTTAGGACACGGCACTCCACTCAAACCTTGCCAAATGACATATTGATCTATTCTCTCTTGAGTGTTTGCTGGATGGAAACACTTCACTGTCACTTTCAACCCAAATTATGTTGTCAATTTAAAGATCTTCTTTTTTCATATATATAAACCACTTTAAGAATGCTACACACTTTCAAGAGGTGGACAAGTTCTGGTTTGAAAACTCTTGGACAGTCCAAAAATTTAATCTGCATTTGCTGTCTGGGTGTCGTCAGCTAATTTGCAATGAAAGGGAAAGGATGCTAATACCATTCTAATATTAATTCAAAGCTATTTAAAAAATGTCCTATTCTTTCATGTTTAATGAATCTTTATTGTAATAAATGGAAAAAAAAATACTTGGAATCACAAGTTAAAATGTTTCCCAATGTCTCAACTTATACATTATTATATATTTTATTATTATATTCATGAAGCCACCTCAATAGGATGAGTATATTGACACAATTACTGTTCTTTGTGGTTGCCTAAATTAGCCGGTATGCTCAATTTTATTTGGGCATTCAGATTCAAATTTCTTGCAAAAAATCTGTGAATGTTACGTAATGCACGCTCACACTACTTGATGGAAGTAAACTACAATCCCATTTTAAGTGTTAGTTCAGATGGATTCTGCAGTCGGAGAGAAGCGACCAGCCTTCGGGTTAACGCAAACACATACGGACACTCCTCACAAACATAAAAAACGCAATAACTATTATGAAGTGCGTTTATTTCTGGATATCAAAAAGGAACATGGAGAAGACTATGTTTACATAAATAAACACTTCTTCTGTTGTAATAAGGTAGGAGATGGCCTGTTTAGAATATGATTATGCCCGTTGCGGAGAACGTAGTAAGGACATGCCACCCATAAGACACTAACCAGTTTATAAGACCTAATGAACAAGGGTATTTGCGGTATTTGTTTTACTTTACGGCAGTCATTACTAATAATAAGTAAATATAATGTTTTCCTGTAACAATAAACTTACAGTTTGTACTTTTTCTTACCTCTGTAAACATTGTGCATCTGCGTGTGCTGCAGTCTCTGACAGTTGTTGACATGCGTGTACAAGCTAGCGCGACGAGAACAAGTAAGCCAACTGCAAATGCCACTAAAAATTTTGAAGTGTCGCTAGTGTTTAGAAATTTATTACACCTCCATAATGCACCTTTAAAAAGAAAGATTGTGTTAAAATAAAAAATCACTTTCAATTACTTTCAATTATGGAAATTCAGACTAAGATCTATTTCGGACAAACAGTTTAATAGTCTAATTGAATCAATTGAATCACCCGACGTCTAAAAAACAAGAAAACAAGGCTTTGAGAGGCCCTTCAGGTTTAAAATTAAGAATTTTAATAAATACGAATTTTCGGCAAGTGACCGCGAGCTTTGGCCAATCACACATACACAGGGGATTGCACCCACCCCATTGGCTGTTGGTCTACACTGCATGTCAATATTGAATCAATAGCAAAAAGTGGTTATTCCAGCACTAGCTTTGACTGCTTACAATGATAAATGGAGAAAAGAGTGTGAAGCTCTTGCTTTTGGTCATTTTTTGAGAAAATGAAAGATTGGCAATTATATTCCTATCTATCACCCCAAGCCTGTCTTTTGCCTATACCAAAAAAAAGCTACTTTACTGGGCCAATGCAATATAATTTTATGATTTGGTCTTAGATCACCAAATAAACCTGGGTTGCAGACATTAGTTTTTCTCTGCTGGGAAATATTGAAAATGTAGAAAGTAATAAATATTCTCATTTATGTATGTCATTTGATAAATCCCTGCCTTAAGTTTGATATTACAGAGAACGGCGTGTCCTAAACGAGATTGTGTTCCTAAAAGAGCCCCTGTTTAAATCAAACCTCCTGTCTGTTGAATATCAATGTCTGGTGTTGGTGCGGTGAATACGAGACACGCAACCGGCTGAATACTGATCAGGCCCAAAGTGAGTGGAATAAAATGGCAATGCACATCGTCAAAGTGATATTATTTCAGTTCAGGGGGTCTGTCATATGTCTCTTCTTTCTGTTTATGCCCTTAATCAAATCCATCCTTATATGTCTACTGTGTCTTCAGCAAGAGGTCAGCACTAAAAGCTAGACTGGGTTCATCTTTGAAGAAGACCCATTCAATTCCGTGTGAGCGCTTTTTATATTGCAAATTTTAGGAGTAAAGATTATTTAAAAGCTAAACAATCAAACAAACGTTCAAGAATATTAATATCTGTTCAGAGTACACCGGCACACTTTGTTTGTGACCAGATAAACCACACTAATTTGACATTTTATTACACATTTGTAATATTAATCCAGCCACAAGAGGTGACAAGCCAGTATACCTTTGTGCCGGTCGTAGGTAAAGTTCATGAAAAAGAGGACCACTTACCTCAAACCCACCACCACATGTCATATGCCTTTAACCTATTCCTACATTATATGGGTTCTTCCTATGCACCCAGTGTCATCCCATTGTTCTTCAATTTTTTTCCTTCTGCACCTCTCTATCTGTTTACCTTCTCTCTGCTTAAGTATACAGGGATGAATAGGATCAAGGTCCAAGAGCTTATCAGCCCCAGATTTTCCTATTCTATAGATCACCTCGTGTGTTGAGGTTGATCCAAACATGTGACATATTAAATAACATGACGGGTAGCACTCAGGCCTCACAGCAAGAAAGTTCAGGGTTTCATTCCAGGTCAGATGCCTTTCTGTGTAGTGTTCCTCCACCCTGTAGTAGTAGTAGCAGTAGTAATAGTAGTAGTAATAGTAACAGTAGTAGTAATAGTAGTAGTAGTAGTAATAGTAGTAGTAGTAGTAGTAGTAATAGTAGTAGCAGTAATAGTAGTAGTAGTAGTAGTAGTGGTAGTAATAGTAGTAGTATTAGTAATAGTAGTAGTAGTAGTAGTAATAGTAGTAGCAGTAATAGTAATAGTAATGTAATAGTAATGGTAATAGTAGTAGTTGTAGTAGTAATAGTAATAATATTAGTAATAGTAGTAGTAGTAGTAGTAATAGTAGTAGTAGTAATATTAGTAGTAGTAAAAATAATATGTCTGTAAATGTGCCTCTAAATTGAAGGAGCAACATGGGACCTGACCTGGATGTGTAATTTTGTTTTTCAAGTTTAATACTCTCAATTTATGTGTTTATAAATCTCTTATCTTTATTAAATGTCTTTATAGAGTTGGTGTAGAATAAACATCTCTTATTGTGAACTAGTACTGTTATTCCCAGCCTCCACCAGCAGAGTGCAGCAAGAGTCTACCTCTTTCTTCTCTGGCCTGTCTTTGGGAATGTCACACGACTCTTACTCCAATGAAGACATGCTCCTGGAGGTGGACACAGGTCAGAGTCTTACAGACATGAGTCTATGTATACTATGTTCATGATTATATCAGTTGGCAGTAGAACTAGCGAGCGTGATTGGTGCAGAAGATGGCCCTGGAGAATGTGCGAGAGTCCAGACCCTGCGCTGATCTGACCTCTTTAAAAGTCAACTCAGTGCCAGGCTGGGGACTGCTGTTTTTGTCGGACACAGCTGATAGTCATTTGGGGTGATGTCTCAGGTCATTGGCATTTTATGTGTTACTCTACTCTTACATCTGAGTTTCATGTTAAAGCTACTTTACCTGAAAGTCCCAACCCCAACAACAACATTTCCTTTATTTATACTTTCAAAGGACATCACATCACACCCTAGTTAAGAGCTTACTTCTAACTGAGTTTACTGTCGACCTATGCAAGCTTACTCTATATCTTATCTCAATATTGCGTGAATGCATTGTTGTTTTTATTTTTGCTTTTATTTTCTTTATTTAAGTTTCCTTTCTTGTATGTGTTGTTTTTGCTCTACAAGCTAATTTAGCCAGCGCTGGAAAATACTTGATTTAGTGTTGACAAGTAGTGTTGACCAATCGTAGTGCCCTCAACATGTCACTTCTCTCTATGAGAGCACGTGATTGGCCGAAGGTCGGGTCATTATTGTAAAGAAAAACATGTTCTTTATAGGAAAAGGTTAAAGCAAAAGCATCTGGACTCAGTCTTCAAGGTAAAGACGTTTTGTCTCTTATTCCAAGACCTAGTTTCAGGGGAAACTCCTCCCTCTAGAGATATAAGCTCAGCTCTCCTACCAGTTGATCTCAGAATTGATAAAGTCACTTGGAATTTCACTTGGAAAGTCACTTGGAAGTGGAGACAAAACGTCTTCACCTTAAACTGAGTCCAGATGCTTTTGCATTAACGTTTTATTCAAGATGACCTGGATGACTGAGAACCTTCTCAAACTCGTTCTTCATAGCTTACCTGGTTAAATAACTGAACCTTCTACAAGTATACATGACGTCTTAATATCTTGTTTTTTCATGGATAATTCCTATTATAAAATGCTATAAAATTATTGAACAGTTTTCAAAATCTAACTTTAATTTCTTTCACCCACTCCGTGGAAAAAAGCAATTTTTTTCACCAGACACTGGGTAGATTGAGTGGTACCATCCAACACCCTCACTAACCCCCACTAACTACTGGGTTCTGAAATAATTTGTCAAATAATTGCACTCAGGGCTGTGGAGTCTTTCAGTGGCAGATGAGAATGAGGTACCTCTAAAGGAGAAGGCTTTGAAATATTTAAATTTGTACGTATTACACTTGACTTCAGGAGTTTGCAACACCTGGGCTGTTGAATCCTGCAGTGACTTGTTCACAAATACAAAATACTTGTTAAAGTGTCTCAAGTGTTGACCTTGCATTTCCCGTGAACCGTTTACACCCCATCTACACAAACAAGGCTGCGGGGCCATGTGAGTGTCCGGCGCAGGGCTCTCTCGGCTCTGATTGAAGTGCACTGGGGTGTTTCAGCTCTGAATACCACTGTCTGCTCTGCGCCTTTTTCTGCTTAAAGCTCGCCTCAGGCCGTGCCTTAATCATTTGGCCTGGGAGTCATCATTCCTCTCCTCTGGGCCCAAATCAGCCTCGGAGTGAGAAGTACGAGACGAGCAAAAGCCATTCTGCTGAGCTGATCCGCTACAGTGGGGGTAGTTAGGCAGCATTGATTTAACACTACATCACAACTATCTCTGACTTTCACACAGTAGTTTTATTGTATGTTAAGTCCAGATGCAAACAAGGGCTTTTCATCGTAATCAGGAGTTTATTTTTTCCCACACACACTGTCCTCATAAACTTGCATTTCACTGGAATAGTCAGTTTTCTGAAAGCCCTGTGGTGTGGACTCTATCGATCAGCTCAGCAGTCTTTGTTTGGACAGCAGTGACAGATACCGGGGAGCTGAGTAGACTAGTCTCAGCTTGAGACTCCACAGCTGTCCCTGTCCACTCCTCCTCGGCCCATTAGAAAAAGTGCTTGCTGTGATCTGTCTTACCCAATTCTGCCAGCTCTCGCTATTATTTTTATAACATTGCTTAAAGGAACTGTATGTGCTAGTTATTGTATAAAATCTGAAATACATGATGGTAGTGTTGGAATGGAATAAAAAATATGAAATAAAAAATATGATACAAGTCATGAAGGGATTCATGGAGGGGAGGTTGCATAACACACCTCTATTATTGTCAATTCTGCTAAGGGTCACACTTTACCAAGCGCTTCTTATATTTAATCGGAAATAACCTCAATATATGATGTTAATTATATAAATCTCTAAATAAATCCTCACATTTTCTTGGCATATTGTTATGAAGAGTGACACAAAGAAATGCAACAATGAAAAATTTCTATGCATCTTAACTAAAACAAGTAAAATTTGAATTTATACATTTGGCAGAACTAAAGAGAATAACAACCAATGGATAGAGTGAATGTGAATGCAGCCATGCAAAACTCAGGGTGTGTTAACACTTGACATGTTTGGTGTGATTGAAGTGGACTCTGCTCCCGTTGCACCGGCTCTCTTGGATAAACAGGCTCCCATGCTTCCTGCTAAACTCTGGTACTGTTGAATTAAATGTGCAGAGAGACATAGTCCCTCCAGTGTGTCCCAGGTCTTTCCCGGGGCCTCCTCCCAGTGGGACAAGCTCAGAACACATCCAAAGGCGTCCAAGAGGCATCTGGAACAGATGTCTGAGCCACCTCAGCTGGCTCCTCTTGATGTGGAGGAGCAGCGGCTCTACTCTGA
Source organism: Perccottus glenii (assembly GCA_024416835.2). Classification (NCBI taxonomy): domain Eukaryota; kingdom Metazoa; phylum Chordata; class Actinopteri; order Gobiiformes; family Odontobutidae; genus Perccottus; species Perccottus glenii. The sequence goes on along the minus strand of CM044565.2, from coordinate 8,683,394 downwards.
GCTCCTCCCGAATGACCACGCTCCTCACGCTATCTCTAGGACACTCATTTTAGCCACCTGTATCCAGGATCTTGTCCTTTTGGTCATGACCCACAGCTCATGACCATACAGTAGGTGAGAGAAGGAACACAGATTGACCGGGTCAGTCAAGATACATACAACATAATACCTCCAACTAGCTAGTTTTAAAATTGTTATACACAGCTTGGATTCTTGGTTATTATCTTGGTTTTAAGTGTCGTTATTGATTAACACAATCTGGAGGGACCCAGGTTTGAGTCCTATCTCTGGTCTTTAACCTGACTGACTGTGATATTATCATGGAACAAACTATAAACAGGTCGATATGCATATTCCAGACATGTTTCCTGGTTATTACCCAGAAATGATCCCAGGTAGTGCTTTGACAAACAATCCACATCATATAAGCATGACACAATACGGATTAATCTAGGGAGCAGAAACTTAAATAACATCACAAAATAATTACCAATTTAACCTGGCAAGCCATTTTTTTTGTTTTCTTTTGTTTTTTATATTAAATCCTATCACGTATCATTTGTTATGAAAGTTCCTCTTTTTGCCACTTTAATTAACAATTTAATTTCCGAGCTGTAACACTGGTATAGCGTGGCGAATGTGCCATTGAGGGTTGAGCCCAAAACCCGAGGCACAGTGAGCTGAGATGCAATGTAATCTCCAAACCTCCTCGAAAATCTGTTTTAAGACTTTCCACATGGATAACACAACACTTGGGAAGATCAGCCAGGATAAAGAAAAGCACAGGCTGATAGCTGACAGACACACAGCCCTTTGTATCACTGGCTCCTAAATAAATATTAACACAATAAATCACAGTTGACACCTTACTTATGGTCAAAGAGCTGCACTGAACACAATGTAAGTATTTACTTTATGTGAAAGAACCATTGATTTTATTGTGTTTAATGAATATTTAAATAAACCCTTTCAATTATTTTAATAAAGTGTGTGTTCTGAAGTTTACCTTTCTGTTCACTGTGCTGATAATGATGACCCACTTTCTTAGGTAAAGCTGACTACAAAGGAAACTTGCCAGGTAAAGTGAGCAGCCTTGGCTCTTGTCCTACATGCAAGACAAACTGCTTTGAAGCATCTTCTTCTTCTTCATGCAAATAATTATGGCAAAAAAATAGACCTACGTGATTGTTTCCTGTTTAGCAGAGTACAAGTGTAAACACACCCCAAATCTGACTTGAGAAAAATTTGATGCCGATTTAAAAGAGTTTCCTTTGCCACAGGTCCTATTAGAATGTCTTGTTGTTGGTGTGAAAAGACATGTGGTATGTTATTGTAATTCAGAGTTTTGATAAGTGTCTGTTAGTCTGGTCTTTGTTGGTTTGAGTTTCTTGTCTTGGAGACCGAACAAATGGATTAAACTAAACAGAATTCCCTTTGCTAAGAAAGTGAATTGCTCTGGCTGGTCAAGCAAGGCCCAACTTCTTAGCCTGGCGTAGCCATACCCACTTCCTTTTTGAGCAAAAGAAAGTGGGTATGGGCACGCTCCGTATCACAGCCGTGGGGTGGGCGACATCACACTCTCTACACCAGGGCTCTTAAACTCAAATTACTTGGGGGCTATCGGGTATCGGTGATATTGTCAACACAACATAATTTGCAGATTCGTCATGATAACAAATCCGCATGGATAGTGGCGATCAAATTGCCATCAACTTTCAAACAAATCAGCCCATTTCAAATGATCCAATGCCAGTAACATTGACTTTGTCCAGCTAAAGGTCAAACATGCTCATTTCAAGTATATCATTGTATACTAAAGATTATCATTGTATATAGTATGGAATTGTGCATGTTTTATGTGTTTCATGTGTTTTTCTTCATGTCTATTGTATTTATTGTTGTAATGTTTTGCAGTTGCACTTTAGCCAAAGACAAAGTTCTCTCTGGGACAATAAAGTTGATTCTGAATCTGTTGTACATTTACAATATTATTGTCAAAAATGTAGAATCATGTTTGTGATAGCCCATGTGCCTTACATTTATCCAGATTAATGTTTATGAAAATGAGTTTTGACTAAAACCAAGCTATTACGCTATTAGATTTGATTGAAAAGCTTTAAATGCATAGTCTATCATTTTCAAACGGTATACTCAGAGACGTTTAACTTGTTCCATACAGTTTGGAGCAGTAAACTGGAGCAGTGACATGGGCTTTGTGTGACTCTAAATATGGCTGTTAATGGGGCCAGTGAAAAGAGCATTGTAAACAGTGACCGATATAATACAAAATACCTCCCCTGCACCTCAGGTTAAGGATTGATCCTTTCAAACAATGAGATTTCCAGCAGAACTCTAAATGCATTTGTCTGATCAGCAGTCCTCAGGTTGATCTCCAGCACAACACGCCTCAGAACATTTTGACACACCACAGACTGGTAATCTCCCACTGTCGAGCTGAACCCGACACTTTGACACTTCCCTCTCTCAGGTTTTACATTTATATCAGGATTTGTCTCGGCTTTCAGACCAGCGCCTCCATTTTTGATCACAGGATTTACTCCTCTGCATGGATAACTGTGAAGAAAAGGCAGCTGGATATGTGCAGCCTTTGTGACCGCAAATCTATACAGAACACATCTGCCAGGGCAATGCTCTCATTGTTCTAATTGAAGGAGGAGTGTGTGTGGATCCAGGAGAGTCACGACACAGAGTCAACTCTGACCTGCTTCAACTGTCTGCGTGAGAAATAAGACGAGAAAGTAGTTTTCTATGAAGGATTTAGAGTCAGCATGACCTGCAGCTCCTGAGTCATTCTACCAAAGAGGTGCCATTTCTACTTTGTTTATTTGTTTAAACACACAATCATGCATGAAGTGTACAATTATAAAATGGAGAACATAAGAACAAAGTAGAATAGACCAAACTGGCAAGAACTGTAGATTTCACCAGTAGATAAGTAGGTAGTGTACCAGTGCACTTTACAGAGCAAAATTATTCCTGATGAATCAGTATTTTGCTGTCTTTCTGGAAATTAAATGTTGTTTTTTAAGACAACAAACATCATATAAGAACATGACAGCTTGACACAATAAATAAAAATTGCTGCTCCACATTGACTAGCATGACATTTTTGTCCCATTGCAATGAATAGAAGAGTTAAGACTTAACAATGAAACTTGTTGCAATACAGTATGTATTATGAGTGACGCAGTTTATTGCACTCAAATAGAGGAAGCAGTAATAGGCCAATACACAGGACCCTAGCAGAGTTGTATTTGTAGTTACAAACTTGCTGCTTGGATATTTTCTACTTGTATAGATCTGCGCCCTCTACTGGCTAAAAGTTACGCAGTGCTCCTTTAATTTCTTTACAGTGAGTCCAGAGACCTTGATCACATGCCAAAATAGATAATTATTTGTCAATCTGGAAGTGATGATTGATTTTAAACTAATACTACACACCAACCATTTTAAGTTTTAGAAAACATTTTCACATTCAGGATGGTCAAAGTAAAACCTGCAAGCATTGTCACTTTTTATGCTTTACAACAGGGAAAAGTTTTAATCACCCTTATTATCAGTAGATCCTTGTTGCCATAAGAAGGTTCACTGTTAGCGGCACACTTTATTACTTCACATAGCCTGAGATTACATCATACCTGTTGGAACTTCCCACAGCTGAGGAGGATGCACAGGTGGATCACAGTTAAAAATACACTGCTGCAGTGTGGGGTATATTTCAAACTAGACATTCAACAGTGTATATACTTCAGTCCGAGCACGCTTTTCAGATGTAATTAGTGCAAAGCTTGTGCAGATAACATATTTGACCCTTTTTCAGTCAAACAGAATTACTTACTTACACTGGCCGTGATGATGCTCGAAGCCTGGTGTTCTGTAATGACATCTGTATTCAGTTGATATGATTAGTGGAAAAACGTACAGCCAGTTTCTGCCGAGCTGGAACTATGCTCGGCGATGTGGCATTAAATTTTCATGTGTCGCCACAGGTTGAATTGCCTTTGAGTGGGAACAGAAGCAGTCTGACGCATGAGTATGTCTTGTTGATTTGGCGTGGCTCTTGTGGTGGATGGATTAATCGCCCGCGCAGCTTTTCTACAAAACCATCAAAACAATGTCAGTTTGAATAGCTAGAGATGGAACGTCAGCGCGGACAATGAATCCGTGAATCATCCATCTGCACATTGTTCTACAAGCGTCTCTCAGATTTAAAGCAGGCTTTGAGGCTGTAGCTCGGGTATACGCAGGTTAAACAATAGCTCTGAGCAGAATGGTTCAAGGTATGAGTGAGTGTAAGCAGCTGGGGTTTTTTAAATAACACCTTTTTACTTGGTTCATTGGTAATATGTTTCAAGAAAAGTCAACGGAATTATTCTAAAATGTTCCCAGTCAGAGGGCCGTTTAATCGAGTGAGAAATGATTCTGGCGCAAACTATACAGCTCTCAGCCAAAAGCTTTGTTTTCACCAAGTTGTAAAGTCGGCTACAGTTTAGATCAGTACATGATTTTGAAACACCACTATTTGACATTTCCACTGCAGAAATGTGCAGGCCGCTTGTAGAAATGAGAAACAGAATGACCGTAACAACACCAAGCAATTTGTGTTATAATCAGTGTTGTAGTCGAGTCACCAATTTAACTCACAATTCAAGTCACTTTCAAGTCCTCAGTTTTCAAGTCAAGTCATCATCACTTAAAGTACAAGTCTGAGACCAAGTCTGAGTCATCGAAAAAGTTAAATTCTTCTTTATACCCAACTTCTGGATCACATTCAGGGGCTGGAGTTAAATGAGAGCAGCTCGTTCTGCTCTGAACACATGCAACAGGCAGAGGTTGTGTGGTGTTGTTGCTGAGCGTGACTTGCGAGTCCTTTGTCTTCAAGTCCGAGTCTAAGTCTGAGTTATCAGTTCTCAAGTCTGAGTCGAGTCACGAGTCCTTGTTTCTGAGAATAAACAAGTCCAAGTTCGAGTCCAAGCCATACAAAGGCAAGTCCGAGTCCGAGTCATTGAGGCTTAACGTCGAGTCGAGTCACAAGTCACAAAAATGAGCCTGATGGCTCGACTCGAGTCCAAGTCCAGGACTGAAAATAGCTTTGTGTTAAACATGACTTAATGCAAAGTCCAGATGCTTTTGCTTTAACCTTCATTATTAGCAGTTAAGTTTCAGTGAATTTTCAAAATTTACATACAATTGACGTCATGGAAAGGATGTGCAGCACCTGAGTTTTGCATATCCCAGAATCTAAAGTTTATCCCAGAATCTAAAGTTTATCCCAGAATCTAAAGTTAATCCCAGAATCTAAAGTGATGAATTTGCAGCTGTTTCTTTATGAGTGTATGAAATGGGGTTTTGGGGGTCAAATGGGGTCAAAACCGTAAACCGTTTGCAGTTGTGCAGAGGAGGCACCAACAAAAATATGAAATTATGCTTTTCAAAGAGAAAATGTGTGACAATACAAGTTATCATCAGCAGATTTGAAGCTAGCAACAACAAAGACACACTTTCCCACTGCATATAGTAGTGAACTTTGCAGGGATCTCCCAAAGTGGGTTTTCAGATGCCTTTCAATCTGAGTTCCTTACAGTAGAAAATAAACAGCTGTCAGACATGGTTCTCAGCGGCCGGCGAAGAAGAAGGAGGAGCTCTGTTTTGTGTTTTGTGAAAGAGCGTGTATTACTTCAAAATCACTGCTGGTCAATCAGTTAATATCTTGTGTTTTTATCTGTCCATGAATGTAGTACTGTTTATCCAAGTCTGGAGTCATTCTAAATATGTCATGTTATAAACACACAGTGCAGTTTCTGCTATGTTCATCAATCCTTGTAAAACACTGGAGCACCGGTTTCCGCAGTTCAGGTTGATGCAATCCACTTTGAATAACACTTATTAGTAGCAAGTGAATGTGCACAGGTTGCTTCCCCCATCGTGGTGAACAGCGTTCTTTTTCCTGCCGACAAATTATATAGATTGTAAATCAGTACCGGCCCTGGCCTACGGGGCGCCCTCGGCAAGAATTTGCGTGGCGCTTCTTGCATTGTGACCGATATTTTTGTTTTGAAAACAGTAAAAAAAAAAACGTATTAATAAGTACAGAGACAAAAGCCAGGATTTGTTCCCAGGGCATCTTTACACAGGTACAACACTTAACCAGTTGAGCTAAAGAGGCCACACCTGATGATCAACTTAAATAGGCTTTATGTCGTCTCGTCTCGGAGCTCTATCTGTTGTGGCAGTGTTTTGCTTTCACCTGGACATACAATGCCACTTAATATAAATGAGGCTTAAAAAACATTGAACGAGCGTGTGGCAGTGAACTGATCTCTGTGTCTTTGTCCTCTTTGTTTCTCCTCCCGAAACCCCAGTTGCCCTCCCTCACTTCTGTTAAACACAGACTCAAATTCAAACCTACACAGTTCGTTCTAAATGTATTTATTGATGTTATTGTCCAAATCTGCCAGCTGGGAAAAACTCCTAACTCGTCAACCATTACACAATTTATGAATAAATAGATTGAACATACTTGTAAATAAACCAGTTCATTTTTAGGAAACATGAAGAACCACAAACAGAATATAATTACATCATATGAATACATTCACAACACTTGGCCATGTGCTTACTTTGCATTCTTTTATCTTTCTGTAAAAATGATACAGTGTGTTGGACAGTCTGATGGAGTTTTGAAAATCAAAGTGTGGTCAACAAGGTTTTATGTAAAAGGACCATTCAAGAATGAAGCTACTTGAAGTTTAACAGGCCAGACGCAGAAGTGTTTGTAATTGGTCACAATTTTCTCTACTTCACCATTCTTTCAGTTTAAAATATGCTTGTTGTTCTATTCAAGAAAAAAAGAAAAGAAAAAGTGAGCTTTTACTACTCACCTCAGAAACAGACTGGTGATCACGTCACACAATAAGACCTAATGAAAATCGTATTTGAGAGCTGAGGGTGAGACACAGTGATCTCAGGCACTTACCGACCCACAAACACCAGATTTCCACACAAAATGTTACCAATACATTCTATACAGACTCTTCTGTACCTTTATACTATATGTTCAGATAAATGGTGGTGAGCTACACAGTGACATCTTGGAAATTCAAAAGACTTTATATCATATTATATAAATGAACCATAAAGTGTCACACATTCACAGTATTGTCTAGTTTGTCGACAACCACACAAAAATCAGTTGAGAAAAAGTATGAAGGGCTTGAGATGACTTTTACAAAACATTTTTTTAACAATATCAATAAAAGTAACTCTGGCATTAAATTTGAAATTATGTACAGTAGGTCAAAATCATCACAAAGTAGCAATAACCTGATATTTTATACATCATGGAAATATCCATTTCCTCAACTTTAAGGCATACAGTCTTTATGCACATGTCTGAATATGATGCACGATGCATGTGTAAACAATGCAGACTAACCTATAGTTTATGTACATGTATGTACATGCGCAGTACATGCGCAGTAATATGGACATGCTCATTGTGATTATTATTGAGAAGTGCCATATGGCTCATTGATACATCCCAGCGTAAAGCCTGTCCATCATAAGACCACAACAGTGTTTTACATCTTTGCAAGCCATCTGTTTGATATACAGTAAATTAATAATATTTTGAAAATATAATATAATATTAATTGGTTATATATGAGTTTGACAGCATTTTCAGTGTTAAGTAATTGATAAAATCTTTAATTGCTGTATTTAGTACTCCAACCTCATCTTTTATAAATCAGGTTTGTGTAAGTTGCTAATATACAATTGCGTCGCTGGGACTGCCTTAAGTAACGCTGCATCCTTTTAGCAAGTCCAGATAATGCTATTTTTGTGCCAAAAGAAGTTTTGAGAGTGAGCATCACTTTTGTAAATTTGACTCTTACACACTTAATGCTGTTTTATCTTTAAAATATTCAGCCTGACTGTAGGTACTGCACGTATATGTCTCATCACTGATGTCTAGCAAAAAAACATTAGTTTGAGTATTTGTTAAACTAACTGAGACTAATCAGGTAGCTGCAAAAATAAATGAGCAGATACGTGTTATATATATTTTATCTGTGACTATTGTTCCCGGAGAGTATATACTTATTGCAGTATTTCATGACAGAGAACCATTCATGTCAAATTATTAGAGTATAAATTTAAGGTAAAATTTACACAGTGTTGCAATAACACTAAACCAACATGAGTCTCTTTCACTCATCCGGACTTCCTTCTGACTAACACGTTCATAAAGATGTCAAAACAATGTCTCCAGGTGCACGTCTGTGTATTTCTCAAGTGGAAAGTACTCATTTGCTGGGTAGAGTGTGTGGGAGTGTGGTATGACACAAGCCCTATGTTGAGCAACAGTGATCCCAATTAATGCGCTACAACGGTACTATATCCTCCGGGTGAGAGAACTGAGTATATTGCTTTTATCCCTTCATAATAACGTATTAATAACAATAACGTTTGGAGGGTAGTACTTGTATGAAGAGGGCTTTAAATGCTTGATTAGTCATCTGATGTGTGAGATTAATTATGATAAACCCATTGTAATACCTGTGTACTGTACATCTTCACCATTGATTTGATTCCCAATTAGAGTTTTCTATAAATCTCTATTGTTTTGATAAGAACATGTGAAAAAAACTTCCAAAATTGCTCCCTTGCAGTCCTTGGAAGCTGCAGGACTAGATCCAACTGTCCAAGAGTTATTCATGTATGTCACTGATATAAGTCATATTCTGGACAGTTCCAAAAAAAGGTGTAGACCACTGTCCCGTAGTCCCAGTTTGAACCTGGTGTGGTGTCGGATGAGTGTCTTAAGTTGTCTTAAGTTGAGTCTGTTCTTGTTAAAGTCCACAGTTAGTGGCTGTGCATTAGTCCACATGTCTCAGATAGGCTCAAGACCAACCCTTAACGGGACTGTTAGACCTACAGCGTGGTGTAGATGTACACAAAGATGATGACTAAGAGGTTGAGGATGGTCCCGATGATGCCCAACATGGCCAGGATGCTCTCCTCTTTACCCTCCTTGTCTTGGATTCCCCTTTCTTCATCCCTGTAGACAGTGTTTACCATTTTCCCTGGAAAAGTCTGCCGTTTGTTTCTTACACCAGTCTGGAGAGAACAGATAAGAGACACAGAAAACACAGTCCATATGTTAGTACGGCCATGGTCAATTAACTGGGGATAATATATGCTGGACACTGATAATAGCAATAAAATAAGAAAAGTTGGCTGCAATATAAAAATTGTCAATTTTCTGTTTTGATCCATGTTCAATGAGCTTGAGCAATATACTGATAACATGGTACATTAATAAATGGAAATTTGCAATAAACACCAAAAGAAAGGTTGTTTAATGGCAACATATTCTTCATCAGCGCTAAAGCAGTCACTTTAATAAAACGTGTGGTCCATAATAGGAAACTATGAACAAAGAATAAGTCTGGAACTGTTGTGGTTCATAAAATCCCCAGATTGTGAAAAATAGAACAACTGGAGAAGAGTGTGATGCATCTGGGCTTTTCCCATGAACAGAGCACTTTGAGTTTATGTTTGTACCAGAACACAAAAGGTGCAGAGAGTTGGGAAGTGGGGTTGATGTAAGGATTTCATGTTCTGTTCCTTTTTGTGGTTCATACATCAGAGTCCAGTCCCTAAAGACTGCCGACGGACTGTGTGAGGTCACTGCACTGCGCTCTGTTTGTTGCACATCTCTTCTAAAAACACAGGAATGTTTGTTTCAGAGATACAATTTTTCATCAAAAATAGATTATCTAATGCTGTTTGTTCAATAAAATAGCTTTACAGCCAGTGTGCAGTGAAACAGCTGCAAAGTCTTATACTGTATATTGAAGGTCAAGTACACTGGTTAACCCACTGGAGTTTACTCACTCCGTCTAGATCCATTATCCACAGTAGTTGTCACTTGCACATGACTGTTTTGACCACACCCTAATTTTACCACAAGTTTTGGAATCCTTTCTATCAGTCATGTTTGTGGGGCATCTCTCTGAACCGTAACCACCAAACGTTGAAGCTAAAGGTCATAGACTTAGATTTGTTTCCAAGGCTATGATGAAAAAAGAGAGAAAACACGTCACTGACACAGCAATGGATTTGATGCAAATGTCATTGTTCTCCAGGAGCTGTCATACAGATCAGATCTGTTTTCCAAAGGGGTATCCTAATCCCAAGTGTGCTATATTACTATGTTACTGTAAGTTTATTTGCATTTGTTTCCAGCTGTGATGTACCCCTAAAAAAAATAGGATGATTAGTACATTTATCGGGGAAGGTTTGCTCAAATTCAGCTAGTTTAAAAAAAAATAAAAACAGCAGCGTGTATTAGAACACTTTTACCTCACTGGCAACACATGTAAGTTCAAACAAATGGCTCACACATTCCTATAGGCATAACTAAAACTAGTTCCTTGGACTCATACCCTAACTTGACCCGGTTGCTGTGACAATTACCTGCTTCACATGTAATTTATCAAATCATTTTCTCTGTTTTATTTATTTATTTTATTTTAATTAAATATGGCATGTGTGGCATTACCTTTGCTCTGTTGCTTGTGTGGAGTGTACATTATATATCCTACTCGTCGGTTGCTTGTTTGACAGAGGGTTACTCTGGGAGAACTGGGGCTCAAAGCTAAGATAGGACATTTCGGGAGAAGATCCCACCAATACCTTGGAAAGACGGGCTATGTTTTATAAAACAATTCTTAGCATTCAATAATGTGGACTAAAATTTGCCCTTAGACAAGACCACAGCATTTGTGTTATTTACATTCTTTATGTAACACAGGCCAAAATGACACTGCTGATCCGGTGCTCGTTCTGAGTGTGCGCTCGTTTCTCTCGCTGTTCGTGTGTGTATTGATTTGTGCAGCCAGCGGCGGAGCAGGAGAAACTTGCTCTATGTTTTCAGCCTTCAGGCGCGGCGGCTTGTGCAAGTTGGCATCCAAACACCTCTCAGGAGAGAAGCACTCCTTTTGCGGGTCAATGGGCTTTTATACAATGACTAGCAAGTGAAAAACATGGACGCTAATGCATATTAAATGACTGGAAACTGTTAGTCGTAATAAAACGCTCTGATGGGAGGTCAACAACACACTGGAACAACAAGTTTACAAGTACCACCAGAAAACTTTGAAAGGCAACTTGCAACATTCTCCAAAGTGTAGGACATGACACGTACAGAAGAGACGTATTCTTCACCCAGCGATCATGTGATGGGGTGGTAAGCCTCTACATGAACAGAATCAGTTTACGCTCCAGTAAGGTCGTAGATGGGGCGCAGTGACTCAGTGGTAGAGCGGTCGTCCTTCAACCGGAAGGTAGGCGGTTCGATTCCCGCTCTCCCCACAGTTCATACTGTTGTTGTGTCCTTGGGCAAGACACTTAACCCTCCTTGTCTCCAGTGGTGTTCCAGCTGTAACACTGCTGAATGGAACCTTAATGTAAGTCGCTTTGGATAAAAGCGTCTGCTAAATGACCAAATGTAAATGTAAATGCCAGGGCTCACTACAGTGGACCAGAAGGGTTTATGTCGGAGGATATGCCAAAGATTGGACAATGTATTTGGAGAGATGGTCTGCCCGTAGGCCTGGCTGAGTGTGTCAAAAATACTAGCTCAGTTTAGGGCAGGCCCAGAACATATACTGTTAGCATGATTAGCAGAATTCAGGCCAATTCTAAAAAAGTGTTATTGACAGTGGGGTAAAATGTGTTACTAATCAAGTTTAGTTTATCAGTTCTTCTTCCCACACATTGTTAATCAAAAAAAAAGGTTTTGTGTTGACCGAGCCGAGTGTATTGTATAGAACAGAAGCACACCTTTTCCAAAGAGGGTCAGAATCAGGTACTGTTACAGAGGTATAGTATACACCAGACGTATCCACAGCTTCACATTGGTATCTCTAAAAATTGACCTGCTTGGTCTCTTCCTGTTTTTGCCATGACAATTACGTATCTGCGGAGTAACAGACTGCATTGTGTTTAGCTCCGCCTTTTAGTACCAATTCCATTATGTTGGTTGCTCAAAGGAGCATGTTTCTCAAAGTTCTGGTGATGCAAATGCAAAAAAAGCCCCAAACTAAACTGTCCGGTTTGATACTCCTTTAGAAGATTTTTTGTAAAAGAATAGGTGACTTTTACAAATAGAAGGAAACTGTCTGCACAGTCCATGTTTGGAGAAGCACACAGAAGCATTGACACAGGCTGAAAAACTGACAAAACAAAACTATAACATTTAAAATGAAGCACTCCCCAAGGAAAGTGCCAAGGCCCCCAAGCTGGAAGCAGGCCCCAACCAAGACGGCTGATTAGATCCTGATTTAAATTTAGCATGTAGGCTATTCAGAGGAAAAAAGTATAGGTTATTTATGAATATTTTTGTTCCTGACATTGAAGGTCTGCAAGGACAAACAACTTAAAATATTTCTTTGCTTGGATACATAACTACTATGTCATCTTGTATATATTTTCCTAGAATAAAAAATGTAGATGTAATTTTATTCCTGGCTGCTTCTCCAGACCACGTCTATTTCATTTTTTACAAAATACAGAACTATCCTTGGTAAAGGCATGTAGAGGCAAACAGTAAAGTATTTTCCAGGTGTAATGCAATGATAAATTGTTTCCACTGCCCGCTAACATCAAATCAATGTCCATTATATAATGACAAATGTAAATGTGTTGCACACCTGTTTAGGATAATTAACATTCAACAGCCCTCATTTTTAAGGCTTATTAGTGGAACAAGCTCTGCTCTAATTGAAATGTATAGGAAGTCTCTATCAGGTTGACATTTAGGCCTACATTGTAGCAATTATCACTATGTAGCATTATATATACTGATGTAAGTGATGTAAGCAAACCACTCGAAGAACACAAAATGCCATCCCATTTTGAATTGCATTATTTAACATTTACTAAACATACCACTTATTGACAAAATAAATAAAACATGATACATAAGGACTACATCATGTAATAATATAGCCATAGCATATATAATTTCCATGGTGCTGCCAATAAAACATGTTTGATGATTGGGTAGGACTCATGGATATCTTTTATTTAGAATAGTATCAGGTGTGTGTGAACAAAATTTCACAAAAAGCACAATTGATCATTTCCATTGGTTGTATATTACAAATTTTGGTCTTCACTACCAACCCTGTATAGCACATTAACTTTTCTGGTGGTACCATAGACCTCAAATCACATTTTCAGGTTTTTGCCATGGCAAACCAGTTAGGGCATAGCTCAAATAAACTTTTGTTGTTGGTCGTGGAACATAGGTGGACTTTGCCTGATAGAACTGCTCCACAGAACCATCTAGGAGGGCTCCCGTTAAAAGCGTTTGCAAAAGGGCAGGCACTTTAAAAGAATACCAGGTCGGTGATTGTATTTAATCAACCACAGTTTTATCCAATCAGAGCAGCTCCATGTTGTTTACATTTGTAACAGTAAAACCTTAAACATGGCCAGACCTGTCAGTGCTCATCACTGGACACAACCAGCCGGGGTTCGGACGGTGAATACTTTGCTTGGACCAGGTCAAGATTGATGATCGGGAGTTTGTGTCAAATTACATACATTTTCCAAATATTAGGTGAACTCTATTTAGTTTAGGGGCAGCTATCTCCACAATTCTCAATCTTTGCATTTGGATATATGGATATGGACATATAAATGTTTTGTAAAATCTATAGATTAATGAGATTTTCCCAGCCACAACGCATGCTTGGATGTTGGATATTACATACACCAAAGTTGTTTCCTCTGGCAAGTTTGTGAACCAAGACTTTTAAAGTGAAAAGTGATTTAAAAAACAACATATTTTTCATTAGGAATGTGTCTTTCAAGTCATTTAAAACTAAAGATAAACACATTCTCAGCATTATGGTCTATATTAGTATATTGAAATATTATTATTATAAATATATGTCTAATACAAATTCAAGGCCTGGAAGAAACCCTCAAAGCCTTTTTTTCCAAATATGCAATGTTTTTTGGATTAAGGTTACTGTATTGTTATGAGGTTATAGAATTCAGACTTTCTATAGAATTCAGACACATAAAGGGACATCAATAAATGCATAAATAAGGCTTTGTGTTATAGATTATGGTTCAGCCGTGACATAGAAAGTCACACATTGTATAAAAGTCAACAGCCTTTAGTGGTGCTCTTTTTCGAAGGCTTGAATCTTCAAAATGCCTGTTTTTTGTCAAAGCTGTACATCCCACTGGGCTCCCACAAAACAATATCCACTCACCAGTGTGTATTGTGCTCTTGACGTTCATAAAGAGGCTGTGTGTCGGTGCTCGAGTGCATCCTGTAACAATGGGCTGTGATTGGCTCTCCTGGGGTGGGCTTCCCTCCACCTGAATGGAGATGCTGGAGTGGCATTCGAACAGTGTGCTCATGCATGAAGACTGCACACCACTGATAGAAACAACCCTCAGCATAAAACAGGACAGTACGCCTGAGGATCAGGAGGGAGAGGAGTAGACATGCTGATGATGAAGGTGTGGTGTATTTAATAAATGACATGTAATGTTTCCAGAAATGGAGACACACAAACTACACTGGTGTGTCTCTGAACAAATCCAGTGGACATAGGTCTGATTTCACTTTGAATTAAAAAATCTATTTACTTTATAAATGCTCGTAATGAAAGAACAAAACAAAACAAACTGAGTGTGCTTCTCCAGTTGTGCTCAGTTTGTCCTCTCTGGACAGTTGTAGATACAGGAAGTTCTGAAATGGCTGCTTCTACTGGGGTCAATGGAGATTTAAATGTATTTTTCCAAGATAGACAAATACATTGAGTCTTATTTGGATGTGATTTTACATTTATTGCAAACATATTGTTTGATTAGTTTCCTTTTGTGCAATTATACCACATTTTAGACAAGAAACAACAAGAAATGAGGCTGGAACAATAAAAAAGTAATTGTATGGTTTGTATTTAGGCAAGAACTACACATGACTATGAAAAAAAAAAAAAGACTACAAGACTATGTGGAAAGTTCTGTAAAATATGATAAACAAGTAAATAGAAACTATTATGGAGGATATTGTATGTTTATTGTTTTGTTCCATGAATATTCTATGTGTCGTGGTAGAGAAAATTTAAATACTGTTGACTGCATCTGTGTATGTGTGAGAAGTGTAGTGTCTGCCAAAGCCTGAGTTCTGAGGATACAGCCGTGGAGTACAGCTGCGTGTCACTACACTAACTCCCTGGACTTCTTCCAGAGCTGCTCGTTCAACAACTGCCTCTCAGAGTGAGTACAAGAGAGTTATGAACCCGCCCAAACTGACTGACTCTGATACCATCAGGGCTCTTTTAATTCACCACAAGCAAACTAATTGTACTGCTCTGATCCTAACATTCCCCCATTAATATATAGAAGTCCCATGTTTACACACACACTATAGGGTAATGAGGAGAAATGTGTTAATGTGTCAGATCTTATCACGCAGACACACAGCTGACTCTCTGCTAATGAAACCAAGCTAACATTCTGTGTTTGAATAGAAGACAAATATAGTGTACATTTCAAAACAGAATTTAAAAGTACAAATCAGTCAGTTTTAACGTCAGCTCTCCTTTTATCCAGGGCTGAGGGCAAAAAGAAACCAAGTATGCACCGTAAATGCAGCATTAACCAAAGCAGAATTTACATTCAGGTTGCTATTTAATAGAATTTAGCCATATTAAAATGAAAAAAGGAGAGCTACCGTTAAAACCCTCAAACCTTAAATGCTAATTACTACATAATCATTGACTCCCTTGTGAATAGCACTCTCTGGCTTTCCAAGTTGATAGAACACAAACAAAATAAAGTTTAAAACAACAGATTCCTAACTGGAATGTGCACCCTCCAGGAGCTGATGAATGCAGGCAGACTGAGCTTTTACCTTTTAAACTTCCAATGTCACTAGAGACAAAAACAACCAACAAACAAGTTAGCCTGCTGCTGGCTGATATAAACCCTGTATCTTCACTGCTGTAAACAGAGACCTTGTTGTGTTTCTCATTTGTTTACTTGTGTTACACTGTGCAGCTGTCCAGCTCTGCTCTGAGCCAACTCTGTGTAGTATGCTTCACTGTTTACTTTGGTAAATAGTTTGGTATTTACTCTCTACTAACTCTACTTTTGTTCTTTCACAGTGGTTGATTTGAACGGACCCTGTGGGATGCCATAAGAAACTAGAACTGACATTTAGACTCATGAAGATCATTTGGGTAAGCATACTAATATTTCTAATAAGATATTATTTATACACTAACAACTTATACAGAACCACAAAAAGGTTGAAAACAAATGCTACTAAATGTAAATGCATTTTACATTTATTGTAAATAAATGCATTGTATTGCATTTAATGAATAGACTAAGACACAAGAGGAAAGTGAATTCTTCTGCACCAACAGTAGCAGACAGTATTGATCAGTCATTTGAATGTGCTTTCTTAAGCTAAAGAGGATTTAGTTATCTCGTCATTGACTTCTGATGTCACTCGGGACCTCATTTTCCAACAGTCTAAAGTCTTAACTCCTCCCACTGTGATTGATCGGAGTCTGCAGGTCACTAAAGATTATGATAGATAATATGATTGCTGTAGGACGACTTATGATCAGTCAGTGTCACATCTGGCCCTGGACTCAAACAGCCAGCAGCAGAGTGTAAACTAAACATGGAACTGTCTCAGAATACTAGATATGACAATGTCAATTAATGTTGAATATACTAATGTTTTTTTCAATTTAAACTTGTACTATTTCAAATCATTTGTTTACATTAGTGCTTTAGAAATAATGAACTGATGTTTCATTCAGTGCATCAACCCCTGCAGGGACATTCTGTTCTCTATGGAAATTGGCCTAATGGTGATTTTACTTAAAAAAGACATGAACAGCCAACCCTCACGTTGTTTTTTGATACCCTTTTTCAGTATATTTTTTGTTAGTTTATACTTTGGTACAATTCAAATTCATAATCTCTTTTTCTAACTTTTGTGAGATTTTTTTTAGAAGGAATTGTGGGAGTCGGAATAATGAAGTTCTACTGTCACATAAATTGACAGGTAATAATGAAATAGCCTAAACACTCACGCGAGAATGCATGCTCAAATATAAACGAAGCAGTGTTAAGTTTGTCTTCTAGACAAATGTAGAAACAAAAAGTAATGTAAGGTCTGAATAACATCTATTCTTTCAAAGATGGAGTGTTATTTTGATTCAAAACATAGCTTTGACCATTTTGTTCTTTTATAAATTAGAAAATTGTCCTTATTGCATGTTAAACTCCTTCCTTCAAGTATTGTTAGTACTTAAATATATCTTAGAGCAAGGATTCACTCACCATTTTACAGTTACAATGGAAATCAATCCACCATCTACATGTAGCCTATGTCAACACTAGTGCCTACAAGGTGTTGTTGCAAAGATAGAAGCAGAACAGATCAGTGGAGAGTGAGACCTCTTACCACTCGAATGATCGTGAGCACATCAGCGGCTCCAGATGCTAACGCCGTCTGACAGCCACAGTCGCTTTTGGCATTGTTTTCAAATGGAATTAAAGTAAACATGTCCCTCCTGAGCGCGGAGACGCACTCTGGCTGTTACGCACACCCATCACACGCCGGCACACGGAGATTCAAGAGACAGATGACAGAGGATCACAAACACTGTAATTCACAAACACTGAACAAAGATAAATATAGAAAAGATGTTTACTATTTTTAAAGGTGCTGTGTGGGGAATTGAATTGTCATAACCCAACAAAGATGTTGGATGTAAGTTTTTGTATTAGTAAAAATCCAATCTAGATTTAATCTGGATTTAAAATAACGCTATACTTTTTGTATAGTTTAGGTATATTTTCTTCTGTGAGCTACACATTCAAAAAACAGGTTAACAAATGAGGACAATGATGATCTAAAGGTTATTATTTCATTAAATCCTACATATTAAGGCCAATCAAGCCTACCCAGCCTTTAGTGCCACTTGTCAAAAAATCTGTGAAATCTAAGGCATGATTAGTCATAGTAGTCCAATGTTTCCCAAACTTTTTTTTAGGGAACCCATGTTTCAAAACCTAATTTTCCTTTTTTTTAGAAACATTTTGTCATTTCTGTAGGTTTGTGTATTTCTAGTTAAGTTTTTCTGCAGTGTAATTCCTTAAAATGTTATTTGGTCATTTTATCAGAGTTATGTTGCTTTTTCCTTCTATTAGATTTGTTTTTGTCAGTATAGTATCATTACTGCTCATTAGCAATTCTCAAAATCAGCATTTTTTCATCAAATATTTGGAGAAATTTCAAAAATTATTGAATTCAATATTTTTGGTCACCCAAATTAAATCCCCTGGGACTCAAGTTTGGGCAAAAGGAGCATGGCATTGAAAGTTACCATACTCATTTAATACCTGTGCTTACATCATTAAATGATGCTTAAACAGAACAAAAATAAATTGGAAAAATACTAAAAGCAGACAACAACATTTGCTGTTTGCACTTGGGCACATTTTATCTCACTCTACTTGTGAAATTGATGGAACGTTCTTGGCTCCAACTGACTCTTTTTACTTTCTATTTACTTTGCCAACCAAAAATAGACTTCTAGCTCTCCCAGTCTCATTTTTTAAGGCACCAGTGGACCCTGGTATCTATTTGCAACACAAACCTATACTTGTATGTATGTTAAGCTACCACAATTATAAGATAACTGTTGCTTAAACATGCAGAGCTCTGTAAATAAACTTGAAACACACAATTTCTGCACCACCAAAGTAAATCCAGACAACATAAATCGAATCAAATATTAGTGCTATAAATGATAGAAGCTGACAACAAAACCTATTTTTTGATATCTCACACAAAATGTTCACTATATTTATCAAAGTCCTTTCATTTGAATGTTTTTATCTGTCACGTAACTACTTTATAAAAGCATACCACACATACCCATTTCTAACAACTTTATCACTTCAATGCAAACAGCTATATTATAGTGTATGATTTTTTCTGCTGTTATGCAAGATGCTTTTAAATTTGTGAGCAACATGCATGAACAGTGGAATCCCAGAGGAGCTTGTGGATGTGTGTTTTAGATAAATGTGCTTTGCCCACAGCTAACAGCAGCTCTCACAGTTACTACACAAGCACTGCACTGGACATGGTTGGAGACGACATTCATAATGATTCTGCTCTCAGTGGTTCTTAAACTGTGGCATACTATTGGTGTTGAGATTTTGAGGACTGTAATGTAAAAAATGTATACCCTTGTCTTTAACAAGTTGCTCTGGTTTAACCCTTGCTTTATTTCTGGTTTAGTCCTTGTATAAGCCATTTAAATGCAGTACAGTTATTGTCAATAATCGTTGCTTCAATCAGGCACATGGACTACGTGGACTATACACACAACATACAGGCAGCATATGCTTTTTGAGTTGATCGAGCATTTTTTTGATGTGCAATAGGACATAAAACTTCCAATTTTCATAGTGGAGATCCAAGTTTGTTACTCGAGACAAACCTGACATTTGACCCAAGATGCAATCAAGCTCTATTTTTGGAAATATAAGGGGAAGAACGAGGTTTTGTATAACCAATATAGACGTTTACCAAACTAAAACATAGCGTGCTATGATTAGAACTGACTTTAACAAAGGCCCCTGCTGTCCTTTCCTAACCTTCACAAGTAGTTTCTTGCTTCATCAAAATAATAAAGGTCTTCTCTTGTTATTTCAACCACACTTGCAAGTTATGTTATTGCCTTACACAATTTACCATAAATAACTTAAACTCACCTGTTTAAACACTTCTATTAAACGCACAACCTATAGAAACAAATCTGGAATATTTTCACTTTTGTATTATTGTTATGTATTTTTATCTCTAATGTCCAGGGGCTGATAGTTAAACAGAAGAATACAAGACAAAGGTTGAAGGCAAAGAGTAAAGTGGAGCAAATGCGGGTGGACGTACCTTACAAAGCATCAGGAGTAACAGAACATTGGACATGCTGGAGGGGGGTGCCTTGCTGTGGTGCACGGACATCCCTGGCCACTAGGCTGCGAGTTGTCCCCTCTCATCCTGGGGCTTGTCCGATTTCAAAGCTCGGGTCGGGAGTCTTCCTCGCGCCGGCGTCTCCTCCCTGATTCGCATCTCACTGCCAAGTTGGAACTGCTGTCACTTTCTCCTCCCCAGTGTTGTTGTGTTGTAGCCCACCTCCTCCTTTGTGTTCCACTCCCACTTTCTTCTTTTGTGGAAGGAAGGATGATGATGATGTCAGGTTGAAGAATGGACTTGGTGATGGGCAGATGGGGGTAGGAGTCACAAAGCACTTTTACATTTCCATGTTGCTTAGTCTCGAATCCTCCCACAAGAGAAAAATAGATGTAGTTTTTTAGTTAAGTCCCTGGAAAAATGCAGTTAATTCCCAACACCAAACTTTAATCAGCTATTCTCAATCTATGCTTTTGTGCCTAAATGTTTTCAGACCTCCCAAAAGTGCACCTCCTTTTCAGCTGAACCTAAACCTAACTAGCCGAGCGAGTGTGAGCGCCTTCTATAACAGACACATTGAGCGAGGGTTAAGGTTGGGGAGGGGGGGTGTTGTGAAGGAAGCCGTCACCTCACACCGATGCTGTCGCGGCTGTTGTGCTCTCGCTCCACAGACTCGGGAGGTATCCCCCGCTTCCCTCTTTCTTTCCCTCTCTCTCGCGTACATATTAATGCAGCTGCGGTTGCCTAGCAACCCACTCAGGGGAGTCACACGGAGCTCCAGCAACAAGAAGCGTTTGTGACAGAGGCCGGGACAAGGGCGAGGGTCTGCGCTGGTGTGTTTTTGTCACAGGTTTGTGTGCTAGAGATTGAAAGAGGCTTATTTTTATGTGAGGCAGCCACCCATAGATCACATCTGTGTTTGTACTGTATGTTCCAAGGTTTAGCCATCACATCAACATCAGAGGTGATCAAATGTAAAGAGATCTTTTCTAAAATAAGTCGTCTTTTTCCAGGATTTATGGAAGTGTAGTAATGTTTTTTCCAATTGTGTGTCAGTCATGTCTCATATTCTGAGTAAATGTGTGTATATGAAAATACAAATTTTTATTTTATGCGGAAATGTGTTCTTGCCAGTCTTCAGATGACACAGTAGAAAATAGTATGTGCAAATAATTCAAACCAACAGTAAGACAAGCATGTGTGTTTGTTATTCATTGCCAGTGGGTTAAGGGCTGTTTACATCGTTGACGTCAACACATTACACTGTTGCCTCACAGCAAGATGGTCGAGGGCTTGACTCCTGGGTCTTTTTTTGTGTTTAGTTTGCATATTTTACCTGTGTCTGTGGGTTTACTGCAGTTACTCAGGTTTCCCCCACCAAAATCAAAAAACATGCTGGCTGTCCCCTGGTGGCGGTTGCCGACAATGAATTTCCCCACAGGAATGATAAAGGGATAATAAATAAAAAAGAAGCACACACTGGCTCTCACGGTCCATGTGTCATGAAGCCTGTAGTATGTTGTAACCCAGTAGAGAAAACAGGCTTTTTTCACTCCCTATTTGCTATAATATATTTATTAGGTTCTGGTAAAATTTGCAAAGATGTGTGTGTGTGTGCGTGTGTGTGTGTGTGTGTGTGTGTGTGTGTGTGTGTGTGTGTGTGTGTGTGTGTGTGTGTGTGTGTGTGCACTTGTGTGTGAATGTGAGCATGATGTGTGTGTGTGTGTAGAGCGTGTGTGTGTGTGTGTGTGAAAGCGCTACATAAATGCACATGCATTCATAGTGTCATGATCCTGTGTGTGTGTGTGTGAGCGTGTGTGTGTGTGTGTGCGCGTGAGCGTGTGTGTATGTGTATGTGTGTGTGTGTGAGCGTGTGTGTGTGTGTGTGTGTGTGTGCGTGCGTGCGTGCGTGCGTGCGTGCGTGTGTGTGAATGTAAGCATGATGTAAAGTGCTTTGGTAGAGCTAGGTATAAAAAAGCGCTACATAAATGCACACAATTTACCAAAGTAAACTCATTTTTGCATTCATAGTGTCATGATCCCAACCTTGTGTTCAGTTTTGTCAATCTGTTATGTAGTGGAGTTCATTTCCTGGTTCTTATTGTGTAGTGTCATGCCCCTGTCTGTTATTTCAGATTGACTTCCTGCCCTGGTGTCTTTCCCTACTTTGTGATTGCCTGCTCTGCCCCTGATGTGTTCCACCTGTCCCTCGTTGTGTTTCCTTTATAACCTGTGTGTTTTCCTCAGTTCAGTGCCAGGTTGTCTTCACCCCTGTTGTGAGTTTGCTAATCTGGGTTCCTTGTGTGCTGGTGTATTTGGTTCCTGTATATTCCGTGGGTGCAGTGTCTGGTTCTCCTTGTGTTTTCCTAGTGTTTCGTGTATTGGATATTCTTGTGCTCTGACCATTGCCTTGTTTCACCTTGTCTTGTGGATCACCTTTCTGTACCTTTGCCAGCTAAATAAACCATTTGCACTATCTGCCATTGTTGGGTCATGCATTGGGAGTCCTCCTGCCTGTTCCGGACAGTAGGTCCCTGACACATAGACTGGGCTTAGTTTTGAAGTTTGTCTGAACTTTTTCTAATTTATACTTTTCTATGTAAAACAATTTACATGCTAAACAAAAATTTAAGTCAAATGATTAAAATGAAAGTTATACACCTTCTGAGTGTGTTTATTAGAAGTTCACAAGTTGTGCAATTTAATTACAGCCAGACCTGCAATTAATAAAAAATAATTTATCAATTTGAAGACCTTGTATTTATGCTTTTTTTATTTTGAATTTTTGTTTTTGTTTTTGGTAAGAGGAAGTGTTGATCCTCTCTTTGATTTTACATTCTGTTTTCACGGTCACGTTGGTTGATAATGACCTTTCTATTTGTCAAATGTAAATTGGTCATGCCATTTACAGTAGATGCCAGCTGTTAAGTTGTGAAGTTTTAATTTTTATTTATTTTTATTCCACAAAATAATACATTATTATTATTACAATAATAATTCCACAAACCAAACAGTTGTTGCTCATTTCCTGCCTCCAGCTATGTATTTAATTTCCCACTCGCCATTATGTTACAGCACTTCTCCAAAACCTAGAACCGGTTCAAAACTTAGCTTAAAGCTACTGGTCTTGATTAGAGGGGTTACAGTGCCTTCTAGACCAGTAGGAAAACAGTGAACCCAGGCGTTACCATTGCTACAGTTTTTTTAAGAATACATTAAAACACAAATCTTTGAGGCACACTGAATTTCACCATTAGTGTTCTACTTTATACAAACAGCTGTTATGTCATCATGCAAGGCAAATGCAACTGGTAAAAGGTTGGATTTGACATCTTGTTGTCAAATTTGTGGACAACACCTAAAGTTGACAACAAAGACTACTTATTCTCTTCTTTTGTAGATCACCTTTTTGTTTTTGAGTCTGGAACAGTCACAGCGGACAGTTCTGTGGCCCTTAGAGATGCAACCAAGCCTCTCCCATGGAACCTCTAAAATGGTCGTCGTGTAAGGGCGCCGCCATACGGTGATTTTACAGCGAAATACAGCGATATACCTCCGTCCACCAGAGGGCAGGCTCCAAAAGCGGAAATATAAGGAGAAACCCAATGGCGACTTTACAAGTGTAAAACTCATGTTTACAGCCTGGTACAAAAGATGGCTCCGGTCTCTAGAGCTAAGTTTTTACTACATGACAACTCTGAGGGGGTGAATTTGATTTAAAAAAAAAAAGATTATTACGTTGGTTTATGCTATCTAAAAACTATTGTTTTACTATGGAGTAAAAGCCGAAAAGCCCGGATGTAATGGCCATTTTATTGCCCATTCGTAATGACAATATTGGTGAATAGGGAACTAATGGGCGGATATCATCCATATTTATACAATCTATGGATGCAACACATCAGTGACTGCTACCACTTATCAAATCTGAAAGACTTGGATGTAGAGTCTTAAACACCAGCTGAACCTGTCACTTAAAAGGTGCTGGAGGCAGAAGCTATTAAGTTGTAAACATACTAATTACTAAGCAATCCCACATAATCATAAATAATTGTGAAGTAAGTATCAATTAGCCTAATTTATGTTGTTGCCTCCAGATATTAGGGCTTTGTTAGGTTAATATAGTTAGTGAGACACACGCATTTAGCTAGCTAGAATTGCATTTACCATTCTTGTGAAAACGTTAAAATTACACTAGCAGGATGTGTAGGAGAAGATTTTGTAAATGTTGTAAATTTGACACAAACGTGTCATATTGTTGATGGAAGACAAACATTGTGCCCTGCTGTATACTGTTGGTTTTAGTTGGTTTTGGGAAAAGCTAGTGGGAACTAATGTGCCCATGTGTTATGCACAAGTGCTGTGCTGTTGCAGCTCCACCTCGCTCTGACCAAATACAGATCGCTGACAGGGCCTCACAGTTAAAGAACACTACAATGTGGAAAAGCTATTATTGATTATATTTTAAGTAAAAAAAAAAAGAATACACCTTTAAGCTCAGCCAAAAGGAAGGACACACTGTCAGTGTTTGAACTGAACTAAGAGTCTCATAGCAATTTTTTGCAAGTACTGCCTCACTGAGGCCATGCCACCGATTTCTCATTTAAAGAAATTGCCAGTTTCACAGCTTTAATATTTATAAGTATTCATCTACTGACTATTTACCCTTTGGCGTTCTTTGAGAGTGTATGTTTTCATTAAAATGAAGTCAATGTCAAATCGTAATGTTTAGTTATGAGTAGAACTTATTATTCTAAACATCAAATAGCCATGTAATTGTGTCTGTCAGGATGGAGTGTGGAAATTAATTCACTTTGAACAGAATTTCATCATGTTGAGGTAGATGTTTAGAATGTAAAACACTCGCCAGCAAATTAGTGTGGGCCTGATGTTGCTTTGCGCATGAAATGACCCGGAATGGACAGCAATAAAAATGGAAATGTAAAGGAAACATCCGCTTGAATAAAAACCACCGTTGTGCATAATTTTATTGCCCACTAGCCATCGCTCTCTTCCTGAAGATTAACTAACTTCCACTGTGCTGGCCCCAGCAGACATTTGTTACAATTAATCATGCTGTCCATCGACTTTGTTCTTGTCGTGTAACTACATCACAGTTTCTATCTTGCATCTATTTCCATTTAAACAAGCGAACATCAGTCCATGCTCCACTGCTACACCTATCTAAATGATTGTAATGCCTCTTTATCTATGCGTTGAGCTGAGATAGCAATTATATGTTCTACCCTTATATCTTTTGGTGAAGCTGCATGTCTGATGTTTTTTTAGGTAACTAAGGCTATGTCCACACGAAGCCAGTGCATCCCCTATCCGATCTTGAGACGGCGTCCTCTCAAGAAAATATCTGCGTACACACGGCCGGCTGAAAACGATGTAGTATATATGCCCGACCAGTATGGGGCGCTGTAATTCTGCCACAGATATACACTATACACAGAGAAGAAGACTTTGAGCATGCGCGCATAACCTTGCGCTGCAGAAGAAGACGAAGACCTAAATATTTATTTTCTAATAAAAACAAGTTCTCAAATTGTTGCAGTCATATATTTAGAGTGTAGTAATTGGTGCCCTCATGTTTGTTGTTTGCTCTTCAATATACGGACTGAGTTCTGAGTGCTTTGGACATGCGGAAATTCTCTCTCCATTCATTTTCTCCAGGTTGCTCTCCTGGTTCTCTTTTGCGGTGGATCTAAGAGCATGTGGCGTATGGTGTTGTCCATTATCGCTTGTTGCTCACCACAACTGCATAGAAGCAATAGATTTTGCTGTAATAAAGCTAGTAGGCTTAGTAGCTTCTGCAGCACAAACTCAATCATGTAGTCCGCCATTATTGTTGTTGCTGTTACGTGTGACGAGGCCGACACGTGATGCGATGACGTCATCGTTTTCACAAAATATACGGATTGGCTGTACACACGACACCGCAAGGGTGTCGCAAAGGTGTTGTCGAAAGATTTATCCACTTTAGAACCCTGTTTCAAAAAATAGCGGATTCAGTCTCCCAAAACACCGGACCCGTGTGGACGAAAGGCCAATACGATACAAAATGTATATGGATACAGTGATTTTTGTCTCCGTGTGGACAGCCCCTAAGGCAAGTAAGGGTCACCTATTATGGTTTGGGTTTTTTATGGTGCTTTTGATAAAGGCCACACAACATTGAAAATAAATATACACACCTTTTTGTAATCAACACTTTTTTGTATGTGCATTTTGCAATGGAAGATAAGCAGACAATATTACATTTGGATAAAGAAAAAGGCAAAAGAAGAAATATCTACATTTAGGTAGACTTTATTGAAATGACTTTATATAAATGTATATCGACATGTATATGTAACAATACATGAGCCTTTAGGCTGTGCAATTAGCAGTCCTGCTAATGTGCTTATAGTTAACAACCAATCAGCTACAGTATAATGTGAGAAGTGAAGCCCATCAGTACAGTCTGTTAAACATACATGAGAGTATAAGTTGTATAAATGCATGCCATTTACCATGTTACTATTTTTTGCAATAAAGTCTATATTTCCTCAAATGCCTCACTGAGATTTTTTTGTGAGGTCTCAAATTTCTGTTGCATAACTGATCCATGTTTGAATGCACCACCAATAACCAATAATAAAATTGCTTGTGTGGACCAATTGTAACAACGGAGAAATACTGACCAATCAAAGCACTTGCTAATAGAGTAGCAAAAGTAAATATGTGTAGCTGGTAAAAGTGCAGGTTTTTGTACACATCATAGTTTCAGCTGAGTTAGTTTAGTACATTATGTTTATAAATATAATTGGATTGAGCCGCAGTCAAAGGCAAGGACCCGATGACCTGATCTCTGAACACGGAAACTGGCTCGCTGGTGGGGAAGGAGCCTGAGCTTGTGCGAGAGGTTGAAAAATACTGACTAGAGATAGTCGCGGCCCAAGTCCAGGCACAGCATGGACTCTGGAACCCAACTCGAGAGAGAGACTCTCCATTACTCTGGAGTTGCCCGCGGTGAGAGGTGGCGGGCTGCTGTGGTCTTGCTCATAGCCCCTCAGCTCAGCCGCCATGTGTTGGAGTTCACCCCGGTGAACGAGAGGGTCACTTCCCTGCGCCAGAGGTCAATGATCACCAGGGTATGTAAACTTTTGATCAGGGTCATTTGGGTAGTTTCTGTTGTCATTATGATTTAAAAAGGGTAAACAGTGTTTGACAACAAACGGCTTCACCCAACCACTAACTATGAGTGAGAGAAAGGTTTTTGTGTTATAATTTTTATTCTCTAAAGAAATGACCAAACAATCACAAATTCTACCAGGATATGTAAACTTATGAGCACAACTGTACGTCCTATATTCAGGCCCTGTGTCTGCTTTGTAAATAAATGACATGTAAGAATTTTACCAGGGCTGCAGTTGTGTGATGTAAGTTAGTTTAGGTTGTGATTTGCAGTGATGCCAGTAACGCCAGTACTTAGTAACGCGTTACTCTATTCTGACCACATTTTTCAGTAACGAGTAATCTAACGCATTACTATTTCCAAACCAGTAATCAGATTAAAGTTACTTAACCAAGTCACTGTGCGTTACTATTTTTGTCATTTTTTTGTCAAGAAAGACATACCTTGTTCCCGTTCTAGCTAGGTGCTTAATTATCCACTCCTTTCCTTTAGAACTTAATGATTTCGGAGCGTTTTAAAACGAGATGAGATTACTTCCTCCTGACTTCCGCATGTGCGTCTCGCTAACCAGTCCCCCCCTTTACTAGACTCGAAATTAACGTTCCACTATAGAGGCGGAAATAAAAGGCTCATTACATTTACATACAGAGGAGACAAATACAATAAAGTACAAAATAAATGATTACTTATTTACTTTTCCCTTAGAGTTAGTTACAAAGGAAGACTGCCTTTATTTTTTATTAAAACAAGTATTTATGTTAAGTCAAGAGAGACTTCTTTTATTTATTGTAAAAAACATGTATTTTTTCAGGAAATAGTTTTTAAATTCAACTTTAATTGTCAGGAGATAGATTGTTGATGTTACTGTAAAAAAACACTATAAATAAAGTGATTGTTGGCAAAACCAGTTGTCATTTTTATGTTGTGGACAGCTGCTGAATGTAACTAATAAAGTAACTTGTAAAGTAACTTAGTTACTTTTAAAATCAAGTAATCTGTATAGTAACTAAGTTACTTTTTAAATCAAGTAATCTGTAACGTAACTAAGTTACTTTTTCAAAGTAACTGTGGCAACACTGGTGATTTGTAGCTGAATGGTTATGTTTTGTGTGGAGGCGTCTGGTTATTTTTTTGGAGTTGTGTTTCCATAATCTTTCAAAACCTATCTTTTGATGAGACTATAATTTGTATTCTGTACGTAAATAAGTTAAGAAATAATGTTATTGTGAATGAAGTAGCCTTAAAGCACAGGAGAATGGTAATGTGAAATAGGCCAAGAATGGATCCTTGTGGAGCACCCAGTCAAATGTGTTTCTTTGCTTTATGTGACCAATGCAGGCTTGGGGAGTATTTCAATAAAGGTAATCAGGATACAAAAATAAATGTATGTTTATTATACGTTTGTGTTATATTGACAGCCTCTTATCATTTCTGCATCAAACATTTCATCCTTGTATTTGTATCCTTGTATCCTAGTATTTGGAGAAAGAAAATTGTCTTAAACTTTTAACTTTGCAAGAAACATTTATGAAAAGAGAATTCTGCTTTACTATCACATATTTTTCAATATATTTTAATAATTTGACTATTTTCAAGTAGTTTCAACATAACTCCATTCTCTGTAATGGAGTTCTCAAAGAGCTGTAAATGAAAGGACATTAACATTGTCCTGGGTCCAATACAGAAGTTAAAAGAAATCAACTTTTTAGATAAAAAAATATTGAAGTTGAACTTTGAGGACTTTATCTGCATTTCTTCATAAAATGTGCATTTTGCAAGATTTAACTTTTATATTTATTGATTTTGAAACAGGTGGAGATTGAGGCAGGAATTGACCCGATATGTGCATCACAAGGTCAACCTTTTACAAATGGAGTAAGTCTACAGCTGTCATTTTAAAGTTGAACTTGTTGACTGTAAGATACAGCAGCATGCAGAGTATGAAAGATATGAGCTCATTACAGAAGACAGAAATGAATTTGAGCGACTTTGGGGATAAGTGTTTAATTGAAGTAATCCAAAAGGTAATGTATTAAAAGCCGTCAGATTATGTTTATATTTTGGTACTTTATGGATTAGGGTAGTTACATTTCTCATATACTAATTTGTCCTGGAACACTTGAACCACTGGTCTTTGATTATAAAGACTAATACAATTCAGTATTTAAAAATAGTCTTTATTGATTTTGCAATTTGTTAATTGTGTGTCCTTATCATTATAACAACCTTAAAATGTTTACATGCTCATAAATTACAAACAAAACAAAAAAACTCTGAAACTGTAAAACGCTGAAAGGTTAAAATCAGAGCCTTGAAATACTGGCTACTTCAGCTGCAGCTATAAAAAGATGAAAAAGCCTAAACTTGCAGAGGTAAAAAACTACCAAGGGTATTGCGGAAGGATGTCTCTGGTAAAAAGCTGAGAAGACACTGAGACTGTGTCAAATATTGAAACTCTGAACTTTGAGTTTCCTTTAATTAATTTCACTGGGTAAGTTACCCAGCATGCATTTCATGAGAAAGAGTTAAGAGCACAAAGACGGTTTATATCTCACCCACACAAACTCCAGGTATTAGTGCTTTGTGCAACATTCAGGGATGACGCTAAGGGTCTTCAAACAGCCAATTAGCAGACAAGTAATCAGTCAATATTGTAGCTTCTCTTCTTTGCGACTTCTTCTTCTTTGTCCTTTAGTGACCCCAACAAATATGCAGCAAAGCGCTCCATGATTAAAGAATTAGAACACTCCTCTTAGACAAAACTAAATGATTCACTGAAAATCTTTGACCCTCTTCTGACTATAGATTCAGTGTTTAGAATCACCAATAACCAGTGTTAATGCAAGGTGTCAATGCTACCAATGTGTCTTTACATTCGATACAATAGAATGACATGAGCTACTGGAGAATAAGATAAGACTGAAATCATTATTAGCATTAGAGTCATGTGAGTGCTAACCTAATTATTATTACATCAATTTTATATAGCGCTTTACCAGGGACGGAAAGACGCTATCATAATCAATTATTTATTCACTCCACAGTCACACACTGGTGGTGGAAAGCTACATCTGTAGCCACAGCTGCCCTGGGTCAGACTGACAGACCGCGCCTACGGACTCTCCAACCATCACCAAATACATTCACTAAACATTCTTACACATTTTAACACCAGAGCCAAAGACACTGGAGACAAGGGGGGTTAAGTGTCTTGCCTAAGGACACAACAACAGTATGAAGTGTGGGGAGAGCGGGAATTTAACCGCCTACCTACCGGTTGAAAGACGACCGCTCTGGCCCTGAGCCACTGCACCCCAACGCCCCAATCCTTATTACTCATGATAAAAAAGTATTTAACATTGAATAATACTCGCTATGTTCCTTAGACTTGGTCATAGTATGTTGTAGTGCAGCCCAGACTCAATCATCGCCAAATTCAAACATTACAAGAAAGATTTACAAAAACAACCGGGGACCTCAGGGAGTACATAATTTTCTTGGAAGTTCACCACGTGTATTCATGTCTAGACTAATTCTTAGTATGTAGTACCTTTATGATGGATACCGTGGGTCATAATGGTCTGGAGCCTATCCCAGCTTCTTTGGGCATGAGTTGTGGTATAACTTGGTCAAACACCTGTTTAATCACATGACTAAAGTAGATAAAGGTCAAGTTAAAAGATTTTCCACAGAACAAGAATCACATAATCAATAAACAGATTACGACAACCATTCCCACTCACATTCACAATGGGTCATTTAGAGTCACCTATTCACCACAAATAGCCACATCTGACTGGATGAGGGAAGAAGTCAGAGAGAACCCATCATGGCACAGGAAGGATATTCTGACTCCACGTAGAAAGGCCCAGAAGTCAGATCTATGACCTTCATGCTGTGAGACAGATCATAATAATCTTCAACATATTTACCTTTCCATCTCATGCACACTCGGAAGACATATTAATCCCAGTATAAAGATTAGAGCTGGACAAAGTGATCAGAACAAAAGATCCATTGATATGCAAGGTCTAAACCTATGAGAAAAAAAAAGAATTTTAGTAACACCTTTGTACTGGTGTCAGGAGGCCTTGAGCAAACATCAAACACTGGCCCGTCTGAAAAAGCACAAAGTGTCGGCCAGTCTTGAAAGAAAGTTGCTCAGAGGGCTTCACAGCACTTCGATCGTCAGTCAAGCTTTTTCTTTTTTTCTTAGCTTTTCTTCTGCAAAAGCTCAAAGTTAAGAAGGGTCCTAAAGTGTCTGCGTGAAACTGAGGAGTAAGACAGTGTCATGGCCACCATTAATCCTAATTAGCGGAGAACATGACAGCAGCATATGGGTGTCTCTACTCCGAGCG
Source organism: Perccottus glenii (assembly GCA_024416835.2). NCBI lineage: Eukaryota > Metazoa > Chordata > Actinopteri > Gobiiformes > Odontobutidae > Perccottus > Perccottus glenii. Next base: position 8,651,788 of record CM044565.2, on the reverse strand, counting down.
CCAGACGGCTGCTCTCCCAATCATGTTTCTGTCACTAATAGAGATGCCAAGATGAGGGAAATAAAAATTCAAACTCTCAAAGATGTTTCAGTCTCCGTTCTCTCCGGGAAAGATGGATTGATCTTGAGCAGAAGGTAGACAATGTAAAAGCATTCTGTTGAGTCTGCTGGAATGGGAGCTTGACCTCAAAATACCGCTGTGTGCTTGAACAACAAAAACATCAACATTAAGACAAGCCTGAGGATTGATATGAAATTATCTTAACATTAAAATGCTTGACCTACAAAATGCTCTATTGCTCAGAAACATTTGTATTAAAGCTTTTAGGCAAGATTGGCTAAAGGCTGCTGGCAAGTCTCAGCTCAGCCTCCTATTGGAATTTATAATCAATGATTTCATTGGGCTGCCTCATAATCAAATAAGAGGCTACATGTTTACTGTAAGTTTGATTTGACCGCTTTATGATTTTAGCAGTGCTCCAGATTAATACAAAATTTGCATGCATGAGTTGTACTGGGGACTTCTGTTAGGATCATAAGCAATGTTTACACTAATGCACTGCAGAAAAATGTTGCAGTCGCACTTTTGCTGATGAATGAGTAATTAGGAATGACAAAATCACATATTGTAGTTTTCAAATGACGTGACGAACAGAAACACTTCGAAGACTACCAACCTCACAATCGTCTGACCAAAGGTTCCAACAAAATGAAGTCTGTCATATTGAATTACGCTACAACCTAACCTGACTCTACCAGATAGAACTGCTCCACAGAACATACATAGTCTGCTCGATAGTATCATCTGAGGGGGCTCCCGTTGAAAGCATTTCCAAATGAGCAGGTACTTTAAAGGAATTGGATTTATCAACCGCAGTTTTATCCAATCAGAGTAGCTCCATGATGTTTACGTTCGTTTTAGCCAGAATCTAGCAGCAGCTCAAGGTTAGCAACAACCTACATTAAATAACCTGAGTACAATATCTTTTCAAAGCAGTGATAGAAAAATGTCAAACTGTAAGAGGTATCGAGACAATTCCCAAATATTTTCAAATTGAAAAGGTAAAACGTGTAATATGTTTCTGGTTCAACCTCAGTGAAGGGCTCTGAGTTGGGGAAAAAAGTCAGCCAATAAGATAAGCTGTTTGTTGTTATTTCTGAGCAGACTGCAGGAGGCCAAATGTCTGGCTGTCAATACATTTACTTGAGCTAAAGTGTATTATTGATGGTGATCGCACATAAATGCCAACCCTGCATTCAGGACGAGGAGGTTCTGTTCACTGAATACTTGTTGTTATACACTTCTATCTCTGTTTACATCTCATCTGCTGATTTACACCACACAAATTCTTATTGAGTGCAATGTAAGAATAGAGCTCAGTTGATAATGAGGCTCTTTATAAAGCTATACGACTGTGTTGTTGACTCACTCCCATTGTGTGGCAGCGGAGTTATTATGATTTACGATAATGAGCTGCAGTCTATAGAGCTGATCCTAAGAGTGATATAGTGTTTTAATATGGCTTATGAGATGTGCATCATGTCGGTAAACATCAGGTAGTGCGCCCATACCACCTTCACTCTCATGTTTCTCCCTCCCCCTCCACTTGAAGGCCCGGCCGATATCCTCTAAGTCTAATCTCAGACGTTACTTCTTACATCAAAAGCCTGTCAGCCTCGCACATGAAAGCCTTGTTTTTCCTGCCGTTGTTGAGCTTGAAGCGATCCATGGAGCTTTCATTTTTATTCTCCTGACATTTGAGGCGCCGCCATCTTCCATTCTTGAGTCTGTAAGTTAATACACAGAACTTTAAGTGTTTTCTCTGGGTGTAAATGCATTTAAATGTATTCCCCTTTATGTGTCCTTTTGACTCCAAACAACAATACAGCTCTGAAGTCTGAACTTAGGCATCGCAAACAAAAGCTCACAATCAATCAGGCAAATAGCGCACAGCAGCCAATCAGCTTTGATGTACGGCTCTTTCGATATAACCGTCAGCATTCAAAGGCCATCTTTGTTTGCCCGACAGACTTGACGCTCTCCTTCACTCTCACTTCAATAGCAACTGTAAACAAGATCTGGCTTTGTGGGACTTTCTCCTAGCGTTTTCTCGTGTATGAGGGACTGACGCTGGCACAAAGCAGACTGAGTGTGAAATACCTCTCAGTCTAGGTAAGGTCTGTTTCATAAATGTGTGGAGACTTTTACATAGTGTATTTTGAAGGGAATGCAGTTTTAAAGTACTTCATTTTTAAGTTTGCCTTTACAAAAGCGGTGCAATGTTTAATATAACAGGCTAATGTGGCGCATCTGATGAACAGGTGCTTTATAACAACCAGCTTGGTTTGACTGCAACTGAAAACTATAAAATGTGTCTAAATCTAGCATGTTTGCATGGTGGACTAAATATATGTTGAGTTGTGTGCATTGTCTTATATTAAATACATTAGGCACCATGAGCTGCAGGAGCGTTCTGGCAATAGAAGTCAAGCTAATTGCAATACATTTTTAAAGAAAGACACTGGCACTGGCCACCAAAAATCACAACTTCTGCATTAACAAGCTGGCAAAACCAACTGACTATGTGAGTGCTGTCAGTGAATGGGCAGAGACGTTTAGATGGTTTTAGAATCTATGCTTCCTCATTAAAGAGAATTTAGTACACGCATGGCTAAAGCAGCACAACCTGTATTAAAGTAAAATCAACCTCACCATTGTAGATCTCATTATTTATGATAATATGCATTGGCTTGGGGGTGAATTTGTGTATATATATATATATATATATATATAATTTGTATATTTAGCTTCTTATTCCAATTGCTATAGTAACCAACGCAGCAGTCAACATACTTTAAAAGAACTAAAGCATCATCAGTGGGATATTACCTGTTAGACAATCATGAAGTGACTGCTGCTTTGGTTTATAACAGTGGGACCCATTACTTTAGGTCTAGTTGTGTGTAAGCCTTAACAGTTTATGGAAGGATTTGCTTAAGTTGGTTGGCTCTGTTGTGGTTTCCTATATGACTTTGTCAGTTCTACTGTATATCATTGTGGAGGATTTTTAGCCCATGTTTCTTTTCAACAATGCTTTAATTTAACAACTTTTTCGGACAATTTACTTATAAACACAACATTCTTCTGCCTAAACCAAGAACACTCCTAATGAAATCTTGTTCATTGTTTGATGCAAACCCAGGTCCCTGTGAGAAAGTCTACCCACCACCTCAAAACATGTTTTGGTTGATCCCCATGAGTCCAACAGTGACTCATGGGGATAAATAAGAGGCTTACCTTCTGCGTCGATAGGACCTTACGCTTGTATTTCACGCCTTCAGATGAAAGTGTTGCATGGTAGTTAATCTTTGATGCATGATACATTTAAAAGTAATGATCAAGTTTTATTCTTATTTTTGCCCAAACACATCTTATATCGAGGCTCTTGTCTGACTTTGATGATGGGTTGTTTCTCCGGCAGCACATTGTTTTGTACTCTCCTCCAACAGAAGGCGCAGTAATAAATCATGTGTTGCATACAAAAGTATCCTAATAGCTCACATCTTTTCCAATATTGAGAGGCCCGCGTCTGAATCAGAATGTCGACAACCGGCTTTTGTTTGCCTCTCTTTCAAATCAATGTTTTGCACAACATTGATTTGATATTCAGGTAGATTTCTCCACTCTTTCTTTACCTTCACTCTCGCAATTCATATTTCATTAGTGGCTCAAGAGGCTGCCTTTCCATATAGAACAACCTTGAAGAAAAACTGGCCTTAAGCTATTAAATAATAAGGATAATAATCAAGGACGGAACAGCATTAACACAGCAACTAAGATTCATCCTCCACATTAAATGCTTGTGGTTGGCTCACTCGAGAAGTAGGGCACTGCGCAACTGAGACACAGATCATTATCTGGCTGTAAAAGAATGAGTTGGAAATGTTTTGAGCAATTTAAACATGCCAAAGCTCCTTTTATGTCAGTTCTTCTGCACAGCGACAATGTAGTGTTCATCCTCTTCGTTGCATGTCCTTTTAAAGCCTGCAAAAAGTGCTGTATATCTGGGTCCGGGCCTAACACACCTTACAATGGCTCCTCTGACACATTAAAATATGCATTTATTGTTGTATTGATGGGAGAAAAGCACACAGATTTTGAAGAGGGGTTGTTGATACATCTGTCATTTCTTGAATCAGTTTACAGGCCTGTGCGCCAAGTGACGAATGATCCATTTGGCAGGACACATTAACATATTGAACACGCGGACTATCGAGCCAAGGGATTACTGCGGTGCAATCCCTGGATGGATCCGATCGGAGGGTATTAAAAATGAAATAAGGAATCTTCCCAGCTTTGTAGAGGCTGCCTCGGTGCCTCTGCAGATGATTTAGCAGACTTAACAAAGCCACTGATCCTGCACAGATAAGTCTCCTCTCTTTAACTAGCACCCCCTCTTTTTATCCGCTGTACTCACATGTACACAAAGAGACGCAGCTCTATCAGGCAGCACAAATGAAGCCTTCCACCTTTGGGCTCATCTCTGGCTGAATTCTTATTTCTGCTGAACCATAGTAGGTTTCACTTACAGGATGTGAGATCTGTGTCGACTGGAGCCTAAGGGGAGTTTTCAGTTAAAAATGGATTAAACTCAAGTAAAAATTTTAAATCCATATATGAGTGAAGGTTGAAGCCCCCAGTTTGGGTTCAGTGTAAAGAAAAGTATCTGTAGCCACAGCAGATTTTGTTGTGCAATGCAGAAGTATTTTGTTCTTGAGTACACTTTTTTACTCAGTACTTTACTGATTGTCCTTCTATTTCTACTCGAGTAATAGTCTTTTATAGTAACTGTAATTTTACTAAAATACAGATAGTTTTGTATTTTTCTCATCTCAGTGTGTAAATTTTAAGGCCTAGGCATGCACAGGTTAAACTTTAAGACCTTTAGACTTTTTGTGTCAGAAGGAGGACAACTTCTTACATCCCTCTGAACCAATCTCTCTGGCCAGATGATTTTGAAAATTAACATCCAGTGAAAGATAAACCCATCTCTAACTAGAAATATGCTATTCATGCGTGTCTGCGTAACATGCATACTTTGACTCTGAACTGCACCTGTCCAAGTTCGTTCACACATCCTGCCTTGGGAGTGTGCAACCATGGGTAAGGGTCTGAGCATCAATTCAGTCATTCACTCTTTAATTTCAGAGTTCAACACATTTATAGCAATATTTTTAATGAATAGAGAAGTCTTTTAACATACAGTATAAGTATACACAGTGATCCAGTCTTTGTGCTACGTAGCTCTGAGAAGGTGGACTCATGAAGCAGTTTACTCTTTTTACTTTCCATAATAGCTTCTGGTTAAGGTGGTGTGGGTCTGAGGCTGCAAATAATCTACAACAAACTGACGGTGAATGATTGTAGACACATAAAGGAGTCAGAGGCAGGAAAGTTCAATTCAAAATCATGCCACAAAAGTCTGTGTGGCACGAGTTCACCCGTGTAGTCTCCTGAGTTCTGTGAAAATAATCGAAGGTCTCATATGTACATGTATCCGCATATTGTCCAGTGTCTGTGTTACTCCTCTCAAGCCTCACGCGCACAAGCAATACATTGGCACTCAGCTTATCTCAGATGTGGTGTGTAATAACGCGTGGTGCGGCTGCATGAATCCGTCCACCTCCTCCACAGCGCTCCGTCAAGACATCACACTTACACTGAGTTTAACATCTATCGTTTAATTGAAGATAAGACAGCTGCTTGTTAAGCATCAATTGCACTTTGTAAAATGTACCAAATGAGCTCTGGACCACAGTTTACCACTTATTATTCTATCTTTGTGACAAAAAGTGCATTGATCGCTCAAGGCAATCAGGTAATGTGGACGGAAAATACTGGGACATCATTTCTTTAACACAAGAAATAGAAACTATACACAACACTTATAGCTATATATTCTTTTCATAACATTATATACAATACTTCAGCGCTTCTAACATTCTTGTATAGTGAGTTCAGATACATTTTCAATTTTATTAAAGAGATAATTAATACAACAGAGGCTTTAATACTAACTGGGGGAAATAGAGGACAGGAAACTGCAGCACACTTATTCTCAACCTAAAAAACTGCAACTCAAGCATTTAGTATCATATTACGTTGAGGCTGTTTGGAACAAAATGTGGTTGGTGTTATATAAGCACAGCATAAAGCTCCAGGCGGCTCCTTCACCACCTCTCCACCTCAGCCGAGTCCGGGTTAGGATCAGCATGTATGAGTAATGTCTTGGTCACAGATCTACAAAGACTACACCACTTACAACCAGAAAGGAAATATTTCTGATTTAGGGATGCATAAACTTCCTTTCAAAAAAATATGAGTATACAGTCAATAAAGCATGATTTACCTGAATAATTAAAGTCAGTTATGTTGGAGAACACAAGTAGTTTCAGAACAGTAGTGCAAAACCTAATGAGCAAATTGACGTGTACATTTCACATAGACATAATGTAGCTATAACACAACATAACGGATTGCATTAGAAAACATAAAAGTTAACTAAATATCATGTTAAGTAAAATGTATAAAAAGGTGATTATATTTTGGATTTTTTTTATTATTGCATGCAAATGGAAAAGATTTTTGACAAGTTCAATAACAAAAGAACCCTAATGCAAACCCAAACAAAGTTTCAGGGCTCAAAACCAGAGATTATTAAGAATCAATAAAAATATTTAGAGATGCAGGTGAACGAGAATGAAGAGAATGAAAACATTGTATGAAGATGAGGCAGGTAAAAGCAGACAAGTAGCAGGTTTACACAAGGAACAATATTACAGGTATTACAGAGCAGAGTAAATTGAGTCAACTGAGTCAACACAAAAATAGCATATAGCTCAATCAATAAACAATTGCACAAATAACAATCCATTTTTTTTATTGGATTTAACTTATCAAATCTAATCCCCCTTCTGGAGAAGTGTAATGAGTCATGTGCTTGTCCTCGATCTGTGTGGTTCAGCTAACTTGCTTTGGATTTGGCAAAACACTTGTGTCTTTAGTGACCGGCAGAAGTATGGTTCCATCACAGTCTAGTTTGGTTCCATCACAGTGTGGTTTGGTTCCATCACAGTGTGGTTTGGTTCCATCACAGTGTGGTTTGGTCCAATCACAGTATGGTTTGGTTCCATCACAGTGTGGTTTGGTTGCATCACAGTCTAGTTTGGTTCCATCACAGTGTGGTTTGGTTCCCTCACAGTGATTTGGTTCCATCACAGTGTGGTTTGTTTCCATCACAGTGTGGTTTGGTTCCATCACAGTGTAGTTTGTTCAATCACAGTCTAGTTTGGTTCCATCACAGTGTGGTTTGGTTCCATCACAGTTTGGCTTGGTTGCATCACAGTGTGGTTTGGTTCAATCACAGTGATTTGGTTCCATCACAGTGTGGTTTGGTTCAATCACAGTGTGGTTTGGTTCCATTTCAGTGTGGTTTGATTCAATCACAGTATGGTTTGGTTCCCTCACAGTGTAGTTTGTTCAATCACAGTCTAGTTTGGTTCCATCACAGTGTGGTTTGGTTCCATCACAGTTTGGCTTGGTTGCATCACAGTGTGGTTTGGTTCAATCACAGTGATTTGGTTCCATCACAGTGTGGTTTGGTTCAATCACAGTGTGGTTTGGTTCCATCACAGTGTGGTTTGGTTCAATCACAGTGTGGTTTGGTCCAATCACAGTATGATTTGGTTCCATCACAGTATGGTTTGGTTCCATCACAGTATGGTTTGGTTCCATCACAGTGGGGTTTGGTTGCATCACAGTGTGGTTTGGTTGCATCATAGTGTGGTTTGGTTCAATCACAGTTTGGTTTGGTTCAATCACAGTATGATTTGGTTCCATCACAGTATGGTTTGGTTCAATCACAGTATGGTTTGGTTGCATCACAGTGTGGTTTGGTTGCATCATAGTGTGGTTTGGTTCAATCACAGTATGATTTGGTTCCATCACAGTATGGTTTGGTTCCATCACAGTATGGTTTGGTTCCATCACAGTGTGGTTTGGTTCCATCACAGTATGGTTTGGTTCCATCACAGTATGGTTTTGTTCCATCACAGAGTGGTTTGGTTCAATCACAGTTTGGTTTGGTTCAATCACAGTTTGGTTTGGTTCCATCTCAGTGTGGTTTGGTTGCATCACCGTGTGGTTTGGTTCAATCACAGTGTGGTTTGGTTCAATCACAGTGTGGTTTGGTTGCATCAGAGTTTGGTTTGGTTCCATCACAGTGTGGTTTGGTTGCATCACCGTGTGGTTTGGTTCAATCACAGTTTGGTTTGGTTCAATCACAGTTTGGTTTGGTTCCATCTCAGTGTGGTTTGGTTCAATCACAGTGTGGTTTGGTTGCATCACAGTGTGGTTTGGTTCAATCACAGTCTGGTTTGGTTCAATCACAGTCTGGTTTGGTTCAATCACAGTGTGGTTTGGTTTAATCACAGTTTGGTTTGGTTGCATCACAGTGTGGTTTGGTTCCATCACAGTATGGTTTGGTTGCATCACAGTATGGTTTGGTTGCATCACACTATGGTTTGGTTCCATCACAGTATGGTTTGGTTGCATCACAGTGTGGTTTGGTTGCATCATAGTGTGGTTTGGTTCAATCACAGTTTGGTTTGGATCAATCACAGTATGATTTGGTTCCATCACAGTATGGTTTGGTTCCATCACAGTATGGTTTGGTTCCATCACAGTGTGGTTTGGTTCCATCACAGTATGGTTTGGTTCCATCACAGTATGGTTTTGTTCCATCACAGAGTGGTTTGGTTCAATCACAGTTTGGTTTGGTTCCATCACAGTATGGTTTGGTTCCATCACAGTGTGGTTTGGTTCCATCACAGTATGATTTGGTTCCATCACAGTATGGTTTGGTTCCATCACAGTATGGTTTGGTTCCATCACAGAGTGGTTTGGTTCAATCACAGTTTGGTTTGGTTCCATCACAGTATGGTTTGGTTCAATCACAGTTTGGTTTGGTTCCATCACAGTATGATTTGGTTCCATCACAGTATGGTTTGGTTCCATCACAGTGTGGTTTGGTTCCATCACAGTATGGTTTGGTTCCATCACAGTATGGTTTTGTTCCATCACAGAGTGGTTTGGTTCAATCACAGTTTGGTTTTGTTCCATCACAGTTTGGCTTGGTACAATCACATTGTGGTTTGGTTGCATCACAGTGTGGTTTGGTTGCATCACAGTGTGGCTCGGTTCTATGGCCAATTTTAAGTTAGCTCACAACAGCACTCTGTAAGTACCACTGGAAGCCAATACATAACACTGAGATGAATTAAGCCATGTATTGTTGCAGCCTTTACAACACTTTCTTTTACATTCACTTCACTGCCATTCCCTGGTGTCTTGTTTCACTTTGAGGCCCATCACAACTCTACAGTATCCTCGCAGTCCAGCCAAGTACATGCCATGGCTAAAAATGGACTCCCTCAACCAACATTTACAAATTACAGCAGTTGCAAAGGACATTGCTCATATGTGCAGTTCCCATGATTGTATTGCCCTTTGATTAAAACGTGTATTACAGCGGACTGTGGTGTGGAGAACTGCCTCAGAAGAGCAGTTTTACATTAGTCACCCACAGCCCCCCTGTATCAAACTCTTCCTTAGTTATTAAGCGGTGGAGATATTGGCCCAGTAGGAAATTATAAATTCTCTGCGAGTGCTGATAACCATCTTATTTCAGTGTCTTCATGATAGGCAAAATGCAGAATCGCCATTTGTCGTTCTCTCAGTAAAAAGGCTGAGACGGATCGTGTCATTTTTTAGATGATAAACTTGTTTAATTTCACTTTACTTGACACCGCGCTGCGAATATGCATGAGTGAATATGCATTATTAAAATGGCCTGTTCGGGCAGCCCTAATGCAATAAGGAGAGGGCTCCTCTGTGTTAATCTTTCAGACGCTGCCTGCTGCTGACAGTGCATGTAGCAGAAGTCTGAGGCTATGTTCACATCTTATTTCATAGTCGAGCACTCTCAACTGTTTCAAACGCAGGAAATCCCCGTCATTTTAATGCACAGAATATTTAGAGATCACTGCACAGTCTAAAGATTCAAGATTCACAGTCTAAAGATTAACTGTTTGTTGAACGTTTCTTTGTGCTACTTTCACACACTTTTCAATCAGGCCAAATGAAAAGTGTGTGAAAGTAGCACAAAGAAATGACACATCAATCAATAATCAATAAGGATTGCACTTTGCTTAATGTCAGGTCTGTCTTGCAAGTACTTGGTAACATGACTATACCAAGAAGATTTTTCAGCATTAGTTTTATTTCTCTTTTCTCCAATGTGTCCTATTCATTACATGTGTTTACCTTCCAAAAATATAAAAAGTAAAGCCATTTTACATCAAGCAAGTTGCCATGTCAACACGTCAATCAGTTTAAATATCGAACAGCTGCCCTGTTTTTGAGAATTAACACAAGAGGTTAAAGATGAGTTTTTAACCTCAAGCCATCCCTCTGCTCAACTCTAAGCCTAAGTTTTAATTGCACAATTTCTATTAATTTTATTTTATTTTTGCAGCCATAATAAAAGGACTTTACCAAACACAAATACACACAAAATCTGAGCTAAAATTTCTTGTTTTCTAAGTGATTTAAGAACAGTTAATAAAATATCTATCTCCCAAACAACCGCAGCAGATCCAGTTTGATCAGCGCAGCAGCAGCTATAGTCTATAAAGCAGAAGTGAGTTTAAAGCATATGGTCGGACAGTAAATGCAGAAATGAAATTACACTCTATATCTTCCGCGGCTCTGTGTTATATCAGGGTTTGAGCTACCTCCTCATTATGCAAAAGAGGTTTCATCAGCACATTTGGAGAATTTATTGGATTTGTGGTAAACTTGAAGTGTCAAAGCAATCTGTGGAATGTAAATCCGATTTTAACTCCTGTTAAATTGAATATTGCACACGTTCATAGAGAGCACACTTTTGCTATATCCACACTAATGACTTTCCATTTAAAAAAGCGTTGTAGAATGAGACAATTACAATCCACGCTATCACTTTTTAAATGATAGTGCATTCTAATAAGACGGAGACGCGTGTTGCAATTTGGAATTAAATGTAGTCTACGGTTTTGTGTTGTTTTAATTTGGTAACTGATAGGAGCTGACTAGGCAGTGAACATAGTAACTGTCATAATTTATTCTCAAGTAATTGTGTATGCTGTATTCAAAGGATGCCTGCACAAGTCAGGAAAGAAATTAATTAAAAATGCTGCTCAACTTTGCAACTTTACGCCTTATCCACTGTATCAACATGGAAATAGTTTCATTAATTTCTAAATTGCATATCAACTTCTCTATTACAGCCTAAATAAGATTGACAGGGACTGTTTTGGACAATATTTGAGCATTACCAGTCAGAAATTAGTTAAATTTGCAGGGTTTAAGGTTAAGGTTTGAGTTGACAAAAGAAGAGGTTAGTGAAGATAGAAGTGATGGTGATTTCACATTGAACAAAAAAATAATAAATAGCTGAAACCTTGCATGAATTTAATTTTTTTAAATTATGTTCGTTTGGCCTTTTTTCAACAGAGACAGTAGATTGACAAGAAAGGGTGAGAGAGAGGGGAATGGCATTGAGCATAAGACTCAATGAGATTAGAACTCTGGTCGTATTTGGCTTGTGCTCTACCAACTGGGCTAGGAATACCCCATGCATGAATGTTTGCTAAAAAAAACAAAAACGTGATTATGCTTCTACTCCAGCGGTGTTTGGAAAACCAAACCCTTGGAAACTGTGACCACCTGTGGACCATGTCTTGGTTTAACATATAGTTAATCACAATCGTTTCATCTGACACCAAATCTAAATGATTGATTACTGTGGACACTGTGACAATACAGCAAATGTGCAATTGTAAATGAAGCCATATTGGGTTGACATAAACTGACATAGGCTATCATCCCCAGTGTGTTTATCAATGTCTTAACAGCCTCCGAAACAGACACACCACAGGCAGATACGTATATGACTACAGCCCTAATAAACGTTTATCTGAATTGCTATTGTCACGCCTCATTAATCGTCACTACATTCACTGAACAGTTGAGTACAGCTGGCTCTGGTTTGGTGGAGCCAGAGCACAGTCCCCGGCGAGGCCCTGGAGCGAGCCCAGCGTCCAGAGGGAAGCACACATCAATAACAGTAAGCCAATTAAAATCACTCTTCATTTAAGCTGTGATCTCTATTGATTAGCCTTTCAATTCCCATCCGTCACAGCGGCAGACTGCCCTGAGGCTCTGGGTTCTACTCTCAGTGTACTCCACTGTGTTCAGCAGCTCCTCTGCACAGGCAAAGAGTCCTCAGACACACTTTGATGTAGTCATATAGAGTTGGAAAATGAACATGATATTTGCTCAAGTCAAAAAAAGAACTAGCTGAGACATTAGCCGAAGGGTATAATCAAACATTCCATGTGTTTTTATCCATATTATTCATTCTGTCTTAGAGTTAGCTTTACTGCTAAGCTCCAGCTGAATAAACTCAAGAAAAGCAAACGGAGGAAGGAAAACGGATATTTGTGGGGATTAGAAATACATTAGACACACTTTTTTTTAAATATTTTGAATGCATTTGAAGTTTCTGCTGTTTGCACCGACACTATATTAATAATAACATGTCTCTATATGACCTTCTCCAGTCTGATTAGTCCGTTTCTCTGGGAAAACTGTAAAATGAGTCTTTGAAAAGACAACACATCCACCAAATTAAAGGTTGATGTTAGAAATTATGGGCTGGACAGGTGTTCTAGACTCAGAGCTGTCATATTATCAGATGCTGTGTATTTTATAGTATATGCTAGTAACTTAGTTTGACGATTTCTGAACTAAAGAATGTCTCGAACTTCTCATAACCAAGTGTTGTTCCCACCTAAAGATACTGCAATACTTCCTTTAGATGGGTCAAATTTTTACTTTACATATCTACAATTATTAATGTAGCTCCGTATTTACAACTGTTATTCATCACAGAAATACTTACAAACCAATGTGGAGCTGACAGTGCATAATATTTAAAGAAGTGCTATACGTTGATTGACATTGGCTACGAACCCATCACTGCAGTCAATAAATTAGACCCGCCCTACTCGCTGAAATAACCAATAGCAGTTGAGCAGACCATCCATCCAGCCCATAAAATGCCATGTACAAAAGAGACACACCTGTTGTCAGAACAACAGTAAACAAAGCGACAGAGGAAAAAAAAGAAAGAGAAGTAATAATTTAGAAGGCACTGAGCAGTTCCTTGAGGCATAAGTAATGCTTAATGAAAGCACAATTAAGACTGAACCTCCAGTTCAGACCAAAGACTGACTTAAATTTAAAAAGAACTGAGTAAAAAGAGCAACACTTTTATCACCAGCCACCAGGGCTTTACGTCTCAGAAGCATGAAAGCATACTCATTCATTTGTAAGTTGCATGCTGTTGACCTAAAACCAAAATTTACCAAAATACAATTCATCATATCATTGCCATTATATTGACCACATAAAAGTGAGCTTGACTTAGTTAAAAAAGTGATGAATTTTAATAGATTATTTGACTATGATCAGCTTAAGCTCTATTTAAATATGTATTAGCCTCAAGAGAGCTAATACTTAAACATTAAAACATTAAATAGGCGGCACAGTGGCAGAGTGGTTAGCTCTCCTGCCTCACAGCAAGAAGGTCCTGGGTTCAACCCCATCCAAGGCAGGGTCTTTCTGTGTGGAGTTTGCATGTTCTCCCTGTGTCTGCGTAGGTTTCCTCCGGGTACTCCGGTTTCCCCTACCACCAAAAACATGTACAATAGTCCCCCCCCAAACACACATGGGGCCAGGTCATGTTTGTAAATGAGAATTGGTTCTCAAACAGTTTACCTGGATAAATAAAGGTTAAATAAAAATAAATAAAAGTGGGTTGTATTCTTGTTTTTGGCCTTTTTGGCAAATTCTGGTAGTTAAAAAGCAAATTGCAATCCCACACCTCATACTACATCTTTTTACAGCATGTGAACAGCTATGGTAGCCCAGCAGGGACATGATGCTGTCTATGAACAGTCCAAGTACATCTGATGTTGATTTATTTTCAAACTAAATTTACTTTGTTCATAAATGTCCAAATCTATCATGCAAACTTCCAACAGTAAAATCAGCAATCCAAATTATGATCATTTTTCTATGAGGATCCTTCACAGTGGATACATCTCTGACTAAAGTAAATAATTGACTTATGGAATCTTTTATCACAATCTTTGTATTCATAGTCAGGCTTTCATAAAATGTTTGTTTAACTGTTCATTTGGAAATGATGCACTGAAGCCAAATCCAATTCTTTGCAAACTTTATTCGACCTTCTCTCTGAAGCAGTTAATTCAATTCAATTTATTCAAACATTTTACTTTTTGATTAAATCATTTCAAGCTAATTATCATTATAATTGGGCCTTGATATGATTCTCAGTGCAGCATAGATTTAACAAAAGAACTTAAATCGGCATGAAGTTTTCTGTTCTTTTCTTTAATTAATGCACATTTTTTTACTTTGTTTTTGCAAACTCACCTCATTGATTGTTTGAAACTCTAATGAAAGTAAGAAGCTAGTGATTTGATTTATACTTTAATACCATTTTTTCTTCTGCAATGTATTAGACAAATTCTGGTCCTGAAAGTGCAGATTGCAATTCCACACCTAACACTCTTCAGAGCATGTGAACAGCTATGGTAGCCCTGCAAGGACATGCTTTATTCAGTTGAAGTTGGTCTGAAGCTGATTTTACTTAGATAAGACGGGAGAAGACCTCACAGTGTCATCTTGATACATCTTGTTCCTACAAATGCCCTAAGAGGACAATCTGAGCACTGCTGGAGGAGAAGCACACTTGTATTTATTTTTAAAAACATTCTTGCTAAAGGTTTATTAACTACAGTAAATTGATTCTTGATTGATTCATTCTTTGCTTTTTTTCCTCCTTTTTTTGTATGTTTATAGACAACACAAGGCTACATGGCTGCTGGCCTGCGCTAGGACAGGTATTTAATGTAATACCTTGATTTGTTGCAGAAGTGGTTGCAAACATAACCAGGTCATTTGTCAGTTAAAGTTCATCAAAGTGAACAAAGATTAGTTTCATCCGCCGTCCCGTGTCTTTTCATGATGAGTTCAGTGATGGTCCCAAATCAGTCACACACAGAGGGTGTGAAGGTCACAGATGACATCATCGTCATGGCCCCGCTTCTTCATTTCTTCTCCTTTTTTTGTTCTCCCTTTCTCGGGTCAGCGACAAACTGGACTTGAATTGTAAATGTGTGAGTAAAAGTGCAATCTGTGCGTCCATCCGCGCTGCGCCGTTACAGCCTTTTTTTCCTGCTTACTTTGTCTTTATAATGTCTTGTAAGCATACCTAAATGTTAATATTTCTCAATAATTCCTGTGCTTGCAGATGCATTTTGAGCCTGTTTTCTTGCCGACTCAAAGGCCTTGAACTGTCAGTGTCTTCCCCCTCGAGCACATACAGCGCACCAGATCAACTTTCTGCTTCAGCAGCTTTGATAATAATCTGACCTCACCTGTTTGGTTGACTTGGAGACTTATGATTTTTTTATTCTGCATCCTGCACAAACACCACAAAGCACTGCTGAGTATTCAACTGGATTAAACTGGAAAGTTCTGGGGTGTATGGTTTTCCTAATAGAGTAGT
The DNA here is from genome assembly GCA_024416835.2 of Perccottus glenii. Classification (NCBI taxonomy): domain Eukaryota; kingdom Metazoa; phylum Chordata; class Actinopteri; order Gobiiformes; family Odontobutidae; genus Perccottus; species Perccottus glenii. Next base: position 8,636,028 of record CM044565.2, on the reverse strand, counting down.
TACTGTAGATACGACAGAGCTGAGATAACATAGCCATGCCATAAAATTGCCATGTGCAGTAAGGCTTTTAGAGTATATGGTGCACTAGATGCTTGATGATCTTTTAAATGCTCAAACATTCCAACAAACTAAAGTCATGGAAAAAACTGCAACAAAACTGTAAATGTAGCCTTGCAATAAAAATGATCTAATTGTGGCTGAATGGAGGGGTTTCAAAGATGGGTTCTTCATGTTCTGAATATAGAAGCGGAGTGAGTGGAAAGTTATTTAGAAAAACAAATTGGAAATACTGTCATTTGTCCTTCATTATATTGTGCTTATGAAAATACTTTTATGTTCCTCAACTCCATAACTGCTGCATATTTAGAAAATTCAAAAGGTACACAATTTCAATGTCTGCGTCATGTTTGTCTCAGCTTCTCTGTGCTGCTCAAGGCAACGTCTATTAAAATAGTTTTCGATGTGGCTGTCCAGGCCGCTACTGTTCCTAAGACACAGTTACAACCTGGCTGTATGAATCGTTAAAAAGAAAAAATAGAATAAAAAGCTATTTATTTGTGACTAAAATGTAACTATGTAACAAGTGCACTTCAATGTAATCTGTAAATCAGTGGTGAGGTGTGTGCACGTGTGAGCAGCTGAGCTGGTCATTTATTTAATGGGGGAACACTGGTGGACAACAGGGACGGTGCCCTCTGACCAGGAGATCTTCACAACATTGTCTAATCAAGCCAAGTGGCACAATTTTTTGTTTTTGTCATAAAATTACCATCCATCTACTTGAGCACATTTCCTCAGCTCTGTTGACAGTGCCTTGTCTTCACAAAGACTTCTGTCTTTTGTGTTATTTGGTCCATTTTGAAAATTTAATTGTGAAGACGATACAGATCCGGCAAACTTAACAAAATGGATGATTAATTCTAAGGTCGTAAAGGATATGTTCACATCAGACTTTTGCACACAAAACTCTGGTTAGTTTGCTTGGAAAGTGCAGTTCATTTGGGCAGCTGGGGATGCACATTCAAACTCTAGTGGAGACTAGACTAGCGACCTCTTGTATCTCTGATAACAAGATCATGGTCTGCTTCTCAGTGAACCCTGTTTGTGGTGAGAAAGCAAAGTAGGCCAAATTCCATTCCAAATGTAGGAAAGAGAAACAAACATATTGTGAAAAGGTGGAATAATATCATGAATAGGGTTAAAGGTTAAAAGCTGACTGTGTCTTTACTTCTGTGTGAGATCAGGCAGTAATAAACCAAGTTACTCAAAATATGCCTGAAACTCAAAAAGCTCAAAGGCAGCTACGTCCAAATGGCATAATGTTATGTTTTGGACTCCAGCCATGTTTTGTGCAAATCACTGCCAATTAGCAATAAGAGCTGCCCAGAGATAGCACCTCCCTTTTTAATAGCATCCTCCGATAAAGAGCATTGGTGCAAACACACAAGAACACCACATCAAAAGGTCACAATGACAAGGTGACAAGCTGGTGATAACTGAACTTTGAGAGGACGGGGTCGCATCTAATTGGGTTTTGCTTCTTAGCTTAATGTGGAGTGTCAGAAAAGTCTACCTTGAAGCTCTATACATTGTTCTACACAGCTTTTATAAAATAAAAGCTGGAGGAAGGTTGCATGTGATTTATTCATAGTGGCATTTTGGAGAATGTGTGTACATGTGACAGACCTGAAGTAGGTTACTCCTTCACTAACACAGCCTGAAAGTCCTGGACGCAGCTGGCTCTCGCTCGGTCTTACTCCGCCTGCGGGCTGTTTCTGTATCATGCCTTGTGCTCCACGTTTACTGCTCTGACAAGGCTTCAGACGTGCCGAGTACACAGGAATTCCGTGCTGTTTTGAGGTAAACATTTACTACAGCTATTTAAAAAGCCACTCTCGCTTACTCCGGTCTTACTACCAGTGCTTCTGAAGGGAACTACAATTGGCAGTAAAGACTTTCATTTACTTTTACTATCTGCTTTTATTTCAGGTCTTATAAATCACACACCGCGGCCACATGTGGTGAATAAAAGTTGTCACATTGATGTGAAGCTTGGGTGCAGTGATAGTTTGGGTAATGGTGTTATATAGCATTGCTTTGGGGGTGCACATGATTGCTTCTATTTTTGAAATAGTGGGGTCTGTTTTGTTTAATCCTTGTACATTTTATACTGATGTTGACTGATGGAACAGCCTATACATGCTGAGTTTAGATGGATCAATAATATATATTTTTTTAAACAACAGACTATTTGCAAGCTTTAGTACGCAAGTTGAAAAATATATTTTTCATTCATGTAACTGTACGCTGCAGATGATAAGAATACAACAGGACAATAGTCTCTGTTATGTCCTTGTGTAATAAAGACAATTTTGTGTAAGACAATCAAGGAGTCAAGGTCATAGGGGTCTGTGCTTTGCTTTATTTTTTTCAAAACACACACAAAATATCTAAACAAAGTGGAGGGAGGAAGGCCGAAAAGTGCCAAATCAAAGAACCAAATATAACAAAACAGAGCCTAACTGAATAACTACTCTGAGAAATAAAACAGGAAACAAAAGGTCCTGGTCTAACTGATCTAAGAAAGTCTTTACTCAAAACATACAACCTATAAACCTAGTGGAACTAAACAGAAATTAACTACATGTTGATATTATGTAGGGTACCCACTCACCTGTCAACCTCCCAACCACAACAGGTCATTAACAAGCAAAGTCAAACAAAAAGAAAAACTAGGCAACTCATTGTCCTTCCTTTTAAAGCCTGATCATGGCACTGATTGGATAATCCACCACCTGCAGCAGCCAATCAGGGTGCATCAAACAGGTCCCACTCACAGCACCTGAGAGCAGAGAGTGGAAAAGGAAAGTCAGGAGCAGAGAGGCACAGAGAGATCTCTCCTGCATGGAACAGTCACTAAAAATGAGAGATTAAACATCAGATACATTAGAGTCAGTAAATAACTAAAACATTATTAACAACATTAATAGCAAAACCTGAAAAAAACAGCTATTTGAAAAAGTGGTTCTCCAAAATGGACCAACTACTGCTGGTTTGGGCTGGTTCCGAACCAGAACAGACACATTGCCCTGTCATAATGAAAGGGTCGAGATCAGACTTGAGATTATTTTTACTCATGACACAAAGCTGTTGGTCAAACTGGTGCAGACTAAAGACTTAGAGGTGTGCTCATAGGTTTACGTACGATCCCTGGCAGAATTTCTGATTGTTTGGCCATTTTTTAGAAAATATGAATGATAACACAAAAACATTTCTTTCACTCATAACTATGAGTGAAAGAAATGGTTGGGTAAAGCCGTTTACTGTCAAACAACTGTGTTTACTCATTTTAAATTATAATGACAACAGAAACTACCCAAATGATCCTGATCAAAAGTTTACATACCCTGGTGATTTTGGCCTGATAACATACACACAAGTGACACAAACAGGTTTGAATGGATACTAAAGGTAACTATCCTCACCTGTGACCTGTTTGTTTGTAATCAGTGTGTGTATAAAAGGTCAGTGAGTTTCTGGGCTCTTGACAAACCCTTGCATCTTTCATCCAGTGCTGCACTGATCGGGAAGGAAAGAAATACTAGTCTTAATCTAAAGTTACTGAAGGTGATTGCAATGCTGTGGTTATTATGGCTGTATTCTCTATTAAAACTGCTGGAGTAACAACACACAACAATGGAATTGGCCTCACTGTCTGTGATGTTCACTTTTTTTGATTATGCACAAAGTCTGAAGCTCAAATTTAGTCCCTTTCCAAATAAATATTTATGCTACATATACAATGACTGTTATACTGTAGGTCTTTATACCAGTACAGGAAATTAGATGCCAGTACTATAATCAGTCAGTAATATAATAATTCAAGATTTTACATTGGCTTTTGTAGCTTCTGTTTTTATGTACAGCCTAAATCTGCCATTCATTTAAGCTTGAGTACGGAGCAGGCTGGTGTTTGAACGGTGCTCGCAGGTCAGAGCAGCAGCCCTTATGCCAACAGATGTCACACGAGATGATGGTCCTCAACGAAGCAGAGGTTTCACCATGGCAACGGTGTGCCCGATGCCTTCCCGTGTGTGCCAGTGTGGCCCCTGGCAGCCCTTGAGCTGCCGCTCGTCGCCGTGGCAGCCCCGGTGTTCCAGGCCACCACATTGTTTGGCTCGTGATTAATTACCATCCCGATGAACTGTGAAGGCTCTAAAATGTCACCGGGACAGCACCGGCTGTCAGAGTGGGCAGGAGGGGAGGGGCGGCTCAGACATCTGGAAGGGTATGGAGACTCTCACTACCTCCTCAAGGAAAGAACTCATTACCTTAGCCACTGACAGTTGATCCTAGGGAACCACATTTTCAAAAGCTTTTCACAACTGTATAACCTTTTAAACTATAATTTATGTAAACATTAATTATTATTATTATTATTATTATTATTATTATTATTATTATTATTATTATTATTAACTTCTCTGAGATTGGACCCAGCTGAAGCAACCTGTAAAAATTGCAAAAATATTCACATCTTAATAGAAGAACTTGATTGGAGTTCTCTATGTGTTAAAGGGTAAAAAGCTTAATTGAAATTTGTAAAAAAAATAAATAAAAAGGATTAATGCTAGCAAGAGGCACAGCACAGACATTTAATGGCACTGATATACCACTTAGATGACACGGGTTGTTGGGGAGGGTGTGGCAGAAGGAGCATATCAGACATCTGGAAGGGTACACTAGCCCTGACCCTCTTTATTATATGCATGGCATGGTAGAGCACTCTCGCAAAAAGTCCCTTTCCCGTGACAGGAAGGTTCCAGGAGGTTTGTGTCCAGCTGAGAGTACTGTATCAGTCTGATAGACATGATTCTACTGATCTCATGTGTAAGAATCATCTATAACAAAGACTTAACATTTACAACTTTTACCATCGGCTTCTTTGTCCCTCCAAAGTTAAACACAGGCCCACAAAATGCACATCCAGAACTCTTATTCTTTATTTACCTTTCCTGTGTTTAAATACAATTTTACTGTAATAAAGTCAAGCCAGTCAAAAGAAAATGATAAAACTACACAATAAATAATAAATATAAATATTATCACAATAAATATTAACACCTGCTTGTATTCATTAAAGTGGCACTACCTGATTTTCTGTTGTCATCCCTGTCTCAGACTCCACTCTCCCCCGAAGCCAGCGTAGGGACCTCTCCTGCTTCTCTTTTATTAAAAAATAAAACCGGACCAATTTTACCCAACAAAATACTATTACATTATACGTATTACACTTAGCATTAGCTGTTAGCTTAGTGAAAGCTTAGCGTGCAACTTAAGCAACAGGACGGCAATTATCTCCGCCTCCTTAAACATTACATGGTTGATTTGACAACATTTATCTGCGTTTTTGTTGCCTCCCTTTTTCTGTTTTTTGAGCAGTTTCTCTGTTAAATACATTTTCAGTGCTGAAAATACACTTTATCTATTACACTTCTTGGAAAATCTGATTACAATTGTGTAGGCCAGTAGGAGGGCTCCTTTTTCAAGCATCTGGTTTGCTCTCATGTGATTGGCCAATTGTTTCCGTCTCTGAATAACTTCAATCCCCTAAAATAAACAGTAGATGGTATTATTAAGCCTGTTTTTTTCACTAATGATTGCTTTTACAATATACTATAAATACAATATAGAACACTAGAATTATTTTTTTTCCCGGTACAGTATTTTTAACACGCCCTACTAAACACCCACCAAGCCCCTCTCCTTTTTCCGTCACCAGTGTAACCTCGTGAACACCTACTGTACCTTCCCCACTGTCCACGCAACACAAATGGATTAAACTGTTGTGGGGGAAGGTATCGCTTGATGAAAACTACAAATGACATACCAAATTTCCCTGATGAATTGGCCCCATTTACGGAAAATAAATTGAATTGATGCAAAAAGATCCCAGAGGAGCAGAAAATTGTTCAGCTACGGATGGAAAGCTACGGCACCTACGAGCATTGGGCCATATTTGTATTAGAATTGTAAAGATGAGCTGACAGCCTCTGTTTATCCCACTTAATAAGAGTGGACATATTTTTCTCTCTCAGTAAATAAATACAATTTTTGCTAATTAACCAGGGACAAACACAGGAACTAATGTTATTACTGAAATTAACAAATCTGATTTCTTTGTTATGATATGATGCATGTGTTGGAATCTTAAATAGATGCTCATTTGTTTTCCCGTCACACACACAAGCTAAATAAACCCTGCATTAAAACATCAGTCGTCCATATGCTCCAACAGCTTGTGTGTCATGTTGAAAGGCTGTGATACCATATGAGCATTAATTTATGCCAAACCATATGTTTCTGTGTAATAAAGTCTCAATTAAATTGATATGTACTCAAGTCTAGGCACTTTAAAGTCAATCTAAGTGTCTTTTTTGTCTTTTTAAGTCTTTTTTGAAATAGCATTAGGAGAATGTATGTATTTTCATCTCCATTGTTTATTTTTCTAACATAATGTAGCTTTCAGAGTCATAACTTTATGGTTAAAGAGCATATGGCAAATTAGTACAAGCAGATGTTAGTGTTTAATTGAAAGACATTGGCTCTTGAATGATTAGTGTCCGTCAGAGCGTTAACGTGTTCGCCGTCCTAATGATCGCTCCGCTGCTGTTAAAGCCTCATGTCGTTTAATAGGAGTCTTGTTCACGCGCCATTAGCAGTTCCAGATCACTGACGTCAGCACTAGAGGGGCACGTAGCGCTGTTGCCATATAACCTGAAGGTTGACGGTTCAGTTCCAGCACTCCCCAGTTCGTACTGTCGTTGTGTCCTTGGGCACTTAACTTGCCTCCAGAGCCACAGCTGGTAGGGATGTAATTATGTGGTTGCTAAAAAGCATTTGTTTTTTTTTTCATAATAAAACATGGCAGTAAAACTTCTCATCTTGTCTCTTTTAGAGTAATTTAACATGAAGCATGATTTGAAATATAATTCAAATAAAAGTATACATTATCCAAAAACAGTCGCATGATTAAAAACAAATCAAAATATTAAAAAAATATATATTTAAACACTTTAGAGCATGGGCACATTTTATCATGAATTCATACAGGACTCATGCATTAAACTCTAATAAATCACCAGGAATGATCATGTTTTCATCATATTTTACTCATAAACTTAACCTAAAACCCTATTCATGTACGCATGCATGAGAACATGACCCGGACCACATGACATGCGTATTGTGTAAAATTTATTTTTTGACCTAGCACTTTTAGGACAGCTACTGTATGTATACATGCGCAGATCCTCAGGTTAATTATGGTTACGGACACATCCACAGCAAAATCCACATGTTTAGCATAGCCTGATGATGAGTAAGGAAAAACTAAAATCAAAATGTTGAGTCTCAGGGTCCGTTCACGCTGCAATGGCAAAACATTACAGACCTTCACTGACGTTATGAATGTTTATTTGATCAGAAAAATACAGCTCCTAAGCTCTGTGTCAAAGTTGAATGACACCACTTCATCATTTAGCTCGGGCTGTTGTGATAATCACAGAATGAATCCAGAACTGAACCAGGTGTGAAAACAGAAAAGGTGTGAAAGGAGGGTTTGGAGATGAGTGACACAGGTTAAGTTAAGTTGTGTCAGTTTCTGTGGGAATCCTAAATCCTGTTACAGAACTAATCATAAGTATTTTAATTAAAATGTTAACCCACACGAGGAAAACACAGGAAATAAATTCTGAAAATGATTCTGATTTTGGACATGTTTTAAGATGAACCTGCAAATTGAAACAACTAATGATAAAGAAATGCTCAGTGCCTGTTGTTTTCAGAGGAATGATAATAGTTAGAGATGAATTATGACTGCATCTTTGTCTTGTTTGTTTAACAAATATGTTTTGGCTTCAGTTGCTTTGGATTTGTTCTGACAAATTTATGAAGGAGTATTAAAGGCATAATATGCATGATTCCAGGCTGTTGTCAATAAACAACCAGGTCCTGAGCCTTATCTTTAGCCTCTTTTGATTTTGTAGCATATTCCTTTTGTCTGTGAGATGTGTTGGTGAAAGCTAAACAAACTGTCTATGTCCAATTCCAGCAGTTGAACCAAAAAAAGGCACTAGATGAAGTCAGAATTTCAAACCCCAAATGAAGCCGACAGTGACACCAGGGCAGTGCTGACTTTATCTGTCCAGACTCTCTATTTTATATTTTGTGCTGAGAAAGTGCAGTGTGCTCTTCTACCCGAAGAGGAAATGGAAGGTCAGCCACAGATGAAATCCCAGGGCCAAGGCAGAAGCTGGGTCAATGGCTTAAAGACAGAAGCACTCTGTTGGACACGTGTCCTGAAAGAATCGTACAACACTCCTCTCATGCCAGCTCCAAGGTTAGCAGCACTAACTTTCTGAAGGATGTGTTTTAGTGATAAAATAAGGAAATGTAGAGCTTTTCTGATTCTTCAATTAGTGATGGGGTTAGAACTAACTGTAGACTGAATTGAAAGGGGTGAATATGTAAAAATATATATATATATGGAAAGACTTCACTATTTAAAACTCCACATATAGCTTTAGTTTCCATGTTTCATTTTAGTGTGTATGTGGAGTGTGAGAGTAAGAAACATCCACAAAGAATCCACCTGGGCCTGTTAAGAAAATGCAAATCCCCATACAGTCCTGATGAATAAACCTGTTAGCTTCTTAGGAAGGAATGCCAAAGACCATGCTATGAAAACATTTTGTAAAAGCATGATGCCGGACTCTGTTGCAGAGAGCAGTAGCTACTTTATGTTAATAGTGACGTCACAAAAGTGCCACAAATGCACTGTTTCTATTTGAGATATGAATCATATTTGTAGATAGATGGATGGACAGACGGACTTTCAAAATATGGATGTGTTGCCGTTATAATCAATGTCATAAAAATAGGCATTTTGTTTCTCCTTTCAATTCTTGTTTCTTTACTTGAGGTCATGGAAACTGACCAACCAGTAATGACCCAGTACAGACTGTTCCAGTAGAAACAGAACTGAACTGCAATAGCAAGTTTCACTGTAGCATTCATTTCTCTTTTGACATTATTTCACCTGCTGTTGGTCAAATTGTATAGACCACATTCAAAACTAACAACCCTTAATGTAAAGGTAATTTAGCATATTGTATCACCCCAGCACTTTAATGAAATGTGTTTAGAATATGCTGAATAATTGTTAGTTATAAAAAAATAGTAATTTGCGTTTTGGATTTATGATTTAACAAGACATAATGTATTTCGAACATAATACAAGAAAACAATGTGAGGTTCAAATGTACTAACTTTGCGTGCAAGGCGTAAAATGAACTGTCCTGTTAGACACAGTTCAGTTTAAAGGATAAATGCCTTTTGTACTTATTCAGTGATTGTGGCCGATGCTTGGCTGCTGTGTGCGGCGTCAGCACTGGTGAAGACCTCACTGTTTGTATTGTGTTTGTTAAAAAAAAAGTGATTTATCTCTGAGCTTACCAAAAAAAACTGTGGATGCTTCAAAGATGTCACCACAGAAGATGATACTGAATAATGAGTCTTTTTTTTCTTTTGGAATGCAGTCAGAAAGAAAAAATATAGAGATACAAAGCAATAATGAGATAAAAAAGACAGTGACATGTAAATGTTTCCCTTTTGACTGGAGGAAAGTTGAATCCTTTTTTAGGCAGTCTGTTGCGGTTAAAGGACTTGGACTTGTCTTTGTATGGCTCTGACTCAAACTTGAACTTGTTCATTCTCAGACACAAGAACACGTGACTTGACTTGGACTTGAGAAATGATGACTTGGACTTAGACTCGGACTTGAACACAGAGGACATGAAAGTGACTTGGACTCAGACTAGACACAACACTGCCATAGACATGATGTAAGGGGCTTGGACACCCGGGAGGTACTTGCAGCTTTTCCTCATTAAAACGAACCCCTGACGTGGCTTGGACATCGGTTTTGGATGGATGCCTCCTGGACACCTCACTGGGGTGTCTGTCTGCCCAGTGACAATAGTGTGTATTAATCCCACTATCTTTGGTTATATTTTAGTGTGTCTGCAAAGTCTTAAAAAGTGTTAAATGTTGACAGATCAATTTTGGGAAAATTAAGACCCTTAAAAGGGATTAAAAAGTCTTAAAGAGGAGCTAAACCTTCCTCCTGTCTTAATTATCTTTATATTATTATATTATTATCTTAATTCTAAATCTTCTAAATTGTCTCATATTCCTGTAAAGCACTATGAGTTACCCAGTGTATGAATTGTGCTATATTAATAAAATTGGCTTGCCTTACCTTGCTTTAATGGTGATTCACTGCTTGAATTTCCGCAAGAAATTGTTCTGATACTGTCTCCAGAATTGGAGAAGTCACCAAATCTCAGTGTATGGCTTTATCCTGGACCATAAACACATCTCATCTGTTTAAATCATGTCTTTAAAAAACATCTTGTTTACGTCCAACAGCTAAACTATACACACAAGTAGCTCTGTAGCAAAGTAAAGGTAACATTTACAGCAACACTACACTTCCTGGTATCCTGCCAAAATAAAAGCCTCGTCATTCGACAGCAGCTGAAACTTCTTTATTTTGGCGGTGGCAGAAAAGGACAGCATTACAACAGCAGCTGATCGACAGCAGGTTACACAGTAAATTAGAACAGACCAGGTCTTAACTTTCCAGCTGTCATTTTTAAAAATTCAGATTGAGTATATAATATGTGCTTTAGTGTTGGGCCTGGCTCCTGGAGCGGAACGCAGTGTCAAAAGGCTACCATAGTTATTTGAGTTATTTATAAACAGAAATCAATAATCCAAAATAAGAGGGTTGCTTAATTGTATTAAAAACATTTTTTTTACTTATTTGTGCTTCAGATGTATAGATTGAAAAACTGGGGCAATTCCATGTTTTTGTTTTTTTGTTTGTAAGCTGCTAAAAATCTCATGACGTCATTTCAAATGCACCAGAATACAGAGAATTACCTCTTTTTATTATTATTTATTTGTTAAAGTAAATTCTGCTTCTTATGTTGGCGAAACTAACAAATAATTAAGAGAGAAAATAATTTATTATTTTTGATAATAAAAGCTTGCCATTGGTTCAATTTGCCACTGGAGGCAAGGTGGGTTAAGTGTCTTGCCCAAGGACACAACTAACTGTAGACTGAATTGAAAGGGGTGAATATGTAAAAAAATATATATATATGGAAAGACTTCACTATTTAAAACTATTTCAAAAGGACAGTATGAAGTGTGGGGAGAGCGGGATGTTATGATGTTTTGGAATGTTTCGAGCGGGGATTGAACCGCCCACCCGCCGGTCGAAGGACAGCTGCTCTACCGCTGAGCTACTGCCGCCCTGTTAATATATTAATAGTATATCAGAATCAGAATTACTTTTATTCATCCCCAAGGGGAATTTTGTTTTTGTTACAAACATGCAACCGACCAGTGCAAGAATAGAAGTTTCTTTTTAAAGTAGATATAACCTAACTATAAACTATAAACTATGATATCCTAACAAACAATAAACAGTCTATTTACATATTCACATGATGTACAGTTTACAAGTGTACTTAATTATTGCACAGTGACTCTACAGAGGGTTTACAGTACAGTAGAGTTCAGAAGTTTGATGGCGACTATCAGGAATGATTTCCTGTGTCTCTCGGTGGAGCAGCGTGGAAGTAACAGTATATTGCTGAAAGAGCTCTTGCAGCTGACCAGTACTTTGTGGAGCGGGTGGGAGGGAAAGTCCAGAATAGTCCTGATTTTGGACAATATCCTTCTCTCCGACATGACAGGCAGAGAGTCCAGCTCCTCCCCTACAACATGTCCGGCCTTCTTGATGATCTTATTGAGTCTATTAGTGTCCCTCACGCGCAGACTGCTGCCCCAGCAGACCACAGCGTACATGATGGCACTGGACACCATAGACTCGTAGAACATCCTGAGCATAGTCCTGCAGATGTCAAAGGACCTCAGCCGCCTCAGAAAGTAGAGTCAGCTCTGGCCCTTCTTGTAGACAGTGTCCACATTCTTGCCCTAGTCCAGTTTATTGTCCAAATACACACCCAAGTATTTGTACTCCTCCACCACGTCCACACTTACGTCCTGGATAGAGATGATGCATCCAACCACTGCAGAGTCGTCAGAGAACTTCTGAAGGTGGCAATGTAGGTGTTTATTAAGAGGAAGCCTATTATCTTCATTATTGCTATAGTCAGTGCAAAACATTCAGAAAGTAACCCAAAATGAATCTCCAATCCATAGATAAAAAGATATTATCATTACAATGAATTATTCACAACAGCTGTGGCAATTATTCAGGTATTGATTTCGACTAAGAGCAGTTAATTCATGTCAAACAAGCTGCTTTCACAAAGACGATGATTTAGCACTGCTTCCAGAATCCACAAACACAGTTACATTTGAATCACTCTTACTTCAAATCTTCTCACAGCATCAAAGACCATTAGGGGCAAAAGCCACAGCGTTACCTTCAGATCTGAACGAAGCAGCAGCTGATTTACAGCCCGAATATTCCCCAGCAGATGGTAATTTACTGTCGGAGCTCCATATCAGCAGTGACCCTGTGCCCTTGTGCTTTAAAATGTTTCTTGATTAGAAAGGTCAGGTAGAAAGAAGCTAAGGGGGTCTTCCAAATACAGATGATTATAGGTGTCCCGATTCATCTGCAAAACAGCGGCAGCACAGTGTGTTCCAGACTTCAAAAAATCACACGCACTTTTTAGTGACTTATCAATGCTTTGCTTTTTGTCACTTTTGCATTTGTACCAGGTTTACTTCTAAACACAGAAAGTAGAAAGTATAAGAAAGAGCAACCATCAAATCTCGTATTTACCATTTTACAAGTAGCAAAGACATTTACGTTACATTTCAGTGGAGGAACATTTCATCGACTGAAACAAACAAGTACTGAAACAAATCAACTAAAGGCAGATTATTAGGGATTATGCTCCTTCCTTTGGGTTGCAGGCCTACAAAAAGGCACTCCAATACTGTCTGTGAGCTAGCCACAAACTCTCATAGCATAGATTTTTCCTGTGTCTAAACAGTAATGTAGCCCTTCAGTAAATTTGAAATGCACCATGGTTTTGCGCTGTGCCTTAGTAAATGTGTTTGTATGTTTCATATATTGTAAATGTGTTTTCTTTATAAATGGGATTTGCACCAACCTCTATACACTTGGCTGAACACAAGCTCGCCCTTGGCCTTGGAAGGGCTGGGCAGGGGGGGTAACCTAAAGACTCAGACGGTGTGTAATGAGGGTTTTACTGCTCTTGGGGACCAGAGGAAAACAGAACCAGGGATCAATGGTCATTAATCTTTCCAGAGAGGCTCAGGCTGCACTTTTTAGGAGCTCGAAGGATTGCTGATCCAAGTACAGGACGTCTTTCTGGGTCCAACAAGCAAGGTTTCATTGTTTGAACGCCATAGCACTTCCATTTGAACTCAGTCAGGGCGGGGACTGAGAACTGAAGGGTCGACACAGTGACAGTCAATAACAGCAGTTGAAATATATTGCTCTGCTCAAGAGCCGTGTAGGGCAATAACCTCCAAAACATTGTGCATCAGTACCAAAGGCAGTCAAATATTGAACAAATGTTGGAAACGCACAGATTTTATTAATGTTAGTTTGAATGTTAGTCTGTAAATGTCTGTCTCTCAATTTTAGCTCTGTAATTTTAGGCTCTGGACACCTCAAGCCTAAAGCATCTTGGAAAAACTCCGGCCCCCTGACACAAGTGAAGGATAAGGAGAAAATGAATAAATGAATGTCCAAGTCAAAGATGGCCCCTTTATTGTATTTGGTGCTGTTGCCCCAGTGTAGACGCACTAATGAGTACGCCATTTCCTGATTCCTCTGAATTTCTGACACTGCTTGATATCTGTGGCAGCCCATTGTACAAAGATGAACAATAGAACCATCTAACGACCTAAAGTCTTTGATCGTAAGACGGTTCTATCGTTCATCTTTGTCCCCTCCTCACTGTACGATCACTGTTTTAAAACTACAGTGTCATCTGTAGTCATCTGAGACGGTTGTAATCATACAATGTATACCCGGCTTTAAGCATGAAAGCTACAGCTTTCTGAAAATCTGATTTTACGAGACAGCTTTTAAGCATAGCTGAGTTTGTATTTGAGGCATGCTGCTGTCTACTGTCTCCTGTACTTCTGTGTAAATACAGCACTTTACAGGATATTAGCATTACTAGCTAGCAACTGCTCATTTTGGAACTATTACCTTCTGAATTCTGTCGTCATTTGTAGTAAATTCTGTCTCTATAAACTCAACAAACAAAACTCAAAACACACTTTTTTATTGCACTTTCCTAACCCTAAACCTAACCTGTAGACATGTTTTTCATGTGCTTTTTCTCTCAATTATATTGTCTATATTTTGATAAGGCTCTGTTTCTCCGTTTACCTTTCAATCCTACATTCAAATTTAATCAATTTTTTTATCAGTGTAACTTTTCCGATTGTAATCTGTCAGGACACTATTGGATAAACATTCATTTGTGTTAAAAGTATATGTTCAGCGCACAGAGTGACCTTTTAAAATGTTTTGGATTCACTGAACCCACATTGTACCCTTCATGTAACACTCTTACTGAGAGTGTTACACCCATATAAAGCCCCTGCCCTGGAGCCAGCAGCACTTATTGCTTTATTAAATTCATGTTAAACCCCCTAAACTCTTGGGAACAATATTTTCTGTCAAATCCAATCATGTTGCTGATGATTTTCCCGCTCTCAGGTAGAAAATTGCTCATAAAGCGACTGAGAAGGAAAAGAGAGCACCTCCCTACTGCTGAGAGGAATAATATGTGTTAGCTACCTTTCACTGTGGAAGCTAATGGCCTACAGTATGGTTGAATAGTTTAATGAAGCTGCACATATAATCCCGGTGTGAGTCAGCCACCCACGCAGGATCTTCACTCCTCCGCTCATGTAAAGTGCATCGCCGAGACTTGAACAATAAGAACTGCAGTCTAACTTCTCAAAGAGAGTCTAAAGTTTCTGTTCTCAGTGCTTTCCAAGTAACCAATTTCAGACTATAGTTTGTATTAGATTGGTAACATACATAAGAAACAGGTTCAGAGCAAGGAAAATCTTTGGTTTACATGTTGTCAAAGAGATAACATGCAGGTTTATTGTTTATAATATATGTTATTCTCGGCTCGCAAACTTAATTATATCTAACAGGAACTGACATTATAGCATGGTTACCAAAATAAGGTAGCTCTAGAGTTCTGAGGAATGTCCTTTCTATAGCAACAGTATAGAAATGACCAGTTTTTACAAGAAAAGACCAGTCACTTGTCATTTTTCTATGTATCCCAGAGCTATACTGTATGTTGCAACCTTTTTCTGGGAGATATCACAAAGATATCATTTTGCTGGACACTCACCCCCAGCTTTGCTTTTACTACAAAACATTTCTAAATGGAGTTTAGAGCTTGTCGAACTTTTAGCTCTGTCTTTAACTTTAAACTTAAGCATTCCACAATTATCTCTGCCTTGTTAAACACTGATTGCTTGTATTTATCCGTGTTTCACATTGCTTCCCTTTTATACTCTTTCTCCTTCAATCATCTGATTGGTTAAAGCTTCCGGTACGGACTGAACATTCGTATCCTATTAAAAAATATAAGAGCACTATGTCATTAGGAGAACAACAATAAAGATCAAAACTCAAGCAAATAGTGTGTGCGTTTATAAAAAATAAAAGTATAAAAGGCTTTTAAATGTATGTAATGTACTTAAGCATTTAAAAACATATGGAAAAAAAACAACAGGTAAAACAAAATCTTTTGACAGTCAAAAAATCGCAGTTGTCCTCACTAAAACAACTGAAGGACTATGTTTCCAAGTGGAATGCATTCAGCCAAGAGTGTCGGACTATTGTTTATTTTTCATTGAGCCAGGACATTTAAATAAGTGCACATTAAGGAGAAGTTTGTACCCTTCATGCGTCCTGCTCAGTGCACAGCAGCGTTTTTGTGCGTGGACTGTAAATTCAATCCAGACACAGAGAACGGGAACAGCTCGGCTCGACTGGAGTCAAGGGCACTTACTGACATGATACTAATAGAGGTTGGCACTGAGATATAAAAAATACAAACACATTTAGTTAAAAGGGCTTCAAGGATCTCACAGGGCAAAGCTGTAACTCTTTATGGCCTGGTCATCAGAGCTTTTAAGCGGTCATAAATATCATCTTTTTCACTCCACTGGGGTCCAGGGTCCAGAATACATAAAAACATTCCCGCTGTACTAGGTGTCTTTACTGATTCAGTTCATGCAGCAGGGTTCTGTCCTTCTCCTGTTTGACTCTGGTATCATTAAATTTCAAAGCAGGGAGCATTTGTTTTGACACAGTGGCAGATGGCGTTCCCAGTTATAAAAATAAGCTGAGAAATTCCAGTGAGAAATATCGCAAAAAGCTCAAATAAAAGAAACAGTTAAGGGGTCATTATTTAAAAGGGTGTAACACTTTACTGCTTCTTTCAGAAGGCTCCTTTTCTTCTTAAATGCTTCATCTCAGCTCTGTTACCATAGCAACCTTTTGTGTGGTAGCCCATACAACAGCTCCACATTACAGGTGAGTGGCTTTTTGAAGTCATTTTTTTACAATTCAAATATAACCAGGGTTGGTGCAATGGGGTGGGGATAGTATAGCAAAGGGCCCTAAGATGGAAGGCAGTTGACCATATGTGTTATAATATTTGAGTTAATATGACCACTAAACAATGGGTTATGTTGAGAATACAACAGTTGTTCATTTAATAATTATTTTTATTATTTATTTAATAATTTATTTGCTTTAATATGTCTAATGTGAACAAAGTACAAAATATGATAAACAAGTGACTTAATTATATTTAAACACATTAACTGTTTCAACATTGTTTTATGCATTTTAAAGGTGAGGTGTGTAGTTTTGGGTTGTTATGGTATCATCTACCAGCCATTTTGCAAATTGAGGTGCAGACCTAACACGCCTTTTGTAAAGCCACAACCATAAACGTTATATTTGGAGAGGACTCAACAAGACCTATGATGAAAGGTACACCAGTCCTCCTGTGAAACATGGAGGTGGATCACTGATGTTTTGGAGATGTGTGAGTTACAAAGACACAGGAAAAGATTAATGCAGCATGTTATCAGAAAATACTGGAGGAAAATTTGCACTCATCAGCTCGGAAGCTGCACATGGGACGTACTTGGACGTTCCAACATGACATGAAAACACAAGGCCAAGTCGACCTGTCATTGGCTACAGCAGCATAAAGTGAAGGTTCTGGACTGGCCTCAGTCTCCTGACCTCAGTATCAAGTTGTCATTGATGTTAAAGGTGGCAATACCCAGTGTTAAGAACTGGTATGTAAGGTATCTTTTGATCAGGGTCATTTGGGTAGTTTCTGTTGTCATTATGATTTAAAAGAGTAAACACAGTTGATTGACAATAAATGGCTTCAACCAACCACTAACTATGAGGAAAAGAAAAGTTTTTGTGTTATCATTCATAATTTCTGAAAAATGGCCAAAAAATATATATTTATCACAATTTCTGTCAGGGTATGTAAACTTGTACAACTGTAAATAGGTCTGATGATTTTACATGTACTACTATCTTTTATTGCCTAAAACAACTTTCTTCCCCCAAACTGACTACACTAACAATGACATCAAGGCTATGTACTGGCTATGTACTAGGCTATAACTGGAAAAACCATGGGTTTTCAGGCCCACTAAACCAAATACATACACAACATCCCTCTTTTGGTCAGTATCACATTGGCACAGAGGCAATATTTTATACATTCAGCTCATTATTCACTAAGTCTAATTAATGCTTTTGTGAAATAGTGGAAATAGGAAAAGTGCAATTTAGCATTTGGTGTCGTCCCTGTAGGAAATCCATGTAGGTGCGATGTAAAAAACCTCTTTGATGTAAAAATCTGTCTTGTTATCATCCAGAACTATTGACACACAACACGAAAGCTGACCCTGTCTTATATATCTCAAATTATTCAGCTGCAACTTTAGAATGACAACTTTATTATATTTTCCTTGTTTAAATTGAGAGTGCATATTCTTTATCCGGCCCTTACTGTAACTTTTAGTTGCTGGTAGTCTGTATATTTGGAACTGTCATTTCTGTGGGCCATAGTTACAGGAAACCCTTTTTCAATTAGTGTGTCCTACTTTTTTTAAAGCCTCTCAGAGCAAAAGAATAGAGGCTCACGACTCTGAGCGCAGGCCGAGGGTAAGTAAACAGGCTTGTTGTTATTGCATGAACACAGCTCGGCCCTGTGGCAGGCTGTACCGCTTTAATATTTAATCATCTGCTCTCTCCAGGAGCAAACCTTGGCAACGTGCGTGTGAGAGGCCCTCATTAGAAATGCCATGGTAAAACTGAACTCTTTTAGAACAGTATGGAACACACACAAGAAGCCAGTAGAGATTTTAGGAAAGTTAAAAGTAATTTAAAAGTTAAAAGTTAAATTCAATTTAATTTAGCTTTATTAATTCCCAGAGGGAAAGTGAGTTGCTCTTCAAATATATCAAATTAACAACAAATTAATTCTGGCTCCATCTGCCTCAGACGGATTGATTGTACAATCTTATGACAGTCGTGGAGAAGGAGTTCTTGTGGCGTTCTGTCCTGCAGCTCAGACGTCCACTGGCTGCTCTCAAAGGCCTAGTGCAGGGGGTGGTCCATGTTGTTCAGTATAACATCTGTCCTGTTGTGTGTATCTTGTTCCACTGCTTTAACCAGAATTTCCAAACTAATACTTGAAATGATGAAGATGGCCTCAGGAGCTGGGTCTGTAACCTGGAAACAGTGCTGATGTCAAATATATAAACTGTATTTACCACAACATGTCAGACAAAACTGAGTTTAAGTGGTGCATTGCAACCTGAGTTTTACTAAACATTAATCTGCAATATTACAAGATTAAACAAACCATGCTGGTAGACCTGGGCTAATGTCAGAATTCACCCCCTGGCCTGCAGCCCTTATTGTAACCCTCATCTGGGCAGCTGTTTGAGGAGAGAGTGAGGAGCCACTGTTGATCCCAGCTGGACCTCTGTGTATTGATGTGTTGATGCATGTAGGAGCTCAGCTGCACTCTGCTGACCACATCATCCAAACCAGTCCAAACGCAGCTTAGGCCAAAAGCACTCATTAGTTACATAATCCGTTTTTTTTCCTAAAAAGTGGGTTTTAACCTTAAAAATGACACTGGTTTATGTGCACTGGTTCTCATTCGCACAGTGTAATAATATTTGCACAATGAATAGTTCGCCTGTCTTGTACGTTACTTTTAGAACATTTCACATGGGACTGTTGTAGTTCACAAAAACCTTGGTGTGGAGCCTGAAAAGTTTTTCAGTCTAAAAACCTCAACAATAGTTAGTTACTCTTTGTGAATTGTGGCAAACCTTGTTTTCACTGCTTTATTGTTGTTGACAATGTTTTTTGTTCTGTCTGTCTGCGTGAATGTGGTGAATGGAAGCATCATGTAAAGTGCTTTGGGGGCCTGAAAAGGGTACTAAAAAGAGCTATATAAATGCAAGCCATTTACCATTTTTTTCCATTCACCAAGGTTTGTGACTCGCAGAAAGATTGAATACCATCAAAGCAACCCTCTCCTGTCTCCTGATAAAAGAGTAAAACGTAGCAGGAAGTTAAATAAAATATAAGAATAGGTTGTCTTTTTAAGGCATTTACATATTTTTCTGAAAAATACAATATTACTGCAAATGTCTTTCTGAAGCAATATTGTTGTTGATGTTGACAAGACCACAGACCACACACATGTCCGTGTGGATGTCGCTGAGGAAATGCCGTATGTGTGTGGATATTTATTTATGAGAGGAAATGAGCATGTCTTAGGCTTTACAGTGGCCCTGTTGTCAGAATGAGCAGCGTACATCTGCATTTCCCTGTATCCGCCACAGCTTTTCTGTCACTCTATTATCTTAAAAAGCTGAAAATCCCATTAAATTTCTTTCAACATTCTTTATGTTAATGTCTGTGCCACTCTGCAGGTCTTGCCCTAAATTCCTGACAGGCACTATTCCCAGTAATTAGGCTGACGCCAGCTCACAGTAACGCTCGGCGCTGAGATTCCCCTGAAAGAGTGGCAAAGAATGTCAGGTATAAATTATATTTACAATAAACTCAACCAGCGCAGCGTGTTCTGAAGCACGCCAGCCTTTCAAACAACATCATTTAGTCTCCTCCGTCCCGCTGTCAAACACGCAGCATTACCGCCGAAACAAATGTTAGTGGCACACATTTCCACACTTGATCATTAAGATGTCATTAAGATCTGGTTTTATATCTTCATTCAGCTGATTCTAATAAAAGACTTATGGGATTGTGTTGTTAGCTCTTACACTGCTTTCATTCTTTTCCTCCTTTTTGTGTCCATGCATAATGATGAAGGTTTTTCTGACTTTAAAAGGCAAGAATAACCCCTCTTTTATTATACTGTATATCAAAGTTTCTCCACAGTGAACCTTTGCATGCCTGGCTGATGGGAAAGCAACAGAACCCTACTATTTCCAAGTGTTGTTTGCGTGCTTTGTCTAATGTTTGTTTTTGTTAAGATCTTAACTTTACCAGTTGGTGTCAAGTGACTTAAGCGTCTGTCTCATTGCGTAATGTTTTGCATTCATACAAGGTAATTACGTCACACTGTGGGACTTGATGATGACACATATAGTGGCTTATATCAAAGATTGACAGGAAGAGGAATGGGAGCCTTATAGAGAACTTTTATAGATGGAGCCAATAAAAACTCAATCTAGTCTCAATCTAAACACCTCCAAAACTAAAGAGCTGGTCATTGAATCCCATTCAAACTGTGACCATCTGTGGAGAAGACATTGAAATAGTTTCCACCTATAAACCTGCTAGTGCATCTGGACAACAAGCTGGACTAGTCCATAAATATAGATATATAACTATATTTTCTCAGAAGGCTATGGTCTTTTAATGTAAACTCAAACTTTATTTGAAGAGACCTAACTTTTTGTCTTTTTGTCTGAAATTAAAACGTCTAAAACTGCATGTATACCATTCAAGAAACCCACCAATGATTCCCAGAGAGTGAGGGCCACTGAACTACTGTATAAGCACTGATACTTCTGTCAGAACTTCACACAGAAAGGCCCCACCCTGACTGGGGATCAAATTCAGCCTTGCTGTGAGGCAATGGTACTAACCACTTTGCCATCATGCAACACTAATACTGTATACTGTATATTGTTCATATTTGATCAATGATAAATGCACACTGTCTGCCACACCAGATGAACGGTCTCAGATGTGTTTTGTGTATTGTATTGGTTCACCCTGAAAGCCACCTAGTGCTGCTTAGGAAAAAACAATTTCTAAAGGCAAAGAGTATGATATTGAATCTGTTTTTCTCTTTATCTCACTAGTACACATGTTGAACTTAATGAGCTGTCAGACTGCATCGAGTCAAAGCAGACATTATGTGAAATGAAGCCTCTGAGAGCGGTGCCCATCACAACATTTGTCAGGCTAATGATGGTCAGCTATTCATTACTGCCCTCAGTCTGGGCCCTCTTGTCTGCAGACTTCAAGCTCCATTATTGTTACGGAATAGTCTTGTGACATTTGGCTGGAGTACTAGGAATATGCATAATGGCCAGAGTGCTCTGTGAATGATCCCCACCACTGAGATCCGAGTGAAATCAGAGGGAAACTACATGTAGCCTAATGGAGTTTTCAAGATAGGTGCCATCTAAAGGCCACTGGGTGCAATGTCACGAAGCACTCATGAGTTCAGAGAGATCCCACTCTTCTCGGCAGCTTGAGTGATCTGCTATGACTTATTTCAAATAAGTAAGGAGATAAAAATCATCTAAAACACTGAACTGTTTTGGATAAGGTGTGAGACTGTAAGCTGTGAAACTATAATGACTTTTTATAATACTGCTTATAATCCAAACACACAATCAAAATGTGGCTCACTTAACTTTGATTAATGCTCTCTGTTGGTTTGCTGCAACATAACCAAAGCCTAATAAAAACCTCTTATTCAAAAATTACAGTTCCAACATAGATTCAGAGTTAACTATAACTGTCACATTCTAATATTAGAAAAAAAAGTGCCAGCAATTCATGTCCAAGCAGACGGTTGTGATGTGGCAATGACACACAAAAAAGCAATAAGAGCAACAAAAGCAACCAGTACTCATCCATTTATAAGGCAAGCTTGCAACAAGGTGCAAAAAACGTGAGTGTGACTCGAACAGTGCGGATTAAGTAATGTGGATTTAAAGTTAAGAGCAACTTTGCTGAAATGTCTAACCATAGAATACCAGGGTTTGGAAACTGTGCAAACATGTCCGTGGTACTGTCCAGGAATCTAGACCTATGGTTTTCAGGAAACATTTAAAAAGCAATTAACGGGTAACAAACCTTACATCCACAGTGTTGCTGGATGCACACTTTTGTGAGCAGAGTGAAACCAGCGACCTGAGCATAATTTCATGTTGAAAGAGACATAATCAAACCTATGATGTGAATCCAGCACAATAATAATGGACATTGTCAAAAGTGTTTCTATATGCTGTTTCCATTTCTTAAAGTCTGAAGTTTGCAAGTGACTTCTTCCATGCCTTGTCACGTTTGACTTTCATTCTTCTGTGTCTTGTTTCAATGGCAGGGTTCTTCCATGTCTTAGAAAACCTGGAATTTTAGGTTTTTGGTCGAACCATAGTTAAAGTCTCATATGAAAGGAAAATAAATAAATAAAAACAATGTTGATATAGTTAGTGTGTATTGTGTAGGTACTGCAACAAGGCCAATATAAATTCTCTCAAAGTCTTTCTCACATTCCAACAAGCCATAAACCACATGACTAATTGACTGCAGTGATCGCAGCCAGGACCTCATGATGTAACCTTGCATGACATCAAGTTCAGCGTTTGTGATTGGTGTTATCCCGCGACAGACAGCAAAAGGTCAACCACAGATAATCCTAGACAGCATGCCACACTAAAGGCTGCCATGAACCTCAGGCTGTGGCATTCTGGGACGGGCGCAGAGGGCTAACTGAAGACATTGGTGATTAGTGGGTGGTTTTATTGGTGACCTTACTGTATCTGGCAAGGTTGTGATAAAGCAGTGGCCATTCAGAGCGGTCATCCATGTTAGATGTTAAACCACACAATGTAGTTAGGTGCACTCAGGCCCCGTCTAAAGGTCTCTGGGTGAAACAGTGCAAAGCTTCAAACTGCATAGAACACATCTCTCCAAACTATCTCTTCAATAGAAGATCTCTTTCTTTTCTGAACAAAGTTCAAAGTTTCTTTAATTGTCTCCCATAGGAGAAATTAGTCTTGAATAAAAAGGGAAATGTTGCAGCACCACATAAATAAATAAATAAATAAACAAATAAATAAATATATATATAAATAAATAAATAAATAAATAAATAAATAAATAAATAAATAAATAAATAAATAAATAAATAAATAAATAAATAAATAAATAAAACAGTGTGATCTCATGATGTGCCAAAACATAATCTACAGAATATGCATACATAACATGACATGTCCACATGCATACACATTTACATCTATCCATATATACAGTCTAAAGTCCAAAGTCACAGAATTACCTTAACCTCAAGGGCCTTGTTTGTTTTCGTTCATTCCCCACCAACCGCGCTCGTCAATCAGCATTATTGAGAGATTGATGAACAAATGTTCGAGCCGATTGTGTTTACATAGTGGAACCATGTACCTCCTCTCTAACTTCAATAAAACATATTCTTTGGACAGTACATGAGATGTATCGGAGAGTATGTCATTGGCCTGTCTGATAAAAGCCTGCTCAAACATATCCTGTCAGTGGGGCAGGAGTGCCCATAATCTTACCTGCCATCTTCACTAGATTGTGAATTTGAGATTTAGATGTGACTGTGAGGTTTCCAAACGAACAGGTGATGCCATACCTGAGTCACTGACTGATCTAGGGTCACATAGCGTCTCAACAGTTTTACCTGTTACATGAAACACATGCAGAGGCTGACACCATTCAGCTTTAGACAACTGTCGTACTTTGTACAGCTCATGTATTCTTCTCCCACTAGTGTTCTTCTAATGTAACTTGTAGGATGGGTCACCTGTAGCAAAGTGAATGATGTCTTTAAGTAACTGGTCTTCAAAATTTATGACTGTATTATGTGGCTGGCCATACAGCAATAGTGTTGGCCTTGCCTCGCAAAGTGCTGCACACCTGGGATCAGAACGCCTTTATACTATCATACTATTATAATGAGGTATGTATTGTGTGTTTTAATTTTATTGTTGTGTTTGACACTGTCTGTTGTGTGTTAAGGACCAGGAAAGCATCCTTTTGAAATTTCTAATTGGGGACCCATTGTGCATTATTTTACATGGTACGGCAGGCAAGAACATCTGGAGGAAATCTATGCAGACATAGGGAGAAGTGCACACAGAAAAGTCCTGCTTCGAACCCAGGACCTTAACGCTGTCAGGCAGGAGTCCTAACCACCCTGCCACATTTCATGCTGCACATGGAAATGCAACTGTTTTTTAATAATGAAAACTTGCGGGTCACTATCTGGTGACTTTAATAACAAAAAGTGACCCTGTGTCATTTTATGCTGTTTAGTTGAGTGTATTTATTCCTTTATTCTGCTGTAAAGCCATTAAAAATAGCTTTGCGACGTAATGGACGTCATCCCTGCTGCTAATAAACACAGCTGAAGGTCAAGCTACGCCTTGTGCATGCATCCTGAAACAAAAGAGCATGTATTACTTCTAAGTGGTACCAACAATATGTCAAACTAAATTAACCCCCCCACACACACACTCAGACGGTGGCCCCTCTTTAGTGTTCAGCGCAGTCAGGCAGGACAATGAACATGCCCCAGCCACATAAGGCCATCCCTGCTCAGCTCGCAATCTGCACGGCCACATTGGTGCCGTTATTACCATATAAATGAGATAAGGGCTGTGGTAATTGCTGGCTCAAATTAAAGCCAGATAGTTATGAGTTGGAGATGGTGTGCAGGAAATGGTCATGCCTAATGGAACAGTGAACTCCTGGACTAAATCCCTGCATATGCATTATCTGTCGGTGCCCCAGTGCTACTTAAGTGTCTCTAAATGAACTGGACATGGAATACTAGTCGACTGGTTACAACCAGACTTCACATTATACAGCTGAGTTGCAATGGCTTTTAGAAGATCCAGATTTACTCAAGAAGAAGCAGGTTAGAGTCTTGGCTTTACTGGATTAGGCTTGATGTGGTCTTCACAGAGTGGCTCAATGGCAGGCAGAAGATCTAGGAAGGGGACCAAACGCAAGTGAACCAGAGGTAAGTCTCCAAAACAAAGACTTCAGAGCAACGTTAGCCAATGTATTGTGATAAATGTAGGAAAGTCTGGAGTCTTTATACTGGCGTTGATCATGGATTGGTCCCCTCCTCCTTGCAGAGATGAGGTACTCAAGTCCTGTACTCGGACTCGAGTCGAGTTATCAGGCTCATTTTTGTGACTCGTGACTCGACTCGAGTGGAAATCTCAATGACTAGACTCGGACTTGAGACACACAAGAAACACTAGGGATAACTTGTCTAGGCTCAGTGCTCTCATTTTTGCTAATACTGCCTTTCCATTGGTTCATCGCCCAGAGCAGTACAAGATGGATTTTAGTGCGTTTGTGAACTTGCAAAAATCCAGCTGCTGGTAATAAAACTGTAAGACACATCATTGTATACAATGCACCTTTAACCCATGCACCCCAATTCCTATTTTGGAGCCACTAACCCTAATGCTAAAATGGCATAACATTGAAATGACTAGGCCCTCTTTTCATTAAAGAATCTATGAGGAGCTCCATATAGGCCTAATGTACCATTTTGCCTATTTAGACTGCTCGTCTGTCAAACCAATGACATTGCTCTAAAGTGAAACTAGTCTGACAAATGCAAAGTTATCCTTAATCCACTGATACCAAACACCTCAAAGTGATGTGATGCGGGAAGAAACCAAAGACAAGGGATTTGTGCAATGGAGCACTGCAATTGGATTTGACACTTTTATGTTGAATAATAAAGGAATTTACGCACATTTAAAGTGCAACACCAACCTCGGTTAACTCTTAATTTGAATTCTGCTTGTGATGGAGTTCTACAAAAAATAAACAAAAAGTACATAAGTAAGTGTATATATATATATATATATATATATATATATATATATATATATATATATATAAGTAAAATAAAAAGGTCATAAGTAAGTGTATATATATATATATATATATATATATATATATATATATATATATATATACAGTAAAGTAAAATAAAAAGTACATAAGTAAGTGTATATATATATATATATATATATATATATATATATGTATATATATATATATATATATAAGTAAAATAAAAAGGTCATAAGTAAGCATATATATAAGTAAAATAAAAAGCATGTATGAGCAAACTTGAACTGCAGTGAGCACCTTTATTTACCTGGTAATCTCTGCAAAGCTATCTGATCATAGAATACTAAAACAGCCCCATCACAAATGAGCAGAGCATATTAAGCTTGGTCTCCATCGTTACGTCACAGATTTCCATTTATTGTTTTTTTGCATGCATAATGTTGAATTTTGCCACGTCTCTGATTTGAAATGAAGCTGGCTCTGACTGCAAACACAAAGCACATGTTGCCCTCGTGAACAGATTTGGTCTTGTTGTTGGGCTTGTGTTATCAGTGGACCGGGCTGAATTATTGAATGTTCCCAGTAGCACGTCTCGTACTCTGTCTGTGCAGCGACCTAGTTTACATCAGAGTTTACAGGTTGGCCATCTTTGCCCTCTTTTATCAGGTCAACGTAAAAAAAAAAAAAAAAATTGTCCTAAACTGTCTGCGGTCACACCTAAAACCTGTTTAGGTCTATTCAGTTGAGGCTGGTGGGGATATTGGGGGGAGGGGCTAATAGATGAATTGTTATATTTAGTTGCACACACTACAGCAACGTTACTGTAAACTGGAGTGCTGCATTCCTTTGATTAAGGAATAAAAATAGCAAAACATATAAAGATTGCTACTATTAGCCTAATTAATAATCAATAATGAAAGTGCTGATATATGTCAGATCAGAACATTGCACATCACGCAACCTTATCGACAGTGTTTACTAAGTTTCATTCTATTAGCATTTGTAGATGAAAGACAAATCAGATCACACTGAGGCTGAAACTGTAACTTTTATTCTGTAGCAGCCAAAGTAAAGCTGTCTAAAACCCGTTATCTGCGCACAAACTGTCGGAGATCAGTGCACCCGCTCAGTCTTCTTACATCCACCTCTTAATAAGGCCACATTGAATTGGCCTTATTAAAGTGGCCTTATTAGCTAGGTTTGAGGCAGAGCTGACAGCCAGATCACTAAAACTACTGCCAAACCATGCCAAGCAAAACAGTGCTGTTGCTTTAAGCACAAAGACATCCAACTGGGAGTGTCTGTGTGGCAGCGCGTACTTCGTCTCAGGACAGAATGTACAAATGACACGCAGCAAAGAACTGAGGAAATCTTTGAGCACTGCTTAGAAACAGAAAGATGCTCTAAACCTGCAGCAGGACAACAAGATGACAGTTTTACCAAGAAGTCACCCTCACATTTTGTAATTTGACAGTTGACTGGCCTGTGATTCATCTCAAAATGTTGTTTAACCGAACAATAATATGCATATCGACCCACTGGAAAAGAGAATGAGTAATTGTCATTTTTGAAGGAGTGTGACCTGACGGGGGATGCTACGCCGGTTAACCCAAACAGTAACATATGAAGCTGAGCTGTGTGACAGGCCTGATAGCACTCGTTGAGTTTGCTTTGACCTGCCAACTCTGTGAAGTCCAAATGAGCTTAAAACGCAGCTTGAAACACAGGATGTCGACATTCATCTGAGTGGGAGTCTGTACGCCTCTGGCTACACTGTAGGGGCCGCTCACAGGAGACGGTAGAGACCTGTCCCTAAACATTCATATTTTGGAGATTTATGGTAAGCAAGATCACTATTTCCAAAAGTTAAAAATTCATATGGTTTAGAAAAATGTGAAAATCAAACCAAACAAGGGTGAGCTGAGGGCTCTGGCGGTCTACACCACAGCCCTCATCACTCTGCTTTATGGGAGTGTGTCCCACTGGGATTAGCATATTTCATTGTCCCTTTTTAACATAGTGCACACAGTGTAAGACGAGAACAGCTATAGCAACAAAAAATGCATTGCTCCATCTTTAAAATAGGACTGAGACGTTCTTCTAGTACTACCACTAAGACCAAAACAGGAATTAAATACATTACATTTAATGCAACACATTTTTAATGACAACATTTGGTTGATCAGTAGACATAGTCTGGGGTGCTTAAACTGGCACAACACTTGGAAAAAGTTAAGCAGCAAGGGAATGTATTTTTCTGAAGTTGAAGCCAGTTGATAGACAGGCCAGTGATTGAAAGGCACAGAACACTTCTATAGCTCTAAGTCTCTGGATGATGTATGAAGAGTGACCTCCAGACTCTTTGTGTTCACAAATACACCAAAAGTGTGGAGGATGTTTGGGCTATTACACTTAACAGAGGTTTACAACAAATCAGATAGACAAATGTGTGGATTGTGTTCAACCATGTACCCCCGCCAGCTAATGTCTGGATAAAGACTGGGAAATAGTTACATTTTGGCTCAGGAAGACTGTAAGGAGCACAGTGATTTATTGAGTGGCAGTGCATCTGAAGCACACAACTACTCTGTACTGAAGGAGTGAGGAGTGTAACCTTTTCAAACTTAAAACTATAGTTTTGCTTCCAGACTAATTTAATTGGCTTAACTGAAACCAAATAATGGTAAAATAACAGATGCTGAACGTTGAAGCAAGGAGTTAATGAAATTTCCTCTTGAGAGCCAGGGATGAAAAATCCAACAATGAAAAATTGCACTGGGCAGTCTGGGCTTGAGGGTTAAGGAAATGCAACAGTGCAGTGCAGTGTTTTCATAGAAAATCAATAGTGAGCTTCTCATTAATGTCCTTGTACTGCTGTGGAGAAGACAGGTCAGATCCTTCAACATGCAGCGAACATCGAGGGGAAAGAGAGATCAAACTGAGCCGAGTCGGTGTCTGTCTCAGAGTTCTTGTTGTAAATTCACTGGTAACACACTCTTTTACCACAAAACACAGCAGATGGAGGCTGCTTATGATTCCTCTCAGTGACCTGCTCTTTTAACTTTCTTTTAAACTGAAATATTTTCCAGTCTCATTACAGTTACCACGTTCCCGTTCTTTTGACCCCTGGCCGACCTCCATTAGCAGCAGATATCTCAGAGTCACACAGAGATCAGAGCTTCCGGTGAATATTCAAATCAGACACAGTGTGGTCTTTTCTGCCAAGTCTATGTTAATCTATTTGGAGTAAAACACAAGAGTTATCTTCCATTTGGCAAAAACTAAAACACTTCCCAGATGGTTCCTTGAATACTGATCAGAAGTGAGTAATTAGTAACCTGTGCTAAATTAAACTCCTCTGCACTGGCAGAAAATATTCATTTGTATCACTGCCAATAAATGCTGCCAGAGGTACTCCCAAGTGCATATCAGAGTGAAATGTAATGAAAAATATATAAACATTTGATTTAAAAAATGGTGAATCTAGTGGATTTAGACTACTGTGTTCCATTTAGCATTAATTTATGGTTACCCACAATACACAGGCTCTTTCTTGCTTGCAAAATCTCCAGTTTAGAATTTTCTGGAAAGTCTGTCTTTAAGTTCAAAGCACCTAACGAATGGAACAAGCGCATTCCCTTAAATCATTCACCCCATTCACACACATTCACACCTTCTTCGACCACCACTAGGGCTGCACGATAACAAGAAAAATGATAATCATGATTATTTTGCACAAAATTTTAATCACGATTAATAATCACGATTATTCTATTAGTTAAGAACTTTTTTTTAACTTAAGTATTTTTATAACAGCAATATATAAAATAAAAACAAACATTATAAACAGAACATAAATACTGCAAGTCACTGTATTTAAACTTCCCAAAGCGAGCGCGCTTGAAATCTAAACACCGTCACGTGAGACGCAGTTTATCATCCGTACACTCTCAACCCATAAGAAAAAAGAATGATTTCTAACCCTACAATGTTTGTTTTGTGCTTGGTATTTACATATTGATATTGCGACGATTATGGTTAATTAATCGTGGGAGACAGATATCGTTATCACGATTAAATTACGATTAATCGTGCAGCCCTAACCACCACCAAACACACCTCTACAATCACATACATACACCAGAGTTGTGGCACTGCAGACAAGGAGGGAAAGGTGTCTTGCCCAAGGACACAACGACAGTATGAACCTGTGTGTATTAGGTTTGAAGCTGTAGCGACCGTTTTACCATTACAAACGTAAACAACACGGTGCTGCTCTGATTGGATAAAGCAGCGGTTGATAAATCCAATTACTGACCAGGTATTTATTTAAAGTACCTGCCCTTTTGCAAACGATTTCAACAGGAGCTTTTTCCAGATGGTACTGTGAAACAGGAACTTGGGTAACTTTGATATATTTGGAGGATTTCTTTTATGCATCAATAACAAAAATTCCAAGTCAAGATTCAAACCAAGGTTACTCCTCTATAACAGGGGTGTCCAAGCCTTTAACCAATTAGCAGTAGCAATACGTTTTTAATAACAACTACTCACTACAGCAATGTAACAACAGGTGTGAAAATAATATTCATTCTTTCACATCTGGAGAGTTAGAACTTGAAAAACAAGGTGCAGGAAATACCCAAATCTACCTGATCTGACTGATCTGGTCGGAGAGGCCGTACAGATGCAGCTTACCACCACCAGTGTGTGACTGTGGAGTGAATGAATAATGTGAGCACTTTGAGTCTCTGGAAAAAAGCACAATATAAATTAAATGCATTATTATGACATAAATTCATAATATACTGTACAACAACATACAACTGTATTGTCAGTGGAGTTCTTAAAGAAAGTCATATGGACGTAGTATTATTATTGCAGATTGACTGTGGGGTTTTTTTTCCGGTGAAAAGCAAGTGAGCAACTGAGGCAAGATGTTTTAATCTCAGTCGTCCAGGTCAACATAACACCGAAACTATTTCAATGGTTTTTTCACTACGCCTAAAATACACAAACAGCTCACAGAACAAATGAATCAAAAAACAACTCCTAAAGTTGATGTTCAAATATTTGGGAGTGGTCTGGAACTTAAAATATGAAGCCCACATTAAGAAAATATTATATTAAACTATTTGAACTGCTTTTGTCTCATTTCTCTTACTGTATTACTGTCTGAGGTCAGGCTAATCAGTCAGCTATTAAAGGTGTAGCTTCTCTTTATAAACAGGCCTTAAAAGTGATGGACCAAAATCCTATGAGATAGATATAAAAACACAACTTATTAAGTTTTGAAAAATTTATAAAAATAAATTTTCAAATGTATTAATAAACTATCTCCAGAGATTGTAAGCTGCAAAATTCAGAAATAACAATCACGCGTTGTCACCACAAGGGGCGCTGCAAGTGGTGACAGTAGACCAGACAAATGTAAGACAACCGATGGTCAGAGCTCACTCACAGTAAAAGGGCCACAGATCTGGAACACCATACCTGTCGAACTGAAAGCCCTCACAGATCTTAGAGCGTTTAATCCTAAAGTAAAACAATGGCTTGAATCCAATCAAGTCTGTGAACTCTAGAGCCACATTAGGGTTTTAATGTAAATATTCTGTATTCTATTTAGTATTCGATTGGAGCCATATTATTGTTTGTTATTGTTTGTAAGCATAATATCAGCCTTACATTAACTATAGTATAGTAGAATTTATTTGTAAGTGACATAAAAGTACAGACGACAGACGACAGACCTATTTTTTGTCTGTACATGTCCAAGCAGAGAACTCCGCGTCCTCTGCTGATACTTTCGATTTAATAATAATAATAAACTTTATTTTATAAAGCGCCTTTAAAGGCAACTTCTCAAAGCGCTGTACAAAAACAAGCAATACAAAGTTCAAACAATTAAAAGTAACATCAACTATCAAATGCTAATTTAAAAAAATAGGTCTTAAGTCTACCTTTAAAAATGTCATAGCCCTGTGCTTCCCTAAGATCAGGAGGCAGAGAATTCCAAAGGACAGGAGCATAGGAAGAAAAAGCCCTGTCACCCATAGATCGTAAGCGTGTTTGAGGAACAGATTTAAGTATTGATTAATGCAAAGTATAACACTGTTCTTATATCGATTGATGCAAAGTATAACACTGTGCTAATATTGCCGATACTGATACCAATTACAATTCCATTTAGCAAAGAAAATGTTGCTCTATGAATTCTTTGTCCTCTGACTAAACTAAACAGCTTTTATTAGCAATAATAGCTGCATACATGATACCAACTTTTTTTTTCCACCAAAATATTATTTTGTCAAACTATTGTTTTTGTTTATTGGTTATACACTGAGACTATGAATGATTGAATGAAGCACACCTCTAGAGCCCGGATGAGTTGAAGTCCAGTGTAAGACCGGCGCGCTCCATTGCTGCTGACATGCGGGGTAATTGCCCTGCTCCGCTGTTAAAATGTCACGGCTGCTGTTATCCCAGGTGGGCAATTCCATCAGCTAATAAATGCCACTGCCCCTCTCCCAGCACCAAAGCTCCACCACATAATACGCCACAACGCCCAAAAACCCAGCCACGACACACACCTCAGCTCAGAATTAGCAGCAGTTATCAACATCTGATTTCCTGGTTTTAAAGAAGCACTTTGCAGGATTTTTACCATAACATATCACCTTCAAAGTCATTGGGTCAATGGCTCATTTTGCGGTAAATGGGGTCTGTCCCAAACCTCTGGCACCTCTTAGTGGAAGAACCAGCCAAATATGGCCAGCGCCCCGCCGGATCTTGAATTCAAAAGGTCTCAGGTCTCACAAGAAACAAACAGTTTACCGACAATACACACAAAAGCACTCGTCCCAGTTAGTCTCAGACATTCATCCTGGCAGAGCCGGCGTAAAGAAGCTAATGCAGAGAAAACTGTTGCTCATGGTCAAACAGGAAGACGCTCATAACCAGTTTCTTCTTACGACAGTGTTTTTAACATTACACCGAAGCTGTAGGGGGAGCTCTGTAGGAAAAATACAAACATAAAACATTGAAGAAAGTGCCAGACTTGCAAGACTTTAGGCTTCACGTATTTCTTGTGAAGAATGTGTGTGTTACTTTACCCAATATCAAAAATATAACCTAATATGTCTACATACATTTTACAATTAATGTAATGTAAAATTACATTAAGGTTAAATTACATTCCTCTTCAAAGAGCTGAATGTAATTAAGCTCTTTGATGAGGAAGTGCAGATCCTAAACTTATTAATGCATAACTCTGGCTGTCAAGTATAACATAGTTCAAAGAATTCAGTAGATTTTAGCATTTAGCCTTTAGCTGGTGTAGCCTAAATGCTTATCTATAGAGCAGCTAAATATTAAGACATTCACTAATAAACTCTACCCACTCACGGGCAGCACACATGTAGTCAGGCTGTTGCCATTAGCCAAATAAGAAAAGGTTTTCAACAAAGGCATCTAGACTTGGTGGCTTTGTTAAAACCCTTTCTTGATTATGTCCTGGATGACTGAGAACCTCCACAGATTTTAGCCAATTAGTTTGCTTTTGTTTTTTTTTTGTTTTGCTGCTAATTGCTTTTTGACCGCTGAAAAAAAATATTGTGCCCTGACTAATTTTAATTTCTAAAATGTTGCTTACAGTTGCTAAAAGGGTCTCAACCTCCTCTGGAAACACAAGCTAGATTTTGTTTTGTCATTCCAAATAATGTTGAGCTGAACGTTGCTGTACTGTTCCGAAAATAGAATTAACATAATGAAGACTTGTTTCAGATTCAAGATGGAGCTGAGAATCGCTGATATCTCAATCTCTCATTGTGAGCCCCTCACCCAAAGCTCATGCATCAGCTTTGATCAGCACAATCTGCCATACGTAGGTAAGTATGTTTACTGCACATCTGTTATATGCAGAGGTAGTTAACTTTTACAACCTTGTGTGAATGACAGGAGAAGTGCATACGTCTTCACAAAAACTGTTGAGGAAATCTCCTTTTCCACCATCGTGGTCGTTCTGCCGTGTCTGCCGTATCCAACTGAATTAGATGTGGATGCAGACGTACTCATAAATCTTACAAACACTCAGACTTGCTTACCAGGTGTAATTTGTCAAGAACGGGCAACTCTATTCCACACAGAGCGCGGCCTTCTGTCTCAGTAGCGCTCCGCTCTTGTTTGCGCTCGCTTTTCAGTGTGGCATCAGTACATCAGGACACGGCACAGTTGTTGCCAAGAGTTAAAAGATACAAGAGGAAGTGTACTCCAACTGTGAGCCAATAATAAAGTGCCTCTTTAGTTTCAGACTGCCTTTGACACTATTGTTTCAAGCAGTTGGCTAAATGTGTCCAAGTAGTCTGATCTGATTTCTAATTATGCACATTTTGTGACTCATTCAAGCACTGCCTATTTTTATTTCTGGTGCAAAAAAACATTTGTGAAGAATTATTGATAGCAAGGTCTAATGCAGTGTCAAAATCAGTTTTGGCAAAGGCTGCGCATCAGTGAATAATAATCAGTTGATAATAATCCTTAATAATTCAAGGACAGGACACTGTATGTTAATAATTAGCTTTTACTTCACAAGATATTACGGAAGCGTAGTACTGTCAATATTGTTTTTCTGACTTAATTTTCACGTTATTTCGTGATACTATCACGTTATTTTGTGATACTATCACGTTATTTCATAATAATTTTCACGTTATTTCGTGATACTATCATGTTATTTCGTGATAATTTTATTTTTTTTCCAATGTTTTATCGGAAGAAACGTACCACGTAGCTTCCGTAGCAACGCGAGGAAGCAAAGAGGAAGCAAGGCCTCGCGTCTGATCAAGTTTTACTTCAGCCTTGGTCTAAAACATGGCGAGATATTAATGTTACTGAACACTGTAGACAATATTGTGATGAGTGTGAGCACCTTGAGACGTTTTTTGAAACGAATGAGATTGTTTAGGCGGAAGAATCAGTCAGATCCGTTGGATGTAGCAGCATTTCTTATTGATCAACTGAATGGACACAAAAAAACGTACGGATATAAATTACATCATCTCAACTGTATCCACGCTTCCTCTTTGCTTTCTCGCGTTGCTACGGAAGTACTTTGCTTCCAATAAAGCATTGAAAAAAGAAAAGTTATCACGAAATAACGTGATAATTATCATGAAATAACGTAATAGTATTACAAAATAACGTGAAATTTATCATGAAATAACGTAATTGTATTACAAAATAACGTGAAAATTATCATGAAATAACGTAATAGTATTACGAAATAACGTGATAATTATCATGAAATAACGTAATAGTATTACGAAATAACGTGATAATTATCATGAAATAACGTAATAGTATTACGAAATAACGTGATAATTATCATGAAATACCGTAATATTATTACGAAATAACGTGAAAATTAAGTCTGAAAAACAATTTCCAAAAAAAAAAAGTCAGAAAAACAACATTGACAGTACTACGCTTCCATAAGATATATAACAAAATGTTTGAATAAACTGTTGACGTCACTTTATCACACATTAGTTCTACAAATAGCCTAGCCCAAAGTTAAGGGCTATGGGGCTACAGCTATTTAGCTAGTGATGCTATTAGCTTGTGATTACAACTGTAAAATGTATGAAGTATTACAGTACAAAGGTAATAATGGCACCTGAGGTTGAGCACTTCCTATGATTTAGTAAGTTATTCACTTTAAACTACTGTTCTCCTCAAAGGCTGAAGGAGGCAGTGGAGTTGTGTCTAGAGCTTCTCCTGACAGCCCCAGTTTTGCTGCGTACTGTGTACTTTCAGCAAAACCATGTTTCTGTTAAAAAAATATGAGTCTTAATTTTACAATAAAATGTCCCTTTGAATCTTCACATACATACATTCATGTACTTAGATAACGCCATAACATAAATTTTGACAAAGTTTAAGTACCATTATTATAAATGTATTCTAAATTTCTAGTGGATTTTTGGGCACACTTCACAGAAGGCTACTGTCTAAATGAAACAGTGGCAGGCTGAAAAACTTTAAGAAGATAAGATTTTCACTTTACTATTTTTATTTTACTCTTTATTTCTAAACTTTTAAAGCCTGCAGAGACAGAGCTGCAAAAGAGGTTTGTAGAAGTAGAGACATATGGCAAGTTATCAATCATTGCACGAGCCGAAGCTAAATGCTCCTAACACAAAGATGGAAATTACTTATTACTTGTTTTTTTATAAGAGTGTGTCTGGTTTTATCTTTTTTGGTGATATCAGGTGGCAAAAGAGCAGATTGCAATTGCACACCTCACACTTCTCCTTCTAAGAGAATGTGAACAGCTACGGTGGCCCTGCAGAGACATGCTGTTGTCTACAAACAAGCTGAGTGTTTTTACTTCATAAAATTAACTTTAAAATTCACAGAAGACGTTTTAGTGCTAACATTGAGTTTTTCAAAGTTAGTGTGAGGAGGTGGCACAGTGGTGTAGGTTTGAAGCAGTGTGTAGGCCGCTGCTGGAGGAGGATACAGACAGGAAACTATCCATATGTCAGCTGGATTACACAAACGCCACTGTTCACACATACAGCAGCACACAGGCTAAAGATGTAAAGACTTTGTAAGAATGTTTTTCTTTGTCAGGATTTCTTAAATGAACAATAACAGTTCATTGTTCATTATATATATCCGTCAAAAACTTTGTGTGATTTCTTTAAGACTGGTAAATCTAAAAGTTCTCCAGTCACCCATGACCTTATAACCTGACTAAACAGAAGGAGATGATGGAATAAAGGAATAAATCTTATGTCCAATCACTGTTGAAAATCTTCTGACATCACCTTTAACTCGTAAGAAATATATTGAAGAAATACATATTTATTTGTACTTTTTTTGGTTAATACACAGCTGCTAAAGATGGATGCATAGTTAAAGCCATTGCTGCTGCTGACACTCATCTCCTAAGTGTGTGAAAGTGGGACAGACCAGTACTTTCCAAAGAAACTTGTAAAGAAGAATATATTTTCCCAGGTCCAGCTCATAATTATCACTGTTTCTAATTTCTTGGAATAAAACACTGACTGAGGTGCTTATTCTGTCTCTTCTTCTGTCACATTCAGTTCATTAAAGTCCCATAGTGTATTGTAATGTTCATTATTGTATAATACCTTTAAGGATGGTAGCAATCAAACCACAGAGAGCTGCTCAGTGTTACAGAATTCTAATGTGGTGCAGCTTCTTGCAGATGACATTTGCAGCTACGTATATAAATATGTGCACTGTAACATAGCTGATCACTACTCCTCCTCCACACACTACTACCTGTGTGTCTCTCCACACTCCTCCACACTCTGAACACTGGAGTCCCATTGTCACACTGTCTGTGGACTGTCACACACACTCACCCTGTGATCCACAGCCCTCTCCTGCTCCCTGCAGTTCCACCAACGCCACATACTGCTGGAGTCTTGAGCCGTATTTTTAAGGCTGGTGTAGACGGGGCTCATTATGATGCCAGCCATCAACAGTTCCATTATATAACAGCAGCCAGGACGGGGTTCCACATGTGTGGCACCTTTTTGAAAAATACACTACACTTGTTTTTACCAGATGTGTCAGCCGTGTGGAGGCCAGGTGCATGCACAGTGAGTAGAGAATGTTTGTGCAGGTGCCATGATCCATGCTGATGGAAAGGAACATAAATAGAATACATACATACCTACCAAATATTGTTACATTGGTCATCATGTTCTGTATTGGTGCTTCACAACTGAAATATTGTCATCACAATGTCCACATGTGTGATGTCTTTGCATATTATTTTAAGGAACTGTAATAACAGTGAGTCTAATAGAGCCTTCCTGTCCTGCAGTAACAGAAGTTCAAACTAAAACAGCTAAATAGAAAGTTTCTAGACAACTAACTGAATGGTTGTTTTCCATATGGTTGATGAGAAAGGAGCACAATACAACGGTACAAAAACAAAGGATACATTAGAAAAGTATTGTTTATCATTATCGTTTAGCTTTAACATAAGTAAATTTATTAGCTAGTTACTATGGCTTTTCCACCATGCTGACTAAAAAAACACTTAATATCTTGCTAGTTGCTGAAGTTCTCTCTGAGAATTAAACACATCTGTCGGGACTTTTTTAAAACCCTCTTGTTTATGCACAGCTTGCTAAATCCAGCACTGAAAATGCTTAAGTGGTGGGAGATGTGCATGCAACTACAAACAAGGGTCTGTTGCTGTTTTTACTATACAGCTCTGGGAGATGAGGTCATGCAGCAATTCAATTCAACCCTCGGCAGGAAAACTACACATCTGTAAATAGATATTGTTGCAAGCCACTTTGTTCCAAAGCATTGCGCTTGCTTCCATAGAATTTCTTGTAGATTTGTTGCAACATGTTCCAATAACATCCTTCTGTATGTGTCTAATTTACACTGGAGTGAACACAGTGCAAAAAGATTGATGGGAGCCAAGTGGAAACTAGTGCTACTGTATTGTTGAGACTCATTTCTACAGCCTATGTATAATCTACACGCACAAAGTGTTTATATATAATGAGGAATAAATAAATAAAAGAGATACTGTAACTGTTGACCATATTTTCAAACCTAAAAACCAGGACACTTAAATTTTACCACAAATTCAACGACAGCGTCTTAGGAAATTAAAAATGATGTTGCAAAAATTTTAAATCATAAACGTATAGCATTAGCGTTAAAAAAAGTTTTACTAACAAAACGCAGCATATTTATTACCATGTAGAGAGTATCACAATGACAAGGGATCACTGTTTCTATTCAACTATTTTCAATTATTATTCTTTTTAGAACTACATACATAAAGTTTCACAGAAGCTCTGCTTTAAGCTCTACCTCAGAAGTCTGTTGTACAGTTCCATTGTTAGGCTTTCAACATGTTAGTTTGAGAAGTCATTTTGTTTTCAGCCAAACACCAGTTTTCAGCTACACGCCAGCTAAAAACAACCTTCCACTGAAACACACAGGGTGGCACTTACAGCAGAACTAGGTAAGATTTGTGCAGCTCCCTCTACAGCTTCCGTCAGTGAATCACACCTAACACAGCTCTGGACTACAACCTTCACCAGAAACAGCAAATACAGCACAAGAAATCAACATTTTTATTGTTTCATAAAGTCATAATATATACATTGTTTAATTCACTGTCAACCAAAACATTATATTTAAAAAAAAATACTTTTTAAATATAATTTTCCTCCCATAAATATTGGCGTCTAATTTATTGTACTTTTTAATTGTCATAACATTTGAGTAGTTGTTCTGACCCCTGGACTTTTAGAATAGCCTGTTTTACATGGACAATTGTTTAGTATAGGCGAGTGTCCTTCAGATGGACTTAATTTAGCATTGCATAAAACGCTCATCATTCTTGCAATTTGTCTGGTCGTGGCAGCTCAACTTGCGAGTCCTGTTTTCGGCTCAGATACGCCAGAGGGGGATAGTGCGCACTTCAAACACACTGCTACATTATCCACCAGGAAACTATTGTTAGTTTTAGCTTTAAGTGTGTTGTGTTAGACATTGTTTCATTCAATTTCAGTCGAAAGCACTTATATTTTTTAATGACTGGAGTTACCTTTCTCCAGTTGACAAAGTGTGGCATATTTACAAATAGCGTCATATGTTGTTGTCCAAACAGTATTTAACTTTCCAATAAAGCAACAAAATAGAGAGCTTTATACTGTTAATGTCAAACCACTGTTCTCATCTTGACAGTGCGGCTCTAAAGAACTTCCTGACTTTTTTTTTTTGCAAGTTGTCAGAACCATAAGAGAATATGAAAGTCCATCTAATGCCTTCCCTGGACATTTCTGTTCAAAAGCAGAAGGATGTGCAGAAGATCCCGGAGAAGACCAGTCTGGGACAGTCAGGTGCTCTTACAGTGTTCTCCAGTGCTCCAGTGTTTAGTGGTTAATTGTCAGGGCTATGGGCCTATGGAGAAATATTAATAACATACTGCAGAGGTCCCAAAAGTAATACAAAGCTAGTTATCTTTTGATCTGATTATTAATGTTAACTTGCAAGTATAAGCAATATTATGACTGAACATTAAAATAATATATATAATAATATTCAGACATTTCTTATGCAAACTGTGTCCAAAATAATGCTCAGTATTTTAAAAAAGCACACAAAGGTAAAAAAGCGAAAGTGATGGAGAGGTAAATAAACCCAAATCGAGCTGAGCCAACCTGATGCCTCCAGTCAGGATGCTCTCAAACAGGTAAAGTATAATGCAAGGATTGATTACCTCGAGCCTCTGTCCACATGAAGCTTTTACCTGGAGGTAATTAGAAAGTGAGCAGATGCAGCTATTGAGCTCTCGGAGCGGCTGAGAGAGCAAGTAATTGTTTTCTGTTGATTACGTGGCCTTTTGACAGAAAAGGGGTCACTGTCGGAGTGACCACACACTGGAACGAGGAGAGCAGTGCACAATGAAGATATGAAAACTTCAATGTTTGTCACGCTTTGGGTTCATTGTTTTTGTATTCAATGAAATTACTACTCAAACAAAACACACATACAGGTAAAAGGATAATACATACAAGGGCAGATTTCAGCAATAGCATTTTGAACTGCAACCAAACAAAAAACAAGGTATTTCTCAAGAAACACACAAGATGGCGCTGTCAGCCCAAATGCTAATGAGTATCTCCTCAGTGCTCTGCTCATTTTGTTTTATTGATGGACAGTATTTTTTGTGAAAATTAAAAGTTGTGTGAGGTTTTGGCACCATTTTATGAAGCTCTTCTTGTTTGGGGTTGTTTGTTTTCTGCTTAGGATTCACTTTTTAATCAGCCGTACCAGAGTTCAGAAGAAGAGACCTCAGTTATAAAGGGGTCTTGACACATGAATGATGCACATAGACGTTTGTAAAGGCACAAAGTATAAACACACTTTTTGGTATTTAAAAGACCTACATTTTAATTATATATTTGATGTATAATATATCATTCTAACAATTGTTCTTTTAAATATTTAGAGAAAAAGTACAGATATGTTTTCCTTTCCATGGAAGGAATCAATAGCCTTTTCTTGAACACTGGCTCCTCCTAGTGGTCACGTCCTCAAACTTGATGTCAACATAACACAGAGAAAAGCATCAATACACAAGACATAGAGACCAGCAGTTACTGTACAGAGCAGCAGTGCAACCTTTACCCTAAGGTCTGAACACATAGCGCTAACACCGATAATTCAGGCAGGCGTCATGCATTAGTTCATGCATTAAACTCTAATAAATCATCAGATAACCTTAACTTTATCCCTATGCATGTACTCATGCATGACTTCTTCTTTTACACCAGAGCTAGAGGTCAAAGGTTATGTGTGTGTGACGTACTTCAGTGTTGATTCTGAGCTTTATTTCACATGCAGTAAGGTGTAGTAGCACCCCACTAAGAGGGATGACCGGAGGACAAACAGGACTATACCCTGCTTCATTCACTTCACTTGAATCCCCTCTGGCTGCTTAGACTGTTGACATGGCAACCTTGCGTCACTACAACGACTAAATCAAGCCTAAACCAGGACATAATAAAGACTAACTGACAAAATCATCAGTTTCTCTCGGGGGTGTAACAGCTGGGATATTGTGTCAGGTTGATGTTTGGACACTATTAGTCCAAGAATCCCAGCAAATTTTACAGGAATAGCAATCAGCAAGGAGCTGCTCAGTTAAAGCAGTTAAACACTCCCAGACAGATGCTACAAAGTGTTGCTTAAAAGTTGAAACAAGTTTACAGTGCATTAAAATGATAATTTCAAGAACACTCCTTTTTACAGGGAGTGTTTTATGTAAACTACAAAAAGAGTGGAGTTGTAAAGACATGATGCATAACTATTGTTCATGATACACAACAGTCTGAGAAATAATCCTGTAAATAATACTGTATCCCAGTATATTTTAACATGTTCTAGTCACCCACAAAACAGAAACAGCAACACTGTGATAAACATAAACTGTATTGTATCACCTGATGCTGACACACAAACCTATGCATTAAAGAAATGTAAAGGGTTAAAAAAAAAGCAGTGTGAAGTGTGCAACTGTAATTCCCAGTGTTGCCACTAGATGCAGCCAACAACTGACAACTGACACTCCATGTCCAAACAGTGTCGTAGAATAAAAAAGTGTAGAAACACCTGTCCACATTTACGTGCTAAGTTTTTCTAATAAAGTTACTCCTAATACTACAGCATAACTTTTCACAGTTTAAAAAAATGCTTTGTGTGGATGTAGCCTTGTAGAGTTTCAAATGTCTGTGCACTAAAAGAGGATTGTTGTTGGATTTGGAAGGAGCGAACAAACCACAGTTATGTGAGCTGGGCTGCGGCCTTCGTCTTGGGGTAGATCCTCCCCTTCGTCTGGAAGCTGTTGAGGCTTTCTCTAAATGTGGCCTTCTGAGCAACTATAACAAACTGGGCTTGGTGAGAAAAAACACAAGAAAAAGTTAATACAACACAACCAGAAGATCAGAGAGCAGAGTGACACGTCAGCATCTTTGATATTACTTCAAAAATATATTAATGACATTTAAAGTGGTATCTTTTGTTCTAGTGGCAAAACAATATATAAAAGTTTTATTTAAGTTTTGCTCAAATGCTTTGAGGCGAGAAATGAAATCAGAGCTTTGGATCACCAAACTGAAGTGATTGTGTAATATGAAGTAATCATAATGACTTTATTATGAGTGCAATGCCACAATAAGGCTTTATAAATACCACATGGAAGTACCTATACACTCTACAAAACTTTAACAACTGCAGTAGAACTTTATGTAGAATAATCAATGCAATCATTCGAGTCTGTAGAATTGTTGTTGATACTGTTTTTTAGTAAATAATGCAAAACCTTATTGTTTATTACTTTACGGAAGCATTCATAGATAGAATAAATAGAAACTGGAACATTAGGGAGTTTTAATCAACAATAGCTGCTCTTTGTTGTTCTCTTGTTATATACCCTGGTCATTCAGCCTTAGGTCTATGCCTCTGTTTATTGTTTTACTGTATATACAGTAAAGTTGTGTGTGCCTCGATGTCTTTGAGGGAGTCTCTTAACCACATCTGTACACTACTGGAACCATGATGGGAGTGAGTGTAT
This sequence comes from Perccottus glenii, assembly GCA_024416835.2. NCBI lineage: Eukaryota > Metazoa > Chordata > Actinopteri > Gobiiformes > Odontobutidae > Perccottus > Perccottus glenii. The sequence goes on along the minus strand of CM044565.2, from coordinate 8,592,565 downwards.
TGTTCCACATATACTTAGTCTAATACAAACCATGTGTCCCATTTCTGACAATGTGCTTTGGTGTTTGTGATTGATGTATATAGATACGTATTTTTTTCTGTCACTTATCATACTAATATATAATATTGCTGTCATTTTAACAAACATGTTGCAGCCTATTACTTGCCCTTGCACATTTAGCCTTCACGGCAGTGTTAGGATGTCAGATCCAACACCAGAGCAAAGAACAAGACTGGCAGCGCTCCACAGACTGATTACGTATCAAAGTGACAAACCCACCTGCACTCCAGCTTATCCTAGATCAGTGGGGGTTTCGGGTTTGTTCTCTGGAGAGCTAGCAGTTGTTCCTTTGTAAAACAAAAAAAATGCTGTACCATGGCAATTCTTCTGATGATTGAGTCTTTACTTAGAGAAATTAACAGATGCCAAATGCTCTGTTTTCACCCACCAACAAAGACAAGCATAAAACCGTCTTCAGTCATACACAGACAAATATACAGTAGATAGACACGACTAAAACCAGGGTTTACAAATGAGTGAAATGGGGTTTGTGTAGGAAAGACCTTCTACCAAGTGACAGACCCAGTACATGAAGTAGATTGAGATGAAAATACATTTAAGGAGAGCAAACACTGTTTAAACTATAAAAAAGTCTTTCATTAGCATATCAGAATTTCCTCTGTGAGTCACATGGGATATAACAGTTGTTTTTCCCCCTCTTGTTCACAATTTGGAGAATGCCTGTTGCTCACACAGCAGGTGAGAGAACAGGCTGCACAGCTGTCTGACACTCACACACACACACTTAATGAAACACAGTAAACACAGCTCTTTTTTAGGACTGCACTCTTCATGTGGGATCGCTCTGGCTCAGAGATGCATCCTCTCTCTCGCGCAAATGACCCAAACAAAAGCTTATTGCGAGATCTCATAGGAAGCCCTGGTGGTGTTAAAGGAATGTCCCAGTGGGAGTGCAGGGACCGGGGGCCTCTCTGACTCACACTGACACACACTAACTCACTCACAACCTGACCTCAGCTGCCTTAATTAAATCTATTAGCAGAACACAGGGCAAAGGGCCGCTCACTGTTGATACAGATAAATCAAAGTAGCTGCCCACCGCCTTATGTAATCTCTGCTCAGCCCAGAGATTTTTTTTTTTTTTTTTTTTTTTACTGTTTACATGTTTTTTTCTGAGATTGGTTCTCACTTTTCAAAAACAAATACCCCAGTCTCTCTCTGGACACATTAAGGATGCATTTAGCTTGGCTACAGATACAAACAGATACAATGGCCAGGTCTGAAGGGAACCTAGTGACACGTCAGGTGGTTGGTCCTGTGCATGGATGACAGTGTATATGCTTACAGTAGAGATTTAAGATGCCAGTATCTGTCCAATATACCAGATCCAAAAGCCTTGACTAGCATCAAGGCTACTATCAGTGATTAGGACACTGAGGGCCTCTGGTGTTCCAGGACTTTTCGTCATAATAAACCACTTATCAACCTGAGGCCCTGGGAGAGAACATTCCCTCCTAGCTCCATAACTACAGTTAGAAGTCGCAGATTGAATAAGAGAATAACAGTTAGATTGTCTAATCAAACAAATCAAATCAAATCCCCTGCAAACAGATAAAGTCAGGTCCTGCTTGATTTTATGTTTTTAACAGAAACATGGTTAGACAGCAGTACTGGAAATGGGTCCTTATTGAATCCACCCCATTGAATTTCACATTTTTATCCAAAATACGGGAAAACAAAAAGGGTGGTGGTGTATGTGCCTTTCTTAGGGATAATATTCTTATCCAGAAACTTTCACTTGGTGAGTTTTCATCATTTGAGTATGTGTCATTCAAAATGGAGTTGAGGTTTTCTCCATCTATTTTATATGTAGTTCTTTACAAACCACTTCAACAGTGTCATGATTTTATTAATGAGTTTACTGAAATGCTTTCGGTTATTTGCACAGAATTTGAACAAATAGTCCTATCTGGTGATTTTAATGTACATGTGGATAATGTTTGTGACAGAAATACCAAAGAACTTTCTACTATTCTTGATACTTTTGGTCTTTGTCAGCATGTTAATGAGCCGACCCATAACAGAGGTCACACTCTGGACCTGGTTATTACTAAAGGTGTTCATATTTCAGATGTCACTGTGATTGATGTTGCTCTATCTGATCATTCATGTCTTTTTTCATCTGTCCATAATTCCAAAAGTTGCTGTTGGACCTACTGTTGTAAAAAAGAGATACATTAACGATAACACCAGGACACAGTTTATGGAGGCAGTCAGGTTTGAAAATGCCTCATCAGGTCAGGTTGATGATTTGTTGAATTGTTATGCTTCAGGTGTTTTAAATGTTATGGACACCATTGTTCCTGTTAAGGTTAAAGTGATCAGGACGAGGCAGAAGGCTTCATGGAGCAATGCTCACTGTCAGGGCACAGAAAAGGGAATGCGGAAAAGCCGAAAGAAAATGGCGTAAATTGAAACTCTTAATTAATTATGAGGTACACAAAGAAAATTTGCATGTTTTCAATCAAACTTTGCAAAAAGAAAGAGAAATATTCTTCTCAGAGATCATCAACAACAATAGTAACAACCTGCGTGTCCTGTTTGCTACAGTGAACAGATTAACAAACCCCCAGCTCCATTTCCTCCAGAATTAGTTTCCACTAAATGCAATGAGTTTGCATTGTTTTTCAACGACAAGGTTCAAGGCATTAAACATTAATACAGTCCAAAGGGCATAAAACAACACTGCAGCCACCTAGGAGACACTTGGTTGGTTTAACACATTTTACACAAATTAATGACAGAACAATTGAAAAAACTGTCTCCAGCCTGAGTTCATCCACCTGCTGCCTCGATGTTTTACCCACTAGATTTCTAAAATCAGTACTAAGCAGTTTGTTACCACAACTCACTGATATAGTCAATAATTCCTTACAGTCTGGAACATTTCCAAGGGCCTTAAAAACTGCTGTCATTAAGCCTTTCCTAAAGAAGAGCAGTCTTGATGCTACAGTGCTCAACAACTATCGGCCCATATCAAACCTGCCATTTTTAGGAAAGTCATCGAAAAGTTGTATATCAACAACTTAATGACTTTCTATTACTTAACAACTGCTTTGATCCTTTTCAGTCTGGATTCAGGCCCCATCACAGCACTGAGACTGCACTTATCAAAGTCACAAATGGCATCCGTCTGAACACTGATGCAGGCAAAGTCTCTGTCTTAGTTCTGTTGGACTTGAGTGCTGCGTTTGATACAGTGGACCATGAAATCCTGTCACAAAGATTAGAGGAATGGATAGGTATCACTGGAACTGCCCTTAAATGGTTTCAGTCCTATCTTGAAGACAGGAAGTATTTTGTTTCGGTTGGTAACTGTGTATCAGACCAAATGGCCCTGACATGTGGGGTTCCACAGGGGTCTATCTTGGGACCTCTATTATTCAATCTCTACATGCTTCCTTTAGGTCAGTTAATACGCAGCTGTGACGTATCATACCATAATTAAGCAGATGACACTCAGATTTACATTTCACTCACAGCAGGTGAAAATGGACCAATCCATTCACTGTGTCACTGCATCGAACAGATTGACTTGTGGACAGGCCTTCTGCTCGTGCCCAGAGTTAGAACTAAACAGGGTGAAGTAAAGAAGAAAATGAATGAAAGTTGCAAATGTATTTTATTATAATATGCAAACATAAGCACAGATGCTTAACAGTTTACATTTAGCCACACGACATAATCTGCAAACTATTGACTCTGTATTGGATCACAAATATTATTTGATTTTTTTTTTTTAATTAACAAGGAAATAGAAAAATAAACAAATATAAACAACAACACATGAACAGAACATAAAGAACAAATTATGGATTACAATTTTTTTGCTGTTTAAGTTTAATTAACTATTTGCTTTGCTGTGTTTCAAAGCAATGGATGTGGTCATGGATTTTTCTGTTTATGAGAGGATGTTTATGAGGTTTCCAGGCAACTTAAAACATTTTTTTTCCGAAATAGAGCAGGGCTCTTTGTGGATAAAGGTGACATTTTTTTCCTGTTTCAACCATCAGAATAATTTGGAGCTATTTTAAAGTAAAAAAATATATATTACATAGTCTATATAGCTTTAAAAATGCAAAATTAATGCCTCATTAAGTTTAAAAGACCTGTGATTCTTCTCCTAGAGAAACACAGAGGACTGGTCAGTGGGCGGAGGCTGCAGGAGTCCGGAGCGAAGTGGTGTTATGTAACGGACACACTGCTCCACATCCTGCTGTGGGCTCTAATTGAAGTTTACTGACGTCTGGACTGGGCTGCACTCCTGCGCTCTTTGAGAATTTGAACATAACTTTTGGGCGCTTATACAGCTGAAAAGTAAACTTATAGAAACTGAAAAGTGGCAGTTACAGCGAGAGGCATTGGTGAACATGGGACTTTAGCCCGAGACATGGGCAGCGGTTTGAGCAGAGGCAAAAAAGTGGCGCCCGAGTGCGTGAGCGA